>JARGCV010000007.1:11277500-11887500 GCA_034064705.1 Bothrops alternatus | reverse complement strand
TTCTCATTTCAAGTTGGACTTAGAGGGCAACTAAAAATATTTTCTCTTTTGCGAATCAATAAAGCTTCTACATTAGTTTATCTGTGTTTCGAATATTGGAGGAAGGAATTCATCTATTCATCTGAAAATTCAATTTCCTGCTTCAGAGTTTATGTCCTCTTTCAAAGTGTGGCTTTTCCCTACCATCTCAAAGGAAATTTGATGGAATTATAACTGGTAGAGATGTGTGCAGGTACTAGAAGTTTCCTACTCAAGACAATCAGGTTCAAGCTTCATGGAAGCAAGAACATAGGCAAGCAAAACCCATCAAACAGTGAATTAATTATAAAGTTCCTTCTCTGGAAAGGCCTGTGTTTTTTAGTGAATTGTGAGATATAGATAAAATTTAAAAAGTTGATACATTTATGCCTCGGAAATGTTTTACCAAAGCTCTACCAAATCTTTTAAATTGATAGCAGTTGGGGGCCCACTATATGAGGGCATTCACATGAACTAGTTAAAAGTTTGGATAATTTTTTGCTAAAGTTATTATTTATAATAAAATACTGTATAAAATATTTTAGCATTTTATGTTGATCTGATGATATTTTTATCTCCTTGTTGTAGAGAATACGAAGAAAATGGTAATGTGAAGAAAGAAACAAAATATTCTTACAGTAAGTTTGCTAATAGAAAAAAATTGTCTCATAAAACAGTCACTGTGTATGGCTTTAATATTAGGCAGCTATTCTCCAGCTAGGAAAGAACTGTCCTTGCTACTACAAAAAAGGATGGTGAGAGTTGTCTGTTGAATTTCTACTGTCATGTAGCTGTTATAAGGGAGAACTACTGAAAAAGTTACCAATTTTATCTTTGTCACTGTGAACGGGAAACACTATTATTTTTATTGCATTTGCATTCTCTATGATCTTTATGAAATTCAAAATGAAATAAGCAGTTAATCTTTTCAGGTGATTATAAAATGCTAAAGGAAACAAAAATATATTTTCCTTTTTAGCCATTACCGGTGTTTATCTTATGCCAGGATTAGCTGAATTTCAGCACTTGTAGACCACAGAAAGCAAGTTTTCATTGGATTTTATTCATAAGAGCTGTGGTGGTGCAGTGGTTAGAATGCAATACTGCAGGCTAATTCTACTACTGCCAGCAGTTCGATTCTCATCAGCTCAAGGTTGACTCAGCCTTCAATCCTTCTGAGGTCGGCAAAATGAGGACCCAGATTGTTGGGGGCAATATGCTGACTCTGTAAATCGCTTAGAGAGGGTTGTAAAACACTGTGAAGCGGTATATAAGTCTACATGTTATTGCTGTTGCTATTGCAAGATCATAGAATTGAAAGGTGGCTTGACCGTCCTCCAGTCCAAGCCTCTCCTTTGGAAAGGACCTGCTTCAAACAGTGGTTATCTCTATTTAAAAATCTCCAAGTGTAAAGAAATGTGAGAATAACCTTGGAGGATGATGGTGTGGGGAAGAGATGCTGCCTTCCTGTAGAAGATATATGTTATTTTACTTTTTCTCAGTGCTCTTCTGCAGGCTACGTTTACTTAGTCCCTTTAACTGTTCCCAACCAGACTCAGTTCCCAATCCTTTCACCACCTTTATTCTACTTTGTTATTGTTCATTTTAGACTGTGGTGTCCAGAATCAGAGTCAATATTGGGAAATTTAGTGTGGGAAAATTATTTTTCATGATCTGGATTCTGTACTTCTGTTAATAAATCTCAAAATAGCCTTTGTCCTGTATTTGTATTTCATGAACAGCAGAATCTGAGGGGGAAAAAACGTAATTAGCATGTGCTTAGAGAAGAATTCTGCCTGTGGTGTTCAGCAAGACCCATTCCCATATAAGAGCATAAAGAATTATATGGATAGTGGGAAATATTCATGATTTGTGACATCTGGGATGTTTTCCAGCAGTCAGGATAGTATTCTTCATGTTTTTATTTCTGTACTCCCCTTTTAGATACAGAATGGAAATCAGAAGTCGTGAACAGCAGAAATTTTGATCGAGAAATTGGACATAAAAACCCTAGGTAAACTTGATAGTATTCTATACTGTGGCTCTTTTAATACTGTCCTTTGAATTTTAAATTAAGAATTAATAAATAAATTAAGCTTGTCTTCAGAAGTTGTAGGTGCTTCGTCATTAGAGGTTTTTAAGAAAAGACTGGACAGACACCTATCTGAAATGGTATAGGGTCTCCTGCTTGAGCAGGGGGTTGGATTAGAAGACCTGCAAGATCCCTTCCAGCTCTATTCTGATTGATTGATTGATTGATGACAGTAAGATTTCTAACTGATTCACAAGATTGTATTCTGGAAGTTAAACGAAGTGGCAGGATAACAAATGTTATACATATGGTTTTCTGGGTGGGTATACATTCACACTTGTTGTTTTGTTTGGAAACCCTGGAGTATATTTTTGTGGTGGTTAATAGCTAGAAGATTTGCTAATTCTTTTGTGATTTTGTGTCTACCATGCTAAAATTCATCTGGTAATTCTTTTTGTCTATGCAGTGCCATGGCTGTTGAATCTTTCACTGCAATTGCTTCTGATGTTCAAGTTGGCAAGTTCTTCCTTTCCAGAGGTATGAAGTTTGGATTCAAGATATGTCTAAATATACAGCATACATGCTAAGTTATACTTAACAAGGCAGATAAGGGGAAAATCCTAACTTTGTAACATTTGGAAGAGTAGCTAAATAAATTTTAATTTAAATCACAGTTTTCCAGTCCCCATGGTTTAAATTTTGTGGAGCAGATCACAAGTATCAAAATATCTCATGGGCTTTTGGAATAAATACCATGTTCTAAAGCATGGTATAGTTATTCCATGCATGGGATATTTGGCATTCTTATCTGGATGTTAGCTAAATCTGCCTGTAAGTTCTTATGGTCTGGCGTGCTGCTCCCCACCACCATGCCTGCTTTTTCTCTTTTAGTTTTGCATGATGAGGCAGGAGAGTTAAGGAATCATAGAAATAAAAGCTATTTTTAAGCTGTTGAGTTGAACTCCTGCTCTGGGCAGGAATCAAGCATCTTTGACATATGGACTTTTAAGCTGTGCAAGAACACATTCAGTGAAGGGAAATCCACTATATTTCTGGGTGGCTGTTTCTGCAGTTGAACTATATTTACCATCAGGAACATTTTTCTAACATTAACTGAGAATCTGTCATTGTGTAATTTAAGACAGTTATTCCATAGAAAATAGTTCTTAGTCTTCTTCTGTATGGCATTCATTTGGGTACTTGGAGTGCTATCATATTCCTCCTTGGTGCCCATGTTCTTTTATTTTCCTTCATTGGAAGAACTTGGAAAGTTTGTTAGATGGAATAGAATGAGGAGATTTCTTGTATGAGAGCATGAAGCATGGTCCCATTTGGTCCAAGCTATGGCCATGCCCATTTTATGCTGTGGCCCTACCTCCTGAAAGAACATGGCTTCACTGAAGTTTCCCAGTGATGTCATAAATCTCAAGCAAAAATGATTTCTTATTCCTACTTCTACTTTTAGGCCTCATTGAGAAGATTAATAATTTCAAGCAGATGAGCCTATCAAAATTGGAAGACCCTCATGCAGATGTGATCCGCTCAGGCGATTACTTCTTTCATAGTGAGAATCCACGACGTCCAGAAGTAAGAAATGGAAGAGGAAAATAAACAGTAAACAATTGTCCCCCCCCTTCCCCCAATCCCTCTGCATTGCACTTTTAACTTTGTCATATCCTTTGAGGATATGACAAATCTGAGCTCAGAGAATATGAGAATCTTATTGGGAATCTCCATTGGGAATCTTTAGTTGCCCAACAGTTTTTTTGTTTTTCCTCTTTTCAGGTTGGGGATCTTCGTGTTTCATTCTCCTATGCAGGTTTGAGTGAAGACTTATCACGCACGGGTCCACCAGATATGGTAAATGTTCTATATCTCTTCAAGGCTTTCACATGTAATTAGATAAAGCTCTCCAATGTTAATGTGCAAATTTCTTTAATTTCTCACCTCTGCCCCTTTTCAGGTGACCATAGTTGCTCGCCAGCAAGAGGATCACTTAGTTCCATATCAAACTAAATCTGGGGATGTCTTAAATATTCTCTATCCCGGAGAGCTCACAGCTGAGGTAAGGGTTACAGATCAGTAGAGGGAGAGTAGTAGCGAAGAATTATACATTGTCTGTTTGCTTAAATAAAGGACACACACACATCCTCTTGAATTATTGCTTTATGGAAAGGTCGTAGCTCAGGTAAAGTTCATCATTGCAAATAAAACAACTCTGATTCAGTTTCTGGCAGATCTAACTCCAGGTGGTGAGATTCTTCTCTGAAAATATAAATGGCTAACCTAAATTGGCAATCCTAGTAGGCAGAATGGAACTTAAGTAAAGTGGACCAGTGTGAATGAGCTTCCTATAAAGCTTTCCTCCAGTTCTACTGTTGGAATTTAGTCCTGGTCAGTGTAGATGTTTCATTTGTAGACATTTTTCCAGTTCAAAAAATGAATCCATAGCCTTGCTCTCTCATATTTTTCTCCCCAAAATGCTGTAAGTTAGCAGTGTAGATCAGTTCGTAGAGATATCGTTTTAATGGATTAAAAAGTCTTTTAAGTCTCTGTAAAAAAAAAAGTAACACTTACGGACAAAGAAAAGGGATGAGTGTATAATGTTTTGCATGTCAAGAATGGCACATGGGCCTTGCAGAGCATCTCAGGGATTGCTTGCATGGTGGAACAAGAGGAAAATTAGTATGTTCTAAGTAAAAACTATTTTTCTTAAAATTCTACCTACACGACTCATAAACTGATTTTGCCTGTATCTCATTGTTCCATCCATCTTATCCTGTCTTAAAATATTGATCTGAAGTTCAGTTGCAGTTGAAAAATCATCATAAATGCTCTGATAAAACCACGAGAACAAAATTGACAATATTTGCTTCTGTTTTCAACTAATCAAATTAGTTGGTTTTAAAAATGGTTTGTCAAAACATTTTCAAATTACAGTTATAGCCTAGGGTTGCTCAAGTAACATTCCTCTTAGGATATGATGGCAGATTATGGAGGGCAGGGGAATAGGCTCAGGCCAATAATGTTAGATTAAGCCTTGGCACTGTGTCCAGTTGCACTGTGTATCCTGCTGATCAAGAGTTATGATCATAACTGGATGTTGATAAGATACCAAGTATATGACTGGAAGTGCTAAGTAAATATCAAATACATTTTAGGAAGTATTTCAGAAAGAACACGAGAGTAACAGCATGAAGACCTGGGGCCTACGTGCAGCTGGATGGTTGTCTATGTTTTTAGGCATCAGCCTTATGACCAGAATTATTTATACCCTGGGTAAGTGTTGCTACTGTCTCCTAGTTTGATTTATAAATAAAGGACTAATAAAAAGTTGTACTGAAGTACCTTTGGGTTTAAGAAACATAATCATAAAAAATTTCCTTTCTTGTGCTTGTATTAAATGAATGCTCCAAGAGATAGAAGGTATTTCAATAGTCTATGGGAGGGAAGGCAATTAGTTATTTCAGCACTGCGTTACAGTAAAGATGTGTTTCTATAAACTATGAAAATAGAAAACTCATCAAAGCTAATTAAAGCCTGTAGTTAAGATGGGAATTGAATACTATTACTATTTATTGTTCAAGTGTTGAAAATGTATTTAGGTAAAAGTCTGGGATTTTTTTTTTTTTTTTGTACTTTTAACGGTCTGTAGTCTATAGAAATGAAAATTTCAGTGAAATCAGTAGGCATTGGATTGGATTTAAATCAGATTTAGTTTGGAAATATTTTATAAGCTTGCCAATGAGTTGTTTGCTTTTTATTTTTCCTCATTATAGTGGATTGGTTTCCAGTTGTCCGGGATCTGGTTAACATTGGTTTGAAAGGATTTGCCTTTTGTTTAGCCACTTGTCTCTCATTGCTGACCATTTCGGTGGGCTGGTTCTTCTATCGGCCCTTCTGGGCAATATCGATTGGTTTGTTGGCTGTAATTCCCATTCTGATTGCAAGATCTCAGGTTCCACCAAAGAAACAGCAGTGACATCATGGAGGAAGCGCCTTCTTTGTACCCACATGTCTTTGGAAACTTCATACATTCAACGCTTTCATCAGATTTGAAGCAAGTGCCATCATGGCTATTTTTGCTCAAAACAAAACACTTCTTCATATTGCAGTACAGAAAATGCAACATCAGTGTGTTCTATAATGTGCCACTTTCATTATGCAATCCAGGGGGTAAGGAATTAAGTGTTTCTGAATTACAGCTCCCAGAAGCTGGATAGCATGGTCAGGGGTACTAAGATCCATATATATTTAGACCAGGCCTGCACAACTGGTAGAAAACACCACATTGATAAATTTAAAATAAGTACAGGCCACAAATAGTAATAGTAATATCCCTTAGACTTATATACCGCTTTACTGCATCTCTGGATTGCGGCATGAGGTTGCTTGGCTGGTCAGATGCTGTGCAGGCCTGATCTGAACATTGACAAGTTTCATACCCAATGGAAACAAATGAAAATGCGCATCTTCCTCAATTTTGGGAAACAGAAAGTTGAACGAAACGTAACAAGGCCAAGCAGATTAGGCTTTCTAAGCAACTTATTTAAAATGTCTTCCAATCTTCATGGAGAATAGATGTATAGATTTAATGGAGATCATATGAGGCTTTGAGTAAATCATTGTAATATTAATCTCCTATCCTTATCTATAACTTCATATATTATAGTTTCACTGCATGCAATGTTTTGAAGTTTTTGTCATATTTCACTTATCTTCATTTTTGTTGTTCTTACTATCCTGTCTGAATTCTCACATAGGTAACTTACCCTATCTGTAACACCTTGACTTATATGTGGATCAAAGTAACTTACACTGCTCTGATATTGCTATGATGCTGTTTATTTTCCTATTACTATATTTAGCATTATTGTATCTCAGTCTTATGATTTATTATTTCATGCTTATCCCACTAAGTTAAATAATTTATGATCTCATGTGGATTTTTTAAAACCCGTGACTTGAGAATTGTTTCCTGAACCAACTCAGTAATTTACTGATGGTTTCATAAAGAATTATGATTTTTTTAAAAGACAAAACCAAAGATATATCCAGAGGGAGAAGAGACTGTCTTCTGTTCACATAACTTGCTCCATGGGCAAATTAATATATTTATTTTTTACTGAAAAATTATGTAGAATAGGGTTGGGATCTCAATGTACTGATGGTACTCTGGCAAAAAAATTATTTGAAGCCTGCCCAATTTCAGAAAAAAAACAGAGTGCAACACTTTAGAATTGGGTTTTTTAAATCTGTACAAGTTTGTAAATTTGTTGATTTTGTCCAGACAAAAAACATTACCTGCTTTGTATATAATGCTAAGCTAAAATGGTAACTTACATGTTATGAAAGCAAATGGATTTCTTTAAAACTAGGACTGAAAGAATATGTTAACAACTACCCATAGCCCAGAATAGTTTTTTTTCCTATAGCTTCAATCGCTGCTTTTTCTTGGTTCAGAACTGTAGATTGTGCAATCTTCAATTCAATTGGGACTATTTTATAGAGACTCTGAAACAGTCAAAAAGCCAGTGTATACACCGTTGCAAGCCATTATTGCCAACGAGATCCATCCAGAAACATGGATTAGATAGAAACCTTTATATGGATGCAATCTAAAGATAGGCTCTGATACTCTATATTTAAAATAATTGTCAGTATTATTCTCAACTCATTATTACAGGTACATCGAATTAGTTTAAGAGCAACAACTACACCAAAGCTCTAGAAGTAAATAAGTTTATTAGCATCATCTGGATCTACCGTTTTCTTGAATTTAGGATTCCAAACTTAAATTTGGATTCATTCGTCTGGTGCTATCTAATGTCATTTCACTAAAGTCTAGCTATAATTTGCCACTGCCATGGAGTTATTAATCATTTTGTTAAGATGTCAATTGTATCATTGGGGCAGAATGAAGCATGATGGCTGCTTCCAACTAAAATCTTAAGTTTATATTCTCTATTTTTACAATATCATTTGTAAAAGTTTATATGGATGCAAATGCCTATTTTCTATTTTATGAATAAAATTCAAGAAAAATATATGGTTTGCATGTTTTGAAATCACAATTCATTATTAAAGGTAAGATAATTAAAAATTGGAAGGTGCCATTTAGATCAGTGGTCCCCAACCCCCAGGCCACATCAGGTTTGGAATTGGGCGATGCGAGCAATGGACACTTGTGCTGGAGTGCGTAGCTCCACTCGCTCAAGTAGTGGGTGCTTGCACTGGCACATGTAGCTTCATTTGTGTGAGCAGCAGGCATTTGAGCTAGTGTGCGAAGCTCCATTTGCATGAGTGACGGGTCCTTGTACTTGCGCATGAAGCTCTATTAGTGCCTGCTGCTTGCACAAATGGAACTGTGCATGTGCAGGCGCCTGCCACTTGCACAGATCCATCCCCTCTCCCCCCAGCCCGCCAAACCGGAAAGGTTGGGACTGCTGATTTAGACATCTGGCAAAGGAACATCTGCCTTCTCCATAAAATGTTCTTACTGCGAGGAAGCTATTTTCTAGCATTCCGTTGGAATCAGTTTTGCCCTAATTTAAAATCAGCTATTCTGTATCCTGTATTCAAGGACAAGATCATCCTATATGTGACCTCCTTTTAAGTTTTTGAAGAGTGCAATAATTTTTCCCTTCAATCATCTTTTATCTTACAAACATTCACCTCTATCAATGTCTGATCATAGGACTCAGTTTCTGATCTTTTTAGTCTTCTCTGTTCCTCTTCCATTGTGAATCCTTCAAATGTGGTAACCCAGAATTGGACAAAGTACTTGCAGCAGAGGCCTGACTAAAGAGGGATAAAATGAAATATTCCTGTATTTTTCAGATTATTTTTTTTAGAAAAGATCTACTCTAGATTTAGAACATTCTAGTTTAATAACTTAAGACATTCCTTGCAAGGGAGGCAGACCTCTGACAGGAATATTGCTGCTTATGAAATACTTGGAAATCTTTTCAACTTTCTTGACCCAAAGTATAACTGAAGCTAATTCCAGAGCAAAATTCACAACTACTGGGACTGTCAAAATGTTTCTTAAGGAGAAAATGAGGTTCTGAGGGGGAAAACACACTAAAAACATTAAGGTATTTAAAAACATTACTTCAGCAATTAAAAATAAAACTTTTTTTAAAAAGTTCCTGTTCTTATATTTGTGTATAATTCTATAAGTTGTTAGCATTTACTGAAAAAAAAAACCCAGCTTGAAATAAACTCAATATATTGCCATTGCATTCTGCTGTTTTTCCAGAACAAGTTAAAAGTTCTGGTTATTATATAAAAATCCACCACAGCAGTGGATTGGATTCCATTACGGACAACTTGACCAAGCATAATTCAAATATTGAATAGGCCTGTTAAAGATTCTCTCTGCATGAGGTAAAGGCAGTACAGGCTCCCAAGGTAGGGCTGCTTAGTAATGGCCTTCACATTTTGGAAATGCCCCAAAGCTGCCCCTGGCCTGACCACCTTTATATTCTGAAAGGTCTTTAAAATCATGTTATTTCAGGAAGACTTTAGCTTATAGTAGGGAGATTGGAAGGCTAGTATTTTCCTTTTCCAAGAGAAGATCTAAATTGCTCATGTGAGATGGAAATCTAATAATATTCAAGTATGAGGGTGGAGGTCCATTCTCTGAGGCTGTGGGTTGGTTTCTGAATGTTTCATTATCAGGTTAAGTAACATCTTCAGTGGAGTTTAGGGGATGTCAAAACTCCTAAACTCAGCTGAAGATGTTACCTAGCCTGGTAACAAAATGTCCAGAAACCAACCCACAAGCTTGGAGAATGAACCTTCACCCTCATCCTATACCCCAGCTACAGATATTTGCCACTATGTTCAACTATCTAAATATGCAAATGACAATCTTAGGAAAAGGACTGGTGCTCAGGACTCAAGTTTTTATTTTTTACCCAAGATTCAGTATAATCTTTTTTCTCTGAATAAATTTAAAGTGCCCAAATTAATTCTGGTCACATCAAATGGATGAAGTTTATGACAGAATCTTCTAAAATTGCTTTGAGTAATAAAGCTGTTATAGTTTTTCTTTTGCACAATGAAGTGTGCATTGGTAAAACATTCAAACTAGTACACTAAGCAATTAAGTAATTGCAGTATGATTGAACATGTGGCGGACTGCAAGCCTTTTCTGTAATAAGTCCCACTCAGAATGCATCATTCGCAATATCTAAAGTTGGAATTTGTTGCATGATCAAAACACAAAAAAGTAAGACTCATGAGAGTTTTTGGTGATGATATAAAAGAGAAAAAGGCGATAGGAATAAATCCAGCTCGACTGAAAACTAGGTATCTTCTGCTCAAATATCCTATACCCATTTATTAGCCTACTGTTCATACTGGTTTCCTTTGTAAAGCTGAATAGAAGCTGTTAAAGTTATAGTCATTTCCTATAGATTCCCTCATTTATTCCCACTAGAAATTTTTTTACATATATAATACAACTTAAACCCAGATTTACTATTGCAATATGTGTATGAGTACACATACATGTTCCTTTCATAAATCTTCCCGGAAACTCATGCGCCTAGTTTGTTAACAACTTTGCAACAAAATGAGGCAAAGGTTCCAAGAAAAGGAATATATTTGCAGGTATTAAGATCTGAGGTTGTACTTTGCTCCAACACTGGTGTTCTTGCTGTACCTATCAGCAGCACCTTAAAGAAAATACGACTATCAAGAATTTAGGAAAAGTAGATTCTTTAAGGTGCCACTAGCCAATATAAAGATATAGTAGGCATCCAGCAATGGGTCCAGACCAATTTTCCTGCTTCAAATCCAAGTCCTCTATATATCTTAGGAATGCAATATTAGAAAAACTGGTTGGAGGTTTCCTGAGTGTTTTTAGCTATTCCTGCTGGCAGGAAAGGTTCAGTATGAATGTGCGTTGGAGGAACATAAAAGTGCTTCCTTGTTCACGCTAAGACAGGAATCTAAAGAACCCAAATCTCCTCGTCACAATTTCTCAAACGGGAACAAATGTTTTGCTTCTCCTTTCTTTTCTCTCTTGCTCTTTCTGGTTGTTTTTCCTTTTTCACTCTGTTCCTCGACTTGCCGATTTTGGGGCCAAGAAACAGCCATATCTTCAGCAGGTGTTTCTGAATTTGGTCCTTCTTCCTCATCGGTTGAGAAACCAGACTCCCCTTCCACCATGACTCTTGTCTCATTCTGGAAGAGAAAATGTTTAAATATTTCACTGATGCTGTGGAAGAACTTTCCCTTTAACGGAGGGTGCAGTGACAAAACTAGTAATTGACATTACAAATGCTGTACAAATACACATATACAGAACTTATGTTTTCAGATTTCAACAATCCTACTGCATCTGGAAAAAAGCAGCAGCAGCAGAATGCAAGTATTATCAAAGTACTTTGCATGAAATGCTATGAGAAAAGAGAACTCTTTTTTTTCCTATTATTTTGGCCCCATTTGTCTGAAATGGATGACCATACTTCTTTCAACAAATAACATATGCTTTACTGTCAAAAGCCACTTAACGTTATCATAAAATAGTTCCATTAATATTCATATTGTTGACAAAATTTATGACTGAACCCACTGTTAGGAATACATGCAATCCTATTCAAGTATGCTGTAAAAGCCCCGATAAATTCAATTATCTCTTTCTTTCAGATAACTTCAGATAAACAAGTAAAATATTCAATTTAATATTTATGCATCAAGAAATAATGCCATTATTTGTCATTTCAAGAGTAATAAAAATGTATTATTTCTATGTAGGAAGTACTTGTTCAAATGCAAAGTATATTTACATATATTTCTTAAAAAGTATTTTACTTCAGATTATATCTTCGATTTTAAGAAATCTATACTAACATTTTGTTCTTTTTCCAATCTGGGCATGAACCCCCGTGTCCAGTTGACCTTGAATAACTTCATATTTGTCACCTGTTGTTAGTTATATTAGACAAATGTTTTGTTACCTTGGTAGAATAGCGCTTCTTTAATCTCTCTTTGATCAGAAGTCCCTTCACCAGCAGTTTCCAATTTCCCAGCACTCTCTTCTCCCGCTTCTGTTTTTAAAGTTCACCCAGAATTAAAACCAAAGAGCACATACTCATTAACACTGTGGTTGGCGAAGTAGCATTTCTACACATTATAGTATCTGTGGCAGCCTCAAATAGCATCTATGGCAGTGGTGGCGAACTTATGACACGCGTGCCAGAGGCGGCACTCAGAGCCCTCTCTGTGGGCACGCATGCCATGCCTCGGAGATGGCAACCGTCCCTCTTCAACCAGCTGCCCACTAACTTGCTGAGGTCCCACATGGCCGGATGCATCCCAGCATGGCTGGTTCCCTCCCCCCGTCCCATCCCTCCTGGCCTCACATGCTCTCCTTTTCCTGGGCACGACCCACTGCATCACCTCCTGTCGGCTGTCCGTCCAGCTCAGAGGCGGCTTCTCTGAACTGTTAGCAGCAGGCTGCGGAGCCCCAGAGTGCGCCAGTTGAGGGGCCAGCAGGCTGTGGCGGCTGACGGACATTGTCGGCCCCCATGTGCTCACTGGCCTCTGTGTGCGGGGGCCGATAGTGTCAGGCAGCAGCCACCCCGGCCCGTGTCAGCTTGCCCTGCGACAATGGCACCCGCCCTGCCTCGCCTCATCCTGCAGGACAAGCCTCCTGCCCACCGCCCCACCTGCCAGAGACCCCCTGGATCTCCCCAACCCTGCCCGGCCCCCACAGGCATCCCTCCCCACGAGCAACATCGAGGTGACCGTGCCCACCTTGGCCACACCCACCCAGTCTGCCATGACCACCACAGGCAGGCCCACCCAGTGGGCCACACCCACCTGGCACTTGGCGATAAATAAGTGGATTTTGGGTTGCAGTTTGGGCACTCAGTCTCTAAAAGGTTTGCCATCACTAATCTATGAGAGCCCAAAATTAGATCAACATTTGAAAAAAAATAATCTTCTGAACTTTAATGAGGGAGGAAGAAGGAATTCTACATGCACATGGTAAGATGTGGTAAACAGAGAAATGTTGTAAGGACTGAATCATTGAGGACAGCCTTATAAGAGCCTTATAAGAATGGGTGGTCTTCAAAGATTAAATGGTAAATTATATAAATTTATTATGCCCTCCAGTTGTGCTGAAACAAATAGAATAGAATAGAACAGAATAGAACAGAATAGAATCTGGAAGGGACCTTGGAGGTCATCTAGTCCAGCCCCCTGCTCAAGCAGGAGAACCTATACCAGTGATGACGGATCTTTTAGAGACCAAGTGCCCCAAAACTGCCCAACTCATTTTGTTGGAGAGGGCCCACTGTTCAAATTTGTCAAGATCTTTTTTGGATCCTGAGTTTGTCTTCTTCCTGTCAGTTTAGTGTCATCTGCAAATTTGATGAGTTCCCCTTCAATTCCCTCATCTAAGTCATTTATGAAGATATTGAAGAGTAGTGGGCCTAAGACAGAAACTTGTGGTACCCCACTGCTTACTTCTCTCCATGTGGATGTAGTGCCTTTGAGGACTACTAGTTGAGTATGGTTTGCCAGCCAGCTACAGATCCATCTGGTGGTGAGGTTGTCTATTCCACCTTTTTCTAGTACTTTATCAAATGCTTTACTGAAATCTAAGTATACTACATCCACAGCATTTTGCTGGTCTACTAGTTTAGTCACTTTATCAAAGAATGAAATAAGATTGGTTTCACATGATCTGTTTTTAACAAACCTGTGTTGGCTACTAGTTATGACTTCGTTTGCTTCTAGTTGTTCGCAGATCTGTTTTTTTATTATCTTTTCTAGGATCTTCCCAGGTATTGATGTTACACTGATTGGTCTGTAGTTTCCTGAGTCTGTTTTTTTTCCCTTCTTGAAGATAGTTCTGAATCATTGTAACCCTTACAAATTTGGAGGACACCAGGCTAGAAAATGCTGTCAAAAGCTACAAAAGTATTAACTATCTGCAGATCTGTAATTAAATTCACCAGCCATTTAGCTTGGTAATGCTGCTGAATGCTAGCAGTTCACCCCTCTCCCTAATAAAGACTTCAAAATGACTCTCACCTCTTTTTCCTTCTTCTCCCTTTCTGACTCTTCATTCTCCCAGGCTGCAACAAGCACTTCTTTGTACTCTTCACAGATTACATAGCCTTCTGTGCTGTGAAAAGGATCCAGGTTGTCATTTATGCAGAGTTGCAACAAAATGCAATCCAGGGACTTGTATTTAAATGGGCTTAGCACTGGGCAACAACTTTTGGCCTTCCAAATGTTGCTGAATTCCAATTTATCCTTGGGCAGGCAACAGTGAGAGATGCTGAGACATTTCAACATCTGGATGGCCCCAAATTCCCCATTCCTCCAATAGATTAAACATCAGTCTGTTCAACAACATTTGGAAAATTAGATGGAAAGTACCCAGGAACTTGTGAAGGGCTATAACTGTATTCATAAATGAATAACTAACAAAGCTAGGAAGGAATGTTAATTGCTTTAGCATCCTCACCTGAATGATATGGATATAAAAATATTAAATAAGCATGGGTAAAAGAGGAACCAGGTTAATCTACCTTTGTGAAAGTGGATGGCAAGGAGGGGAGCAAGTGCTGAGCTCTTACTATTTTGGACTAAGCAACTAAGCTGCCAATTCTGCATTTCTGCAATACTATCACTAACCATGTATGCTAAGTATATCCAACGGCATTACTACCGGTAGGTAGCATATAAGACCATTGTATATCCTAGTAAAAGCAGATCATAAGTTTATGACTTACACGGGATGAGAGTAACCACCATGAAAATCAAATCCTGTAACAGCTGGAACGCAGTCAATATCCAGTTTACGGGCCACTCTATGAAGGTTAGGAAGCTTTAGCAGCACACAGCCTATTGGTAACATGCTAGGTTGGAAGAGATAGACATTCCCAAACTCATTCCGAGGAACCTAAAAGAGAAGTGGAATGGGAAAAAAAATTGGAAATAAACTCTGTGGGAGAATAGAGTTTTAAATCTACCCAGTCTACCTAACTGCCAGCTTACCCTTCCATCCACAGCCAGAGGTGGCTGGTATTTCTCAGTCTGCCAGAGACCAAACAAGGGCAAATCCTTTTTGTCCCGATTTGCAGGTTCTGTCATTCGTGCTTTTCTTGCTTGGTTGGAATAACCTATCACCATCTGTGCAAACATAACAGAGTTTAGAGCATTGTCATCATTCTTTCTTGCTCATAATTCTCAATGCAATGATCACAGCCTCTTCCTCATGGAGAAACATGTAGGAATTGGCCCATCTCTTTAGGAGTAAGAAGTACTTAATCTTCCAATATCTCCCTTGCAATATTTGGCCATAAAAGTCCATTAAACCAGGTTAAGTAGCATTGAGTCTGTTATTACTAGTAAATCTGTAAACCCTTCTTACTCTGGTCTATCTTTTAGTTTGACAATCATGCCTCTAATGCAGGGGTCTTCAAACTTGGCTCTTTTATGACTTGTGGACTTCCCAGAATTCCTCAGCCAGGCACGCTGGCTGAGGATTTCTGGGAGTTGAAGTCCACAATTCATAAAAGGGCCAGGTTTGAAGACCCCTGCTCTAATGGATACAACAGCAGGAGAAAGCTATCACCTGTGGGAATTGTGTAGCATCTATTGTAGTTAGCCACAAAAAACAAAACAAAACACAGAAGACAGGCAAGAGAATCCTTTAATTTGGCCTCAAAGAGCTTTTTTTTAAAAAAAAAAATTCTTCAGTTTCCAAAGTTTTATACATATTCCCTACCACAAATTTCAACATTACCCCCAAAATATTGTTGATATTGCTCTACCTTATAAGGCACTTCCCCAATCCTCACCACTCGAGCTTGTTTCAACCAGGTGTCCCTGGAGTGCAGCGTATGAATACAGTCTCTGAAATTACCCAAATACCATTCTTGGTAAATAATATAGCTTCATATAGATGATGTTCACAATAAACTACATATTAGATAATATACTAGATAATATGCACAATATACCCCAGAAGTACACTACTCAATATATACTTTGTGCTATTTGTGCTGTGGAGGGAATTTCTTTATCCTTTAACCCACTCACACCCTTCCCCCCCCCATGATAATGTGGATATATTTTGAATATTTAAATTTTTAAAATAATCATTATCTTTCTGATGTAGCCTTAGTAAAAAAAAACCTTCTGAATATTATACTACATCCTATGAAAGTGCAAGTGGGTTATGGACTGCATTTACAGTTAATATATTTACAAGTACTTTTTTGACATTTAGTATTCTAAATCCATACCAACTGGAAAAGAGTTGGAAGAAAGTAGGATCACACAATGCAGGATCACACAAAGGTTGGCTCACTTTCCTCTGAATGCTTGCTTGCAAGAAATTCCCATATTTTTTAATGTAGGGATGGGAAAGACTGGGAAAAAATAAGCATAGGTGGACTTTTCTGACAAGCAGAAAACAGGTTTCATGTATGCACTTTGAGTAGCCCCATCTATGCCTAGTATACAACTCAAACCTTCTTACAGAATGGGAGAGGAAAAAATCAGATTAGGAGGGAAAAGCCAAGTGATGAAATGGATACTGGCTTCGTACCCACAAACACCAGATTTGTCCTTCCTATGTAATTTGCAGAAACAAGCTATGGCTTCTAGTGATGGACAGCCAAGGCCCTCAAACAGCCAGCTCTGGCCTCACTTTTTCTTCTTCTGAGGCGTCTTCTGCAGCCAGCCCTGCATTACTCAGGCCTGCATTTCTGGAAAGGCCACTGCAGCCGAGAACCGAGTTATGGATTGAATCATAGCTCGGTACTTGGCTACAGAGGCCTTCCAGAAAGGCCTAACTGCAAAGTGCAGGCCCGAATGCAGCTGCAGAACTTTGGCCCCAGAAGAACTGGATCGGCTAGGTGAGGCTGTCGGTGCCGGAGGTGAGGTAAGTAGCAGGGGGTTGGACTACTCCAAAAATAAGACCTGGTGCCTCTTTTGGAGGCAATAAATAAATAAATAAATAAATAAGAACCGGTCTTATTTTCGGGGAAACAGGTAGTTGTAAGGTATTGCCAGTGGGACAATCTGATGATCCCAGACCCGTGTATCAAATGAAGCCATGTTTCACAGCATACACATCTGAGAAATGTCTCACCTGGAGTAGACAGCCTCCCCTCGGCAATATCCTATAATTGAAGCTGTCTCGGGATATATGGCCTCATACTTCAGGAGATGCCTCTTCAAGGCATAAAGCGGGTGATTCTTGTATTCACTGACAGATTTTGGCAAAGGCTGATCTTGAAGTTTAGCTAAAAACTGAGAATCGTGTTATTAGCAATAGACTATAGAGGAAACCAATTACAAATATATTTTTTCAGCTTTTGGAAGACTAGATAAAAGACAGTATTGAGGCCTGGTATGTAAACACTACCTCAGTGCAAAATTTAGCATTTAAATAACTACGGTATTGCAGACATTATCTAAGCATCAATGGCAACCCTACTTTTCCCGGAAGGGATCTCAAGCTACAGTAAGGAGTTTTGGTTTAAAGAAACGTGAGAGGTCAAGTCAGCTAAAACCATTTCTGGTATTAACTTGCTCAGGAGGCCTTCTTCTATATGGTTCCAGACTACAAATTGGTTTCCCTAAAGATGTGCATTTGATCCCCACTTTCCAGAATTTAGGAAAATATAAACATTCATCTCTTCCCCTAAGCTTGTTAATTGATTTAATTGCACCTATGTCAATATCATCTTTTACATGCTTTGTAATTTTATTCTAGTTAATTTCAGCTGCCATAATGCTTATACAAGCAGAACAGTGGGGAATAAATTTAATCAATCAAATGTAGTACGATGTTGAATGAAAGTATCAATCCACTGGAGTTTTACTGAATATAAAACATATATGTTGGGTAACATCCAATTTGAAAAACAAAGAAATAAATACAAGCTAAAGAGTGTTGCTCACTTGATTTCTACATATAATTTCTGAGGTCTGAACACTTCTCATTTTCATACACTTCTCATAATAGATTGGACAACCATTTGTCTGAAATGGTACAGGGTTTCCTACCTGAGCAGGGGGTTGGACTAGAAGACCTCCAAGGTCCCTTCCAACTGTTACTTTGTTATTCTGTTATGATCAATGGAAATATGTCCTTTAAATTTGAGAATGTGCAGGTATTTTCTTCTTAATGGCTATAACGGCTAAATAGCCAGTCTTACTGAGGGATATCTAAAGAGGACAATTCACAAGCTCTGCTATCATTCAGCCAAGAACTGACTTGAAAAGAAACTGAATAAAAGCAGATAACGTTTGAGTTAGTGGGTAGACCAAGAGGAACAGATTAGCTGAGGTCTTGGATAAAAGAAGCAGCAAAGCAGACCAAGGTAAAAGGAGAGAGCTCCGGGTTTTTGCAATCCAGGGATCTAAGTCTATCAGAAAAGGATAAAGAAAAAAAAATCAAGTCCTTCTGGATGTAATTTTGATTACTGGAAAAATACCCTCCAGTGCCATTTTATTTACCTCTCTTTCTTCTTTTGTATCCCGTTCCACAAAAGAACTTTTGTACGGCTCTAAGGTATCTTCCCACCACTGGGCATCCACACGACACTTCCTTGTTGCAGTCATCCATGCTGGGTCGTATCTCTGAGTTATATCCTTTACAAACCCATTATCGTCAATGCCAATGATGTAGCACACTGGCTTTGAGGCATACTTGAAACATTCCAGAGGATGTCCAACGTTGCCATGCATACAGTCCACACATACCCATCGATCTTCTCGCTCAAGAAAAACCTCTACCCACTGGTCTGTGCCTTTCAACACAACTGGCCTCTGCTCTTCTTCATCACTAGAAATTATTTTGTTTTTCTTCTTGGGTGGGACCGAAGAACATGGACTGACTGTTTTGTCTAACGAATTACCAATTATCTCTGAGTCCTTCTGTTGTTTCGACAGAGAAGGCACTGATCGTTTCCTGTTAACAATTGCTTTTGTTTTCAGGGTTCCTAGCGTTGTTTTAGGGGTTCCTAGTGGTGACTTCATTTTTTTTCTGGGAATTTCAAAGTCCTCATCAGATATGCTACCATCATCATTTTCCTCTGAAGGACAGAATTCAGAATCGTTACTCTCACTGTCTCCACTCTCTTCTTTATATGACACTTTTGATGCCACTTGCCGTCGTCGGTCATTTTTAGGCCTGCCCAGCCCTTCTTCCGCCCTCAAACTCTTCTTATCATTCTCAGATTTTATATCTTTCTGAATATCTTCCTGTGATGAAGATTTCTTTCTTAGCTTTTTGGCCCTAGAGAGGCTTGGCTTCTTAGCAGTATCTGCTCTTGTGCATTTTCTTGAGCTTTTGGCAGAAGAAGCTACCAAAGCAGAGCTTTTCTTGGAGGATTTTCCCTGAAAAAAAAAATATGCAGGAAAGTTGAAGATTTTAAGAGGCAAAAAGCAGAACAAGAAAATGTGGATAGCTCCACTGAATTAAAATTCAAGTTGTTGACTTTAGAATGTGACCTGCTCTTAGATTATATTGGCTGTTCACGTCTTACAGCCCAACATGAATTACAGGGCATCAGTGGAGATGCTGGATCTGTGGATTGTGCTGTTTGTTCCACTGGCGCAGGGAGTCTCTGTAACAGAGCTCCACCACTACCATTCCTCATCTTTCGGGGCCTTTATGATGATGAAGAACTGCAAATCTGGAACACCTTTTAGCTCTTTCTCTGTCTAAACCATAAAGACTAGAAACACAGTTATTGATTTATAAGCAGACTTCTTCCCTTTTAAAAAAAAACATTTGTTATCTATATAAACTAGTTCTATTGCTCAGAGAACAACTTTGTGAGTGTACCTCCCATCTGCAAGATCTGTAGTTGCATCTCTTTTCAAGCTATGGGCAGGGTAGTCTATGGCTTACCCTGACTGCTTCCTACACACAGGCTACTGCCATATCATTTCTCAGCACCAGTTTCTACATTCTGCAAATACTGAATCAGGACCGACTGAAGAAAGCAGGGGAAAGAGGTTATGTACAGTCATTCTTGACTTACAATCGGTCCCCTTAGTGACTGTTCAAATTTATAACGGACCTCCAAGGGATACTTATAACTTGGTTTCAAAGTTCCAATAGCCCCCTCTGGTCACATGACTGCATGTTAGGTGCTCAACAACTGCCTCACATTTATGGCTGCTTGCAGTATCCTGCAGTCACTTTTTATTTGCTGAAAACAAGCATTTACTTATTTTCTGCAAAATCAGCCCATAGTGAACCATTGGTGAACACTTTTGTAACCACAGTGTTGGGTTAACAACAGCTAAAAAAATATCATAAAATCTGGTAGGTCACTTGGGTGACTCATTTTATGATCATCATGACTTACAACCATGATGGGTAGTCGCTACATCAGTCATTAAATCGAGGATTACTGTTTAACAATAGTTACCATTCGAAGAAATGACTAAGTACAATCTTATCCGACTTACAAACCATAGGTTGTCTGGCCTATTCCAGGAACTGTAATTACCTCACTTTAAAATAATCTTAAATATATATATTTGGATAGGCAAATTTCCTTTATTTCCAGAATAATAAGGAATTAATAAAGACTTGAAGAAATTAAGGAAAACAAACCAAAGTACATCCAGAAACAGAAGCAAAAATATTAAAAATAGACACCAAACAGGATTACTACAAAGTGTTCAGGGAGGATCTTCTCCAGGAAAAACAAAGATAGCTACCATTTTGCCATACTTACCTTCCCTGATGGCTCTTTCAGCGGAATGGGTTGTAAAGACAATACAAGTCGGCAGAATAGATGAAGTGCTCGAAGAATAAGTAAAAATATCTATTAGGGGAAAAAAAAACAGTCTGGAATCTGATTTTTGTATCTCTCCTTCCCCCATTCAGTGTTAACACTATTTACCCACAGGATAATTGCTGCAAATGTTTTGAAATCAAACAAATATATAATTTGTATATAATGTGTAAAGCAGGTTCCCCTCCCCTCCAATTATGACAATTGAAGCCTTAATCTTTTCCCCTAGTACCATGAAAGCTAAAACTGCTGCACATCTTTGTGTATGTGTGTGTGTGTGTGTAACATACATACACTCAGATTCACACATGTATAATGTCCGATAAATTTCTTCTATTCTATGCTCAGCATAAAAACAAAGAATTTCCAATAATGACATCAATGGCTAAAGGAGAGAGATGTGTATAGAAATCTCTGGAGGTCTGTCTTTCTTTTTATCTGTGAAAAATACAAGCTTCCAGCCTCTACCTCCCTCACATTATCCTTACTATGATTATGATACAGCAGGGATCCAGCATGCCTTGCAAAGCCTTCTATGACGTACCTGCACCAGTTCCGCCTCATCTCGTGCAGCATAGACAGCAAAGCGCCTCTCTAGAGTAACCCGCCAATCTTCACTATCGGAGAGCTGATTGTTAATAGTAAAAGTTGCAGAAAACCTTTATTTTAAGAACAAGAGAACCATAATTTATTTATTTGCCCAGTCATTTATCTCTCCCATGGAAGCTGGAATAGCGGGGTAGGGAAGCTATCTCAGTCTTACAGTTAAACTAAAAAGAAGACTCCCTCACACTTACTTCCTTATTCTTGGAGTAATCATAGTCACAGAAAGCCGGATTTTCCACTGATGGACCCTAAATTCATTTAAAAAAGCAATGGTAATGGAAAAAAAAAACCCTTACCAATTCACAAGATTTGACAGAAATAGACGGTTGATGCGATCTACAGAGTCTTTGGTGAAGCGAATGGGAATGATAGAAAGCCCAATCGCTTGAAGATCTGGCTGAAGGCAGATCCTGTTCCTGTGGAAACCGTTGGCCAACAGGCACAGTAAGTGAACCTGTTGGGAAAAGGACATGGATCCTAAGAAAGCAAGCAGTCTTAGGGTACATCAGAGATACTGAAGTGTTTTTTTACAATTCAGGGGACAGGCCCAATATGGTTCAGCTCTGCTCACCCCACAACACCTCACTGGTTGACAGAAGACAAAAAAGCCACCAGAAACATAAATGTTAAGCACCCCAATCATCCAGGTCACTGTACTAGTTAATTCCTATTAAAAAGTATCTCATTCCATTATTTAGTCTCTAGGGCCTAGGCCAAAGGTCGGCAACCTGCGGCTCTGGAGCTGCATGCTGCTCTTTGAGCCTTTCCCTGTGGCTCCCAGCCTCCTCTGCCATTTGCAGAGAGAGACAGAGACAGAAAGAGGCACTTGCGCTTCTCTGTTTCTCTGTCTCTGTGTTTGTGTTTATGTATGTGTGTATGTGTGTAAAAGAGAGTGGACTCACTGTGTTCTCCAACAAGCTGAAAATCTTTTTGGGCGTGGCTCCTCCCTTTGCTGTGTCTCTGCAGGAAGCAGGAAGCAGGAAGGGCAGGAGAGAGCTAGCTAGCCCAGCTATGCTGATTCAGGAATTCTGGGAATTGAAGTCCATGAGTCATAAAAGAGCCAGGGTTGCCTACCTCTGAGCTTGTTGGAGAACAGCTTGAAGCCAGCTTGCCAGGTGAGCAGAAGATCGGAGGGAGGGGGGGAGAAAGAGAGAGAGAGGGAAGGAGAGAGAGAGAGAGAGGAAAGAGAGAGAGAGAAAGAGAGTGGGGGAAGAGGACTGGCAGACCAAGGACAGAAAGAAAGAGATGGAGGGAGAGAGAGAGACAGAGAGACCCTTTTGATATCTAAAATGAAGATAACACTGCATATATCCTTTTTTACCTTTATGATATATATATGCATGTATGTGTATATGTATATATATATATATATATATATACCGGTATATATGTATGTGTTTTCTGAGGTTTTCGTGGGTGTTTGTATGTAGGTCTTTGGTTCTTCGGGTTTTCTCCCACGTAGAATTTGAAGTGTCTTGGCAACGACTTCGTTGCAACGACTTCGTCGAAACGTTGCCAAGACACTTCAAATTCTACGTGGGAGAAAACCCGAAGAACCAAAGACCTACATATGTATATATATTTGAGTTCTGACTGAAGAGAGTTAAGAAACTCGAAATAGCTATATCAGAAATCCCTTATTTCTTTGTCAACAATTTTAAACAACATATATATATTTGTGCTTGCAGGATGGCTCTGGGTTGAGCTGAAACAAGCAAAAGGAAAGAATGATTCCTTCCTCCCATATTTGGGTTTACAGGGTGCAATCTAAAAAATAAACACTTGAGACATATCCTTACTCCCTGACTACTGACAAAGTGGGAGAGAACTTGTGGCTCAATAGGTTAAAGCATCTGCTTAGCATGCAGACTGCCCAGGTTCGAATCCCGGAAGGGTGAGTTCTGACTGAAGAGAGTTAAGAAACTCGAAATAGCTATATCAGAAATCCCTTATTTCTTTGTCAACAATTTTAAACAACATATATATATTTGTGCTTGCAGGATGGCTCTGGGTTGAGCTGAAACAAGCAAAAGGAAAGAATGATTCCTTCCTCCCATATTTGGGTTTACAGGGTGCAATCTAAAAAATAAACACTTGAGACATATCCTTACTCCCTGACTACTGACAAAGTGGGAGAGAACTTGTGGCTCAATAGGTTAAAGCATCTGCTTAGCATGCAGACTGCCCAGGTTCGAATCCCGGAAGGGTGAGTTCTGACTGAAGAGAGTTAAGAAACTCGAAATAGCTATATCAGAAATCCCTTATTTCTTTGTCAACAATTTTAAACAATATATATATATATATATATATATATATATATATATATATATATATATATATATATATATATATATATATATATATATATATATATATATATATATATATATATATATATATATATATATATATATATATATATATATATATATATATATATATATATATATATATATAAAAGGTAAAAAAGGATATATGCAATGTTATCTTCCTTTTAGATATCAAAAGGGTTTTGCGGCTCCCAGTGTTTTCTTTTTGGGGGGAAACGAGTCCAAGTGGCTCTTTGAGTGTTTTGGGTTGTCTACCCCCGGCCTAGGCATACACCATCATTTTGTGGAAGAAGACCCACGTTTGGGCTTTCAATGGTGTGCTAGGGCTAAACTTCCTCAAAATAGGCAAGGGCAGGGTAAACTATAAATGTGCACCTCAATTTTATACATAATTAATTAATAAATAATGAATAAAGCCATTATTCCTCATACATTTAACAATTTTTTCTCATCCCCATTATATTAAATATTAGAATTGGATGGCAGCATTTAAAGGAGCTCCCAGGGCCAAGGCTTTGGGGAGCTGGTAGTAGCTCCGAAGTCTCACACTGTATATCCCCTACTTTTCAAGACTGGGGGAAAAAAAGAAGAAACGGGAGAAGAAAAAAAGGAAAGAAAAATGCATATTTAGGAAATCGTATTTAGAGTTACAGTTTTTTCATGACCAACTGGAATGAATATTCTGACTTCAACCAAGGGGTGAAATAGCTTTATTTCTCTTCTCTCCCTGGATTATATAAAATTCATGTTTTATATGAATTTCATAAAATTCTGGTATGAATGGTAGATGGTATTATAACCCTCAGCCCTTAGCTCATACATTTTCCAGGCCAAGGCCACCTGTTACGTTTGCATAGTTAAAGTATGCATTGAGACCAAAAGAGCTTTTCCTGCATTGTTCTAATTATATCATGATGTGTTGTGAGAGACAGGAAGTTAATATTCTCTGACTCAAGCCTTAAATGTTTCTACTGTCACAGACCTGAACTTTAACTGAGTATCAGTTTGACAGTTGGTTCCTTTTTGAGGCTGTATTTACACCTGTTAGCGTTTTTAACTGCTCAGTTTATTTTTAAGATGCATGTGGCAGTTGCATTTGAAAATGTGGTTTTAAATTTGCATTTACAGATCATATGCCACTGCATACAGATCATATGCAACTGCACTAAAAAGGTTTTTCAAATAAAATTCAGTTTTATTACAGAATGTGCAAAAGAAATTAATCCTTTATGTTTATTGAGTGCTAATTTAAAATACTGTTATATACACAGGAACATTTTTTTTAAATCCTCCCAAAATTCAGGATGCTATTTTCCCAGTAAGAATATATTGAATTACTCTTTGGAAACCACTAACATATCTAGATGTGTACTATTTATTTATTTGTATTCCCTCTTTATTGTTTTTTACAAATGACTCAAGGCAGCAAACATATCCAATACACCTTCCTCCTTCTATTTTCCCCACAACAACCCTGTGAGGTGGGATGAGCTGAGAGAGAATGACAGGCTCAAAGTCACCCAGCTGGCTTTCATGGCTAAGGTGGGACTTAATCTCATGGTCTCTGCATTCTAGCCTAGTGCCTTAACCACTAGACCAAACTGACTCTCTTATGTACCTCCATAATGTTCCTTCAATTGTAAAAACTGCTCAACTGTGAAACAGTTGTGAAACATTTATACAGCAATAAGCTCACCTTTCAGAAAATTGATTATGCCGAGCCTGGAAAATTACCAATCAGGAATATTTTAACAGCATACTGCAGTGGTGGCGAACCTATGTCACGCGTGCCAGAGGCGGCACTCGGAGCCCTCTCTGTGGGCACGCGAGCTGTCGCCACAGCCCTGCCTCCTCCCGTGGCCCCCTCCTCACCAGCAGCCTCCCCGGAATAGCCCCCAGGTGTGGCCCGTGCGGAGCAGCGCAGCCAAGGACATGGCAGCCAGGCAGTAGGGATAAGACTCTGCCCTCGCGCCCCGTCGTGTGCAGATGATGCTGCAGGGCACGGGCGGAGGGCATGGCCGCCATGGTGCTGCTGGGCTGCCTGGGGAATCTGCAGCAGGCCATGGAGGCAGTGGGTGGCGCTGCGGGTGGCCGGGCGGGGGCAGGGGTGGGCGGAGCAGAGCGGGAGAGAGTGGGGAGGTTTTTGGGCACTCGGTCTCTAAAAGGTTCGCCATCACTGGCATACTGCATTGTAAGTCCTGCATTGAACAGGGGCTTGATTAGATGACCCTAACTCTAAAGTATCTTCAAATTCAATTAGTTTAATTGCCAGGATAAATTGATAAATGTAATACTTCAGATAATGAACTTTGCCCCTAGAAGTCTCCCAATTTTCTGACAACTTAACCCTGAAGATCCAACCTTATGGGTATCTTCGCGGACTTCTTTGCTGAAGCGCTTCATCATTCGACGGAGATATGTCTCAAACTCAACTTGCCGTTTCTCTCTGCAAGATTTCATGCAAACCAAATCTATGAGTTCTATTTCATTATTTTATTTTATTTATATCCTGCCTTTATTACTTCTAGAAATAACTCAAGATGGCAAACATACCGAATACTCCTTCCTCCTCCTATTTTTCCCATAACAACAACCCTGTGAGTTTCTAGTCTAGTGCTTTAACCACTAGACCAGGGATTCTCAACCTTGGCAACTTTAAGACTTGTGGACTTCAACTCCCAGAATTCCTCAGCCAGCTTTGCTGGCTGAGGAATTCTGGGAGTTGAAGTCCACAAGTCTTAAAGTTGCCAAGGTTGAGAACCCCTGCACTAGACCAAACTGACTCTATGCTATAATGACTTTAGGATGTCTCTTTCTAAATAAGTCCCATTTTGTTGTCCCTGAAGGCTCTTTCAAAAATGGTTGCTGGGAATCTTTTTTATGTCAGGCAAAAAATACATGAAAAGGGCAGCAAAACCCTAGCAATTCTTTTAAAAAAAATTGCAGCTCTGATTAAGTACATAAAGCAGTTGTTCATTTCCCATCAGTCTCTTAAAAGTGCACAGTCCCCACCCATAATCTAGATTCTGAGCAGTCATTTAAAACAAGAAACTGCAAGGACAACTTAATATATTGTCAGACGCTGTACACTATATGTGACTCTTGGCTGTGTGAATTCCTTTCTCTTATTTGGCCATATGTACTTTGCTTCCTAATGTCATAGGAGTCAATTACAAATAGTCCTAGACTTACAACTGTCGGTTTAACAAGTGTCTGAAGTTATAATAGCTTCAGAAAAATCGACTTATGACCTGTCCTCAAAATCACACCACTCTCATGATCACCTGATCACAATTTGGGCGCCTGGCAACTGACTTGCATTTGTTAATAGTTGCATCATCTTGCAGGCATATGGTCACAATTTGTGACCTTCCCAGCTGGCTTCTGACAAATAAAATTAATTGGGGAAGCCAAATTTGCTTAACAACCACATGATTTGCTTAATTGACCACAGTAAAAATGGTTGTAAAATTTGGTCTTGCCATAGGACTGATGACTTGCTTAAGCAATGCATCGCTAAGCAACCAAAATTCTGATCTCAATTCTAGTCAAATGTCAAAACAATACAAAGTAAAATATAACAAGAAATGATTGTAATAGCCAAAAAATAAGGACAGCACAAACAAAATATCAACAAAGGTTACCAAAACCCTAAGCAAGAACTGATTTTTCTTAATCTTAAAAGTATAAGATTAATAATTATAAATAGCAACGGTATTTATAAAACTTGGGGACCAAATTGGAAAAAGAGACTATAGCAAAATCTCAGAAAATCTTTTATATGGACTCTCTCCCTCTAAAAGTCAAATCAATTGTGAAAGCCACCAAATATTATTAGGTTATTAATTATTATTTTACATGTATTGGCCACCCAACTCCACTGGGCGTCCACTCTACATGGATGTCTGCCTACCTTCTCTCTCTCTTCTTTGCTTGTTCAGGTGTTTCAATTTCTATCTCAACAGTTGTGTTGGGCAGCTTTGGTGCCTTAAGTTCTTTCAGCATCTCAATCTCAGGTTCACAAAGTTCTGGAAACAAAGTTCTAAATCTAACCAGGGTGTTTCAAACAGAACTGAACAGTTCCAATTCAGGGCTGCTTCCCATTTGGTCTCAATGACAGAAAATTAAGAAGACACACGAAGGCATAAGGTATTACAACAATTATTTTGCATATTTTGGCAACAGACTAAGCAATATGTGCCTATAAATCTAACAAATATTCTGCCTATCAATCAGGCAAATATCACATTCTTTTATGAATCACTCTTCCCCAACTGGAAGCTCTAATACAGGAGTCTGCAACCTTGATAACTTCAGCTCCCAGAATTCCTTCTGGGAGCTGAAGTGCACAAGTCTTAAAGTTGTCAAGGTTGTAGACCCCTGCTCTAATAGATACTACTGGCTTTGCTGGATTGGGTTTTAGGGAGCTATATTTCCAACATACCTATATGACATCAGATTGGAGAAGACATCAATAAATGTCTGCTATGGCACATAGCCCATGTTACATTGGAAATCTAGTATTTAATGCAATATTTCCTTCTGTTGTAACACCAACCCCAAAGCCATATCCAGCCCATAAGGAATCATTATTAAATGAGGTAATACTTTTATTAAACAACCTTTTTCAGCATAGAAAATAATGATTATAGAAATGTTATACATAAAATATGGGTTCAGCTTTCACTTATTTCTAGGTTTCTAAGGATTTTTATGGGGAGAAGCTAAAGCATAGTTCAGCATCAGAATGAACTTACTGCATGTAGCTCTTGATTTACAACCATTTGTTTAGCATTTATTCAAATTTACAACAGCATGAAAATAGTGACTTACGACCGGTTCTTATGGTAATGTATGACTGTTGCAACATCCCTTTGGTCATGTGATCAAAATCTGGGTGCTTGGCAACTGGCATTTATTTACAATAGTTGCATTCTTCCTGGGTCATGTGATCACTATTTGCAACTTTCCCAACTGGCTTCTGATAAGTCAATGGGGGAAGCCCAATTTGCTTAACATGAGTTGCTTAATAACCACTGTGGTTCACTTAACAACCATGGCAAAAAAAGTCATAAAATCAGATACGACTCATTTAATCTTACCTAGCAACGGGAAGTCTGGTTTCAACTGTGGTCATAGGTCAAGGACTACTTGACCTACTCTTCCTCCCCTTTTTACAATCTTTTTTTCATTTTTAATTAATCAATTTATTGTACCATTTTAGGTCAGATAAACCACAACTAGTGGGAACGGCTCACAAAGTAGTTATTGTAAGGGAAAAAAATGGGTGGTGGGATCACTATGCAGATTGTCTTGAGCTCCTGAATAAAAGATTGGATCTAAATTATTTTTATTTATTTTTCACATTTTTAACCGCCCATCTCCCTTAGTGTTCATAGATAAATAAATAAAGTTGATTTAAAATTATTATTTAAAACACTGCTATGTTTTCACTACTTATATTTAAGGATGATCTTTGTGAAAGAGATGGATGACATGCTAAATGAAAGTTTCAGCCAACTGAACTTCCAGATAGTTCCTTCATCTTATTTGCAACTGAAGAAACAATATAGTTCTCTACAATTTACTTTATTTAATTTAATTTGTTACTCTGCAACACCTTGGAAAAAGCTTTTTTTTAAAAGTGAATCAGGCTCAGAGAGGCATAAAAGAAACACAACATTCAATAGATCTGTGATAAACTTTGGACGACTTCAGTATGAAAATAAGCATAAACCACGAGAAGCCAAAATAGCCATCAATAAATGAGACAAATGGCTTATATAGCAGAAAATGAAGAATGTATTACCTTCCACATCTTCCCATTCTTCCTCACTTTCCTCATCCTCATCTTCTTCTCTCTTTGTAATAATTAATTCTTTTTTTGCATCTGTTTTTTTCTTTAAAGGAGTGCTCTGCAAACCACTATTGAATTCAAAAAGAAATATACTACATTTTTTTCTTGTCTCGTGTACTGTTTTTCTTTCCCTGATATGGTAGTAATATTAACCCACTGTTTATTACTTTAGGCAACATAACAAACAGTGTGTAACCAGAAAATAAAAACCTCTAAATTCCTTATAGTTATTTCAAAGTGGAAAAAGGTACGAAACTTGAATAAGATAGCTAAATGCTTCAGGAGACATAAACAGGCCTCCAAAGAATCTTCACAGGTTAAGTGGGAAGAAGACTGCATGAAATTTAATAGTTACAAATGCAGTATTCTACAATTAGGAAAAACAAAGCTAATTCCCAGGCGTAAGATTACGAGATATCTGCTGTGATAACAATAAGTGTGAAAAAGCCACTGCAGTTTAAACTTTGGCAAATAAAAGTTCCAATGTATTTTGCATTGGTCAGAATCTGTTTTGGAGTACTCTGTTCAGTTCTGGATACATTTTAAGACACCATTCTACTTTTTACAAAAATTAGACCAGAAGAAAAGATAAGTTGATAAGAAATTAAGTCTTATGAGGAGTGATTGAAGGGACTAGGTAAGTTAGTCCTAATAAAAATGGCAACTGAGAGGGGATGTAATGGCACTTTCCAAGTATCTGAAGAGTTGCCATACCTCTTCAGAATATCAAGTACAGTACTATTATCTATCTTTCCAGTGGTCTGTAATTCCAGAAAAAAATGAGATACTGGTTACCTTTTAGGCAAAAAAACAACAGTAAGAGCAGTTTAACAACAGGAGATGCTGATCTCCTGTTTTCTGTTTTCAAGCAGAAGCTAAACAGCCACCTCTAAAGGTGTTTTATTCTGGATTCCCACACTAAGTAGAGGGTTGCCCTAGGTAGCCTTAATGGACTCTTTCAATTCTAACAATTTGTATTTGTATTTTGAAAATGTCTACAAAAAATTTAAAGTTGCTCACCTGCATTTCCCCGCTTTTGGAAGGAGGCCATAGCTTTCTATACCTCTATTCATTTCCTCCTTGACTTTGGATTTTGGTCTTTTTTCATTGGAATTTTTACGAAGTGGCTGAGGGACATGTTCTTTATCTCTCGTTTTTCTAGATGGTAATTTGGGCCTAGTTTTCTTCTCAGGTTTTTCATCTTCAAAATCATCTGTATCAAAAATGATGAAAATTGCAAAAATCACTGGGAAAAAGTAGATTACAGATTTTTTAAGGAACTTTTTAGCAAAAACCCACTTAATTTCCAATTATCTATTCAAAATTAAGATGCAAGGATTATAAACTAACAATTAAGCTGCAAGGATTATAAACTAATAAGATGCTTCCACTTAAGTGTGTTACGTTTTTAAATTTGGCTGTAAACCGCCCCGAGTCCTACAGGAGAGGGGCGGTATAAAAGTTTTAAATAAATAAATAAATAAATAAATAAACAAACAAATAAATAAATAGACAAGCAGATATATTTTTTATTCTATTCAACAAAACTCTAAAACTTTCTATTAATGATAAAATCCTTTTTTTGATTCTCCTTAAAGTTTACTGAATATCCATGGTGTATTAACAAAAACAAAGGCATAATAGTTCAATAACAAAATCAGCAGAAAGCTGTATTCCATTCTGATAGAATAAAGAACTGAAGTCATCCTTTGTTTTCACTCTTCAGAAAAAAAGAGAGAAAAAGGAATTACATAAGGTCCTTTCTATGAAACATTTAGTAATTTGCGACAAAGAACTGCTTTAATCACGTGGCATAACAACTCGAGTTTCATTCACTTCATTCTGTACGCTACAGCATTGCACTTTAGTGTCAGCATGTATTGCACATAGGCCGCGAAAGTGGTTTTTTTTTTAGATATGGAAGATTAGAAACACTTGTTTTAAGGGAAAAATTAAAATGGGCGAGCAAAGGTACTGGGGAACTTTCTCTTAACATTTTTACATAAGCGTTACATAACAGAAAACCGCCCGAAGCGGTCAAAGTTGCTAACTTCGCGTCGCCCAGGAAGGGCAATGAAACTATTCCATAAGAGGCGAAGGAAGGCGTGTGAAATCTGTCAGGACTGAGAAAAAGCTGCTTTAATTGCAGCTCTGAAGTAACTTTTCCAGGCTGTCCCCAACTCCCCACCCGCCCCACTACTTATCCTACTCCTTGCTCGAGATCTGACTGTCTTTACCGTCTCGCTGCTCACAAGTTTTCAGACCCGGGGAAGAGGAGGAACCGGCGGCGGCGGCGGCGACAGGTGGACCCTCTTCCTTGACTTTCTTGCAGGACCGCTGCACCTTCGAGACCCCTTTACGTTTCCCGACCATCCCGGCCGCTATTTCGCGAAAGAAAACAGCCCGATCCGCCAACCCCAGGCGCGGCGGAGCCACGAAGGAGAACAGCGACTAAGGAGGCAGAAGGCCGGCGGCCTCCCGAAGATGCCAAAGAGCGAAGCGTCTCTTTCGGACTTAGCGCAGGGCGGCTGGGTGGGTGGCCGAGCTGTCGCTCCGCAGCAGCAGCAGCCCTTATAACCCTCCTCCGCTACTCCGGCTTCTCGCAGGAGACAAGCCAGAGCCACGCCGGGCGCTCCGGGCTTTCCGCGGCACCGCCTCCCTGACGTCCCTTCCGTGCCGGCGGCTCCGGAGAAGCTGCGCTGCAGCGGACCGGGGGCTTTGGCGGGGACGCTTGCCCTTGTGAACCACAGGACTACTCCGGATCGAGCTGATTGAGCTTCGCATCTCTCCCTTGCATCGGAGGAAGCGCCCGCAACTTATTTCTCGGCTCCCTGGAAGCTTCCAAGGAGGAAGCGTAAAAACGCTCAAGCTTCACGCCGGATCTATGAATATTCATTCACACGGGCGGTTTTGAATCGGTTCAAAGGGAGATGCATTAAAGAACAGGAGAAAAACCGGAAACAGAGATGGCTTGTTTGTGTGTTGAATTCAGCCTATGAATCTAATCCAATGTTTCTCAATCTGAGGCGATGTTAAGATGGGGTAGGAGTTGAAGTCCACACATCTTAAAATTTGCCCAGGTTGAAAAAGAATGGTCCAGTCTACCAAGCAATTTTTTTTTTTAAAACAAAAGCAGTATTATAAAGGCAAAAGATCGGCGATTTCGATGAACTAACCCGGAAGCTAGACGTTACACGAACATCTACATTCGCAGCTTTATGTACCCCGCTAGACGTTCGGTAGCCGTATCGGACTTGATATAAAATCTCGCGAGAAGTAAGTAGTCTGCCTTTGAAAAAAATGGCGGACGAGGTGGATCAGGTGGGTGAAACGATGGGCATGGCGGTTTGTCGGCCGCTGAATCTTTTAGGGATTTGGCCCTGTTGCGGTGGAAAGTGTGGCAAGCCTGAGGAATGGTTAACCAGAGCTTCAGTTTCTAGCTCTCGCTTTGAGTTTCGCAAAATCCTGGGAACGACTTCTGGAAGGCGTCCGTGTTTCATTCAGCGACCTGCCTCTTGCGGTTTATTTAATCGATTTATATGGTCGCTCATCTCTCATACTGTACACGACTCTTACTGAAAGCGGCTTTCGGCTTCCTTTTTCAAAGCCTTAGCAGATGCAAACATATTAAAGTTTGGCAGTGGGTGAAATGCTGTTCCATGGTTTCTGATCAAATGCCTTAAATCGGGGGTCTTCAAACGTGGCCCCTTTATGACTTGTGGACTTCAACTCCCAGAATTCCTCAGCCAGCGTGCCTGGCTGAGAAATTCTGGGAGTTGAAGTCCACGAGTCATAAAAGGGCCACGTTTGAAGACGCCTGCCTTAAATCGGTGTTTCTCAAAATGTGGCATCCCAGATGCCCGCAAAATCGAAATGATGTGCTAGTCGGCTTGAAAAATGATACAATGTTAAAATCCTAGCGGGCTACAGTGAGAAGTCGATAAAGATTCACAGTCATCCAAGTAGAGTTGTCTCGAAGTTAAGTCTGGGCAACTGGATTACTTTTCTTTTTGGTTTGAAACGTTTGCTGCTTATTCAAGTGTCCGTTTTAATTTTTGATGTGAATATTGATAAATATAACCTATAGGAACAATTTTGGGGTTCACTATAATTTTTTAAAGTGGCAAGAGATCCTGAGGGGAAAAAGTTGTTAAGAAATGCTGCCTTAAATCGTTCTCCATTACTATATTGGTCCTTAAACCTTGAGCTACACTTGAATTAAACCCAAGAGGCACCTTTTTCTAAAGTGGGTATCACTAGTGTGTTGCTGTGATCTGAGTGTACAAATTTGTGTGGCTGCTGCATGCCTTTTGTGTGTAAAATATGTTCTAATTTAATTGTACTTGTTGAAGTGTAGCAAGTTACTATACAGTATATATGCTCTCTATAAGTAGGAAAGCTTAGGCTGTATTTTATCTATAAAATCTCAATTGTATGGGCATTTCTTGATATATAACTTTTTAATTATAAAGTTATTGTAGTTAGTGACCTTCATTTGAAAATAAGTCATTATGAACTTGGAATATAAAACAGGAAAATAGCATATGACCACATAGTCTTTCTGTTTGGGATTGACAAGTATTATGGTCAAAGAAAAAATTAAATATATGTAATTTGAATAACATTGACTCAAAGTGTGTCAGCAAAATACAGACATTATTATATCCTTTGATAAAATAAACTGGCTCTTTCTAGTGATATATACATCCAGTCTTTTGTTTAATAAAGAGGTGGGGTTTTTTTTTAATGTTTAAAAAGCAAATATTAATATACTAAATAAAATAATTACTAATGGGGGCTAAGTTGAGAGAAGAAGCAGTATGCATTTTCTCTAATTTTACTTGCATTTTCCTGTTGATGCAGTCAGCACAAGTGAACTCTTGTCCCTCTGAAAGTTGATGAAAATTCACCATATTAGATTATGTTACAAACTATTACTTAATTTCCTCCCATTTGATTTCAGTAAACATTAGTTGTTATCTGATCAGGGTTTTTTGAGAGGAAAGGAATAATTATCAGTAGCCAACATTTACCATTTATCTATATACAGCTTGCTTTTATTTTTATAAATAATTCAAGGTAACATACATCTCTAATACTCCCTCCTCTTATTTTCCCACAACAACAACCTTGTGAGGTGGGTTGGGCTGAGAGAGAGTAACCTGTCCAAAGTCATGCAGCTGGCTTTGATGCCTAAGGTGGATCTCATGGTCTCCTCGTTCTTAGCCTGGTGCCTTAACTACTAGACTAAATTGTCTCATGTTTCTTTGCTAAAGTATGTCTCTAAATTGTTACATTTTGCAGCAACAAACCACCAACACTGTAGAAGAACCTTTGGATCTCATCAGGCTTAGTCTTGATGAACGGATTTATGTAAAAATGAGGAATGACCGAGAACTTCGAGGCAGGTTACATGTAAGTAAAATTACATAGAAGTGGGGAGGAGGGGCTGAAATTTTAAAGTAGAGTTGTACAGTTCCTTTTAGCTCGAGGACTGCAAGAGGTTATTGAGAACCACACTCCAACCAGAGGTACCGGTATAACTAGGGCCCATTTGCAAGTGGTTATACAGGGGTGAAAAAGGTCACCTTTTTTCTGCAGTTTTATACTTCTGGCTTAAAGGTATTTTTTTTTCTTAAAGTAAAGCAAATTATGAACGATGCTTATTTAGTAATAGATAATTGTGGAGAAAAAAAGTTAAGTTATAATTTATTGTTTATCAAATTTATATGCCACCCATCTCACTGTAAAGTTAGTTTGTCATGCAAGCAAAAATAGAGTTAGTTGATCAAAATAACGATGGCTTGTTTATCCTATTCCTGATTTCTGTTTTCTTTTCTAAATATTTATTTCTGTTCTGTTCTATCTCTGGATTGGTTGGAACTGTGATATGAGCACAAACAAGTTAAAAACGTATACAGATCTTGAAACTCCATTTTTAAAATCACAGCTTTATACCATAATTGCAGTTAATTAGCAAAACAAATAGAGGTTCAATGTATGGCCGACATGTAGAATTATAATGCAGAAAAGGTTTCCAAATTGAAATTCTGTGCCAAACCTGTTTTTAAGTATGGAATTAAGTTTGACTTGGATGCATACTCCCATAACTTAATTTGCCGTCTTTTAAAGGGGATTATGTATGATTTCCAATAAAGGCACAAAGAGTCCTGACAGCTATTATCTTGTAACAGCTACTTTGAAATAGATTTAAAAATCAAATGTTTGATAAAATATATTGAACAAAAAAATAGCTGGCAGGAAAGAAAATTCAAGTTTTAATATTTGTTTCATTCTATAATCATTTTCCAGATTATTGGGTTTTTTACACCATTACCACCAATATATAAGAATAATTCAGTCTGATTATAGCATTTCTAGCCATTATGCATGGAATGTAATTGTAGAAATCAAATTTGGATGATAAAAGAGTTAGGTTCAGCAAACTGGAAAATTCAAACAAGTTACTATATGTTAAAGCTGGAATTTTTATTTATTTTTATTTGTGCCACACAAATGATGCCACCAGAACAATATTTATAAACTTTTTTCACTTTCAAAGGCATATGACCAGCATTTAAATATGATTTTGGGTGATGTTGAAGAGACTGTGACCACAATAGAAATTGATGAAGAAACTTACGAAGAAATTTATAAGGTGAGAATTTCTAATATCACTGATATTGATGTTTAATGCTTCAACTATTAGGACAAAGTACATAAATTTATGATGTTACACTTTACTAATCAGATCATTGTATAATACAATTTAGTTCAGAACAATGTTGGATGAAAGATAAAATATATCTAGTATTCATTATGCAAATAAATTTTAATTGAATAATCTTGTTTCCAAATGTATGAATTGTATTTAGTTCTGCCTTTATTATTTTTTTTTAAATAAATAAGGTGACAAACACACACAATATTCCTTTCTCCTATTTTCCCCACAAGAACCCTATGAGGTGAGTTGGGTTGATAGTGACTTGACTAAAGTCACCCATTCAGCTTTCATGCCTGGACTAGAACTCTCAGTCTCTTGCTGTGAGGCTTCTTGCTTGGTATCTTAACCATTAATAATATAATAATAATGATAAAGTTGGAAGGGACCTTGGAGGTCATCTAGTCCAACCCCCTGCTCAGGCAGGAAACCCTATACCATTTTGGACAAATGGCTGTCCAGTTTCTTCTTAAAAACTTCCAGTGTTGGCGCATTCACTGCTTCTGGAGGCAGGTTGTTCCACTGGTTAATTGTTCTAACTTGTCAGGAAGTTTCTCCTTAGTTCTAGGTTGCTTCTCTCTTTGGTTAGTTTCCACCCGTTGCTTCTTGTCCTGCCTTCAGGCACTTTGGAAAATAGCTTGACTCCCTCTTCTTTGTGGCAGCCCCTGAGATATTGGAACACTGCTATCATGTTCCCCCTCGTCCTTCTCTTCATTAAACTAGACATACCCAATTCCAGCAACTGTTCCTTATATGTTTTAGCCTCCAGTCATCTTTGTTGTTCTTCTCTGTACTATTTCTAGAGTCTCGACATCTTTTTTACATTGTGGTGACCAAAACTGGATGCAGTATTCCAAGTGTGGCCTTACCAAGGCATTGTAAAGTGGTATTAACACTTCACGTGATCTTGATTCTATCCCTCTGTTAATGCAGCCCAGCACTGTGTTGGCTTTTTTGGCAGCTGCAGCACACTGCTGGCTCATATTTAAATGATTGTCCACTAGGACTCCGAGATCCCTCTCACAGTTACTACTATTGAGCAAGGTACCCCCTATACTATACTATACCTGTACATTTGGTTTTTCTTGCCTAAATGTAGAACCTTACTTTTTTCACCATTGAATTTCATTTTGTTAGACCACCTTAAATAGAGCTAGTTCTACTGAGAAAAGAAGAGAAGTTTGGTATTCTTGAATGTAGTCTAAGCCTTGTTGCTTTTTCTTTCCACAGTCTACCAAGAGGAATATTCCAATGCTGTTTGTCAGAGGAGATGGAGTTGTATTGGTTGCTCCTCCACTGCGGGTTGGCTGACACTGCAGGTTGCTCCTTCACTGTGGGTTATTGGACTTCCAAGACATTAACTCTCGCTCCCTTTAAATATTAGGACTATCCCATATTTTACAGGAGAATTCCCAATCCTGATTATGTATTACAAAAGTTTACGTTTATTTGGCAAATAGGACTCCTTTTTTTTCCTCTTGAGGCATTTAAGTCGATTTCATCAAATCAGTGGATTTTCTTGTTTAGGTAATATACCTGTGTTCCTTATGTACATTTTTAAATAAATCAGTTCACTAATTTTGTACATGTGTATGAATAGTCTTCATGCTTGTTGCAGTTCAATGTAGTGCATATGCATCAATATTTTTGTCTGCTTGAGTAAAATGCTACTCTGCTATCAGCTGAAATGCATAGATTAAAAACATCTGGAGAAAAAATCATAAATGTCATCAAATTTGATTTACATTTAAATGGAAGATAGCCACAAAAGGCTAATTCGGTAATACTCTGAGTTAAGAAAGGGAACATTTTATCCAGAGTACTAAGGAGTTTTCCAGCCCATTCAATATTCATATGAATGAAATATTTGTATGTGTTTGTGTCTATTGTTAATGAAATTATGGAAAGAAGTATTGTTAGTGAAATTGTAGCATTGTTAATAAAGAAGTATGAAAATAAAATTGACATTAGGAAAGTCTTCTCCAAATGAAGAAAAATTAAAATTGCACAAAAGAAATATGAAATAAAAAATAGGGACCATGTTGCTATAAAGAATACAAAATACATAAATGAAATTGGCTAAAATGCCATGTAGTGATTCAGAAAACTCAGAAAAAAGCAAGAGGATGAGAATGTAGAAAAGCTGAATGAGCCATTTGTGTCTTTTTTCATTGCACATAATGGAGGAAAATACAAATGAATTTCTGATCATATTAAGTACAGATGTACAAATTATTCCTCTGCAGCAAGCCAGTCCTGGTACTTAGCTTGTCAGCAGTTTTCTGGAAAGTAATAAATACTGTATAACCTATATGCAATTTGCAGTGTTCAGGTCATAGGGCTCACTCTAAAGCAGCTTGTTTCATTTAGAATAATGTAATCTGGTTCAGAAGGTTCAGTTCTAAAAAAAATCCTTCTAAGGGAGCTTGAATAATCAACCTGGCATGGTTTAGAGGAAAAGCAGAAGATTTTTGTCCAAAAAACTATGCCCTAATATGGAAAACAAACAGTTTAGATCAGGAATGTCAAACTCATCACTTGTCAGAGCTGGTTTGGGCATGGCTTCCATGTGACACATCCAGCCCGCGGGCCAGCAGTTTGACACCCCTGGTCTAGATGGTGTTCATTTGAACATTCTGAAATATCTAATGTAAAAATGCTGCATATAATAAAAATAGAACTGATATTTCTAACCTATATGAAATGTATTTAATATCCATGTCTAGAAAAGGATTCATGGAAATCCAGAGAACAATACAACAATTTAATGTTCTTTGTACTAATTGGATATCTGCTTGTTTAATTGGGTTTTTTATCAATTGAAATGATCAGGTATTGAGAAGTATCTTGCAGGAATATAAATTGAAGATATTTTCTACAACATCTTGCTAAGTTTCCAAGTTTTTGAGAATCCAAATGATATGGTAATAGTTAACATTAATTACTTGCAATTTCAAATATGTTTTGGAAATTTAGCAGTCATATCAAAAGTCATCTGAAATATCGGCAAGTAGTTAACAGAAAATTGTAGGAATAAATGTTAAGGTTTTGAAGTGGATCAGTGCCATTTCCACAAATATGCAAAACTAATTCAGGAAAAGAATGTTCTGGAGATATTTGGTTCCCTTATTGCAGGGGTGTCGAACTCGCAACGTCACATGACGTGTTGCGATGTATTGTGACTTTTTCCATTGCCAGCAATGGGGTGGTCGCGATTTCGGCATGACGTATCCGGCCCATGGGCCGGCAATTCGACACCCCTTCCTTATTGAATCATGCTGTTCCAGAAATTCTCCAAAGCAGTTCAGGGAATCCTGAATGAAATAAGCCTGGTTTTTGGCCAGAAATGTCAAATCACTTCTAATTCAGAGGATTTACTATCAGAAATTGCCCAGCTGCCCCCAGAATGGCATGGATGGTTGGGCAACGGAGGAAGATAACATGGTCCAGATGGAGAATTAAATGATTCTGGATTGGTGAGCTTTGCACATTTATAACAATTTATGTGGGGATTGGTTCCTTTAAATTTCTTCATAACATATTTGGCCTCAACATTGAGATGTCTCCATCTGCTAAATGAAATCAACTTGTTTAAGATGATTGAAGAAAATGCTTAGTAAAGATTTCCACAAGAACATATCCAAATCAGAGAGGAGAATTACTTCAGTAATGTGGTTTAGTACATACAAGTGTATAGTGAAATACATTTGTGCAGTTGCTAGCTGCATATAACTGACAGTAGCTAACCAAAGGAAAACTGCTAAAAAGGCATAAAAATCAGTCCTGAGTGTGTGTTTTCTAGGTAGGCCAGAAACCTCTATCACCATTACTTAATTCATGAAATTGATAGCTGTGTGTCATTTTTCTCTAAACTGGAGTATATACGGTATTTAGAATGAGCTGTGGTGGGCTTGAGTGGAAGTCCTTGCCCTACCACAGACAACAGCTGTTGCTATAACAATATATTATTATATGCTAGCGAATGGAACATACAGCTTACTGAACATGGCCTGATAGGACTGAAAGTCCTCAAAACTGCAAACCTGACCCTGATCAGCACAAATTTTTTTCAGTAACACTTGGTAAACCCATGGATCAGAGGAATTGTGGCTCTCAAACCAGGAACTATTTCTATGGGAAACAAATTCAATTGATACTAATTATTTATAGGGTCTATAACAGTGGTGGCGAACCTATGGCACGGGTGCCAGAGGCGGCACTCAGAGCCCTCTCTGTGGGCACATGTGCCGTTGCCCCAGCAGAGTTCGCCAGAATAGCAAGCACGTAGTGTTTGGAAACAACAGGGTAGGAAGTGAGCGAGCAAGCAGCATTGCCATCCCGGGATGCCCCGGAGATGGCGAGGGACTGGCCCCGGCCACGCTCACCCTGTCTGCCATGACCACTGCAGCCACGCCCACCCAGTGAGCCACACCCCTCCACCCCCGAGGGCACCACAATGCTGATGCAACCTGGCACTTTGCAATAAGTAAGTGGGTTTTGGGTTGCAGTTTGGGCACTCGGTCTCTAAAAGGTTCGCCATCACTGGTCTATAAAATCCTACTATCGCGATCCTAATGTCTCACTGGTTGGTTGCTTTAAAGTTTAAACAACATATTTGATTCCTCTGATTTTAAAACAAGGTACTATAATAAAAATCAAAGGTGTTTCACAAATTCTGGATATCTCAGACAATGTTTAATCAGTGCTGGTTACTTTTGCCTTGCTTTTGAAGATACAGTACAACACAAGAGCTGGAACACTAACTCGGGGTTGGACTCAAATCAATACTGTAAAACTGTTGGTGTAACTTTTATCGGTCACTATTTTAAAGATGCATATGTTATTCTTGGCTATATACTTACTTATACCCACCCAGCAAAGGACAACTTCTTTCTGCCCTCCCCGATGGGCTCCATTTTCTCACTGCTTTTTATGAACAGAATATACCTAAAATATAAGTATATTCTGATATGTATATATAGATCAGTGGTTCTCAACCCATTTGGGGTCGAACGACCATTTCGTGGGGGTCGCCGGACACCGCGGTCCGCCATTTTGTTTTTTTTTGTTTTTTTTAATTTTTTTTATTTTTTTATTTTTTTTCAGCATGCGCGTGCCGCGCATGCGTGGATCGGCCCATCGCCCGTCACGGTCCGCCATTTTGTTGGTTTTTTTAAAAAAAAATTTTTTTATTTTTTTTTATTTTTTTTTTATTTTTTTGGGCGCGCGCGTGCACCGTGCATGCGCGGATCGGCCCGTCACATGCACGCCACGCATGCGTGGATCCGCCCGTCACGATCCGCCATTTTGTTTTTGTTTTTGAATTGTTTTTGAATTTTTTTAATTTTTTAAATTTTTTTAATTTTTTTAATTTTTTTTCGGCGTGCGTGTGCGGCGCATGCGCGGATCGGCCTGTCACGTGCGCACACCGCACATGCATGGATCCGCCCATCGAGGTCCGCCATTTTGTTTTGTTTTTTTGAATTTTTTTTTATTTTTTTTTTTGAATATTTTTTTTGGCGCGGGCGCGCCACGCATGCACAGATCGGCCCGTCACGCGCACGCCACGCATGGGTGGATCCGCCCGTCATGGTCCGCCATTTTATTTTGTTTTGTTTTTTTATTATTATTTTTTGATATTTTTTTTTGGCGCGCCCGGGTCGGGGTCGCGGCGCGCATGGGCAGGGCAAGTGGGGTCTCAACCTGAAAAAGGTTGAGAACCACTAATATAGATAGATATCTACAGTACATTTACACCAGGTATGGCACAAATGATAAATGTAAGCAATATGTTAAATATATCTAAGCAATATCTAACATATTCCCATCTGAAATAATTAAAATGGTCTACATGCTAAAAGAAAGCAAAATAATAAAGCTAGATATAAGAGGAAGATTAAAGCAAAAAAAGCAGTCTGATGTAGTAGAATAAGCAATGCTTGTGTGTTGAAAGTGAAATTATGTTTTTTTAAAATATGTAAAAACACATAACCGCCCATTTTACAACAACTCTCAGCAGCTTGCTACCAATATAAAAACCAGCAACAATAAAACTAAAATCAGAAAAACCTCTAATACTGATTCCACAGTCTCATCTCCCCCTGGCCTCTCCCTATCCCAATTCCTGGAGAATGAGCCAGTTTTGAAGTGCTCTTCCAAAGTATAGATGGGCAGGAGCCTGCTAGATATCAGTAGGGAGGGTGTTCCTTAGGGGCTGCAACGGAAAAGGCACACTTCCAAGGACCTACAAGATGTCAAAGGGAAGGAACATAGAGTATGTCCATCTTATCTACTCTGATGGGATGGATAGCTGGATATGTAATGGATACATAAGTGAAAACTGGCTTCCTGTAAGTTCAGATCATTATATTTTAAGCTCTGGGCACGTTCACAAAACAGTATCAAATTTACTTAACTTTCTTAGTTTCTCATTGTAAAATTTAGTTTGTTGTCTCCTGATCATCTTTGTTGCCTTCCTTTGTACAGCAACATTCCAGTTTCCTTCAAGTTGCTTAGTTTAAAACATGGTGCCTAAAACTGAACACAGTACCTGAGAGCAAGTCATTGTGGAATTGTCTTTCTGCAGAAACTCCTACCAATGCATCTCTAGTCCTGCTACTTGTACATGGATTTTGTACTGAAAGACAGGTGCATATGGGGATCAAGTAGTAAAGGGGACCAGTGTGAGTAGCCTTCATCAGACTTCTTACAATCCTCACATTAAATGTCTGAGTCAAAACTGGGTGATGGTTAATAATTCTTCTTGTTTTAGTATATTGGGATGGAATGACAGAATGATCTAGAATTTAATATAATGTCCTGTTCAGGCTTTGGGGATGATCCAGTTAAACTTTCCATGAAAGCTGATTTCTCCAAGCCATCCTATTTGCCTTGTTACTATCTAGAATTTAAGAGGAATTCACTTCCTCTTAACATCCCCTTGCCTGAACACCAGATGGTGCTGCTTGCCTTGCTCATAGCAGATGTGCACACTGCTTGATGGTTATCATAAGGTAACACATTGGTTAAATATTTTCATTTTATTTAATAATTAAGAACCAGTTTGGGCTGCTAGTTAAGGCATCAAGCTAGAAACTAGGAGATTGTGAGTTCTAGTCTCTCCACAGGTATGAAAGTTGCGGCCAGGTGACTTTGGGCCAGTTACTTTCTCTCAGTCCAACTCAACTCACATGGTGGTGGTTGTGAGGAAAATAGGAGGAGGGAGAAGAATTAGATATGTTTGCCCCCTTGAGTTATTTGTAAAAATTATAAAGGGTATGTCTGTATATCTGCCATAATATGCAGCCTCAAGTGGAAAGCTGTAGTATTCTGTGCACTAATGCTTAACTAACACACAGTTTTTTGGTCACTAAATTCTAGTGGCTTTCCCAAGAAAGATACAATGAGTAACCTTAAAGATGAATGGTTTTTTAATGCTATACTGCCTGGAGTAGTATTAATGTAAATATTTCCAGTTGTGGATAAGTAGCTGGAGAAGTGAATGAAGGAAACACAAGGGTCATGGTTCATATTTTTTGGAGGATATTACTGAAATGCATCAGGAATACAAAACAATGTGTAGGAAGGATTGGCTTTGAATTTGCAGAGAAGAATGGTGTCAGGCAATGTAGGTATTTTCTGCAGACTTTCAACTGTTTCACCCACTGCTTTTTTGTAAAGAAAAAGGTGCCGGAACTCACACACGTCATACAATCCGCCTTGCCTACCCTACAAGGTTTACCTTTGTAGTTGGAAAAAAAAACCCTTCATTTTTTAGTTTATCTAAAAGACTAGGATTTTGTTCAAGGTAAGTTAATACTATTAATGTTACCATGCACAAATCCGTTGAAAAAAGGTGCCGAAACTCTGTTCCGGTACGTTCTATGACAAAAAAAAAAAAAAAAAAAAAAGCCCTGGTTTCACCTAATATCACTCTTTTGAGTATAGAAACAGGGAAGAAGTATTTCAGCACTATTCCCCAGCCTGGGACTTGAGTTGAGTCAGTGATGGCATCGATTCTAACATAAAAAAGGTCTCTTTAGTCTAAACTGGCCATAAGCACCTATTCAAAAAAATTGCTCCATCACTCCTGGTATTTTTTAAGTAGCCTTCTTTCCCTCCTCTTCACAGAAAATAACCCTGTTCCTTTGTGTTCCATGTACTTGCTCTAGAGCAGGGGTTCTCAACCTTGGCAACTTTAAGACTTGTGGACTTCAACTCCCAGAATTCCCCAGCCAGCATGACAACTGTTACCTAGTTATGGTGAGGAAAAAGTAATTTTACAAACTAATTCTCACATTTACGATATTCACAGGTCTGTAAAGCAGGGGTGTCAAACTGGCGGCCTGGGGCCAGATGCATCACACATAAGCCATGCCCACCCCGGCTCTGCAAAGGAAAAAACCGTCGCGATTGAGTTTGACACCTGTGCTGTAAAGCAAAGGAAAGTTGAAGTAAGAGCATAAGCACAATTGTGGTTTCAATTAGCGACCACTCCCCCTAACAACTGAGTTTCCAGTCCCAATTGTGATTCCTGTATTTTAGGAAAGGTTTTCTTATTGCTTTAAGGTTGTCTTAGCAAATTTTGCTGCACCTCAGGTCTTGGGAGTTTGTCCTGCTCTCCAGTGAATTATCATAATAGATTTCTCAAAGCAAATTGCTACATTGTTCCATGACTTTTCCTCTTTATGCTTTTCATTTGGTACTGTTTTGCCTGCTGTTGCAAGAAACTCCTCTCCATGCGGCTAAAGGCCAGGATTTGGACTTCTTCCTTCCTAAACCAAATTGGTATTCCATAGAAGGAAGTCCTATTGCAGTGTTCCCTATTGAATTGCCCTGTGTGGATAGGTTAAGCTGCTGTTATTTGTATAATGTAGCAGAACAGATCATGAGTTCCCATTTTAAAGACCAGAGCTGCTTATCTGATTAAGATTCAACGAACCTTTGAGAAGTAAAAATTTGATGTGCATTTTCCTGAATTTTTTTTCAATGTTTTAGCCAAGGACTAGGATTGTGCTTGTTGGCTATATATATTATATAAGGTAGTTGATGCAACAACATCTCTGACTGTATCTCAGTTCTCATCAAGATGCAAAAATGCATCTAGAAAATGCATCTGTAATAATGCTTATCTGGTATTTCTCTGGTGTCCTTTATGGGCACTGTACTGATCTAGAGAAATAAACTTTGCATTTACATTAAAAAGATTCTGAAAGTGAATTTATCTGAAAAGTATATTGTTACTCCCCCCACCCCCAGTAACTTTTTTTTTTAAATGGGAGACTTTATATTTGTAAATTGCCTGAGAATGCAGCAATCCAGGCAAATGAGTTTGTCTTCATTGAATATTTAGGGTGAGGAATCATCCAAAAATTCTAGTAAATAAGGTACAGCTAGATTTTCTCATGCTTACAGAAAAAATAGGGCTATTCTCAATTTTTTTTAATGCACAGTTTGGCCCATCGCAGTCTGCCATTTTGTTTTTTCTTCGTCGCGCATGTGCCGTGCATGCGCGGTTCGGCCCGTTGCGTGCGTGCCGCACATGCGTGGTTCGGCCCGTTGTGTGCGCGCCACGCATGCGCGGTTCGGCCCGTCGCACGTGCGCCGTGCATGCGCGGTTCGGCCCGTCGCAGTCCGCCATTTTGTTTTTTTCTTTGTTGTGCATGCACTGCGCATGCGCGGTTCACCCCGTCGTGCACTGCGCATGCGCGGTTCAGCCTGTCGCGTGCGCATGCGTGGTTCGGCCCATCGCATGCGCACCGCACATGCACGGATCAGCCTGTCACGCGCATGCACGCGCGCGTCGGGGTTGCGCCGCGTATGGGCGGCGCAAGTGGGGTCTCAACCTGAAAAAGGTTGAGAACCACTGATATAGAGGGTGATAAAGGCATAAATATTACAGGCAGAAAGACAGTGAATACAAAAAGTCTGGGCATAAATTTCTGGCAACATCAGTAAGAAGGATTGATGATAAGACTGTTACATGCACTTAAAGGTTTTGAATCTAGTAACTATAGGAATAAATAGGTATACAGACAGATTAGTGGTGACTTCTTTACTTTACTTTACTTTATTTTGACTTATATGCTGCCCTTCTCCTCAGACTCAGGGCGGCTCACAGCAAATAATACAAGTACAAAATATAAATTAGTCCTACTCTGCTGTCATGGGCTTCTCAATGCCTGTATATCATATTGAGCTAGAGATACTGCTTGTACATTGCCTCCCTTGTTGTAGGGCAGAGTCTTGAATTCCTGTAATTCATGGCAAGGATGTATCCCCAACTTATAATGCTAGAGGACTTCAATTTCCATGCTTTGAAGTGCTGCTTCAGGAGATCTCAATATTCATGGCTTTCCTTGCAATCAGAGGTTTATTGCAAGTAATCTCCAATTTACTTCACAACAGGCATAAAACTTTATCTCATCTGCAATTGGTTTGCAATCTCAAAATGGAGGAATTCTTTGCCATGATCAGATCACTCCCCAATTCACTTGAGGCTAGTGCCTGTTTCAAAACCCTTTAAGGGTTTAAGAAGACTCATTAAGTCTCATGGATCTAAGTGAATTTCCAAGCTCTGGGAGGTAGTCCCATTGTGGGCCTGATAAAATTGTGGACCATGGTATGTCTAGAGTGCTTGATGAGATTGTCCTCAAATGGCATTTTCCTGTTTGCCAATTCTAAGGGGATAACTAAGCAAATAAAATGGTAAAAGAGATTATGTAGGATGATTCCGAAAGATTGAGGGCAATAGAAGAATGGGACAACAAAGAATGAGGTCGCTGGATGGAGTCCCTGAAGCAGTAGGCGTGAGCTTAAATTGATTCCAGAAGACGGTAGAGGACAGGAAGGCCTGGGGGAACGTTGTCCATGGGGTTGCGCTGGGTCAGACACAACTTCGCAATTAACAACAACAAAGGATGATTCTTCCTGTTGGGTAGCTAGAGTCAGTGAGATCTTCCCACAGACTATTATGAGATTTGGGGGCAATATTTCGCTAATAAAAATCCCTCAAATTCACTCATATTCAGACTCACGTGAGCAGGATCTATGAAGATTATATAGATAAGGTCTTATGATATTATCTGGGATAAGGTTTCATCCTGGGGATACCAAGGAGGTAGATTGCATGAAGGGCAGTGTTAAGTTCTTTGATCATTGGTGAATGATGAAGACTCATTGTTCAGTTAACAGCTCTTTATTAGTTTACATCAACACCCCAACAACTCAGCAAGGCACGCAGGCCTCTCTTTATCTGCCCAGAGCCCCGGACACAATGGCAACAAAAAGCGGAGTGTTTTCGCGCCTCGCGCATGCGCGCAAGGCTGGCGCCTCTCAGTCTGGTCCCGGGCAGCTTCTGCAATGCCCGGGACCGTTGCAACATCCCTGCTTTTGCAGGCTCAGGACACAACAGGCAGGATGATTACCGGTATTTGCCTCTTTGCACACCAGAACTTGTCTTGAAACTACCTAGAATTTTCCAAAAACAAAAAACACACTGCTCAACTAGTAGCAAATACAATATTTGTGGATGTGTGGAGATTAGAATTTATAATTATCATTGACATAGCCTTTGTTTTTCGAAGAAATATATTTCCTTATTCAGCCATGTCATACAGCCCAGGGTTTTGTCTGCAGGAAAAAAATAATGTCCTGTAAAAGCAGACATTAATAGAACATGGCCTAGTTTTCTTCAGATCTATGATATTGTAGGTGCCAGCCTCAGCACAGAGCCTCATTTAGATTCTTGGAAGCAATCTTTGGATATTCCAAAACAGTGTTTAGTAAAACTCTTGGGAGTCATGTTTACAAAAATCAATTAATCCTTGAATACCTCACTAAGATACAAAGCAAGTGCTATTAATCCCTTAGGTTTGCCAACATACTCTGATGTTCAAAATGCTGATGAAAACTGGAACAATACTCAAGTTATTTAGACTCATGGGGAAAGTTAAGGCTATTATAAATTTGTATCCCTAACCCGACTTTATTTGATCTCCCATGAATTTGCTTCTGAACACCTTCTGCACAAACATCCAAATACCCCTACCTTATTCTGTACATTCTAAGCAATACGAATGTGCAATTAAGTCAGGTTTGATTTCTGGTGACTGGTTGGTCAGATGCTTGTCATCTACCTCTAGTAACAATAACAATAAGCTTCAGTTGGTTATAATGTAATGATAATAATGGTTCAGTTGGTTATAATATAATAATAAAGCTTCATTTGGTTCAAAATGAAGCAGCTTGCATAGAGCTGCATTGGTTACACATTTGCTTCCAGGTGCAATTCAAGGTGCTGGTTATCACCTTTAAAGCCCTACATGCCTTGGGTGCCAGGTTATTTGAAGGATCACCTCTCCCCTTTTACATCTACTCATCCCAACAGAGCAGGAAGACAAGCGTGCGGTAGGGCCCAACTTTTGGGAAGTATATTTGGTGGGACAAAGGAAAAGGGTCTTCTCTGTAGTGGCTCCCTCTCTTTATAATAATATTCTGTCAGAGGTAAGAGTGGGCCCACCTCGAAACTTTTATGGAAAGCCCAGAAGTCATGGTTCTGTCAAAGGGCCTGGAGACTTCAGACTGATATGGAGCTGGTCAAGTGGCTGGGTGTGATTGTCTGGTTGCTGCTTCTAGAGGTGAGTGGGCATGGTGGTGGGGGTTTATGAGTTCTATATTGTGAAATTTTAAATGCTGAAGGTGCCAGGAATCATGATATCTGATTTGGGCAGCCATATACATTTGTTAAATAAATAAATAATCAAATTTATATACACATGACTCATAGCCACTCTGGGTGGCTTACTAATGGTTAAAAATATTATAAAAATAAAAATAACACACATAAAACACAAAAGAAACAATGTGATAAAGAAAACAAACTCAGATGGGAACGAGGGAAAGGAAGAAAAGGAGCATCAACTATCCTCGCTAAAGATCTGCAGTTCTTCTAAGGATAGTCCAATAAGTGATCTGGTCTATCCACTGAATTTACTATTTTCCCTTTTTCCTTTTCTTTCAACCTGGCCTTTTTTTTTCTAGTTCATCTTCTCAGATCACATGCCCAAAGAATATTTTTAGAGTACAGATAATCTTCAACTGACAACAGTTCATTTAGTGATGGTTCAAAGTTACATTGGCAATGAAAAAAGTGACTGATGCCCATTTTTCACACTTATGACTGTTGCAGCATCCCCATGGTCACGGGATCGAAATTCAAATGCTTGGCAACTGAATCATATTTATGACCATCGCAGTGTCCCGGGGTCAGATGATCAAATGGGGAAGCCAGATTCACTTAACAACTGTCTTACTAAATTAACTGCAGTGATTCACTTAACAACCGTGGAAAGAAAAGTGGTAAAATGGGGCAAAACTCACTAGACAACTGTCCCACTTAGCAACAGAAATTTTGGGCTCAATTGTGGTTGTACGTTGAGGACTACCTGTAATATACACACTTCGCCTTCTTCTTCTTAAGGGCTCAGACCAGGAAGATAAGTATGTTACTTTATATTGTACCTTCTTGTATGAGGTTTTATCTTCGAGTCCCCTGGACTGCAAGGTGATCAAACCAGTCAGCCCTAGAGGAGATCAACCCTGACTGCTCTTTAGAAGGCCAGATCCTGAAGTTGAAACTCAAGTATTTTGGCCACCTAATGAGCAGGAAGGACTCCCTGGAGAAGAGCCTAATGCTGGGAAAGATGGAGGGCAATAGAAGAAGGGGATGACAGAGAATGAGGTGTCTGGATGGAGTCACTGAAGCAGTAGGCGTGAGCTTAAATGGACTCCAGAAGATGGTAGAGGACAGGCAGGCCTGGAGGAACGTTGTCCATGGGGTCACGATGGGTCAGACACGACTTCGCAACTAACAACAACAACAACAATCTTCTATAGCAGGGGTGAGGAAACTATGGCCTGTGAAGAAATCCAGCTCATCACCAGTTTCTCTACAACACACAAATTAAGCAGGCAGCAGATCACCATACTCAAACTTCAGATGAGCTCTTGGGACTAGGGCAGAGGCAAGGATCTATGCCCCATTTCGAGAGCGCTACTGTGTCCTTATACGACACAGTTTAGATCAGACATGTCAAACACAAGGCCCTGGGGCCAGATGTGGCCCGCGAAGTGGTTTCATGTGGCCCATGAAGCCATCCTGGAAACAGTGAGGGAAGGGCCCACGCTGCCTTGGCCCTGGCCCAGGCCGGCTGGGAGCCAATGTACAATTTTGTGGTGGCCATCTATGCTGAAACACATTGAGTCTTAGCGCCACAAGCCGTCCAGAAACAGCGAGGAACCAGCCCCTGCCGTGTGGGCCCCGTCCCCTGGGTGCATGCTGGGGAGGTGTCACCCTTTGTGAGGAATGAAGAAATGGACCATGCCTTGGCGCTTGCCCCATTCCTCCCCCTTCTGCCAGAGACCCTCAGATCTGTCCCACTCCTACTCAGGCCCCCACAGGCACCCTTGACGCGAACGATGTAGAGCTGGCCATGCCCACCCAGTAGGCCACACCCACTCCATCCATGCCCACCCAGTAGGCCGTACCCACCCTGGCCACACCCACCTGGCCCCCCAAGGGCAACCGCAATGCTGATGTGGCCCTCAATGAAATTGAGTTTGACACCCCTGGTTTAGATTAATAAACAGTACAGATAGTAATGAACTTTTTTCCAGCTAACATTTACTATGAGAAGGATCCCAGAGGTAAACGAAGGTCAGAAAACCTCTGATCCAGTGGTGGGATTCAGCCAGTTCGCACCAGTTTGGCAGAACCGGTAGCTAATTTTTTGTTGTCCAGGCCCAGAATGGACTTCCAGAAGCGACATCCACACAAAGAACCAGTTGTTCACATATTTGAATCCCACCACTGCTCTGACCTACTTGACCTGGATGACTGAGAATCTCCATAGACATTTAGTGATGCACTTTGGCATGAACGCCCTTCGAATGGCGTGGGAGTTTGAACGGATTTCCAGAAAACATTGCAGACTACAGGAACCATTTGTGCTTTAGTTTGAACTGCAAGGCAACACAGCAATCAACAACTCTCTAAAATAATGCAAATGACCGGCTGTCTGCAAGGAATATAAATCTTTCCATTCCCCACCATTCAGTCAGAGCTGAAGATGCTTCTTGGATGAGAAGCGAAACGTCTTCAAAGAGAAAAAAGTAAGTCCAGTTGTCTCCTGAAAAGGCACCTTTGGGATTCTGATCTACATATTAAAGTCCTTGTGAATAATCATGAAAACATTGATTTTCCCTGGAGAAATCCTGCTAATCAAACATAAAAGTATATACAGGCCTTTTTTTCCTCATAGAACGCCCAGAATGGAGTTCCGGCACCTTTTTTGGATGGAACCTTTTAGGGTAGGCAAGGCGGATTGTATGATGTGTGTGAGTTCTGGCACCTTTTTTTTTTTTTTAAAGAAAAAAAGCACTGAGTATATATATACCTGCTCAAGAGGCTGGAGATAGGTACTGCTGGTTTTCCATTTTTTCTCTTCCTAAGTATTATGGACATCTCAAGGCAGTTGGGTCTTTCCATAATATGTCTAAAATATGATAATTTGAACTGGCCATTTGTGCCTTAAGTGGTTTGTAATATAACTGGTTGTAAACTGAGGACTACCGGTACTCTTAAAGAATCCTACCATCGCTCTACATTTTTCTACAGTTTTCCTAACTTTTACAAACATTTATCTTTTTGTTGTTGTTGTTATTTTCCTCTTTAAAGGCAAACTTTCCCCTGTTTCTGGTTTAAAAGAATTTCCCAAGTTAAAATTATAGAGCCTCTAGTGGTTTTCTGAAATGATATATTTCTCTGAAGTGGCCTGCAGCATTAATGTTAGGTTTGGTGCCATTTTTAACCAGACTTGCTGCCTACAAAAGTATTATCTTTTCTGTGCTTAATCTTTTGATCATAGTGTTACAATAACATCACATCTCAAAAACAGGAAGACATTTTTCTTGCCAAGTACGGTATTGCACTAGTTTTGAAATAACTTTGACAAAACTGTTATTACGTTATTATATTACAGCATGTGAAGAATTTGAGAGCGGGTTTTTAACAAATGAGGAAATTACTTTTATAATATAAAAATAAGAGCTGGTGAAATTTTAAGCAATTGTTATTGAGATTATTTTAATTTAGATTTATCAGGAAATAATCCAGAATTAGTCATTTTATTTTAAACCTTGCATACAGTATTTCAGTGTTGATCCCTCTGTGCAAATATTAATAATAACCATCATTTGAGAAAACAACTTGAGTTTTCAGAAGATGAAAGAATTAAGTAGAGTCCAATGGAAGACGCCTATTGTTTATTAAATATTGCAGTAATTTGAGGGTTTGCTCTGAGTTATTTGGCAGTGCCTATCGTAATCCACAAGATGGCAGTATTGAATAAAATTGGCAAAAAATAATTAGAGCTTCTTTAAGATTGAGTGGGCTTGATTGAGTTGAAATGCAAATCAAAACTCATGCAAGATATACAGGTTACAACTTCTATCTAATATATTTCAAAAATAGCTTTGGAATTCATCCCAGGTTGTGTAGGAGGTGAATGAAAGCTCCAGTATGAACATGAATTGAATCCACTACAGCTGCATTCTGACATCCTTGGTGGCAACCCCAAGTACCGTGGCCACACTATTGTTCCAGGCTACTCACATGTGAGTCCCTCTGAATGTGGCTTCTGCTGCTACCACTGCTAGAATTTATGACAGACTCTTCCAGTTGGTCTCAAGAGAAAAAGTAAACATAGTTTCAGGAAGGTAGCAAGCAAAGTCATAACAAATGTATTCTGGTTACAGTTTGGCTTCGTTTTTGTGTGTTTTCCAACTGAATCACTTCCTACATTTAAAATAAATGCCTTCAGTGAGGAATTCCAGTTATTCAGTCAATCTGGCAATTCATTGTCCCTTCAGATGAATTATTTCCCAGTGTCCTGAGAGTTGCTGGCCTGGATTGGGCACCTATGCAAGTGTCCTGGGATTAATCTAATGTTATCAGATTTCCCTTCAATATTTAGGATAAGAAATTGCTGTTGGGACTTTGGGGAAATTACTCATATGGCTGGGTAGTTTGTCAGTTGGTGTATTTAGACCATGTTGTCTCAGCACCAAAAGTTCACAAGGTTGTTTTTGTGCCAATCTCCTTTCTCCCAGCCCATCATACCTCACACAACTTCTCTTTTGAGGAAAAATTGGAAAAAGAAGTTGTGTACACAATTTCCTTAATATAACAGACAAGTGTTGTTCCCACCCTCCTAAATAATGTGTAGGAGGGTGAAGGACAGAGAATTTGGGGGAAGGGATAAAGCATGAACACCAGCTGAGGAAGAGAAAAAAGAGGAGATGGTGGGAAGGTAGTAAGAAAAAAAAGAGAGAAAAGGGAGAAGAAAATCAGTAAACAGAGAAGTAAACAAAATAAACATGGTACCCATCTAGATGAGTTTAGACTAGAGGATTGTTGTGCTGGCTAGCCTCTTCAGGACTGATTCCAGTTGGTGATGATTGGTAGGAGAGTCCCATTCTCAGCCCCTACTATGTGGAGTGCCTCAAGGTTCAGTGCTTTCCTCTCTCCTCTTTAACATCTACATGAAGCCACTGGGTGAACTCATCTGTCACCAGGGTAAGCAAAGAAAAAAGAGAAGGAATTACTGCCACCATCACCCCCTGCACCCTGGAAACCATTAGACTGGCCAAGCTGTGCAGAAGATGATCTGGAGGTTTGAAAAAAGCCCGATTAATCTCCACACCCTTATTTTGGAAGGGAAGCAGATGAAGGGCTCCCACGTTGAAGGCATTCTTCTAGCTCAGTATTTCTCAACCTTGACAGTTTTAAGGCATGTGGACTTCAACTCCCAGAAATTCTGGGAGTTGAAGTCCACATGCCTTAAAACTGTCAAGGTTGAGAAACACTGTAACTTTTGCCTCTTCTGGCTATTATACTCAGAGTCCACAGTTTCAAAAAGCTGCCTGGTGGGATAAATTTGAACAGATATCAAAGGGGGAATGTTGGGCCAAACCAGGACCATACTTTGCAATTAAGGCTCTGCTGTGCTACCTAATGTTACATCACATACAATGAATTTTTTTATCTGTATGTTTACTTCACTTAATAGCTAACTGTATTTACTCATTCAGTCTGCTAATCATGATCTATAGTACAGAATTTAGAAATCTCTGTTTTAACCATTTCCAAGTTAAATATGTGTACGTACATCTCTTTAATGACTTGTAGCAAGTGAACAGACTTATCCTTGTGTAATATTATTTCAGTCCTATCCAGTCCTTTATTTCTCTTTTAGTACTGTACTAAATTATTTTGCATAAACTCTAGAAATAGTTATTTGCTGTAATTGCTTATGGTTGTTACATTTCAAATTAATACATTGAAATCTGGGCAAGATTTAAAGTACTTCTCAATGAGTCTTATATCTGAAAGAAAACCTCTTTTTGGATGTTTTAACAATAACAATAATAGAGTTGGAAGGGACCTTTGAGGTCTTCTAGTCCAACCCCCTGCTCAGGCAGGAAACCCTATACCATTTCAGACAAATGGCTGTCCAGTCTCTTCTTTAAAACTTCCAGTGTTGGAGTATTCACCACTTCTGGAGGCAGGTTGTTCCACTGGTTAATTGTTCTAAGTGTCAGGAAGTTTCTTCTTAGTTCTAGGTTGCTTCTCTCCTTGATTAGTTTCCATCCATTTTTTCTTGTCCTGCCTTCAGGTGCTTTGGAAAATAGCTTGACTCCCTCTTCTTTGTGGCAACCCCTGAGATATTGGAACACTGCTATCATGTCCCCCCTCGTCCTTCTCTTCATTAAACTAGACATACCCAATTCCAGCAGCCGTTCTTTATATGCTAAATCATCTCTGTTGCTCTTCTCTGTACTCTTTCTAGAGTCTCAACATCTTTTTTACATTGTGGTGACCAAAACTGGATGCAGTATTCCAAGTGTGGCCTTACCAAGGCGTTGTAAAGTGGTATTAACAGTTCACGTGATCTTGATTCTATCCCTCTGTTAATGCAGCCTAGCACTGTGTTGGCTTTTTTGGCAGCTGCAGCACACTGTTGACTCATATTTACCTAAGTGTTTGTCCACTAGGACTCCGAAGTCCCTCTCACAGTTACTACTATTGAGCAAGGTACCCCCTATACTGTACCTGTACATTTGGTTTTCTTGCCTAAATGTAGAACCTTACTTTTTTCATCATTGAATTTCATTTGGTTAGATAGCATCCAATGTTCAAGTCTGTCAAGAGTTTTAAAAAAACTCAGCTCTTTATTACTTTGTTTAATTTTTTTCTGTGCCACATTTAGGAATGTAGATACCTCTGAATGACCTGCATTCAAGGCGCTCAAGGCGGCAAGATGCGCGTATCATTCCGCCTTGATTGCATCTGCAGAATCCCGCCCAGCCGCCCTGTTTAGGGTGACTCGCTCCCTCCTTAATCGGGGGAGGGTTGATGCACCCTTGCAGGGTAGTGCTGAGGACTTTAATAAGTTTTTCGCGGATAAAATCGCCCAGATTCGGATGGACCTTGACTCCAATTGGAATGCAGTGTCGGCTGATAATGATTCAGTCGAGATGACAGGGACTCGTCTTGATCCTGTTGTGTGGGAGGAGTTTGACCCTGTGGCACCCGATGAAGTGGACAAGGCCATTGGAGCTGTGAGTTCCGCCACCTGTTTATTGGACCCGTGCCCCTCCTGGCTGGTTTCAGCCAGCAGGGAGGTGACGCGGGGCTGGGTTCAGGAGATTGTCAACGCTTCTTTGAGGGAGGGGTCCTTTCCGGCTCCCTGCAAGGAGGCAATTGTGCGCCCCCTCCTCAAGAAGCCTTCCCTGGACCCAGCTGTATTAAACAACTACCGTCCTGTCTCCAATCTTCCCTTTATAGGGAAGGTTGTTGAGAAGGTGGTGTCACTCCAGCTCCAACAGTCCTTGGATGAGGCTGATTATCTGGGCCCTCAACAGTCAGGATTCAGGCTCGGCTACTCCACGGAAACTGCTTTGGTCGTGCTGACGGATGATCTCTGGCGGGCCCGGGATAAGGGATTTTCCACTATCCTGGTGCTACTTGACCTCTCAGCGGCTTTCGATACCATTGACCATGGTATCCTTCTGCATCGACTGGAAGGGTTGGGGGTTGGAGGCACTGTTTTGCAGTGGTTCACCTCCTACCTCTCTGGTCGGTCGCAGTCGGTGTTGGCAGGGGGTCAGAGGTCGACCCCTAGGTTCCTCCCTTGTGGGGTCCCTCAGGGATCGGTCCTCTCCCCTCTGCTGTTTAATATCTACATGAAACCGCTGGGTGAGATCATCCGACAACACGGGGTGAGATATCATCAGTATGCTGATGATACCCAGCTTTACATCTCCACCCCGTGTCATTTCAGTGAAGCAGCGGAAGTGATGTGCCGATGTCTGGAGGCTGTTAGGGTTTGGATGGGTGCCAACAGGCTCAAGCTCAACCCTGACAAGACGGAGTGGCTATGGGTTTTGCCTCCCAAGGATAATTCAATCTATCCGTCCATCAGCCTGGGGGGGGAGCTTGTGACCCCCTCGGAGAAGGTCCGCAACTTGGGCGTCCTCCTCGATCCACAGCTAAATTTGGAACATCATTTTTCGGCTGTGGCGAGGAGGACATTTGCCCAGGTTCGCCTGGTGCACCAGTTGCGGCCCTATTTGGACCGGGAGTCTCTTCTCACAGTCACTCATGCCCTTATCACCTCGAGGCTCGACTACTGCAATGCTCTCTACATGGGGCTACCTTTGAAAAACGTTCGGAGACTTCAGGTAATGCAGAATGCAGCCGCGCGAGCAGTGTTGGGCTTGCCCAGAAATGCCCACATTTCGGCATCACTCCGCGAGCTGCATTGGCTGCCAATTGGTCTCCGAACCCAATTCAAAGTGTTGGTTATGACCTATAAAGCCCTACATGGCATCGGACCAGGTTACTTACAGGACCGTCTGCTTCCCCATGAATCCCAGCGGCCAGTTAGGGCCCACACAGTCGGCCTTCTCCAGGTCCCGTCAGCCAGACAGTGTCGCCTGGCGGGGCCTAGGGGAAGAGCCTTCTCTGTTGCGGCCCCAGCCCTCTGGAACCAACTTCCCCCGGAGATCCGTGTCGCCCCCACCCTCTCCGCCTTTCGTAAATTACTCAAAACACACCTCTGCCGGCAGGCCTGGGGTAGTTAACATCTTGCCCCAAGCCAGTGTATTTCTGTGTGTATGCTGAATGATTGGTTTTTTAAAAAAATTAAGAGGTTTTATATTTACATGTATTTTTATATGTTGATTTCTACTGTGTTGTGAGCCGCCCTGAGTTCTCCGGAATAGGGCAGCATAGAAATCGAATAAATAATAATAATAATAATCCTGTTCTGAAAAGGGTAACATTTAAAAGCTGAGCAAGGATAGCCTACTAATGGCCACTGGCTCACACACAGAGAGAATAACAGAATAGCAGAGTTGGAAGGGACCTTGGAGGTCATCTAGTCCAACCACCTACTCAATAGAAGATCCTATACCATTTCAAAGAAATGGCTGTCCAATCTCTTTTAAAAAGCTCTAGTAATGGAGCACCCACAACTTCTGGAGGCAAGTCATTACACTGATTAATTGTTCTCACTGTCAGGAAATTTCTCCTTAGTTCCAGGTTGCTTCTCTCCTTCATTAATTTCCATCCATTGTTTCTTGTTCTGCCTTCTTTGTCAGTCCTTTAGATATTGGGAAACTGCTGCTGTGTCTCCCTCAACATCTTGTTTATATCATGGTGACCAAAACTGGATGCAAAAACACTCAGTTTGAGTTGACAGGAGATTTGATTTCACCAGATTACTGATCCAAAGCTGTGAGACTTATTCCAACAGCAGAAGAAACCATGCTGAAAGGCCAAAACAGACAGAATTAATATTTTGTTTTATCAGTCAACCACAGGGTTTAGGTGCTAGATGATTTTCTTATTTACCTTCTTGGTGGAACACTTTATTTGACTGGATAAGCAAGAGTCAATTCTCCCCACAGGGGCTATTTTCCAATTTTATATAATTGAGGAAGAAAAAAGACCTTTCTAACAACTTACAACCAGAAGACTCAGATGTTCTCTCTAACAATTGTCTCTGCAATGAAATTTGAACATGTGTCGAGCCCCAAAATTTTATCCAAGCAGGTAATGAGTAACTGCTTTAACTAAATTGACAGCATATACTTCACACAGAATTCTCTCTGTGTAAATGTTGTCTTCGTTTGGTTTTCCCGAGTTTCTTTTTCTTAGTAAAGTTTTTACATCTAAAGATCTGGCTTCATTGCCTCAACAAGAAACTAATCACAAAACTTTCCTTCTGTGCAAGATAGAACAGTTGTGCATTTCAGAGCAGACACAATCTTTGTTAAATTCTGTGTTTCTCAGCTTTGAGAAGGAAAACACAAAGCACTTTCTTTTCCATTTCCCTGGACCTGAATTCAAGGGAGAAGTGTTAAGAACTGTCTGGCTAGTATCAGGGTTCTCAACCTTGGCAACTTTAAGACTTGTGGATTTCAACTCCCAGAATTCCTCAGCCAGCTTCTGGGAGTTGAAGTCCACAAGTCTTAAAGTTGCCAAGGTTGAGAACCCCTGGTAGCCTGACTAGGAGCAGCTTATCATAATGGTGAGGTTTAAACAATCCCTTGCAGAGTGCAAAACAGATCAACCTTCAGAAGTAACATTTTTAAAAAGTTAACTATAAAATCATATGCAAAACTGTTGCTTATTATTGGACTGGTGTATGATTTTGTGAGATAGAGATAACTAATATTAGGCAAGCTACTATTAGCTTTGAGAAGTGAAAGTCCATAATATGTGACTAATGAATGCAAACTGGGCATGTGAAATGGGTTTCAGATTTTTTTTAAACAAATAATGAGTACATTTTAGAACTGACTACAGTTTTTGGTGTTTTTTTCCTGAAAATGATGGAAACCCACCATTTCCATGTAGAACAGAATTATAATCTGGATGTCAGTAAGTAAACAGGAAAGTTTTTTTTAAAAGCCGTGGGTTGTCCATGGTTACTATAATGAGATCTCAAAAACAAAACCAAAAAAACAAGCCTCACATATCTCAGGAAACTTGTAAAATATTTTTCTGCAGACTTGTGATTGTTTAGAGTTTTATGTTTCCACAATAAATTGGACAATGTTCCTGAATCTTTAAACTTAGAAGGCTGGGGGGGGGGACAGAAATTCTGGCTCCATCTGTAATTATTGTCACTCTAGATATTCATGGAATGATAAACACAATTGTTTAATATTGTGTTAAATGATCTTGGTCTCCAAAAAAGGAACTCTTGTTCTGCCAAATCTTGCAGACATTAGTATCTTTGTTTCTAAGTTCAGCCTCCACTATACATTTTTAATCTATTTAAAAAGACTGTTCTCCTTAAATCCCATTTAAAAGTTCTTCAAAAAGAACATGAACTTTCAGTGTACTTTGAAGGTGTAATTTTTCTATGTTACTGCTGGAAATGGTATAGAATATCATCAAAGAAAATGAAAAGACTCGAAATTTGAGGCCTCATTTCTGATAATAAAGGGCATTTAGCCAGGTTTTTTTTAATCCCAGCATGATAGGAGACAGTTATAAGACTATGCAGGTGTGCTTCCAAAACAAAGACAGTATCTTATGAAGGGAAATGCCAATATTATCAAGTAGAACTTATGATAGAAAGAGTTTTGCTTACATTCCTTAATCAGTGTTCATTCTTTTATGGTGTTTGGAAAGTTTTACAGAGAGAGGTGATACCAAAGGGAAGAGGCAAGAATGGAAGAACAGCAATATTTGCAATATGACAGAGATTAAAAAGAAAGATATTCAAATTTCATAAATGTGGCCAGAGAGATAATTCTACTTTCATTTGCAGTATTTAACTTCTAGAATATTAAAACAGTCCATAGCCTCTCCTTTGTTAAATTCACATTATGGGTAAGAACAGTGGTGGGATTCACCAGTTCGCACCACTTCGGCAGAATAGGTAGGTAATTTTTTGTTGCCCAGGTCCAGAATGGACTTCTGGAAGCGGCATCCACACAGAGAACCGGTTGTTCACATATTTGAATCCCACCACTGGGTAGGAAGAGCCTTTTGACCTGATTTATTATTGGAGATGTGGTAAGATCTAGTGGCATGAAGAACATGTGACAATTTGCAATACACTGAAAGTGATTTTTCATTATGGAACTTACACTTTGATCTTTTCTAGCAATAGTGAGGGCATCTGTAACTCTCCAAACGTTCTTGAACTACAGTACATTCCCCTTCATCCCTATGTAGTAGTGATGAAATCTGAAGTCCTTGAGATAGGGAAAAGGCAGTCTCTTCTCCTTTGCTTTATATTCAGTTTTTTGCAGGAGTCTTTTCCTACATTCCAAATTCATGAAAAATCAGGTCACAGCCTACATATCTTAACTTCCTATTGGTCAAATATGACACTTTAGAATAAATTAAGCACAGTGTAGGAAAAAAATCTGAATGAATTGCAGCACTACTTTCGCCATTCCATTCAAGCAGCCCCAGGAGTCATGAATGTCATCTTCTCTGTGAGAAGTGCATCGTCTCCAAGTTCAAGAGTCATCTGACTTACAGAATTCTGACCTCCAGACATTGCTCGGAGTGATGTGTTTTCTGTGTGATTGCCTCTCTGTATCTGGAAAGAATAAAGTTATTGTAGCCAGGTTGTGTTTGTCAGGCCAAAGGTTTGCAGCCTTTCCCTGCTGACTTGTTACTGAGGTTACTGACATCGGTGCTGTGTACACAGGGGTTTTCTCCGGTCTTGTTGACGTGGAAATGTATTTTCAGGTCAAAGCCATCCAGCTGATCTGACCCAACATAATCCCTTCTCATCCGTAATAATAATAATAATAATAAAAAAACATGTAAGAGGCTAAATCTAAATGAAGATAATACGAATTTTATGTGTGTAGGAAAGAGCTTCATGAGCTCCTCAATTTATTGAGATTGAACTTTTGATTTCTTCTCCTCTCCCCACCTTTTTATCACAGTATCTGTTTCATTCTTGAGATCTTTAATATTTCACTGACATGGCTTAACTTTTCTTCCTCCTTGTTCCTCCTTTATTACAGTCCACATAATGGATGATTTATCTGCCCCAGTCCCATGTGATTTTTTTTTCTTTGTTGACTAAAGCTTACATTACAACTGAACTAAAGTTTAAAATTTGGGCTGCTGCAAATATGTAACTGACTTTCTTTGAAGTGTGACTAGAAGACTAGAACAAACCTTGGGAAAATCAGCTTTTTTCTCTTTCCAGGAGCAGTTTCAACAAGGATTACATCAAAATCCACCCTGCAGTTTCCTAGAATTTTCCTTTCTCTGTAAATAAGCCTTTGATCGATGTTTTAGATTTTTTTTAAAAAAAAACCTCATTTTTAGATTCTGTAACATGTCTTTGTATAGCAATATCACTTAGACTTATATGCCACTTCACAATGCTTTTACAGCTCTCTCTAAGTGGTTTACAGAGTCAGCATATTGCCCCCAACAATCTGGGTTCTCATTTTACCAACCTCAGAAGGATGGAAGGCTGAGTCAAGTACCGGTAAACCCAGCAATCCCAGAAGAAAAAAAACAGGAGTCATCTACAACATACAATGTAAGAACTGCAACAACCACTATGTAGGACAAACAGGCAGAAGACTGGCAGAACGCATCCATGAACACCAACAGTTTCAACTGGGAAAATGTGACAATCCTAGACCAGGCCAAATCCAAAAATGCCAGGGAATTTCTAGAAGTCTGGCACTCTGACAAATCAGCATCAGTAGACACATAAACACATTAACAACATCTATAGATTATACAAAAGAGACAATCAACCAGCCCCAAAGAGAAAAAGACTCCAACACTCCCCCACCAGTAATCAGCACTCAGATCAGCATAGATTAACTCCAAGGTCACCTTCAGACCAATAATCAAGTAAACAATGCCCCAATCAAGAAACTGCCAAAGAGTCATTAGTAAATAGCCCAACCAAAGAATCCTTAGGTTCAGACACAGATAGGCAAGATCCCAGAATATAAACGCAGCAAACAGCATTCCTTACTAGCACTGATGATGTTACCTAGTTAGGGTAATGAAAGGTCTGCAAGAAAACAAACAAGCGCAGAGAGCACCAAGGATCCCTCAAAGCTGAGGCAACATTGAGCTTGTGAGGATCGAACCTCTGGCAGTCAGCAGCATTTGCCTGCAATACTGCATTTTAACCACTGTGCCACTAGGGCACCATGGATTTTCTTTTCATGATGCCTTTGAGTTTATGAATTGATACAAAATGGCAGAGAAAGTTCTATCACCCTGCAGCCTCTTTGGCTGCCCCTCCTGAAAAAGCTTCACAAGACACACTCCCTTTGGGTAACTTTTTAAAGAGCTTAATAGAATATGGGGTGTGTGTGTGTGTGTTTGTGTGTGTGTGTGTGTGTGTGTGTGTGTGTGAAGGAGGTGCAGGTTCCTTAACCACTTCACAGAGAAGGGAGTATAAGCATTTCTGATCATTTCTGTTCAGGAGAATTTTATTTGAATGTTCTCTACCTCTAAAAGAAATACAGAAAGGAATTCTTGTTTATCAAACTGAACAAATCTGATTGGGGAAAAAAATGCCAAAACTATTTTTGGCAAAGTCTTTTCTTCAACCCATTAGCAAGTGGTACAACTTAATCAGAACAAAGAGACTGCAACTCCTGTCAATTAGAGAGCTGCGTCCTGCTTTGCATAACAGGTCAGAATTCCTCTGCAAACTGGATGGGGAGCCATGCCAAGCTTCGGAGGGAGTTTCAAGATTTCTTTTAGAGCTGAATAGGCTTCTTATTCACAAGGCTTAAAGTACCCACTTTGCCTCTTAATTCTCTAAACATGTTAATGATGCAAAAAAGTGGGGGAGCAAATGTTTTGAGCACACTTATCCTAAGCTGAGCATATGGTGCTTGGATATCAGCCCATTTTGTACTCCTGCCCTAACTGTGCTGTGTAATTTTTCCCATGTATTTGTTTACATGCCTTTTTTTTTCCTGCAGCAAAGTCACTTCTCTTCTCTGACTTTCAGACATGGGAAATGTTGGCACCAACCTTGACCACTGTTAATACTAAGCAGGTTTTCCACAAGGCTGCATCTTAAAAGTTCAGGTCTTGGTTAAAGAGGAATGTACTTTAGTATTAACAACTGTTAAAATATTTCCCTTAACAAGGTTTAAGTGGGAGATTATATTCACTCACAAGAGGCAAAAAGCCCACATGCAAAATTTGGCTCCATGACTTTTCATGGCAGTTAAGAGAGAGGATGTCTTCTGCTTTACATCACAAGTGGTCAATCTCATGTCTCTGAACAATTCATGGCCCTTAGAAATCTTCCAGCAACAGCCTACAAGTTCTCATTCTTAATAGGATGGAAGGGGAAGCCTGTTAAATAGATGGCAGCAGTAATGTTAACTTTTAGGATTAGTGGGTGGATGTTGAATAATAATGTCATATTTAATTATTGATTTTACCCAGCCATGCTTCTCTAAGTCTCTATGTGGCCTTTGTATGAGAAAAGTTGCGTTATGTTTTGGTAGCCACATAGCAACATGACCTCTGGAACTTGTTCCATATTTATAGCATTTACAGTAGTAACAATACAGTAGGTTGCCTTTAATAATAAAAGAGATGGAGGTAGTGAAGATATTGTCAAAGTCATGCCAAGTTAGTGATAATGTAATGCAGCTATCAACAAATTGAGATACTATATCTTGAATATCAGTTAGGTATTTCCTTAGCCCTTTTGGCTGAGTTTCAGTTTTCAAATGCTAGACTTTTTATTTAGCTATAGATGAGGCCTCTCACTGTTTGTTTCTTTAAAACAAAATTCCTGGTTATATTGAATACTGTCAGCTATTTCCATAATTGGAAATATGAGTGCACATAAAAATACTGTAAGATGCAAACTAAGAGATCAATTTGGTGTAGTGGTTAAGGCACCAGAGTAGAAACTGGGGGACTGTGAATTTTAGATCTGCTTTGGGCATGAAGCCAGTTTGATGACCTTGGTCCAGTCATTCTTTCTCAGCCCTAGAAGCAAGCAGATAGGCAAAGACAAATAAATGATTCTGCATATATCCAGGCCCTTCTCCAAGAAGGACTTTGCAGTGACCATCAGCATCTTCAACTAGGAAGTCAATTTGTAACCAGTATAGTGCAGGCAATAATAGTGCTATATGAAAATATCAAGGGGTATCTACCTACCCTGCGACAATCTGGATCAGACATAGTTGCCAAGTAATCTTCAAAGGCAGCCCCATTTGAGTTTATTGCAGTAGTCCAAATAAGAGTAATAAAGGTGTAACTGTTTGGTATTGTGAATAGAAACTTCTCAATTCTGAAGGATAAGATGAATTTTGGCAAAGATCTCTGGGCAGTTGCCATCTGTTCTTCCAGTAGCGGCAGGTGGGACTCTCATAGGACCCCCAATTATGTACCATTTCCAGTTAGGATACTGCAACCCTACAGCTGCCACCTGCTTTTCCAGCAAAAACTGAAAGTCTAGGAGGAACCCCCCCTCCCAAATTGCATACAATTTTCTTCTTAGATTTTGTAACCCCATCCAGAAGTAATGCTAAAAGATCACTGGAGTCAAGTGACCCCAAAATCCAGTTTTTCCAATAGTTTTCATCTGACAAAGGTGCTTTTTGGCAGAGGTGGCCAGCCTTTAGAAACAGCAAAATATTTCTTAAATAACAATAGGTTACATGCCATATTAAGAAGACCTTTCTAATTGTGAAGGGAAATGTATTCCACTTAATAGATTGGAAACCTCAACTGTTTTAAGTTGGTCACATTTCCAAATTGAGAATCTCAATTTTAGCATATTATCTCAGAAATGGCTTTTCAAACTCCCGGCTTAGACAAAACAGAGGTTTTTTTTGTTTTCATTTTGCTTCCATTAACTAACCCATAATTAATTTTCTTAGAATTAAGACATCAGACCTTTTCCATTAACACAATATTCAAACTGTGAAGATTGAGTGAGTTTTATTGCATCCTATCCAACAATTTAGCTCTTAAAACAGGTAACATTAATATGCTATCTGCTTCTATAGCAGGGATGGGCAACTTTTTGAAGACTGAGGACGACGTTTAACATTTGAGGGGAGTCAGTGGGTGACTTCAGCCCCACTAAGTAGACCCAAATAGAAAATCAACTCCAAAGGAAAGCTAAAACTACTTTTATTGAGATTCGCTATTATAAAAAAACCTTGCAAGTCTGGTTCTGAACTTCCTCCTCCTCTTTCTCATACACTGGTGAATTAGGAAGGCATGTATCTGAGGTACTTAAAATATTCTCTGAATGTTGTGGACTTCAAAAAATTGCTTTAGCCTGTTTTGCCCAGATAACTGTAAATATGATTGATGGATGATAGAAGATAGGTAGATATGGATACCGGTAGATAGGTGATAACTAGCTAGCTAGACAGACAGACAGACATGATAGACGATACACAAAATAAAATAAACAAACAGTCCCTGCATATCTCTATCAAGTTGCCTTCCTTATTCTCTACAGGTAGTCCTGCTGATGAGCAGGACTTTTGTCTTTGTTTATTAGGCTCTCGGGAGGCCTTGATGTTGGGTTTGCAAAGCTATTTTAGACTAGATTTTTAAGAATATGTTTCCACCTCAAAATTGCAGACAATCACATTATCAGTTTTCAGCCTTCATGGTAAGAGGAGACTTTGAGGGGCTAGGAAGTTTTATGTTTCTGAGCTACAGTGTTGGCTTTGTTCTGGTAGATCACTGTTGATTTCAGACTTCTTGATTGAGTGGGTTCATTGGTTCAACTTCTTATCCCATCCCATGTACTCATTCTTTTTTAATGGCTAACTTGTGGGACATAGGAAGAATACTGCTACATGGACTTTTATTTGTTACTGCTTGAATGTAGAGAACTGGCAAAGAGGCAAAGAAAGAATGGGAGAAGTGGGACTCACTAAACTGGGCAAACCCCCCCTCATGCTGGTGCACAGCTGTTTGCAGTTAACGATGCCAACCCCTAAGGGGATACCTTTAATGGTGTGGCCAACACCATAAACTGATCCAGAATCAAGGGGTATGTTGCCAGATTGGAAATGCTAAATGACTTCCAGATGTTTTGGGCAATTTCTAGAAGCCAGGATCCCCCTGTCTAATAGTAATAGGAGTTCAACAACTTCTGGGAGGTCACTGCCTTCCTATCCCTGGAATAGGATCTGCTATTTAAGAAGTCAAAATGAACATGACAAGTTGTTTTGTTTTGTTTTAAAAAATCACAGTACCAAAAGGGGGCTGCTCTGAATTATACTGTCTTTCATGGGTTTTTTTTTCTAAATAAAAATAAAAATCTATGCTTAAGGCAGAGAGGATCATCTTAATACAGAACATTGCCCCAGAACATAAGGTTTATGCAGCTGTTCATGTGATATTTACTCCTGGATTAAATTTATTATTCCCTAGGGAAATGCCATCTGTCCTCTCATTGCCTACAGCTGACCCACTCCCTTCAGAGAATCATCTCTGCTGCAGGCTTAGCAGCATATGTGCGGCTCTCCAAAATGTGTTGGGTGGCTTAAATCAGCCTCTGGACAAACTCCAAAATCTATCATATCACAGCTCCAATAATTCCCAGCCAGTATGTATATGCCATCTGGGGATTATGTTAGTTTTTGTCAAGACATCTGGAAGGTGTACCAGATTAAGTAAGGCTAACATCTCCAGTAATACTATAGCAAAATGTGTAAAATAGAAGTAAAACCAACAGGCCTTTTCAAACTGTCAGAGCCTAGAGAGAAAAGGAGTTAATAAATTGAGAACATACCCCATTCCTTACTAGCATTGATGATGTTACGTAGTTTAGGTAATGAAACGTCTGCAAGAAAATAACCAAGCTCAGAGAGCATCACCTCAGAAAAGGAGTTATTTTGGCTTGGTACCTAGAAGTAAAAAAAAAAAGAAAAGAAAGCCTTTTGGCATCAGGAAATGATAAAGGAAATCTCACCTTATAAATGAGATGTAGCTCTAGACTTCCGGTTTTGCGCTGTAACACATGGCCGATGGATTGCAGAGCTCCGCGCCCCACGACTAGTTTCGCCCTGCCAGGGGACTCTAAATGGGTCTAAAGTCACCCTGGAGAGGCAACAAAGAAAGAGAGGCGGCCTGATGATCTCAGAACGATGGCAGTTGTCCCAGTCGATCTGGAGGAAGCCCTCTAACCCAACAGGAGAAAGGCTGGCTACACCTCGGTGACCAGCCCAAGCTACTTGCAGCCGAAGTCCAAAGGCACTAACCAGAACAACAGAGAATAGCGTGCTTGAAACTGGGAGAGGAATTCAATCTTCTCTCTCCTATTTTATATCTGATTTCCTGGAAAAGATTCCCAAGAAGCAAAAATCCTCCCAAAGTGAGAAGGGGGGGGACCACCCTCCCGTAGATGGAAGCATTGGGCTACTTACTACAGAGTGAAATTATATATGTTTAGAAACTGCTGACCTTCTGGAATTATAAACACACTGAGCTGCATTTTTAAGTTTAAAAAATGTTTGCAGAGAAAGAAAAACCTTGGCCTTTGGTTAATCTTCTAAAGGGGAAGTTACTGGAAAGCTTTCAGCTGGTTAAATACTTTGGACTGAAATCTTGGCTGGCTGATAATCATAAGACCCCTGAAAAGAAGAGCTGTTACAAAATACTGTTTTCAGTGGTGCTTTGATAATTGAAAACATATTGGATTACAAAAATCATATATAAAGATAAGAACTACACAAGATTTGGTTGTTTGGTTTTTTAAGATGGGATTGTTTGACAAAGCTAATTAAAGAGACTATGGTATCGGTGAAAAACTATTTAGAGGAGAGAGACAAAATGGAAGTTGTATATTTATCTAAAAGTGACAAAAAAAACACACCTAACACCTCCTGCTGAAGACCCCAATGTGGAACATCAGAGATCTTCAGGAACAATGACTCAAGACAAAGTAAATACATTCCAGGACAAAATATATACAATGCTGAAACAGATTCAAATGACAATTGTCTTAAATCATGATGAGATTAAAGACAACTTTGGTAACATAAATGAACATATCTCTAACCTAAACTCACAATTAAACTACGCTCAAAAACGATGATAAAGAATGAACAAATAAATCGGACAATAGAATACAAATCAGAGGAAAATGACTTAAATATGGAAGCTACAAATGAAGAGAACTACAACTTAATACAAACAAAAGAAAATCCGCAAAATTTTGCTATAGCAAAGGAAATAGAAAAGACATTCTACCTTCCAGGACTTCAAAACAAACTTGAGGACAAAAAAGAAGATTTAATAAAATGGATTAAAGAGCTGTCAGGAGAATCATTAAAGCGTGGGAGACAAAAAACGAATATTCTACTTAATTTGTTTTTTTTATCCCCAAAAATACAACCTGGCAAACTAAACCTACTGATTTAGAAAACGACATGGCAAAAGAAGAAGATTAGAATTAGATTTAAGAGATGGGATTCAACTTACCAGATGGAATACTATATGACTAAACACCTGTTTGAATATGGTTAAAAATACAAAGTTTGGATATAAAGAGGCCCTATAGTAAGATTGCTAGATGGTATACTATATGATTAAATACTTGTTTGAACATAGTTAAAAGAATAGATGAAACTTGGACATAAAGGGCCCTATAGTAAAAGGGATAAGATATATAGGTAGTATAATACTTTTATAATACATGAAATGTAAAAATATTGAGACGATGTATTTGAATGAAAAGTTTGGATACTCAAAGTAATGAATTTTGAGAAAATTATGACTGATAAGACTGGTTTCAATACTGAGGAGAAATTAAGCTTAAATAAGAATCTTGAAAACAGGACATATAATGACTTAATAAGATGACTTTTATAAATACTATTGAAACATAAGCTGATTAGAAAAGATGTTATATGTTGATGTTATTGTTATATGTACAAATACTAGAAAAATGTTTATACCCAACTCTGTATGTATTAAAAGTATTAAGAATTATATTTGTTTAATGTAGACAAAAGGAGACTATTACTGGAAGAAGAGAGGATCAAGGAAATATATTATCAGCTAACATATTGATCAGTTATAGCAATTAATTATTATTGCAATTATTATTATTATTGTTGTTGTTATTATTATTATTATTATTATTATTATTATTTGTATATATGAACCCAGACAGCACATTGTTCACTCAGCACTAAAGATTGTTATTGTAAAAAATTAATAAAATATATTTTAAAAATAAATGAGATGTAGCTCTTGAGAAATTTCTATCTCAGATAACTATTGATTACACTTCATCTTGGCAACTGGCAAGTTCACAGAGAAGAAAAGTGACCTTTAGCTGCTCTGTACATGCAGTAACTTAGCCTGCAATCCTATGGTTTTTGGAATGGCATCGCAGGGGACATAGATTTTTTTGTGTTGTGTGTTTGTATCATCTGGAGACTTTCAGCCTCAGAATTCTGTTATGTGGGAGGATTCGGGCAGAAGCACTGATTTAAAAAACTCTAGTAGATTCCTGGACCTTTGCCATACCTCCAACTTGGGAAACTGTTTGGACCTATTCTGATTCAATGAGACAAATGGTTTGTAATCTATTTATTGGGTACCACTGAGCAGCACAATGAATATAGAACTCAATTTCGTTTCATTAGATTCAGGCATTACATCTTGGGTAACTTGGGTGAGCTAGTATTGTAACACATGTATGTTTCTTTGGCTTTTTACAATTTCTATTCATCTCCAATGTAATAACCCATATTCTACACTTGTATAATTGCTTCAGTTTTATCAAGTCAAGAAAATGAAAAGATGTTTAGAGATTTTTAAAGCCAATGCAGAATAGAGCTATGCCAATAACTGCTTGCGTTCTATCATAATGAACAATGATGTGTTCCTTGGACCTTCAAGTTTATATATTCAAGTTTTAATGTATCAGCCATATATGCCAACCTTAGCTGAAAGCTATTGTTTTGAAAGCTTCACTTACTTGGTCTTTTTTCTGACATTCCAAAAATAGAGCAAAGTATGCCCTCCACACATAAATTGATCGAGCATTTTACAACTACCAAACTGCTGCATGAAACAGTAGAATGACTGGCTCATAAATTTTCACCAAATTAGAAAAGTTTCCAGGAGTTAAATACAACAGTTCAACATTATTTGTTTGTTTAATCAATTTGCATAGTTATACATTTTAATAAACGACTCTGGGCAGCACACAATATTGAAATAAGATTAAAAACAATTACAACTAGAAATACAAAAATTAAAATAAATAGCAACTGAGGGAGGTATTAGAATTGACAATTGCTAATATAGCCAGGAGGCTAACCTCTTCACACAGGCAAGGCACAGATTTAAGTATTTACGGGCTTATAAAAGGCCAGCAGGGATAGGGCCATCCTAATTTCCAGAGGGAGATAATTCCATAAGGCAGGCAGCACAGCAGAAAAGGCACATCTCCTGCTTGGCCAACTGGCATTCCTTAGCTGATCAGATTCGGAGCATACCCATCCTATCAAACTGGATCAGACAGGTAGAGGTAACAAAAAGCAGGACCTTCCAGTCCAAGAATAGGCACAATTGTTTCACAACCCAAAGGTGTGCAAAGACCCCCTTAACCATGGCTGCCATCCACTCTTTGAGTGGAAGCCATTACTCTAGGAGAAGAACAGTAGACCCCCGATTGCTCACTGCTGCCCAGCTAGAACCAAAGACAGAAAGTTCCTGGTACCAGAAAGCCCAAATACCCAGTCTAGCTTGGACTGAGTCAAAGCCTGATGCACCCCATCCAAAACATTGACACATTAATTATAATTCAAATTTTATTTCTTTACACATAAGCTCTGTCCCTTTCTGTACAAGAGCATGAAGATAATCTTGAAGAAAAGATACAACAGGCATTAAGAAAATATGAATTCATCCCATAAAAACAGGAAGGTATGAAAAAGAAACACAAGACAGCCCTAACTTGATTCTACTTAGTTTAGGAGAGAGGTAAAGAGAAATGTCAGGCCTTCAACATTCTGTTGTTAATAAAATATTATATTTCTTGTGGTGCCTGTTGTCAGATCTACTTGGAAGAGCTGACAATTTCAAACATGCATGTGACATGTAGACACAAGTATAAAAGGGAAAGATCTTATGTTATCGTGGTGTGATGTTGCTTTCATCATTTGACTCCTGCTCCCTGTGGATGCCTCTCCCCTTGGCATATTTGGATATGTCCCTTTGTTGATATCTAAACTGATATCATATTCTGGTCTGTAAAATGGGAAACAATCACTGATTCTGCTCTTTGTAACTGCAGCAATTTGGATTTGATTGCTCAACATGAAGTGACTTGAGGAACTCTCCAATGCTTTGCTGGCTGTCATTCCCAAGGGAGCCTTGTTGAATAATGTAAAAACTCATTAGCTAATATGTTCATCTGCATAATTTCATCTTGAAGAGGCTCCTTCCTCTATTCAGTATGTGATTAGTAACTATTCCTCTGTGGTCATATGTTCATCACTTGAGTATGAATGAAGGTGACTGGAGTATTCACTTAATGTCTCAATGGGGATTCCACAGTGCTTCACAGCAGTTACAATGCTACTTTGTGCTAATACATAATACAGGGAGAATGGGAAGGCCTGCATATTTAGATTCTCTTCAGCAATGAAGGTTACTGGCTAGATCCAGAAAATATGCTAGATTAAACAGGAATGAGAAGTTTAGTTCAGCATTGATAAGGGAACCAAGCCATTGTCATAGCCTGGCTATTTACAGAGCTTTATGGGAATTCTATGATCATCTGCTTTAATTCTCTTATATTTTTAAATTGTTTTTTCACATATTTTCTTCCATGAGAAGAACATATCTAGAAGGAAGGAAAATATAAATAGTTACAGACTCCTCTGGGAGTTGGTTTTTGATTTCACCCCTATAGGAATTCTATGGCAGGACAAAGGCTAGCTAGAATTAGAGTTCTTCCTTTACAAAAAATAAAAATAAAAATATGTGACAGATGAGACAGCATGTTTGTTTCTTCCTTTCCAGAAATGTCAAGAAGGAACAAATTTCTCTGCAAAGTATCCAGCACTATTGCAATACTTCTGAGTTCCCAGTGAGTTTGTTTATGTAATGTATCAAAGTTCTACACTGCCTATATCACCTAAGACAGGGGTTCTCAACCTTGGCAACTTTAAGACTTGTGGCTGAGGAATTCTGGGAGTTGAAGTCCACAAGTCTTAAAGTTGCCAAGGTTGAGAACCCCTGACCTAAGATATTCTGGGCAGTTTGTAAACAATATAGTAAAACAATATGAAATGTGACTAAAAAGCACAATTTTTAATTTAAATTTAAATGAGGTTAAAGTTTACAAGTTAAAAATAAGAAATCAAAGTTAAAAGATGAACAAGACTAAAAGATTAAAAAGAAGGAGGGGGTATCCAGAGCCACACTCAATAATTGGCAGTTAGTCCTCAGCCTATTCATAGGTTGCAAAGAAATAAATGGAACCCTCATCTACTTTTGTTCAATTGGGCAAATAATTGGGCAATTATTTGTTTATATTATTACTTTATTGGTAAAAGCCAATTTGGCCTAGTGGTCAAGGCACCAGCTTAGAAATCAAAGACTGCATGTCCCCAGTGAATAGTAGACTAAAGCAGATCTATATATCCCTCCCTAGCTAAACTTCAATTATTTTTATCTTAAAAGCTCGTGGAGCAAGCCAACCAATGGAACCCTTGAAAATCTCATACCAGCCAAGACTTTAGCATAAATGTGGAAGACTATAAGTAAGACAGGCTGGTTGGCAGCAATATCCTGCAGGCATTTTTGAAGCAATATCCTGCAGGCATTTTTATTATGAAAAATAATAGATATCAATGGCATGAAATTAAATAATTTGTCTAGTCCTTGTTCTTTATTTGAACTCTATCTTCAGTACTCAAGTGAAGTTTCAGCAGCCTCTTTGTCTCCCTTCCCCATAGCTTTGTAATAATTCAACTGACCTAGACTAGCTGCCTTATTCATGCACATCCTCTCTCCCGTTTTTATAATTAAAATACCTAATTTCTGTGCTGTCTTGGAAGGAATGGCAAAAAAAAAAATCACTGTTCATTTCTGTTCTTTTTAACAAGGCAAGGACTAGTTTTGTGCATCCAAAGTGTTAGGAAAATCCATAAAAAAAAAAAATAAACAAATAAACAGCAACAATCTGAGCATTCAGCATTTGAAGGTCTCAACTTGGGATGGCAAGCTGAGTATCAATTTCACATGAATTTCACACGAAGAGAGACAAGCCTTATAATAAAAGGCACAAGTCAACCATCAACCATAATAACCTCACATATCTCTTTCCTCCACTCTATCTTTTATGTAAACTAACCTTTCCTATCTCTCTTTCAGCACTTTCAATATATTAGACTACAACTTCCATAGTTCCCAGTCAGCACTGTCAGTGGCAAGATTGGCCTTCCAGACATTGAATTATAGGTCTCAGCAGCCCATATCGCCAAAGTGTAGGGTGAAAGATCCCATGACTAATGTTTAGCAACATTGAGAGTCAACCGTTAGTCAGTCTGTGTAAATCTGGGAGTTATAATAAGAAGCCAGTGAACAAATACCATCTATCTTTTAGCTTAGTCTGAAATTGCATTATTCTGTTAAAAAAAACCCCTAGATCAGGGGTTCTCAACCTTGGCAACTTTAAGACTTGTGGACTTCAATTCCCAGAATTCCTCAGCCAGCTTTGCTGGCTGAGGAATTCTGGGAGTTGAAGTCCACAAGTCTTAAAGTTGCCAAGGTTGAGAACCCCTGCCCTAGATCTATGCTAGAGAAACCTCATTAAGTTCTCTTTGAGCTGACAAATTATTGTTTTATGGTCATCATTAGCTTTGCTAAAATATCTCTCTGCATTCTGCATTTTTTTGAGTTGGGTGTCATGGAGCTGAGTTGCAGGAGGTTAAGCTACTTATTGACTGTCAAGTTATTGAATAATCTAAAAGTAATGAAAGGTTCAGTCTTTGGGATATTAGGAACAGAGAGATGAATTTTTGCTGAAATAGAAAAGGTGAGCTGAATGTTCAAAATGCTTCAAGATATACTGCATTGCTAACCATACAGATCAGATCACTATCAGTTTATTATTCATTGCCATTCTGTTTACATGTAATTAAATTATTTAATTGTCCTGGCAAGTTAAAGAAAAATGATGTTTTAATAAGGTTCAGAGTGGTTTTTATTACTTTGTTGTCAATGCTCAGACTGGTTTGTAAGCTACAAAGCAGCATATTCTCAGTGTCATAAAATCATACAGAGTAAATTATCTGTATGCTCAGGGACTCACTGCTTGAATTCTTTTACTTTTTCCTATTAAGAGATAGATGGGAAATTGGGAGCACTTAGAGCAAATTAAATGACTAGGACATAAAATCTCTTGACACCTCATTCTGATGTTGCAATGTTCCATTTCCCTACTCCATACTTTTGGCCTCTAGCAATGGTTGTGGAACAAATACACAGCAAGAGGACGACATTAAGACATGGGGAGATTACATTTTAATAAATGTTAAGAGCGGTTTGTCAATGGACCCAATTACCCAGAGAAGTGGTGGACTCCGTATCATTGAATGGATACAAGTAGAGTCTCCATCTTTTGGGGATGCTTATTTTGGATTCATGCAAGAGGTACAGGCTGACCTCATTAGCATATTCAAAGTTTTGGCTTCTATATACCACATACTATGGAGGAGTAAATAAGAATTTGCTATGGTTCTTAGAGGTCATCTTACTAGGGAAATTGAACTGGACAGAAAGCAAGAGGTTAAACATGGACATGCATGTTTAAAAATCAATCGTTTAAAGAAGTTTTGAGAAATGATGATAATGCAGAATACTGTGAACAAATTAGGCACAATCCATTTTGGACAACAAAGGAGGACAGCTCAGTGTTAGCCTTCCTTCTATGAAATAATTATGAAAATTATAGCTTTATTCTGTTTTAGTCCAGTGCTTTTTAGATACGATAGATTTTATCACCTATCCCAACTAGCATAAGCATAGTGGCTGGCAAGTACAATAGCTGAAATTCAAAACATCTGGAAGAGATAAGGTTGGGAAATGCAAGGCTATCTCAACAAATATTTTTTTAAAAAATGTGTTAAAAAGTATATATAATCAACATGTTAAACTAACATAACATTGTTATGTCATAACTGGATGTCCCATATTTGGGGGGGGGGAGGAATCTGTAATGCAGAGCCACCCAAACACTTCTTTCTTGATTTTATTAATCTACACATGACAAATAACATACATATTATCAATGGACTGTACATTTCACATACACAAAAATATGAGCTACTTTATAATGTTACAATGCTACTATATATTATAAAAGAGGAGAAAGATTTTTCTTTCTTTTTCTTTGCCTTTATCATTCTTTTATATTTGTATTGTGCTTTTTATCTACAGTGAATAATAAAATGTATTAAAAATAAAATTAAAAATGCAATACTGTCCTCGGAGAGACAGAAGCATCCTGTGAAGGCAAACAAGGAGATACCAATTTTGTGTGCAAGAATGAACCAGTTATGAAAGAATATGCTTGGCCCAGTTATGAAAGAATACGCTTGGAAGAAGTCAACTTTCTACATAATTTGTTTTTAATTTTACAAATATTGCTTTCCACTGACAAATATCAGCAAGGTTCTCCAAGACATTATCAATGTGAAAGTCTCATGATTTAATTCTACTGCTGATGCACAGAATGCTGGGAACTAAATGAAAAATTGTAGTAAACTAAAAAATTGTAGTAAATTCTAGTAAAATTGTAGAAAAATTGTAGTAATGGATGGATTGAAACACATAAATAAGGGAGTTTAAGTCCAGATGACTGCATCATGCATGCAGTTTCAGTGTACTGTCTAAAAGAGTAAATCCAGATGAAGAGCATGCACCATTTGGTACAGTACTAAACCTCTCAACAGTGTTTGGGAATCTACCCTCAGGGGCTGGCATGTAGCTAGGCTCCAAAATTATTAAGATACTTGATATTCCATTGGCAACCATAGTGGAAACGTCAGTATATTATTCATTCTCTATCTATCCATCTATCAAATTTATATCATACCTTTTATTCAGAAGCTCAGGGTGGTGTTCACAGCATTCCCTTCTCCCATTTTTCCTTACAACAACCACGCCCATGCTGTGCAATCACAACTCAAAACTGTTCACGTAAAATTGATGAAATACAATAATACCAATAATGAATACAAACTACAAAAAAACTTATGAATTTAAAAGTGTGTGGGGACCCAAGGAAAGAATAGAATAGAATAGAATAGAATAGAATAGAATAGAATAGAATAGAATAGAATAGAATAGAATAGAATAGAATAGAATAGAATAACTTTATTGTCACTTTGAATTGACATACATTAAAATGAAATTTCATTGCATACAGCTCTCAAAGGGTCACCACCTCCAATATACACTACATAAATATGACAGAAAGAAAGAAAGGAAGGAAGGAAGGAAGGAAGGAAGGAAGGGAGAGGGGGGAAAGAAAGAAAGAAAAAGAAAGAAAGAAAGAAAGAAAGAAAGAAGGAAAGAAAGAAAGAAGGAAAGAAAGAAAGAAGGAAAGAAAGAGAGAGAGAGCTCTAAGAGGAACTATGGATGTGCCTGAAATGTTGGTCCCCAGACACAGTTGTTTGCTTGAATGTGCTTTTCTTCCTGGGTAATGCAGATGTTGACCTTCCTGGGTAAACTAGATGATCTAAATCTACTTTATTGTAAAGCTACATTAACAGGATCTTGCAAATCAAAAAGTCCAGATTTCCCAACCAATATTTTTAACCGCTAGAGCCCCTTAGGGTGTGTACTTCCTAAGTCTCTTCCTTTGACTGTTGAATGATTGTAGGCATCTACCTCTCTTGTTTGCTGGTTTCCTAGGCAGCATCTTCACTCCCTCCTCCTCAAGGTTATCCATGCATTCCATTACTATGTTACAATGGTGAAAAGGGAAAACTATGAAATAAAAAGTTGGGAAGTGTGAGATTGCAACAGGAGCATTACAAAAAGATATTTAGGGTAAGCCATGATTATTCTCAGCAAGGACATTGCAAGAATAAGTCTTGTGACTATCACTCCCAGCACAAATGAACAAATGAAATATACAGATTAACGTAGAAATTAAACTAGCTCCATCAATTTTGGTATTCTAAAAGTCCTTAAGACAAGGCTTTGTTGTCAGGTCTGGGGCTCCCAGATGACCAGGCACCTGCTCAGATGGGTAATTTTATCCTCCCTCTCCTATAATATACATTTTTTGCATGTATGAAATTTATTAATAGGTTATTTTGTACTGCACATTTTTCTTTTTATTTTGTGTTTTTTTAGATTCTTGAGTCATCTTTGGTGAGGTGGGTAGATATATAAATTTGATAGATAAATGAATAAGTAAATAACTGCCTACCTTCTGGAATAAGCAAATGAAATGATACATTGTCATTTAAAACATACACAGGGAAATTTCCTTGCAAGCAACCTAGATTAGAGTCTAATTCTACCAAACCCATGCTAAATGTGGGGAGCAAGGAGCTTCATGAAGCACAGTAATAGGACAATTAATGGTGGGATGGAGTGCTTTGTTGCTCACAGAGAGAGATTCTGGTATTTGCTATGCTCCCACCAGTATAAAGGCCCCTAATTAATTACATAAGAAGCCCATTTGTATGGCAACAGCTGGCACTTGGATAAGACAAGAAGTAAGATCATCTTGGCCAAAAGTATTAAAGAGCAGGCCTTCCATCTACCCCATTCATTGAATCTAAATTCCTACAAGGCACCAGGCTCTTAATGGGACATTCTGGTGCTGTTTCTGCATCACAGCTTTTTTCTCATCATTGCTTCTTTTTTATTCTTCACTTTCCTTGAAACTTAAGATCTGATCTGCTTCTGAATACTTTTTTGTTTGTAACAGGCTCCTGCTGGGAACAGCTACCGGTAGAAGTCATGGAAAGACATTAAGCCTGGAAAGCAAAGGTTCACTCATTCAGTACAATAAGTCCAGTAAGATGCTGGCACAGGCTAAAGCATTCCATCTCCTCCTTTCATTTCTCTTCAAATCCTTGGGTCCTTTTTTTTTTCTAGCCAGACATTCTGGCTATTCCTTCCTGCTGAGACAGGTGGAATGAATAAAGACGTAGTAGCCATTCCTCCCTGCCCAAGCGGCTGAAATGAATGAAAATTATTTATGGAACTTATGCAATGGAATTGCTGACTCCCCTGGAAAAGCTGAGCCTCAAATAAGCATTCTTAATATTTAAAGTTCATAGCAGTTCATAGTCTTCTGCCAGGCTATGGGATGCCTAGAATTGGGCATGGAGGCTAGGAAAGAAAGCAGAAGAAAGTCACCAAGAGGGATGTGCTTTACTATAAGCATCACCTTACCTATGATGTAGGCATGCAGCTGATACGTATCTGCTCATTGTCCTATTGAGACATGAATTCTAGATGGCAAATTTCAAGATCCCTACTATCTGTGTGTTAGAAACAGACTTGCATTTACTAGGCCTTTGGATAAAGAACTGTTCTCTGCAAACAGGAGACATTTTACTTGTTTGTCTCTGAGGAGGACTCTTAGATTTTTAAAAAAAACAAAAACAAAAAAGAAACTATACTGCATAGTCCCACATAAAGCCAGAAGAGATTCTTTCTGTTGCATCTGTGTGAGTCCATTACTCACACAGAAAAAATAGATAGATGAAGGTGAGGGTGTCTTACCTGTCTTCAACTTTATTAAGTTTCCAAGTTCTTCATCCCAGAACCATCATCTGATCAGCCTAACCTGACCACCTGATAGTTGCATGACCATCTTATATCATGTTTTCCCGAAAATAAGACGGAATCTTATTTTTTTTCTCTCCAAAAGAGGCACCAGGTCTTATTTTCGGGAGATGTCTTTTATACTCATCTCCGGCATCAACAACCCTGCCCAGCCGGTCCACTTCTTCTGCAGTTGAAGGAACAGCTTCATTCTAGAGCTGCATTCCAGCCTGCACTTTGCAGGCAGGCCTTAGCTCAGTTCCTGGCTGCAGAAGTCTTGCAGAACCAAGTTATAAATTGAATCCATAGCTCAATTCTCGGCTACAGTGGCCTTCCGGAAAGGCCTGTGACTGATAAATGCAGGCCTGGGTGCAGAAGATGCCACAGAAGAAGTGGGCCAGTGAGGAGACACCTGGCTGCAAGCTAAGTGGGTGCGGGGCGCGGGGGACAGTTCCACCCCCTGCCCTAGCTTGATTTTTAGGTGCATGCCTTGCCCCAAAACTAGGGCTTATTTTGGGGAGTAGGGCTTATATTAGGCCCACTCCCAAAAATCAAGCTAGGGTTTTTTGATGTTTCGGGATTCAAGGCATTGAAACACGACTTATTGTAAAGCAAACTTCTTTATTTCCAATCCAAGCAAGCAAACAGGCACACAGGCCTTTTATAGCTTTCCAACCCCCAGGCAGTCCAGCCAATAATAATCCTAAGGAGGGGCCTTAGCCTGTTGTGACCTACACAAAGTCAGGGAGGATGCCTGGCCTGTCAGTTCACCTGCCCGGCTAGGCAGACCAGGACTTGTACTTAAGGGCACCTGGCCTACCGGCCCGTCTGGTGGGCTCGCTGGACCAGGACTTTTATGCACAAATTTTGCAGGTGACCCCTGGTGAGGTGTGCTGGCAGAGTTGCCAGGGCTCTGTCCAGGCTCCATGAGAACAGAGGAAATTCCCCAACCCACTTGAGTGGTTGAGGACTCCCCAACTTCCCTGGATGGCTCCAGGTAACTTAGTTCCTCAAGCCCGCGACCAGTCTCAGACATGACCTGCATTGCAGGTGTGCCCCGATACTCCCAGTCCCCTTTGGCCAAGATGCCAGAGTCAGAAGCTGCCTCTATGGCAAACCCCTCCTCAGGTGAATTCCTGTTTGGAGCTCTTGCAGATACGCATGACTCCCTGTTCGGTGCAATAGCTGAACCGTGAGAATGCCCTTGCTCCACTCCTGGGAAATCCCTAGTGACCTGTGGCAATTCCCAGGATCAGTGAGATTGTGTCTCAGAAGGTTGACCTGAAGTGTGACGTAGTTCCTGGGCCCCCTCCCCCTGAGAGCAGAAGCAGGGGCAGAATTGACAGGGGACAACCGCCAGTGCAGTTGATCGATGTGGCGCCACAAGATATGGCCATCTCCCAAGGTCACTTTGTATGATAGAGGTCCAGAGATCTTACAGATGACAGCAGGAACCCAGAGATGTCCAGGACCATAGTTCCTAGCCCAGACCGGATTGCCCACCTGAAGTCTCCAAGGAGCCTGTGGCTGTGACACCTGGGAAGGCTCCGAGTCAGGGTGCAGTCTGTCTAACTTCATGATGAGGCAGGGGCCCCAGCGGAGTTTAGCTGGGCTCTTCCCAGTGGCAGTGCAAGGTGTGGTGCGGTATGCAAGAAGAAAGTCTGCTAACCTGTGATGCCAGCTGCCATGCGTTAGTCGTTTGAGCACGTTTTTGGTGGTGTGCACCATTCTTTCAGCTTGCCTGTTGGTGGAAGGGTGGAAGGGAGCTGACGTTGCATGCTGTATCAAGTTGGCCTGAAGGAAAGCCTGGAACTCACAAGATGTAAATTGAGGACCATTGTCAGAAACAAGAACATCAGGAAGGCCATGGGATGCAAAGATTCCTCTTAGCACCTGGATGGTCCTAGTAGTAGTAGTGGAGAAGACAGGTACAACCTCTAGCCACTTGGAATGGCTATCCACAAGGATAAGGAAGAATTGCCCCTGGAAAGGCCCAACATAATCTAAATGTACCCTTGACCAAGGGGTTTGTGTCTCCTCCCACCTGTGTACAGGGGCCTGAGGCATTTCAGACCGGGATTGTTGGCTCACCTGGCATCCATGTACCTGGGCCTCAATAGCTTTATCAAGCCCAGGCCACCAGAGATGGCTGCACGCAAGTGCTTTCATGCACACTATGCCTGGATGTCCCTCGTGCAGAGAGGACAAGACCCTAGACCTCGGTGAGGCTGGGATAACTACTCTACTCCCCCATTAAAGGCACCCATTAAAGGTAGACAGTGCATGTCTCCTTTGCCAGAAACTTTGAAATGTAGCATCTGGACACGTGCCAGGCCATCCTGACAAGACCCATGTCAGCATGTGTGCAAGCGTGTGATCAGTGGCAGTTTCTACAGCCACATCCCTAGCATTGAGGGAAGATTCAGGCAACTCCTGAATGGAGAGAATATTAATAGCAGGGGCAGGATCTGCCTCTATCTGTTTTAGAGGTAATCTGCTGAGGCCATCTGCATGGCCCATTTCCTTTCCAGGTTTGTGGATTAAAGTGTAGTCATATGCTGATAGGAAAATAGATCATCTCAGCATATGTGGGGAAATAATGTGTGGTGTTTATTTGATTGTGGTAAACAAACCCAGCAAAGATTTATGGTCTGTGTAGACCGTGAAGTGGCGGCCATATAAGAAATCATGAAATTTCTTTATGCCAGCCACTATGGCCAAGGCTTCTCTGTCAATCTGAGTGTAATTATGCTCTGCAGATGACAGAGTCCTTGAATAGTAGGCCACAGGGACTTGGGTCCCATCAGCCTTCAGGTGACTGAGTACAGCACCCACCTCATAAGGGGATGCATCACAAGCGATGCATACAGGCAGTTGCTCATTAAAATGGGCTAATACTGCATTTGATGAGAGCAAGGCCTTGACCTCCTTAAAACTCCTGTCATGGACTTTAGTCAACTGCCATGGAGCTTGCTTGTCCAGCCACAGTAGCCTTATGGGGAAGGAAAGCATGTTAAAAGTTAAGAAGCCCCAAGAAAGCCTGAAGCTTGCTTTTGGACTTGGGACTTGGGGCCTCCTGAATGGCCTTCAATTTAGACTCTGCAGGGTGGATGCCTTGAGCATCTATTTTAAAGCCTAAAAATTCTGTAGAAGTAACACCAATTTTACATTTGTCTTTTTTTTAATTTGAGGCCCACTTGATGGAACCTCATCAACACAGCCCTTAATCTTTCAGCCAAATTCTGCTATGACTCCCCTGCAATGAGGACATCATCAAAGTAGGGGCAGACCCCCGGGATACCCCTGAGTGTGCGCTCCATGATGCTCTGGAATATGCCAGGAGCAACATTCACCCCAAATTGTAACCTTTTTACTTTAAAAGCGCCCCTGTGGGTCACTATTGTTTGGGCTTCAGCAGTTGCCTCATCAACAGGTAACTGTTGATAGGCCTGTGCTAAATCAAGCTTTGCAAACAGTGTTCCCCCTTTAAGGGAGGCCAGAATATGACTCACTACTGGTACAGGATATGCATGCTGTTGCAAAGGTGTGTTCAGAGTACTATTATAGTCCACGCAAATTCGGACTTCCCCATTAGCCTTTAAAGGCATCACGATTGGGCTTTCCCATGGACTTGAGTCCACAGGTTCCAAGATGCCCTGCTGGAGCAGCTTATCCATTTCAGCATCAATCTTGCCTTTGAGGGTGAATGGCACCCTCCTAGGTTTAATCCTAACTGGTGCAATGTTTGGGTTTAATCGCAGTGCGATGGGAGGCCCTTTGTATGAACCAAGCTCTGAACTAAACACATCCACAAACTCTTTGCAGACTTCCGCAAGTCCTGGAGTTTGCAAACTATTCAGACCAATCACCTGAATTCCCAGGGCCTCAAACCAGTCAAGTCCACTTAGACTCGTACGATCACCCCCAACAACCACCACATCTAAGAGGCCTTTAAAGCCTTATGCTGCACCTTGAGTGTGGCTTCTCCTAAAACATTAATCTTTGAATTTTGAAAGTCAGTAAGAATTAGGTTTGATGGCCTGAGTTTGACTCGACGGCCATTACTGCAGCAAATCCTTTAAAAAGTATTGTGTGAAATGATCGATAGAGCAGACCCGGTATCCAGCTCTATCGATAAGGGAACCCCTTGTAACTGTACATCAATGGGAAGCTTCTTTTTAAGGGGCTTGTGTGTCCCCATTTGCAAGATGCTTCTGTGCGACGCGCAGAAACCCACCGTGTTGGCTGGGGACCCTGGTACCTTTCCGAAGGGATTCTTCCCAAGGTTGCACCTGCTGGTGACCCAAACAAATGGTGGCAATGTGGCCTTGCTTACCACATGCCTGGCAAATGGCGGGGCGGAACTGGCAGTCTGTGCGCTTGTGGTGTCCTCTGCAACCGAGACACTGAAGGGCTTCTGGGGCCTTGTCTGCTTTCTCTCGTGGTCTTCTCACCGCCAGCTGGTGAAGTCTGTCCACCTCCTCTTCAGGATCCAAGTCTTGGACTTCCTGAGCGACCTCCTGATGGACAGTCGCGGCAGCTGGAGCATTTCTGGCAAGCCGCAGAGCCTTCACAGAGCCGCCTGCTGCTTCTTCAGCTGCAACTTCATGTAAGACATCTTGGAAGATGACTTCAGCTTTAGCAAAGATTTTTTGTTGCAGCTCCCTGCTTCTAAGACCACAGACGAAGTGGTCTTGTAAGCGTTCTTCCAGGTCCTTGAATTCACAAGGCCTGGCAGCTTGTCTCAACGCAGCAATGAACTCAGCAGCAGACTCGCCCGGCTTCTGATCCCTCTGCTCAAAAGCATGCCTCCACATGATTACAGACAACTTTGGGTGGAAGTGATATTTCAGCATGTTTTTTAGGTCGCTATAGGTGACAGACTCCAGCGGTGCCGGGGCTACCAAGTTCTTGGCTACATCAAAAGTGTCCTGACTGCAGACACACAGCAGGGTTGTTGCTTTTAAGCCGTCTTCCCGAACCTGGCTAACCCTTAGGTAATTTTCCACCCAGCCATGTAGGAGTTCCAGCGCTCCGGGTGAGAGACGTCGAACTTGGACAGACGTCCAATCTTTGACATCTTCTGCTTTGAATGCCTCGCTGCAAGCCTTTGTTGAGGGGAAGGGCCCATTTGCCAAGCTCACCTCCAGCGATGAGTGAGTGCACAGCTGGATGCCAATTCCCAGGCTTCAGGCTTTTCAGATGAGGCTTATCCTCTTCTTACTGCCTTTTTCCTTGCAGTGATCCCACCTTTGTCGCCACTTTTGTGTTTCGGGATTCGAGGCATTGAAACACGACTCATCATAAAGCAAACTTCTTTATTTCTCCTTAACTCCAATCCAAGCAAAAAGCAAATAGGCACGCAGGCCTTTTATAGTTTTCCAACCCCCAGGCAGTCTAGCCAATAATAATCCTTCTTTCTTCGCGCCTTGTGCATGCGCAGTAGTCTGGCGCCAGCCAGTCTGGTCCCAGGCAGCTTTTAGGTTGCCTGGGACCATTTGCAACATTTCTGGGCCTGCTGAGTTTCCTCATCAGGCCCAGGACACAACAGGTTTATTTTCAGGGTAGGCCTTACTTTCGGGAAACACAGTAACTTTCAAGAAGCTACTAGAGGGAAGAGAGTCACTATGCAATTCTAAGAAAGTGTCAATTTTTTTTCTTTTTAGCTAAGGAGAGGAAAGATTGGGCCGTCGCGCGCGCGCTGCGCATGCGCGCGCAGCGCATGTGCGGATCGCCCCGCTGTGGTCCGCCATTTTGTTTTTTTTTGTTTTGTTTTGTTTTCGTCGCGCACGCGCCACGCATGCGCAGTTCGGGCCGTCGCGCGCACGCCGCGCATGCGCGGATCGGCCCGTAGCGGTCCGCCATTTTGTTTTTGCTTTTTTTGTCGCGCGCGTGCCGTGCATGCGCAGATCGGCCTGGTGCGCATGGGCGGGGCATGAAAAAGGTTGAAAACCACTGGGCTAGAAACTGAGAGACAGAATGCTTTAGCTCTGCCAGAGGCACAAAGCTCACTGGATGACCTTAGCCAATCACTTTCTGGCAGGAAGAAGGCAAGGGCAAAACTATTCTGAAAAATTTGTCAAGGAAGAAAAAGATGGGGAAGAGATATTAGCCACCTTTGAGATAAGTTGCCTTTCCTGAATTATACTCTTTAATTCCCTATGCCCATCCTGCCCCTCATGAATGGTTGACTTAAAAGAATTAGAATTCCACCCAAAGAATTAGGTGATATGTTAGGGACAGAGAGATCATGAATGGTCTCTCATAAACTCACAACATTGAAATTCAGGTACATAACCCCATAAATACAATGTTTCTAAAAGTAGAATTGCAGCAGGAGAATGAACACTAACATTTTATCCGGTTCTGGGGTATCTTGCTATCTTGTACAATACATGACACAGCTCCTCAGCTCATTTTCTTGATAATTTTCTTCCATACAAATAACTAGCATACTTTTTTTTAGTGATTTGGTTATCTGGGCATTCCCTGTTTCTGTTAAGCCCAGGCTAGCGATGTTACTTACAGCTGTTACTTGTACAAACTGCCTTAAAATTGTTTTCTAACATCTTTTTCTACCTAGAAAATGTGGCTGGCAGGGAGCAGGGATGATTTGCAGACAGAAAATCAGTGGGATTTGTTTTAAAGGGAGATTTTCTATGTGTTCCCTGAATTTCATGCCATTGTTACATATGCATTTATTATACTTCCTTGAAAATAGCTACACCTTTCTGATTCCATGGCTGTATCTTTTTAATGTTGTCAAAAAGTCCCTGTTAATTCTAATTCCACATGCAGAAGTAGTTCTGACTTGCCAATCACTTGCATTAATCTATCAGTGTACACTCGTGATGGCTAGCAAATATAAATTTAGCCCTGAAGGCAAGCAAGGAACATCTTTAGTTAGTACTTCATGGAAATAATATTTTTAATGTCACCATTACCACAGGGAAAGAGGCGGTCACTCTTTCAAAAGGTATTATGTGATCTTGAATTAAGGAATTGCTACAGCTAGGCACTCAAGAATCCTGTTGCTCCATTGCTATAAATGTTCTTCCTAGGAAAATAAGTACAACAGGCATCTACTGGAGAAGTCAATTAGGAGAACAGAATTGTACTAGGTAGTTATTCTGGTAGTCCTCCAGTTATGACTGGAATTTCTGTTGCTAAGCAATATAGTCATAAGACATGACATTATGTGACCACATTGCTTAGCAATGGTAATCCAACAGTCCTGGACTACACAAGTCATTAAATAGGAAGAGGTGGAGTCTAAGCCAGCAGGCTGGGCTAGTGCCACGGGCAAATGCTATGGATCACAATTGGGAGGGGGGGAAGTGGCAGAAGGAGAAGCAATTTGTGGTCTCCTGTTGATTTCCCCACTTTGTTTGTAAGAAGCCAGCAGGGAATGTCAGAAATCGCAATCACCTGACCTGGCTTACTGCTATGTAATTGTGAGCAAGGCATAGAGCATGAAGATTGTAATCACATGACTATGGGGACATTGCAATGGCCAGAACACCAAGGACAATCGTAAGTCCCTGTTCTTTATCAGGCTATGCACCCACAAAGACACAAAGAGGTGGCTGCAATTTTACTGAGGAGCTTATGAAATAAATAAACAAGTGGTAAAGGAAATAGGAGTGCAAACAGGCACATGCACAATAGAGAATTCAAGTCCCTCGAAGTTCAGCATGCTTGCCTTGAGAAAGTTCCACATCCAAAACAGCAGGCACAAGAATGGTTAAGTGAAGCCCAAGAGTCCAAAGGTTGTTCAGGGTTGTCGGCTGGTCCAGGCCCAGAGTCAGAGCCACACAGTTCAAAGTCAGGAGTCAAGGCACACAGAGTCTGGGTAACAAATGCTTGTTGCCAACAGAGATGCTTGAGCTCAATGCTCAGTGCTCCCTGGCGTTGCTTATTTGGAAGGGCAAAGTTCCTTTCCGGTGAGGAACCTTGCAGAATGCCTTCGCTCTGCTCTGCTCCCCTCTCTGCATGACCAGTCCTCGCAGTGGGAAGAAGTAGTAGTTCAGTTTCCTCATCTTCCCTAATGGGCAGCAGCTGTGTTTCCTCATTAGCCAGTTGCACAGGGTATAGCTCTTCAGCTCCTCAGGCAGCAATTTGTCCAGCAACTCTGGAACTGGATGCTCATTCACAGAGCCCAAGTTGGCTTTGACAGGCCCTCTCATTCATTTCAATTGTAACTTTGAACAGTTGTTGAATGAATGGTCAGAACCTGAGAAGTGCCATTACACTTTTTATGCTGATGTCTTATTTTTCACCACCATTTTAGTGGCCATATGTTTGGTACTTATGAGAAAAAGCTAGATATATAGAAATTCTATTCTTGCTTAAGGGAAGCCCCTTTGGCAGGAAAAATTGCTGGAGGCTAAAACATATAAGGAACGGTTGCTGGAATTGAGTATGTCTAGTATAACGAAGAGAAGGATGAGGGGGGACATGATAGCAGTGTTCCAATATCTCAGGGGCTGCCACAAAGAAGAGGGAGTCAAGCTATTTTCCAAAGCGCCTGAAGGCGGGACAAGAAGCAATGGGTGGAAACTAATCAAGGAGAGAAGCAACCTAGAACTAAGGAGAAACTTCCTGACAGTTAGAATAATTAACCAGTGGAACAACCGGCCTCCAGAAGCGGTGAATGCTCCAACACTGGAAGTTTTTAAGAAGAAACTGGACAGCCATTTGTCCAAAATGGTATAGGGTTTCCTGCCTGAGCAGGGGGTTGGACTTGATGACCTCCAAAGTCCCTTCCAACTTTATTATTATTACTATTACTATTACTATTACTATTACTATTACTATTACTATTACTATTACTATTACTATTACTATTACTATTACTATTACTATTACTATTACTATTACTATTACTATTACTATTACTATTACTATTACTATTACTATTCTACACAGGCACAGCATTATCTGCACAAATGTCAAACACAGATGAAGCTAGTGTGTGGGCACATGTGAATATCAGCACCAGTGGGCATGATTCTGTACAATTCTTCCCCCTTTCATGCGTATATATGAGTTGTAAGAGAGAGGCACTGTACCCTTTGGTTTTTATGTATTGATAAAAAATCCAGAAAACCGCAAATGCTTACAGAATAAATGGATGCTTGTGTACCGTACAGCTTCTGCTTCTGCCTCACATACAGCTGGCTTGGCATAAGTTGAAACATCTGAAAGCCAGTTCAAGTTGGGTGTGGTTTTCTAGTTGCCACAAGCTGGAATAGATTTGTGTTTTGGTGTTGTGTAAAGCCATGACTTGACTCAGAACAACAAACTGGTTTATGGGTTAAATTCGACGTTGTAAACCAGCAAAAATCTTGATTTCTTTTTCCTTGTTGCTAAAGTGCAGAGCTGCCCTCACAACTCGAAGCTCAGCATGACTGCTGCAAAGGACATACATTGTACCTTTAAGAAGACTGGTGTGAAATTTTTATACGGTGATGTGCACTGAATGGAACTTGGAGTGCTTCCACTACCTACGTCAGTGGACCGGTGTATATGAGAGTGAGAGAAAAACATCAATCTGTTGCTCTTGAGAGACAGCACAATATTATGGAAGAACGGTTGCCCTGGTAACAAACGTTTTCAGAAGAACCCTGACATTACAAATGCCGTTGACAGCACCCATCACAAAGCTACATAAGCTACTGAGGAAGACCAGATTTAGAGGTTGTCAAGAGTTAATTAGCAAGAAAGATGCAGAATAGGTAAAGGGGGGGTCAGACCCTGCTGCCCAGCTTTGATACAAGCACATGCTGGCTTGTTGATATATTCCTGGGTCCCCTTCTGATCAAAAAGAACGATCCTGTTCAGGTCACATGTGGTTCTGTACAATAGCCTTCCTTAAATAGGTGCAAAGAATGTTTCACTGCAGAGCTTCTTGCTAAGAATGGACTTCTTGACCAACCCACTGAGATCCTTGACTTACAACCGTAACCGAACCTGGCCCATCTGGCTCATGAGTCTTGATGGTCGTAAAATGAGCTGGTCACAGGACTAACTAGATTTTATGATTTTTTTTGCAGCAGTCATTAAATGAACGCTGCAATCATTACTTACGGGACCGCCTTCTGCCACATACTTCTCTACGACCGGTGAGAGCGCACAGGGTCGGCCTCCTCCGGGTCCCGTCAGTGAAACAATGTCGTCTGGCGGGCCCTAGGGGGAGGGCCTTCTCTGTTGTGGCGCCCGCCCTCTGGAACCAACTGCCTCCTGAAGTCCGCGTTTCTCCGACTCTCCCGGCCTTCCGGAAAAACCTAAAGACTCATCTTTGCCCGCAAGCCTGGGGATGATTGTGGTTGATTGATGTATTGAATGTGTGTTTATTGGTTTTTAGATATTCTGTTTGGGTTTTTTATATTGTATTTTTTGTTATGTATATGTTGTTAGCCGCTCCGAGTCCCCTGGAGAGGAGCAGCAGACAAACCCAAATAAAATAAAATAAATAAATAAGTGAACCAATGGTTCACTGTGGGCGTGGTTTTGCTGAAAACTGGAGATAAGTGCCTGTTTTCAGCCAAGCTGTCCTAACACATGGTCATGTCACTGTGGGATGCTGCAAATGGCTGTAAATGTGGCTATGTTGCCAAGCACCCGAAATTTAGTCATGTGATCATGGGAGGGGTAACTATCAGCACTTCAAATATGGGTTGTAAATAGCCCCAAGGTAGGTCTGTCGTAATTTTTAATGGTCTCTAAGCAACTAGTCATATACGTCACTAAATTTTGATCAGGTTAGATTTGAGCTCTCGGGAATTCTCTCGTGCTCACCCAGAGTTTTTCAGCCCCCAACACAAAGGCTTTAGCATTCTCCAGGTGACTGGGACAAACTTCCATCTGCGTGCATTTTAGCAAGCAGCTTTTCATATGTCCACCCATCTGAATTCTTTCTTCTGATAGGTGTACCAGATGAAAACTGTCCAAATTAATAGGGCAAGATGGATCCTTGTGGCTATTTAAACTAGTATCTTCTCTGTGTCTATGGAGATTCTTAGTCATCCATGTCATGGTTGTCCCAAAGGTGCTTTTTCAAAAGGCAACTGGATTTCTTTTTTGTTTGTTTGTTTTATTATCCCTTTTGCCAAATTTTTAGGTGGATACTGATAAAGTTACTGACTTTGAAAAGTGTCTCACCAGTGTATGGCATTTGGAAATTCAATGGCAGCAAAATGCAGTTTCTTCACTGATGGAAGATATTTTAAATGGCTTATATTGCAGCAATTATCCATTCGTAGATACGGTAACAACATTCATATAATAAAATGCAAAATGAGATGCTGAACTACCAAGTATTCAACTAATGCCTTTTATTTTGATTGCTCTGTTAAAATGTTCATAGATTCAAGAAGTATAAATGTTAAGAAGGTAACTTGGTGCTGCCATTTTCCAATCTTCCAAATCAGTTGATGAAGCTGAAATCTAATGAGTCAAATAAGCAAGGAAAGAGATTAGGAAGCTGCTAGATTTTTAAACTCCTGACATCACTGGTTGATGAAAAAATGGAAGAATATTTGTGTCTCTGGTTCAACTTGATCTACTGACTTTCTTCTCCATGGCGATGCAGCTCTTCTATTGATTTTTTGCATCTGTGTATATTTATTTTACTTGCATTGAAAGAACTGCTTGACAAAGGCTGGGATGATGAAGCCTCTGAGAGAGAGAGATATGTAGGAGTTGTGAGGGTATTGTGGGAGGGGAGGTGTTGATATGGACTAACAGAACATGGGACAAGAGCCCTGGGACAAGAGCCCCATTTCCTGAGTTTGCTTTATTTGTACAGAGCCTGATAACAAACAAAGAATAGATGATGCCCTTTTTGCAATAAGAAGAAAAGCATAGATTTTAGATTTCACAATTCTGCTTCTGTTTCCAGTGACTATTCCATTTGGGATATCTATGTTAGGAACAGGAGTATCTTACATGCATTTATCAATTTATCTTATCTCAGGTTCCCTCTGGATCAGGTGGAAAAGGTCATGCCTGCTGTGTAGAGAATGGCATGCAGAAAAGCCAAAAGGAAGTTGAGAATGAATCAGATTTCATACTTAGTTTAGTTTCATTCTATTAGCCCCTGGTTCTTTTCATTCCCTTTCAAGCTGTACAGCTGTAAGAACATTTCCACTCTTGTGGGCCAACATACTTCGCTCTTGTTTTGCCACTAAAGTATTCCTTCCTGAGCCACAGACTTCCTAAATTTATAATCATCATACCAAACTGTATCTTTGCCATGAAAAGGAATAAATCAGATTATTCTGTTGGCTGAAAATGGGGGTGAAGGAAGAGTAAGTGTTTAACAGACAAAAGACACATGGCTTACACAGTGCATTTTGAAGAGGAGTCTGATGTTATGCCAGGACTATGTTATGTTATGGGAACTGCAATATTGTCCATATATCAGCTATGCTAAATGACAGGACTTAAAATTCATGCCAATATTTATTGAATGAATGATAAGATTTGCATTATAAGACAAATCATTTTTCCAGGATAATTTTCCAATTTTAAACTGCACAATTTGATCTGGCAAAGAGGGGAGGAGAGCCTGTGGCGTGGTTAAATCACTGCCTAGTATGTAAAACTGCCCAGGTTCGAATCCCATAAAGGGTATGGCTAACTGATGAGAGCAGAATGAGCTCGAAATGGCCATCTTAGTCTCCCAATTTAATTCTTTACCTCTTTGTCAAAAAGGAAATTTGAATTTGTAAATGTTTTGCAGTTGCGACTTGAGCCTGCTCTATGCCCCTAGTTGGGGGGGCGGCAAGGCAAAAGAGATTGTAAAAAGTATAACTGCAGTACAGCAGTTAAAAATGTCAAGGTGTAACCAATCAGACCGATCTGTCTGAAAAACTTCCTGTATATATATTCCCTTGACTCATCTGGCAAAGAGGGGAGGAGAGCCTGTGGCGTGGTTAAATCACTGCCTAGTATGTAAAACTGCCCAGGTTCGAATCCCATAAAGGGTATGGCTAACTGATGAGAGCAGAATGAGCTCGAAATGGCCATCTTAGTCTCCCAATTTAATTCTTTATATATATATATATAAAATATATATAATATATATATTAATTCTTTATATATATATATACCGGTTTACAGGGTGCAATCTAAAAAATAACCACTTGACACACATATCCACTCCCTGACTACTAACAAAGTGGGACAGAGCCTGTGGCTTGAGGCTAAAAGCTTCTGCCTAGCATGCAGACTGCCCAGGTTCGAATCCCAGAAAGGGTGAATTCTGACTGAAGAGAGGTAAATAACTCGAAATAGCTATCTCAGAAATCCCTTATTTCTTTGTTAACAATTTTAAACTATATATATATATATATTGAGTGTCTTTTTTAATTGCATCCTGTCAACCCAAATATGGGAGAAAGAAATCTTCTTTCTTTTACCTGTTTCAGCTCAACCCAGAGCCATCCACAGGAACTAGTATATATATAGTTCTCCCTATATATATATATACTAGTTCCTGTGGATGGCTCTGGGTTGAGCTGAAACAGGTAAAAGAAAGAAGCGAAGTGTATGAATCCGTAGTATTAGAAGATAAGATCTGATGTGTGATGAATGAATAGATGTGCAGTATGTGAAAAGATGGAGGATAGGATCAAGAAGGAAGATCATGGAAGCTGGTAGAGCCAAGACTCAAAGAAACATCTCAAATGTTGTTGGTTGAATATTGATATGTGGCAACTCCCACTATTGGGAGGTCTCGAGAGGACCATTGGCTGTCAAGGAAAGTTTACTGATTGGTTGTTTTGAGAGTCAAGAACTGGGAGAAGGTGGCTATCCTACCCAGTGGTGGGATTCAGCTGGTTCTCACCAGGTCAGCAGAACTGGTAGCTAATTTTTTGTTGCCTAGGCCTAGAATGGACTTCCGAAAGCGGCATCCACACAGAGAACCAGTTGTTCACATATTTGAATCCCACCACTGGTCCTACCCCATGACTGAGAGATGCAAAATTAACTGAGAGTGCATGGAGGTAATTCAGATTCATGCCATTAACACTTGTGAAGATGGATTAGATGGCAAGTGGCTGCCTGAGCAGGTTGAAAAAGATAGAATGATGGGGGAACCTATATGAGCACGACTTTGTGTCCACCTTGACAAGCCAAGGGAAGGAGCATCGTTCAGTGTGTTTTGCCAGGGAATGGAGGCCAGCAATTTAGTGCTGATGCTCACATTTGATCTCATTCTTTTTGCTGGGTGACAACATTTCTAGGTATCATAGCCTAAAGTTGCTATTGATTAATGCCAAATCCCTGTGCAATAACACTTCATTCTTCCACATCATGGTGAAAGGTGAGTTCAGAGATCTGGCTTACATCACAGAGATCAGATTGGGTTAAGATGAGACCTCTCTGAGAGTAATCTACTATTTTTCTGAGCACTTCAGTAGCTTTGATGCAGTGTTCAGAGAGGAGGCATGATGGCAATCATTTATAAACCCTTGGCAGTGCTCCACAGGTAACTGGTGCAAATGCCTGTATATTACATTAGGTTTCAGAAATAATATGGTATATGCAGCCATGGCTCTGCACAAGCTCGTGATTCCTGTTGCTGGACTGGTGGTGGAAAGTTGTCTTGGCTATTAATCTTTAGGATATTTCAGTTTCATTGCCATGGGGATGGGTTTGCAGGAGTTCAGAAGTTCATAGTCTCCCTGATGATCATGGGTTTGTTCACGGTATCTTGGGATAAGTATGTATAGGTTGCCACAACTTAGACTTGAACTTTTCCTTGCAGAAGAAGCAGTGAGGTCATTAAGAAGTGACTTCTTCTTCCTCATAGATCCCAGGGGAGATATTGATTTATTGAATAGTTACAGGACAAACAAGCAAAGACACTCCTATAATTGACATGGAAGAAAACAAAGAATGAGTTGTGGATCTAAGGAGGCAGTTTACAAATAAGTGTGCTCATTTGTCTATCTTATTACAACTGCAGACTCATGTTCAGTAGTGCCATTCAGTGTTACCCTCCTTCCTGTTAGGGAAAGTGATAGTTCAAAAGTAACAGTTTGCATTTGCTTAGTGCTGGATAGAGTTTGGTGAGATGATTTGGGTGACATTTTGCAAGTCCATCTAGGGAGCAGATTTTTCTGGACAGATTTGCTTCAGATCTGGGCACAAGATAGAAATGGCTTTGGTTATCCTTTGTTCTTCGCTGGGACAATGGAAGTGATGTGCTGCTGCCATCTAACAATTACATCTGTAGGCACTCTGTAACAATTACTACTGTGATTTCACATAGAGATTTCCCTCAAGGCAGCGGTTACGTTGAATAGCATCATAGCGTATGTCTTCTACTACCAGTGGTGCCAAAAATGAGCAAATGCAAACTTTTAGTCTTTCTGAAAGGAAACATCATAAATCAGTCATCTTTCAACACACACATCTTTTTGCTTCTTTTGTAAATAGCAGGTGGGGAAGTGGGGCAGGTATTGCTTGCATTTAAGTTTTTGCCAGACTTGATGAGCTTGTGACTTGTGAATTCATATTTATTGTTGCTTTTCTAACCAATTTTTGAGCAGATGGAAGCCATGTGAACTTGTGACATTCGGAAATACACTTCAACTATACCAGTCTGATAGCACATTTTTTCCCTCTGGCGTTTCCTCCTCTTCTACTCTCTCTGCCTCAGCAGAGACATATGCCCTTCCCAGACTCATCTACTCTGTTCCAAAGTGGGATTTGACAGAAATATGGCACAGAGAAAGCACTGGAATAAAACCAGTGGATGGAAGATCCACAACTGGACAGCTGAAACCTTTACCTTTAACACAGCAGACAGGAAGAACTAGCAGAGGATTAGATCAAAATGTATTGTTAGAGCAACTATGTCTGTGTAAGGTTCCCTTAAAATGCCAAATAGGATCCTGAGGAACATCGTCCAGGTTCACACCAAAGAACAGCAGGTGGCGCTAAATCTCACGTTCATAAGCAATGTGGACATTTGGTTTAGCTTTCCTTACAAGTCCAAAGATTTGTTTCAGAATTTTCTTCAGCAGCAACTCCTCAGAAGAATTAATACAGACTATAATAACATTGACATTTTCTCAATGAGTTTGAAAAGCTGGGCCCAAATGTACATGCAGCTGAACCCCACAAAATGATAAAGACTTTAAACAGTACTTGTAATAGCTTTATTTGTTTCTCACCACATTCAAAGCATAGTATCTCATATGCACATTAAAATAAAAAGTACATTTAGAAACCATTGTTTTCTTGAGGCAGAGTAATACATTAGGCACACAGGCTGGTAGTACCTTCATGATTAGCCAACCTTTTTTATGGCAGCTGCTCACAAAAGATTATATCCTAATAAAGTTGGTTAGTTTTAATTTTTTTAATCAACCTTTTTGTTTGCTTTGTTGTCATATACTGTCAGTGCTTCCCCATTATCTATAAAAATGTTTCATAAGTTAAAATTTACTCAGCGCAATCAGTTCAGTTAGTTGCCATTTGACACATATACAAATATTAATAAGCAACTCAGAAAATATACATAATATATGTTTCAACACACTCCTGAGGTCATAACATAGCTGAGAATTAATTACAGTAACCCAGGTAACTCAGCAGCAGAGTTTGGATTGGTGCTGAATGAATGTTGATTGAAGCAAGCATTTCAATTTCCCATAAACTCCAATATTAGGAAATGTCCAATGTTAGGATTTGTGGGCAGCGATAGTATAAGACAAGAAGCCATGGCAGGAGCTTGCCTGCAAGGCAAAATTCAGAGTAAGCATCTTTAGAGATTAGGGTGCTTGCTGTCTTTGGACTGGCACTTCTGTAGCTGAAGCACCAGAAAGATTTTGAAAGTCAGCATGTGACTCCACCTTCATCTTTCAACTTTTAGTAGAATTATAGAGTAATAGCAATAGCATTAAGACTTATATACTGCTCCATGGTGCTTTGCAGCACTCGCTGGGCAGTTTACAATGTAAGCATTGTTTGCATATTGCCCCCAACCATTCTGGTCCTCATTTTACCGACCTTGGAAGGATGGAAGGCTGAGTCAACCTTGAGCCTTGTCAGGATTGAACTCCAGACTGTCGGCAGAATTAGCCTGCAATACAGCATTCTAACTACTGTAATACCATGGCTCATGTATTCTTTCGGAACTTAACATGTGAAAATGCCAGCGAGTGGTCTGATGAGACACTCTTTGATGAAGTCAGACTGCTGAAGCTAAGTAAATCTGTATTTGGTCACTGGTGGATAGGAAATCACTCGAAAAATCTTAATTTGAGCCCTTTTATAAATGTGTATATATAAACACACACGTACATATTAAATAAAATAAATCAATGAAAAGATTTCCCCTTTATCTCTCAATGAGAAGCAAGGAAAAAGGAATCCATAAAGATCCTAAATCTTAGCTCCCTTTTGGCAGATTTTATATTGCTAAAAAAGTCTTTGGATTAACAACAACATTCATCATATGCAAAACAAAATGAAAGTGTTTCTTCTGAGTTCAGTGTAAGCAAGCTAGAACAGGAGCTCCATTTGAAAGAACGCTTTAAGCATGTGGCTTATTGGATGAATTAATAGCAGTGACTGATCTCTAATATTTTTATTACTACCAACACAGTCCTAATACTACACGACTCAAGAACAATTTTCAAAGTGACAGGAGTGCTGTATTCAAAAATAGACAATAGTGTAACAATCACTAAATAATGATGGAAGGACTGGGGTTAATTTATTTGGATTTACATCCTACTCCATAGCAAGAACGTGGCATCCACTTCTGGATAAGAGAATAAAAATGCCTCTGTATTAAACTGGCTTCTTGTGATTTCTATTCTTCTGTTTGTGTTTGTGGAAGTACAGTAATGGGCAATGAACAGCTACATGATCTTGTTCCAAGGTTGATGCAAGATGTTTGTTCCCGTATAATCCAAACACAGGACAATGTTGGAACCTTAGAAACACAAAGTTTTGCCTATTCTGGCTGGGAAAACAAAGAGCAAAGAATTCAAACAGTGCCTACACAAGGGCAGCCATTTTTTTTTCTGTTGTTCAGAAACCAGCCCAGGGAAGTTGATTGAATATGTTGGGTACCAGCAAATGGACATGGGTGCCAAAATTCTGAAACCTCCCCCTCCTGTGGGTCTCATGTCTTTAAGAGCTACCATTGTCTGCCTGGTTTCAACAAACCCGGCTATAATAATTGAGAAGAATGATGGTAAGAAATGTATTTTTAGAAGCTTGTTACTAGGACAACAAATGGTAAAGTTCATAAAGCTCAATAGGACAGAACTAACCTAATACAATTTATGTCAGAGGTGTTTTAGCAAAAGGCCTTAGACTGCATACAGCTTTCACTGTAACCCTCAAAACCTGTCCAAAAGTTTCCATAAAATTAATATGATTGAAAGCTTTTAAATGGAGGAGTGATGGCATCAACATGGAAATCAAATTACTTTAATTCATTAAACCCAGTTTAATTCCTATTCTAGCCTTGCACATTTTTGTATCCCACCCACTTTTTGCTATCTAGCACTCTCCCTGAACCTAAAAGAAGCATTGGGCTCTCTGTTACTCTAGAGCAGGGGTCTTCAAACTTGGCAACTTAAGACTTGTGAACTTCAACTCCCAGAATTCCTCAGCCGTCTGAGGAATTCTGGGAGTTGAAGTTCACTCATCTTAAAGTTGCTGAGGTTGAGAAATGTTGCTCTACATAACATTTAAGGCCTGAAACACGATTCTAGCTAGTATGTAGTTGTAACAGGAGAAGACAAACTTCTTATGTGAAGAGCTAGTCTAGATTGCCTTTTCATGTTCACAAATGACAGAAAGCAAATCATATTTCATTGTAACACCCAGCTCAGCATAGGTATCTATTATAGAGCATATACCTAGTAGGATTTAACACTGATATAGATTTACATGAATTGTTACTTGGTATGAAATACTTTCCATCTCTATTGCTGATTCTTTATGCGTGTTTTATAATATATTTTTTAAAAAATACCATTCTAAAAAATAGTCATGTATAAATTGCAATTAAATAAATTGAATACTAATTATGAATTTTTTTTAGACTTGGACCATGGATATTTTTGATTTTTAAGAAATAGAGAAATGAAGGTAACAATTTAGGAACATTGCTAAAATGGTAACTTTCTGTTCCATACACAGGGGTGACCCAACTAATAAACGATCCTACTTCCTTTTAGTTATACAAAGGAACAGAATACCATAGAGCAGGCCTCAAGGCAATCACAACTTTGTCAACCAACCTTTTATTCAGTTCAGCTTCCCATCACCCCAATTTCTGTTGCTGAAGTTCCATCTGAATCTTCCATTCTCCCTAATGGTAGTGCTAGCCTATATCACTTTTTAAAAGACTGCTTCCATAAACTTCCATATCTAAGAGCTGAAAACTCTCTCAAGGCAAGCTTGACTGCTATAGATTATGGATGGATGCACAGGCAACAATATAGAAGTGGTTTGCCACTATATTCTTCCAATAAGCTTGGGGTTTTCCCCCCCATTCTTCCAGTTCAATTCACAGCCCTGGTATTTCCTGTTAGTTTCCCAATCAAATACTTGCCAGATCTGACCCTCCTTAACCTTTTCAAGATAAACTAAGGCCAAGTACATGCTCTGAGGGAAAGCTTTAAAAGGCTATGTAATACTGGAGTCTGTTGCTATATTCGCTGGTCATTAATTCTTTAAGATAAGAACTTGAGGACTCAGGCAAGTAATACCAGGTCATGGGATTAAGGCTGGGGATCAAGGCTGGGAAAAATAAATAGAAGGGAAGAGAATATTATTCTGTTTTTCAAATAAATAAAAGCTGTAGAACAGTGTTTCTCAACCTTGACAATTTTAAGGCATGTGGACTTCAACTCCCAGAATTCCACAGCCAGCATTGCTGGCTGTGGAATTCTGGGAGTTGAAGTCCACATGCCTTAAAATTGTCAAGGTTGAGAAACACTGCTGTAGAAGGAAGGGAGCCATTTCCTTCAGGGTCTCTTACCCCAGACAGCACAATTCCAATCTACTTTCCTAAATGAGGAGTAATGAAAATTAGAACCTGGGGTTTGATGAATGCATCTGGCGTGAATTTTAAAGCAATTCAAGATCCAAGTACAGTCAACTGTACTCAATTATGTATGTTTCCCAACTCTGGTTCCTTATCAGGATATGTTAAGATAGTAATCTTGAAACATTTGTTATTATTTATCAACAAGTGAGTAAGGAGGGAATGAAGTCAGCCTATTTATAGACCAATGCTTAGAGAGAGTCACATTTTAAATCAGTTTAAGATGACAGGATCTCTCTATAAAATGTCAATCCTTTTTATTTACTATCTGTTACTGCCAGCTGGGTCTAGAAATCTATGTCAAAAGAAAATCCTTCTGTGGGGCGAGATCAAAGCGAAATGCAGTGTTATAAATACGATGGCACATTTTCACATTGGTCATGACAAATACAGAATGATTGTCAGGACGTAGGAACGCTTGCTTGGGTTGCTTCCCAGTGACATAACCAGACCCTATTACAACTGCAGGATAAACGTTGCTAACACAATCACATACAGTATGCAGATTGTAGAGGATGTGTGCTGAAGTCATATGAAAGCCCTACATGCATCAGCCTGTCTGCATGGCTTCTGCCTCAGTCATGACACGTCCCTTCTCCTTGTCTAAGGGAAAATCCTTTAATGATCACTGGTGCTTTGATTCTGCAGAATGGGAAGAACATATGGGCAAGGTGTGAGGTATGGCAAATAAAGCTAGGCCATTTCTGACCCGCCCTATGTGTTTGATTTTCAACTTGTTCCCAATACTCTGTCTATTTCATCTCCAACTCATCCTTGTTCCTTCACCAGATGCAGGTTACACCCAAATGCCTGGGACTCCTCTAGCTCAGGGGTTCTCAACCTTGGCAACTTTAAGACTTGTGGACTTCAACTCCCAGAATTCCTCAGCCAGCAAAGCTGGCTGAGGCATTCTGGGAGTTGAAGTCCACAAGTCTTAAAGTTGCCAAGGTTGAGAACCCCTGCGTCTAGCTCAAGGCAGTTCTATCAGCCACTCCACTACAGCCGAATTTAAGCCGGTTGTTGAACACCAAGGATGCAAATCAGCCAATCACCAAGTTGTTTCAGGCACAAAAGGAGCAGACCTGCTCCCTAGAAGAGAAAAGGTGAAAAAGCAAAATCACAAAGCAAAATGTTCTGCCAGATGTGCTGCAATGGCAGGTGTTGCTACCATGGGATGCTTGCAAGGGCAGAACCTCTTGGGAAACCATTGGGAGGTCCAGCAAAAAGCCAGAAAAGGCTTCTTTTCTACTTAATGCCAGGTCTGCTTTGGCACTGGAGTTTGTTTCCTTAACTGAAAGTCCTGTGAGTTTCATATGGGCATAGCTACATTCCTGGGTCTTTTCCATGAACGAGGACGATCCAACTAGAGCAAAGAGTGAGGTCTGGCTTTCACAACTCACAAACAAGTAAATATTAAAATGGCAATGGGCAGGGTTGTGTTCTCAGCAGATATTAAGAATAAGACCCATTCACATAGCAAAGTATGTCATAAGGGGATATTTATCACAAGGCGTGAAAGTGTTTTGAATGCTCTCTCTCTCTCTCTCTCTCTCTCTCTCTCTCTCTCTCTCTCTCTCTCTCTCTCTCTCTCTCTCTCTCTCTCTCTCTCTCTCTCTCTCTCTCTTTGTCCACACACACACAATACACACATAAATAAATCCAATTCAACTACAGTATCATAAAAACAAATTAAGAGTAGCTAGCTGCCCAGTTCAAGGTTGTGCAGATTAAAACAAAAGCATAATAACATGGAATAAAATCAAAGGAGATAAAAATAGCTCAGATATAATGGCAAGATGCATCTGAGTAGCAAACTATGAACTAATCACACTAATAGGCCTGTGAAATTAAAAAAGGACAGCCATCTGTCAGGGGAGATAGTTGGTAATAGAGAAGCATGTGCACATGTAGACATCTATTGAAGTTTCATCTGATGGAGAATCTCAAGAGTGGAAGTTACTGAACTAAATTTTCCAAGTTTCCTAATCATTGCAAGCTAGCGCTGTTGGGAAACAGCAACTCAGCCATGTCTGAAAGGTCATAAATTCCACACCCTTGCTGAAAACAATAAAGGCTTTCTTCAGTGACAATGTTAAGTGAAACTAGGGCTCTGAACTGAGCTTGTAAATAAATTTGTTTCTGAAGTAATGAAAATAATACCATTTATTGTTCTTCAATTTCTTTTTCTTTTTTTAAAAATCCAAACTTAAAAAGAATTTTCTGTAGGTGGCTTGATAAAAATCTCAGGCCTGTGCATTTTTATTTGATGAGAAATGCTGTGTATGGAATAAATCCTTTGGTTTTATCAAGATATATGCAAATCTGAAAGCAGATTGTTTGGGAAAACCTCTTAAATGCTGGATGAGATTTCTGGGAATCTAGAAACTGGAAGAAGACCCAGTCAGGATGTACAAACTGTTAGAGAATCTTCCCATCTGTCTTGCCCAGAGTTGGAGAACAGATTCTCTCTGATTAGGCCTCAGCAGCAGATCTGCTGTTTAGAATCTTCTGCTCCTAAAAAGGAAGATTTGTTCATGAGTCTAAATCTAAATGGGACACTTTGGAAAGCTAAATATAAATTGCACCTGTTAAAGAGTTATTAGAAGGTACTGCTGTTTCCCTTGAAGACTTTCTTTAAACATGACATTTGCAGCAAAGATTTCTTCCCACTTGGTGTGCACCACAACTCTCTTAAGTTGTACTCCATATAAGAAATCTAGGGATATGTCTTGAATGTGTAAAATTGACAAGTACATAGAGATACAGAAGGTGTAAGAAGACTTAGCAGAGCTGCTTCGTGTTTCCAAATCCATAGGAAAGTGGGATTAAATAAGAAAGCAAGGGAAAGTCTTCCCTGTCTCTATTTAACCTTCTTTGTAGGATAATATACTACAGAGGATAACATAACCCACACAATGACAACATTGGAAAAGCGGTGTTTTCTTCTAAATCTACTCAACAAATACAAAATAGTTGCCTATTCCTTATCTCACAAATCACTGATAATGCTCTTAAATCTCTGTCAGGTACATCTCAGTTGCCCTATCGGTCTCATGATAGCTACCAGGTCATGCCAACAAAAATGATTAGCATATTCTAGATTTGACCAAAGCTAGATGTAATTAAGTCTCACTAAAAATTACAGGTCATGAATGCCACACCAAAATCACAATAATCTCATCTCATTGGAGATATTTAGGCTTCCATAAATATTAAAAGCTGTTTCTGCAGAGATACCTTGCCATGCATGGAGACTACAGCTTGATTGTTAACAGAGATGTGTATACTGTATAATGCAATACCTATGATTTTTCATATCCCCCATTTTTGTATTACATAGGTGTGGAATTATATGTGATTGATAGGAATGAATGCTCTACTCATGAATTTAAAAAAGACAATGGTTTTAATTGCATGCAGATGGAATGTTTAGAGCAGACATGTCAAACACAAGGCCCGGGGGCCAGATGCAGCCCGCAAAGTGGTTTCATATGGCCCGTGAAGCCATCCTGGAAACAGTGAGGGAACGGCCCCCGTTGCCTTGGCCCTGGCTGTGTTTCTTGTCTGTTTTTCTCCCTCCCTCATCTCAAATATTTTCCCACGACTCTGTACTTAGGAAGGAAGAAAGGAAAGAAGGAAAGGAGAGGGAGGGTCTGAGGGAAGTCCCGCCTTAGTCCAGTCCTGCTGCCCTTTTACCATCCCCTTGCCTCCTCCACCTGCCTATCCAGGGGTCTCCCATCCTATTGCTAAGGAAGCTTTGGCTACAAAGCCGGGTCTCCTTCCATGGAGAGGGAATGGGCCTCCCTCTGACTTTGCCCTCATACCCATCATGAGCAACCTGGCTAAGGAGAGCAAGCACAGCAGCAGCAGCCTTGGGGAGGAGGTAAGTGCAGCTGGGCGCCCCCTTGGGGAAGTGGAGCTGGGCTGTGGTGCTGTGGGTGCTCAAGGGCCAGGCTGGGCATTTGACCTCTGCTGCCCAGGGCTCTGGGCAGCCCACACCACCATCCAGCCCCCCCACATGGCCTGAGGGGAACAGTGAGGCTCCTCCAGTGGACCATGCCTTGGCACTTGCCCGGGGCCTTACCCCCTTCTGCCAGAGACCCTCAGAACTGTCCCACTCCTGCCAAGGCCCCCATAGGCCCATAGCCCCCCCATAGCCCCCCTTGATGCAAATGATATAGAGCTGGCCATGCCCACCCAATAGGCCACACCCATTCCACGCCCACCCAGTAGGCTGCACCCACCCTGGCCACATCCACCCGGTCCCCCGAGGGCAACCGCAATGCTGATTCGGCCCTCAATGAAATTGAGTTTGACACCCCTGGTTTACAGGATATCAGTCTGGGATTTATCTGTCACAATTATGACAGACATAGCCGCCACAGCCTGTTGTCTCTCTTACTTAAACCAATTGCCTTTTCAACTTTTTATAATGTCTACAAAATAATTTAAGAGGACTAGAAAATAATTTTCAAACACTTGCTACTCTACACTCTCATAGGCTTTCTGAGTTTCATAATTTATACAATGAACTACTTGCTTTATGGTACTAACCTTATCATTAACTTTATAACTTGATGACCATATTCATAGTCTTCATTTTTTTCTCTTAATTTTTCCATCTTTCAAATAATGATGGAAGTCTTTAGTACCATTTCTAAAGGACTTCCTAACCAAATGTATACTGTATTTCATTAATTTTTTTTACAGAATTTAGCAGGCTCCTATAGATTTTCATTTTTATTTGTAATGGGAAACAGATTGATCAGAGATCAACTCTGGCATTCTGAGTTTTTCTTTTAAAAATGGTTCTTGTGAATTCATAAAACAAATAGGTTCATATTTTGTGATGTTTGACTTGGTCTTGGTAACAGATTTGGTTAGCTTCTTTGAGTTAAAATGAGCCTTCATAAATAATTTAGCCACAAAAGTGTGGTTCTAAACATGTGCTTAAAGCAATTCCCAGAATATGTGCTGTTTATATCAGGCAGTCACATATATGGTGTAGCGGTGAATGTACAGTATTGGGCTGGCACTCGGGAGGCTCAATTGCAATTCTACCCTGACTGGTAGAAGCTAAGTTACTGGGTGCTTTGAACCAATAATTTTCTCTTAATCCAACCTTGAGTTCCTGAATGACAAATGAGATATGGAGTTAATAAACAAGCAAAAAGCAAAAACTTCAGCAAATTGACAATGTTCCCAGATTAACTTTGGGCACTAGCTCTCCTTTCTATTTTTATTTTAAATGAATCACTGCCAATAGATGGCAGATGTTTTTTTCAAGATCAGACCATCAAACTTATTCTGCCATCTCCAAGAAGAAATAGAAGAAAGCTTTCCGTGCTCGGCGACCTAGAGGCAGCTTTCAGCAGGAAAGGAAGTGAGGTGGACTGCTGCTTTGGAGCTGGACATGGCTGTTCATAAAAGCCTGTCCCAACTTGACTTACCGTCTGGAAGTGCTAGATGATTGGAAAAGATGCCATTATCCTCATTTCCCTTGTAACCGTCGAAGCTAGCAGCTCAGCCTGCAAGGAGAACAGGACAATGTGGTGACCTTCCATTTTTCTTCTGGAGAAGGTCTTCTGGTGGAGTGGACGGCTCAGCAAATGACAGCAATGTCTTCAGATATTTCCTTGGAATTTGCTATAGGCCTGCTGAAAAAGCCAAGCAAGGGCTTGCCGAAGATAGGAAAAAGCTCCAGCAAAAAATTCTGAAATTTCTTGGAACAGCTTTCTGATAATAGTTATGTCTTTTTTGCAATTGTATGGAATTAAAAGGATTGTGTCTTAAAAAAAAAATAGAAGAAACTTTCCCTCCTTACATTCCACCCTACCTTGCGTTCATGGTCATCTGAAGTCACCAGGTTGCAATTTACCCTCTATTTTTAGTCTGAACTGACCACAACGGACTCTTTAAATGCAACTAGGCTCTCTTGATGAAGAGAGTTATGAACTCTTAATACTCCTGTGACTAGCCTTCCTGATATTGAAAAGTGTTTCTGAGTGTGCTATTAATACTCTATCTAGTTCAAGAAAAAGAAGGAATCCCACATGTTTTTTTTTTATTACCTGCTATTTTGAAGGCTGTAGCTGAAATTCACAGTTGGCTCAGATGAAAATCACATTGAAGAAAGCTTTTCTTCCTAGCACAAATGACATCTCACTTCACATTTTTATCTTTTTATAAACATCTTACACTTGGGTTGAAGAAACCATAGTAATTTTTAATCACTATCAGGCCAGGTTCAAGGTTTATTAAAGAAATATTAAGCTCTATATAACTTGGGACTGGGGTGCTTACTAAACCATCTTGTTTTAAAGCATGGGTGTCAAACTCATCATGTCACAAGATGTGATAAGATAAGATAACCTTTATTGTCATTTTTTTTCCTGTGGGCACAATAGCACATATCAAAAATAAAATATAGTTGCCCGCTCTCAAAGTGAAATGCATACATGATGCACACCTAAAAATACTATGAACAACATATGCATAGACCCACATCCCTACATATACGTAGCAAATAAATATTAAATACTATCCATCTTGAATATATAACGGAAGGAGGAAGCTTGAGAGTTCACAAGATTAATGCTGTACGGAATGAAACTATGGCTGAATCTGGATGTTCTGCTATGGATACCATGAAGCCTCCTCCCAGAAAGTAACAAGGAGAACAGGTCATGAAGAGGATGTGTAATGTCCCAGATAATCTTATAGACCCTGCTCAAGCAACGCTTCTGTGCTATGTCCTAGATGGGAGGGAGGGAACTGCCAATGATCTTTTCGGCCATTTTCACCACTCTCTGCACCGCCTTCCTGTCTGAAGCAGTGATACTTCCAAACCAGATTGTGATGCTATATGACAGGATGCTCTTGATCGGATGCTCTCAATCGTCCCCCTGTAGAAAGTGTTCAGGACAGGGGAAGGAAGATGTGCTTTTCTCATGTGATGCAGAAAATGTCACGACATATCACAACTCTTTTTGCATTGCTGGCAATGGGGTGGGCGTGGCTTCAGTATAATGAAACTGGCCTGTGGGCCGGCAGTTTGACACCCCTATTTTAAAGTATTTCAATCAACTGGAGAGATTCTGATGTGAATATGGGACTCTTACTTCAAGGCAAATCTATTATATCATTGAGGTGCTGGTTGAAGAATGATCTTTTCACAAAGACCTTCCCTGACTGCATTTAACATATATGATTCAGATCAACTCATTTGACAATGATGTTTTCTTATTGTTTCTTTTTTGTAGCTTGCCTCAACATCTTTTATGGGAAGTGGTATACAAATGTCTTTATTAAATAATAAAAATGATTGTGTTTTTGGAAATATTGATATATTTCTATTTATTCCTGCTGCAAAGTGTATTTATGCAAATATGAATATGATTGCTCCTTTCCTTTAAATGGCTGAGCAGTTCCCAATATAATTCATTATGTTGTTCATCAGGACATTGGTGTTGATTCTCACATCTTTCTGCCGGGGGCTCTCAAGATGTCATGCATGGATAGGTGGGGTCTTCATTCTTCAACAAAGTGATTAAACTAATAGACCATTGAAATACTGTGGACATAGTACACTTAGACTTCAGTAAGGCATTTGATAAAGTAGACCACAACCTTCTTCTTGGTAAGCTAGAAAAAGGTGGAATAGACAACATCACCACCAGATGGATTTGTAGCTGGCTGGCAAACCATACTCAACGCGTAGTCCTCAATGGCACTACATCCACATGGAGAGAAGTAAGCAGTGGGGTACCACAAGGTTCCGTCTTAGGCCCAGTACTCTTTAATATCTTCATCAATGGCTTAGATGAGGGAATAGAAGGGGAACTCATCAAATTTGCAGATGACACTAAGCTGGCAGGAATAGTCAACACCCCAGAAGACAAACTCAGGATCCAAAAAGATCTTGACAAACTTGAACAATGGGCCCTATCCAACAAAATGAGTTTTAATATGGAGGAAATCAAAGTTTTACATTTAGGCAGGAAAACAAAGATATAAGTACAGATTAGGTGAGACGGGTCAAAAACAGTAAGTCCTGGGTTGCATAAACAGAGGCATAGAATCAAGATCACGCAAAGTATTAGTACCACTTTATAAAACCCTAATGAGACCACAATTGGAATACTGCAACCAATTTTGGTCACCATACTACAAAAAAGATGTTGAGACCTTGGAAAAAGTTCAGAGAAGAGCAACTAAGATGATCCAAGGCCCGGAGACTAAAACATATGAAGACCGACTGCAGGACTTGGGTTTGGCAAGTCTAAAGAAAAGAAGAAATAGTCCTAGTGGACAGTCACTTAAATATGATTCAGCAGTGTTCTGCAATTGCCAAAAAAAGTCAACACAGTCCTAGGTTGCATTAACAGAGGGCTAGAATCAAGATCACGTGAAGTGTTAGTACCACTTTATAATTCCCTAGTGAGACCACACTTGGAATATTGCATCCAGTTTTGATCATCACGATATAAAAAAAGATGTTGAGACTCTTGAAAGAGTGCAAAGAAGAGCAACAGAGATCATTAGGGGACTGAAGGCTAAAAGATATAAAGAACAGTTGTAGGAATTGGGTATATCTAGTTTAATGAAGAAAAGGACTAGGGGTGATATGATAGTGCTCCAATATCTCAGGGGTTGCCACAAAGAAGGGGGGGCACCTATTCTCCAAAGCACTTGAAGGAAGGACAAGAAGCAATGGATGGAAATTAATCAAGGAGAGAAGCAACCTAGAACTAAGGAGAAATTTCTGGACAGTGAGAACAATCAGTAGGATGACTTGCTTCCAGAAGTTGCAGATGCTCCAACACTGGAAGTTTTTAAGAAGAGATTAGACAACCATTTGTCTGAAATGTCATAGGGTTTCCTGCTAGAGCAGGTGGTTGGACTAGATAGAAGACCTCCAAAGTCCCTTTCAATTCTGTTACTCTGTTACTCCTAGATACCTTGGTCAAAGATTTTACAGCTATTCTCTCAATGCTATTTTTCCAATGTGCTTCTATATGTCTCAGTCAGGGGTGTCCAACTTTAAGACTTATGGACTTCAATTGCTAGAATTATTCAGACAGCCATGTTGGCCTGAGAATTCTGGGAGTTGAAGTCCACAAGTCTTAAAATCGTGAAGCTTGGACACTCCTGGTCTAGTTCCATCTGAATGGTTAGTAGATACGGTTAATGGGAACTGATGTATTCCACTGTATTCATTTTTCATGTCATTGTATGTTTCCATTACGTCTGATGAAAATGCATAGGTTAGCATTTCACAAAACCCAACTGTTAATTCGCAGAAATGCCACATAAGTATATACCTCACGGTTCAATGGAGTTTGCTCTCAGATAAATGGGTTTGCAATCTAACTTTGCTAGAATAAACATGGCCATTGTGCTCTTGCTAAAGCCAATAACAAAAAAAGATGGCTAATGGGAAATTATGAACCATCTTTTCCATCTCTTCCCGAGAAAGAAACTCTTTTTTAGAAGTGATTGTAAATAATAAATAGTGTAAATAATCTGTTCGGCTTGATCTCTGAACCCCTGCTCTGAAAATGAAGTGTGTATTTCCCTCCCCATCCATTCTTTGCAGGATGGAGGGCTGTCAACTGATTGTTCTCACGAATGAGACTTCGTCGAAACGTCATATATATATATATATATAAAGCAGAAGCCGAAAGCACCAGCCTGAAGATGACGAATGAGACTTCGTCGAAACGTCGCCAAAACACTTCAAATTCTACGTGGGAGAAAACCCGAAGAACCAAAGACCTACATATATATATATATGTATGTATGTATGTATGTGTGTGTGTGTGTGTATGTATGTATGTATGTATGTATGTATGTATGTATATACATACATATATGTATATACATATATATATATGTAGGTCTTTGGTTCTTCGGGTTTTCTCCCACGTAGAATTTGAAGTGTCTTGGCAACGTTTCGACGAAGTCACATTCGTCATCTTCAGGCTGGTGCTTTCGGCTTCGTGCTTCTAGCAGCAATGTGTGACTGCAACTGTTTCTTCCTTTTAACTGCCAGTGGGGGTTTGAACTGATTGGCTGGGAGATCGGCTGTGTTCTGATTGGGTGGAGGTGTGTTCTGATTGGTTAGGGGGTTGGCTGTGCTCTGATTGGATGAGGGGTTAGTCTGAGTTACAGGGGGATTAGAGATGGTGAACTGCATAGCTGTTTGGCTTCGCGTTCGTGGTCGTGCCTCATCTTCATGGTGGGTGTCAGTTTGCTTCTTGTATGGATTGGAGGGGTTTAAGGTGGCTAATGATGCAGCTGTGGTCTGGCTTCTGGTTTGTGGTCGTGCCTCATCATCGGTGTGGGTTTGGGTTTGCTTTTTGCCTGGATGTGTGGTGGTGACATCGTGTGTGGTTTTTGTGAGTGTAGGTCTGGTGTCATTCTTTGTGTTATGGACTCTTTTGTCAATAAGGGCGGGTTTCCAAATGGCTGGTAGGCGGGAGGTATCATCTCGTTTGTTCATGCTGTGAGGGCGTTTTTCTATCTCGATACATCTACATACAAATACCCGCGAAAACCTCAGAAAACATATATATATGTTCAGGCACCAGCCTGAAGATGACAAATGAGACTTCGTCGAAACGTCACCAAGACACTTCAAATTTTACGTGGGAGAAAACCCGAAGAACCAAAGACCTACATACAAACACCCGCAAAAACCTCAGAAAACAAATATATATATATATATATACTGTGCAGCAGACTTTCCTAAGAGAAGTAGCTACTTTTGCTACTTGTGCAATTCTTATGTACAAACAGCTCCTCAGTTCTTGGAAAGAGCAATTCAGAAGTGCTATATTTAAACTCTCTCTAGGTTATTTTTGATACATTATAGGGAAAAAAAGTACGGGATTTATTCCAAAATATTTGCTCATCTGGCCCAGATGTACTTTCTTCTGCATTTTTAAAAACTACATTAAAGCCAGCCTTTGAATGCTATGGCCTTGCTTATAGGGTGCTGTGTAAGTGCTGAGGGCTGGAGAGGAAAATGCAGTGTTTTCAAAGGTCCATGCCAAAAAAAAAAAAAAAAAAAAGTGGGAGGAGGGGAGCCTTTCTGAAGAAAAGTTTCTTATTGCTAGTTGTAGGATTCTTGTGTTGCATCTATTTAGAAGAGCCATCCATGTCTCTCAGCCATCAGTGAAAAAACTTAGGTCTGAAGAATGATTTCTCTGCCTTGGGTTGTACATGTTTTTTGTTTCATTTTGTCTCATTTATGCCAATGGAAGGCTATACCTTCTGTGGTTACAGGTAGACACTGCTTTCTTTGGATAAACCTGACAATGCTTCACCAGTTAGTCTGCATGTCTTTTTGCTCCTCCATGAATGATATCTAGAGTATACCCTGAATTCCCAGGACTTAGGCAGCATAGAATTTTTCATCATCATCATCATCATCTATAAAAATGGATATCACTAAATGTTATATGTAATGGGACATTATGGTAATATCATCTGTATTTCTTGCTGCTCAAGAAACTGGAAGAATTTTAAGCCAGAACAATTTTTGTTAGGCATAATTGTAGGAAATTATGAGAAAGAGTGTATATATCTAATTTTACATGTATTAACTGCAGCAAGAATTGTATTTGCTCAACACTGGAAAAATGAAGATGTACCAACAGAGAAAGAGTTAATTTAAAAAATTCTAGATTGTGCAGAAATGGATAGATTGATATTGAAAATGAAGGAGAAAGAAGATTCAGTTTATTTTGGAACATGGGATACCTTTTATCAATGGCTAGAAAAATGAGGTATATAATATCATAACAATGCATTGAGCAAAACCAAGTAAGCTAACCTTGCACTTACATTTAAATATTACATTTTTAAAATTAGGTCTCAAGATATGTTTTCTCCCTTCCAGTTCATTCCCAGGCTCAAATTACTTATATACTAGAATTTTAAGAAAATTGCTATTAGCTGATAACCCCTGTGACAGATGGTTTTCTTGTGGATTTATGCCAGCGGTTCTCAACCTATGGGTCGCGACCCCATTTGGGGTCGAACGACCATTTCACGGGGATCGCCAAACACCACAGTCCGCCATTTTTTTCCCCTTTTCCCCTTGGCCGGCACGGGGGGCAGCACCGCGCATGCACGGGGTAGCACTGTGCATGCGTGATGCGGGCCGTCACGCCGCGCATGCGTGATGTGGGCCATCGTGCCGTGCATGCACAATGCGGGCCGTCGCACCGCGCATGCACAATGCGGGGCGCCACGCGTGCGCCGCGCATGCGTGATGCGGGCTGTCGCGCCATGCATGTGCGATGCGGGGCTTCGTGTGCATGCCGCGCATGCGCGATGTGGGCCATTGTGCCACGCATGCGCAGCGCAGGTCGAGGTCGCGGCCTGCAAAAGGTTGAGAACCGCTGATTTATGCAATTCAGTGCAGGATGACATCTTGTTTAAAAGTAGCCTTGTTTCTTTCTTTCCAGCCATTTTTTTAAAAGTGCAATTGTTTTTGTGTTTCTAACATGATTAAATGTCATGCACTAATGCACAGAGCTATAATTGTGGGAGAAATAGAGCTCTGAAAGGGCACGAATGCCCTGCAATTGGTATTTATAGCGGGAGCACACGTTGCAGAAGTACAGTGCTACAGCTTCCAAAAAAGAAGCTGTGGATGCCATTTGAGTTATTTCAAGTTCTTTCTTCAAACCTTGTAAATGCATTTACTGTACAATGCTGGAGCAATACAGATTTGTAAAGCAAAAGTTTATGTAATGATTTGCAGCTGTCTACATGCATATTACAAATTAGGCTCCTCTCAATGGCAGATTATGAACCCCGAGCATGTGTACTGTATGTATGGTAAGGGGAACATTATTCACATCTGTTTATTTTAATCTTAGGAAATAATGGATATGTTAAAAGCCAAAGTACACAGCACCCCTTAGGATTCCCTGCAAACGGTCACCTGCAAATGGTGGATGGGTGCTAGAAAGAATGATATTCCAAGTTTCTAAAACAATGAAAAGGAGGGTACTCCCAGCTTCTGCAAAGTTTAAGACTCTTATTTTGCCCATTAAATAGAAATCCCAGAATGAATTTCTTCCATTCTGCTTTGTGAGCAGGTTAGGGGGCTGGATGCAGCTTGCAGACCACACTTTCTACATCCCCTATCCCTAAGACTATACAGGCAGTCCTTGACTCGCAACCACAATTGAGCCCAAAATTCCGATTGCTAAGCAAGGCAGTTGTTAAGTGACTTTTGCCCCATTTTACAACCTTTCGGGCCACAGTTGATAAGTGAATCACTGCAGTGAATATGGCTTCCCCACTGAAAAAAGTCAAAAAGTCGCAAAAGGTAATCATATGACCCCGGGACGCTATAATTGTCATAAATACAGGCCAGTTGCTAAGCATCCGAATTTTGATCACGTGACCATAGGGATGCTGGCAACAGTCGTAAGTGTGAAAAATGGCCATAAGTCACTTTTTTTAGTGCCGTTGTAACTTTGAATGGTCATGAATGGCTGTAAGTCAAGGACTACATGTAACCATTTGTGTATGGGTGTTAAAATATAACATTTAAACAACTCAGATAATTAAGGGGAATAACATTACAATTCATTTTTTTACAATTCCATTTGTACTTCTGTTTAATGAGGAGGGAGACAAATGACAGAACATACTGTGTTTTGTTTTGTCTGAGTCCAACTCTGCAAAACTATGAAAAAAAATATACAATTAGATAAACCCCAAATCCTGGACTCACCATATTTCTACATCAGCTTGATAAAGAGGCTTCCACATTTATTAAGTGATCACCTGGACAAATGATAAACCTCATACAATGAATCACTAAGTGAGTTAAGAGTTTTTCCTGTTTAAAAATGGAGCTGGGTATCTTTTTGATAACTTTGGAAAGTTGGTAACAGGAACTCTTCATTCCAAGTACTGAGCCATAAATATACCATAGTTGATTTGCAGCCAAAACGAATGTTAGAGAAAATTATTCATGGCCCTTCTATGTTAGCTCTTCAGAGTTGGGGGAGGGAGGAGGAGAAGAGAGGATATCAGTTCTCATTGTTTCCAGAGAGGATGTCTGAAATCACAGCTGCTTCCTCGCCACTATCTTTTGTGGGGATGCTAATCAACATTTAAATTATTCTCATGTATAGGATTTATGATATAGAGATCTCATAAGGGGCAAACTAAGAGTTATTGTCCCTCTAAAAGCCTCAGGCGATATTGTGGCAGGATAAAGGTTTAATTTTAGATCTCCCACTCATGTTAGCTACTGAAGAGATAGAACCAAACAAGTCTGCTGAATTTGCTACGTGTATAGTATCTATGCATGGGTTATTATCGAGCCTATTTTGCTTCTCAGCTGCTGCTAACTTTGAGAAGACTTGATTTCCAAAACATTTTTGCTTTGACTCAATCTGATTTGCTCTGAAAACACTCAGAAGTGACAAATGTTCTTTACTATTTTAAACTCCGTCTACTACTTCATATGCTCTGTTAATGCTGCCACGTTCAAGCACCTGATTTTACTAATTCTTAAATCTCACACAGAAGAGGGAAAAAAGGAGGCAAGATTGCAGTTCAGAAACCAAATTCAAGTACCATTTCGGAGATGGAACTTGGCAGGTGATACAAGTGAAACAACTTTATAAATAAGCAAAGTCACCAGCTGACTGCAGCAATAAAATGGCACGAGTTAGTCATTTGTTTATTATATGTGCGTACTTTCTTTTTCCTTTATTGCTTGGGCTATAGGTTTCCCATAATCCTCAGGTGAAACAAATCGAGCTGAGCAACTGTGAGGCTTTCCTAATTTCCTTCACAGCCTGCCAGCAGAAATTCTAACCTCCTAGCCATTTCCAGAACACAAACATAACCTCTCTCTCTCTCTCTCTCTCTCTCTCTCTCTCTCTCTCTCTCTCTCTCTCTCTCTCTCTCTCTCTCTCTCTCTCTCTCTCTCTCTCTCTCTCTCTCTCTCTCTCTCTCTCTCACTCACACACACACACACATCCAATTCTCCTCCCCCCCCAACATTTTCTATAAGGAAGAAAACACATTTTTCTTTTAAAATCTGTACTGTTAGTAAAGGAGGAATTTACCTATGCTTTTCTAATTCACTGGGATGGTAAACTGAGCTATCAGTGACTAGACTGTGTGTATAAAATCTGGTAAAAGCATAAACAGCAGTCAGCCAACAATGCTAGCATATGCCTTGTTTAAAGCTGATCTTCCTTCATTCCTCACACCTTAATATCCTGCTGCTACAGTCCTAACCTTTCCAAAAAGCAAGGCTTCTGAATGCAGGTCTTCCTGCATTCTTTGAAGGGCAAGCTTACTGCCATGGCAACCAGAGAATCGTTTCAGGGTATCCACTTACATTATTTACAATCTACCTTTTCTTGCTACTATCCTATTCAACAAAATGAATTTTAATGAGGAGAAAAGCTAAGTTTTACATTTAGGCAGGAAAAATCAAAGGGATAAGTACAGATTGGGCAAGACCTGCCTTAAAAACAGTAACTGTGAGAGGGACTTTGGAGTCCTACTGGATGATCATTTGACTATGAGCCAGCAGTGTGCAGCAGCAGCCAAAAAAACTAATACAATCCTGGGTTGTATAAACAGAGGCATAGAATCAAGATCACCTGAAGTATTAGTACTGCTTTATAAAACCCTAGTAAGACCAGACCTGGAATAGTGCAACCAATTTTGGTCACCATACTACAAAAAAGATGTTGAGACTTTGGAAAAAGTTCAGAGAAGAGCAACTAAAATGATCAAAGGCCCGGAGACTAAAACATACGAATAACGGCTGCAGGATTTGGATTGGCCAGTCTAAAGAAAAGAAGAAACAGGGGTGACATCATAGCAGTATTCCAGTATTTGAGAGGCTGCCACAAAGAAGAAGGCATCAAATTATTCTTCAAAGCACCAGAGGGCAGGACAAGAAACAATGGTTGGAAACTGACCAAAGGGAGAAGCAACCTGGAATTAAGGAGAAACTTCCTAACAGTGAGGACAATTAACCAGTGGAACAGCTTGCCTTCCGAATTTGTGGACGCTCCATCACTGGAGGTTTTTAAGAAGAGTCTAGACAGTCACTTGTCTGAGATTGCATAAGGTCTCCTGCTTGAGCAGGGGACTGGACTAGAAGACTTCCAAGGTCCCTTTCTATTCTATTCTATTCTATTCTATTCTATTCTATTCTATTCTGTTCTGTTCTGTTCTGTTCTGTTCTGTTCTGTTCTGTTCTGTTCTGTTCTGTTCTGTTCTGTTCTGTTCTGTTCTGTTCTGTTCTATTCTAATCCTACTGTACCTCAATTCTTCAGAAGGACGTTTTTTGTAAATCAGTAGGCAATAGGGATCTGCACCAAGCCATAATGATGCCAGAATGGTGAACCTGAATCCATAATGTTAGAATGCAAGCCCTTTTGTACTTGTGTCACAACACTGTACACCTGTACATAATAGGTGATATCACTGGACATGTTTTGTCACTAATCCTCCACTGCCTCAACCGCAAAAGCCCATGCACACAAATAGAACATATAGACACATGGAGCATTATAAGTGGAAGGCAATGTTAGTGAATTATATTCTTTCAGTTTAGAAAAGGACCTGTGATATTCCCTTAATTGTTTAATATACCCATGGTTAAAGAGGAATGTTTGTTGTGATATTAAAGATGTATTGATTGAGCAACGCGAGGCTGACCAGCAGCGGCAGCAGCGGCGGCGGCGGCGAGGAGCGCTGAGTCTTAGCGCGTCGTGTGTGCGCCTCGCTTTCTTCCTTTCACGGCTGCTGACGTTCACGCGAACAATACAGTGTTTCCTTTAAAAATGGCGAAAGGCGACCCCAAAAAGCCGAAGGGAAAGATGTCCGCTTATGCGTTCTTTGTGCAGACTTGCCGTGAAGAGCATAAGAAAAAGAATCCAGAAGTTCCTGTCAACTTTGCAGAGTTCTCCAAGAAATGTTCAGAGAGGTGGAAGACCATGTCAAGCAAAGAGAAAGGAAAATTTGATGAGATGGCGAAAGCTGACAAAGTACGATATGATAGAGAAATGAAAGATTATGGTCCAGCAAAGGGGGGGGAGAAGAAGAAGGACCCAAATGCACCCAAAAGGCCGCCGTCTGGATTTTTCCTCTTCTGCTCGGAATTCCGTCCCAAAATCAAGTCCACCAATCCAGGCATTTCCATCGGAGATGTAGCCAAGAAGTTGGGCGAAATGTGGAATAACCTCAGTGACAGCGAGAAGCAGCCCTACAACAACAAAGCTGCTAAGCTGAAGGAGAAGTATGAGAAGGATGTTGCAGATTACAAATCTAAAGGCAAGTTCAATGGAGCTAAGAGCGCAGCCGCTAAAACCGCTGCAGCTGCCTGGAAAAAAGTAGAGGAAGAGGAAGATGACGACGAGGAGGAAAATGAAGATGAGGAGGAGGAAGAAGATGATGAATGAGAAACTGTGTATAATCCTTGTTTCCATGTGAATACCATAGAGTAGGGGAAACACCATTTGGAAAAGAAAAGAAACAAAAAATCTGGCACCTCTTGCTTGAGATGGTGCCTTATTTGCCCTTTATTCAGATTTACCACCCAAATTTGGTTGTTTTGATCACAATGCTGTAGCCTTTTTGGAAGTCAATAAATAAAAAGCGCTGGGGGGGGAAGAAAACGCAGAAACAAAACGAAATAATAACCATTGTAACCTGGTTTACATTCAGTAGCTAGGGACCCTCTTCCGGGGTCCTGACTCTGTAACAAAGTTGTACATATTTCCAAACATTTTTAAAAACAGAAAGGAAGAGGGGGAAAAAATAATAGCAAATGGAAACAAAAGACGCTCTCGTGTTCTCCTAACTCTGTGCACTTTTTTCCTGTCGGTGTAACAAAGCATTTAAAAATGTTTCAAGCATCTTATTTTTTAATTTGTAAGGTGGTGTTTAACTATATGGTTATTGGCTAGAAAAATCCTGGGTTATAAACTGTACATATCTATAGTTTGTAAAAACTAGACAAATTCTTGTAGTTCATGCTTTGATGACCCCTGAGAAGGGGGGGGAATGGCTTTAAGGGAGGGGGGAAAGGCTCTTTGTGGGTCTTCCTCCCCCCTCCTTGGAAAAGGCCGCGTCTCAAAGCGTGGACCACGAAAGTAGATCTAATTTACACTACAGTGAGCGTACATTTAGCTTAAAAGTTGTCTTTCTGTATATAGTGAAATAGCATTCTGCAGCCATCCTTAGTTATGAAAGAAGGGGGGGATTCAGCCGGCATGAGATAAAACAAGAAATTGTATGGATTCCTTTTTTTTTCTTTTTCTTTTCCTTTTAGTTTAAAGCCGGGGTAGTTTTTCAACCAGACCTGTAAGTCTCCTTCCGTGGTCAGCTTTAAAAGTGAGGAGAGGGCGCAGAAGAGTTCAAAAACGCCTCTGTACTTAAAAAGAAACGAAAGAAGAAGAAAAAAATAATTGCAACAAACATTACGTTGGTTTTTTTTGTATGTTTAGAATGCTGAAATGTTTTTGAAGCAAAAATAAACAGTATTACATTTAAAAAAAAAAGATGTATTGATTGAAGATGAGAAAACACATGTCCTTTTGTACCCAGGTGATACCACATTGTTGGTTGAGACCCAACATGATTTGTGGTGAACATTAGGTAGATTGTACGATGCAACAAAGATTATGAATCTGAAAATTTATGTATAAAAGATTTAATGTACAAAACACAAAGCAATTGTTTTAACACAAAAAATAAAGTGAACAATTGCAAGTTTTACATAATTATTGAAAAACTAGAGCAAATAAATGATTTTATATACACAGGTAAAATGTTGACTAAAGATGGACAATGGATGGAGAAATTTTAAGATGTACAAGTGTTGGTAGGAAGATAGAAGATGGCATGTGATCAGTTCAAGAGCAAAGAGAGCTTTTTGTTGTTATTGTTCAGTTCTAAGTCATGTCTGACTCTTCATGGCTCCATAACAAAAGCTCTGTTTATGTGTACACTTCTCTCCACCTTGTTAAAAAGGAAGTCATAGTCAGGAGAAGCATAAAGGTACTTTTGAGGCAATAGGAATTGAGTCTGGAACAGAATCAAGAATAAATTGCTGCTGGATGAATATGGACTGCGTAAAAAAGGGAGCGTCCAGGATGAAGGAAGTAGACACACATATGAGAGAGAGAATTTTCAAGAAGAAGGGCAAAAGTCATAGTTGGATAGAATTGATGATATCATTAAAAACAGAGTGAGAAGTTCAAAGAACAAAAGGTAATATATAAAGCAGTATATAGATGTGATGAAAGCAAAGGTCAAAAATTATGGAGAGGTTGTAACAGTGTTAGTGCACATGAGTTTTATTTTTGTTTCTTTTTTTTAATCAATTGTCTTTAATTGTTTTTCTTATAACTTACTCTTTTTCTACACTCTGCAAAATGCTGCTGTTGTAGCTGTGGTTGCCATGCCAGAATGAAGAGTCTGACTGAAAATTAACATACTGAGGAATGAGAGGTGACTCTTTGTTACATGTAAAGACTCAGAGGCAAATTATCCAGCCAGCTGAAATTTAAAGTTTTGTCTTTGTTAAGAACAAGAGGGATGGTTGGATATAGAACACTCTGTGAGAGAAATCTACCGTAGTAGCATCATTCCAAGCATCCTCTGATTAATGTTGGGAATATCCAAGAAGCTGATGAAGTTCAGAAACCTGAAGCAGGAGAGGAAATGTATGAAGTGATGAGGTCTTAGAGAAAATGCAGGGCAATGAGATTTAATGAGCTATCGTTGGATAAGAAACAAGAAGCCTTGCAGCCCAGAAGGAAGTGGGTGTGCAGGCAGCGACCAGCTACTGGAGGGGAGGGGGAATGCAAAATGCTGTAGCCAATTGGAGCTGAACAGAAAGATGATCCACTTGGAAGGGTTTATCTTAAGGTGGAGGCTGTAGGGGGCTGGGAATGGGTAGAGCAGGGGTCTCCGAACTTGGCCGCTTTAAGACTTGTAGAGTTATAGAATCACATCTGCAAATGCAAAATCCACTGTGAGAGATCTAGTTTTCAACCTCAAAAATTAAGTGCTGTTTTCACTTGTGATATTCTGTTATTTGAGGCAAGGATAACAAGAGGAAGGCTGTTGTTCCATGTGAAATTGGCAGCTGCCCTAATGTATATTCCAGGGAGATTCAACGTAATACGGCTGTCATTGCACTATCCCAGGCAATCAGCAATTAGACTAACAGCTTAACCAGTCCTGTCACTCAGGCAGGGGTAGAAGGGAAGGTAATCAACCTTTCCCCGATTAAGATACATAGGCCTTCCATTTTCACAGATAAATAAATAAAAAGAAATTCCATGTCCAGGGAGTGAAGGAAGGCAGGCATGCTGCTTGGTTGAGGAGAGCCCTCTGATTAAGACCATCAACTTTCTGATTTTACCAGTCTAGTGCCTCCCAATATATTGAATTTCAATGCCCGGATTCTAGGAATTGAAGTCCAATCCATCTGAGGATACCAGCAGGGAAAGTTTTTTGTATAAGAAAAAACTACACGTGAATCTGCATTTTTCCTTTCTGTTCATTTGTGTCTGATTCTCCAAGACTGCCTGGATAAGTCCCTGCAGTTTTCTAGGAAAAGTTTTTCAGAAGGAATTTGCCATTGTTTCCTTCCTAAGGCTGAAGAAAGTGACTAGTCCAAGATCATCCCACTGACTTTGTGATGAAACTAGTTCAGGGGTAGGCAACCTTGGCTCTTTTATGACTCGTGGACTTCAACTCCCAGAATTCCTGAGCCAGCAGTTGAAGTCCACGAGTCAAAAAAAAATAAAGTAAGTAAAGTAGATGGAACTAGTATTCACATTCCCCTGGTTTCACTACACCAAACCAGCTCTCTGAATCTGACCTAAAGAACCATAAATAGGGAGCCTTGCACTTGTCCATCATCAAGTCCAAAGCAGCTGCTACATAACTGCAGCATTATTGAGCTAGGCTATTCTCCATTATGATGAGGATAGCTATTGTATCAGTTTTCAAATTTGTAACTGTATCCAGGGCTTTTTTTTTTTTTTTGTTATAGAACGCCCAGAACGGAGTTCCGGCACCTTTTTTGGATGGAACCTTGTAGGGTAGGCAAGGCGGGTTGTATGACGTGTATGAGTTCTGGCACCTTTTTTTTTAATAGAAAAAAAGCACTGACTATATCTATATACTTGTATATATAATATCGTATATTATGTTTTATGCACAGATATGTTTCTTTGCAGTGCCATTCTGTTAACATAAAACATAGAGAAACTGAGTTAGATCATCTATATTTCATTCATTTCATTTCATTTCATTCATTTATTGGATTTCTATGCCGCCCTATTCCAGAAACTCAGGGCGGCTCACAACATGGATAGAAATCTAACATTAAAATACAGTATAAAAACCCCTTAATTAAAAACCAATCATTCAAGACATACATACAAACATACATGCACTGGCAGTAGTTTGCGAAAGGCGGAGAGGGTGGGGGCAATACGGATCTCCAGGGGAGTTGATTCCAGAGGGCCGGGGCCGCAACAGAGAAGGCTCTTCCCCTAGGCACCGCCAGGCGACACTGTCTGGCTGACGGGACCTGGAGAAGGCCGACTCTGTGGGCCCTAACTGGTCGCTGGGTTTTATGGGGCAGCAGATGGTACCGTAAGTAACCTGGTCCGATGCCATGTAGGGCTTTATAGTACTTTATATTGTCTGTCCTTACAAATGGAGGCTTTTACACAGAGGCTTTCCCATCAACCCAGCCTCATACTTTGAGATGTGAAAAACCTGAATGCTGGTCTTCTACGTGGAAATCAGACGTTTTAAGTCTTTCAAAAGATTTCTTCCAGGAAAATTGAACTAAATATGTGGGATTATGACCACCAAATTATTTAAGTTTAGTTCCCCCTGAACTCAGGATCAGCCTTTCTCTTGATTTTAATGGGTAAAAAGTTCAGTGAACTTAAGCCTGGATTCATTTTTGTTTACTGAGATTTTATTTATGGTCTATCCTGTACACAGTCAGAAAAAAAGTTAAAGTAGTGTCCTTTGGGGGTTGTGTACAGATCATGGAGTACAAGATCGGGTGCTGCCCAATATCAAAAAATATCTTGGTACTGTGTGAAAAGTTATAACATAGACATATTTCCTTTTTACAATTTTTTTAAACTTCATTTCCAAAGTTAAAATACAAAATAAAAAAGAAACAAAATAACAACCACCAAATACCCTGTTTCCCCGATAGTAAGACACCCCCGATTGTAAGACGTATCGGGGTTTTCAGGGGGTCGGCTAATATAAGCCATACCACGAAAGTAAGACATATTACTCCTGCCCACTTCCCCTCCTGCTTAAAATACTTAAATACTTAAAATACTTAAAATAAAACTGACAATTGTTTTCCAATCAATATAAGCCGTACCCCGAAAGTAGACATAGTGGGGCTTTTGGGGATAAAAAGAAAGTGTGACCCTGTCTTGCTTTAGGGGAAACACGGGTAGTAGTAATTTTTTTAAAAAAACCTATGTGTACAAAAGAAAATAACAAATGATGGTTATACTGTTTCATTCACACTAACATTAAAAATAAAAAAAACCCCACCTTGGTTGAATGCTGAAAAATATATCAAAAATATCCTCATAGATATATTGCTTGATGTATTAATTTCCTTGAATGGAGATTAAGACTTTTCTGCACTTTGGGCTTAAGCTGGATGACTCCTGCAGGTAAACTGGTTAGAAATGAATCTGGTTAAGGTATCCTTTAGTAGATTTTAACCCCTCCTCCTTTGGCCATTCTGTCCAGATCAGGCCTACTAAGGCTCTGGATTGGGAGAATTACTGCTTCTTTGTCTCTCCCACCTGTGCCAAGAAAAGACTCAATAGTTGCTTTCCTTTATATGGGAGAGCTTTTGAAAATATACTATTTCTGTCAATAGATTTTTTCTCTTTATTGACTCATGTAGGATCCTTTTCTTTCTGACGTGCTTGGACCAGTAAAGAAAAAGAAATGAACGAAAAACACCACCACAGTTTTACCATTATTCCTGTCATGTGGGCCAACAACAATGTAAGCTAGTAGGAAGAGAGAAAGAAGGGAGGGAGGGAGGGAGGGAAGAAGGAAGGAAGGAAGGAAGGAAGGAAGGAAGGAAGGAAGGAAGGAAGGAAGGAAGGAAGGGCCACTTTTACTATTCCATCACTGAACTTTTGAGGAAGAAAGAAAACATCAAGCTTTACCATTATTCCTGTCACTTAAGCTAAAAGTGGAAACTGACAGAACTTCAGTCAAGTACCTGATTTTGTTAGAAAAGCCCTTATATTTCATCTTTTGTCTAAAAAACAATAAATAGCACAGTGTTTCAACAGTCACCTAGAAGGGCTTTGACCATTCTCTGGAGTGCAAGTATTTGCTTACAATGAAATGAAGCATAGAAGATGACCCAGACAGTGTAGTTTGAGTCAGCAAAAGTCTCAAAGCACTCCTTTGAATGCACAGAAAGAAAGAAAAAATGGCTTTCTTGTTGGTTTGGGTGTGAATGGAGAATGTTAACATATTGTGTTGTATATGCCAACTCTTCTAAATAATAATAATAATAATAATAATAATAATAATAATAATAATAATAATAATAATAATAATAATAATAGTAATAATAGTAATAATAGTAAAGTTGGAAGGGACCTTGGAGGTCGTCAAGTCCAACCCCCTGCTCAGGCAGGAAACCCTATACCATTTTAGACAAATGGCTGTCCAGTCTCTTCTTAAAAACTTCCAGTGTTGGAGCATTCACAGCTTCTGGAGGCAGGTTTCTTGAGAAACTGTTAGTGGTCTGTATTTGCTGTTGGGTATCCTGGTTTTAGAAATGAACTCTGAATTAATATGTGATCCTTTCTGTTCTAACCTCATAACCTTTGAAAGAGTACAATCTTACTGTAACATTTTTCTCTCTAAGAACTGTATATTTGATAAAAGAGGCAAAGATCGCACATTAATAGAAATCTCTTGACTTTAAAATCTCTTTGAAAATCTTTTTCAAGAATACTGGAACAGCAATGTTGCCTTTAGATTTTATTTTGGATAAATTAATAGGAAATTTCGTGCCTAATTTACAAACTGCAAGACCTAAATCCATTTCATAATGCTTTAATCCACAGCCATTTTTTACTCTTTCAATTTTATTGATTTATGATATGTGAAAGATGTTTTGTTCAAAGCCAGTTCTAATATTAATTTCTGACTCATTCCTTCCCTTGATATCTTGAGGCTTTTGAATCAAAACCAAGGGAAATGGATGAGTGATTTAGGCTGCAATACTATACCCATGTATCCGATACTTAGTTTTCTGCAGGCCTATATTCAATTACCCTGTATGTCTATATGTCCCAGAGCCAGTTTATACCTTCAGTATATTCAAATAGAAAAGTCTGTTCCCTACAAACTGTTCCCTTATTTTCAGTAGGGTTTTAAGTATATATTCTGAAACCTTCCCCATTGGTATCATGAGAGCCCCCTTGCTATAGGAGAAAGCAAGGCAGACAGTTTTCCCCTCCACATGTGACCCAGTCTGTAAGGATTAATAGGATTAGATTAACAGCGTGGCTAGCTGAGGAATTCTGGGAGTTGAAGTCCACAAGTTTTAAAGTTGCCAAGGTTGGAAACCCCTGGATTAGAAGGTCAAATGAATAAAGTGTAATATGTTTAAGTGTAGGTTTCTACCTTTGTAGACCCAAACATAAGAGACAAAATGTACAGGAAACATTCTGCTCAACCCATTTAATTAAAAACCAGCCTGCTTTTTTAGTAACAGTTCAATGTTCTGAATGAATGAATGAGTTCATAGCAATTATTTGCACAGCCGTTTAACTTCTCCTGGTGATGAAGCCTTTTTTTCTTCAGGGAAAAAAGTGATTTTTCTTCTCTAGATAATAATTTCTATGAAGTTGCAGTCATGTTGATTAGCAGTGGTAAGAAACAAAGGCAAATGTTTATGATCTTCCTAGTGGTTTTTTCCCCCCCTTTTAGTTGGTAAACTGATACAAAATCACAATCCTATTGCAGATAGACAAACCCTATCATTAATATAGTAATATAATAGTAAAGTGAATTGTATAGGCTTATCACTGCCTAGTGGTAAAGTCTACTAATTTGGAGTGGAGCATACTCCAGTATTCCTATCAAGCCTCATGATAACATTGATTAATCTTAGAATATTTGATGATGGGTTGTGATTAACAAGTGACCAGGAGAACATAATGTCTTCCTTCCTTCCTTCCTTCCTTCCTTCCTTCCTTCCTTCCTTCCTTCCTTCCTTCCTTCCTTCCTTCCTTCCTTCCTTCCTTCCTTCCTTCCAACAATCCAACACTGTGGCTCTTATATCCTGGGAGGTGAAGATAAAGGAGTTTTGCTCTGCAGCAGCTCCTAATTAAAAAAGACAAGGGGAGAAAATAGAATCCTTATGGGACAGATCAGGCTTGAACCCAGTCCTTTAAAGTCCAAGGAAAGTGAAGGGTGCTAGGGAAATGATGGCGAACTTCACCACAGATATTGTCCAGGCACCATGTCCTCCCACTGGGGATCAAAGGAGACCTAGAAGTTTTGTTTAGGGTTTTAGAGGTCACATCTATCTATCATGGTGGACAGGGGTATTCACCAGAGATTCCAGAGTTGTTACATCTCTGTTTCAGTATATGTGTTATTTGCCCACTACTTTTTAGAATAATTCCTGTAGTTTAGATAAGATAGATAAGATAAGATAAGATAAGATAAGATAAGATAAGATAAGATAAGATAAGATAAGATAAGATAAGATAAGATAACCTTTATTGTCATTTTTTTTTACTGTGGATACAACAGCACACATCAAAAATGGAAATTAGTTGCCTGCTCTCAAAGTGAAACACATACATGACACACACCTAAACATACTACCGGTATGTACAACATATGTATAGACCCACACCCCTACATACAGTATACATAGCAAATAAATATTAAATACTATCCATCTTGAATATATAACGGAAAGAGGAAGCTTGAGAGTTCACAAGGTTAATACTGTATGGAATGAAACTATGGCTGAATCTGGATGTTCTGCTACAGATGCCACAAAGCCTCCTCCAGAAGGTAACAAGGAAAACAGGTCGTGAAGAGGATGTGTAGTGTCCCAGATAATAGTTTAGTATGTGTAAAGCTTATTCTCTAAATGTCTTTTCGAATTGCTGTTATGTCTATCTGGCGTGCTGCTGTGGGCCATGGCTAAGTCACATAGAATTATGCATATAATTTTAGGGCAGGAGAAAAAGTTCTAATCACATTTAGGAAGTGTCTTGATATCATTCATGTGTATTTTTAAAATCTGCTGTCAAGACAAGGCAAGTTAGAAATGCAAATTAAGTAAAGGCACACGGAAGGCAAAAAAAGTATGGTGCTTTTTAAAAATGTTGGTGTAAGGCTGGTCTGAACAGGCAAGAAAATACAGAAGTACAATCAGTAAATTAATTATTGATAAGAGATGAAACTACAAGATGAGATTATTCTAAGTTCTGATTAAGGCAGGTCCTTGATCAAAATCTCAATACTTTACCCTAGCTTCTTATGTCTGGATATGCTTAGTACATATCTTGTTGCTCAGAAATCCATGGGTAAAATGAGAGCCAAATAGCCGTGCACTAATATTGAGATGATTGACAGTTCCCTAGTTTCAGATACATAACTTACTATGGGAACATCAAAGCTGCTGAGGAAGATGAAACCCTAGAAGCTGAGATATACCCATCCATTATGCATTATGCATCTAAAAGACATACCCCTATAAGTTGCCTCAGGCTTGGATTGGTTGCATTCTTTGAATGTCTTTACAGATTGATGATGATCCATCTGCTTTAAGCATGCTCTACTTATGGAAAAGGATCTTGAAGGTTGAGTGGTTTCCAAAAGAGATGCATGAAACCCAAGAGCTTCCTTGTTCATTTATTGGTCTTCCTGATAGTAAGAATAGCACTCAAGTCAGAGGATAAGAAAGCACTCTGAACGTATTTATCTCCTTGATTCTTTTGAAACTGTACTATACATTCCAAGAGGAACAGGTGTGACCAAAGGGCAACATGGAAAAACATTATAATTTTTTAGTAGAGGAAGGATGGTTTAGCCCAAATCCAAAGCAGCCATTAATCTCTCATTTGGGTCTGAAATTACAGTTGCTGGTCCGAGATTCATATCCGTCTTGGGAAAAATGCCTATGTTTAAGGGCCATGCTCACCTTTCTTGCATTTTTGACCCAGCAGGCAGCAACTGCAATGAAATGTTCAAAAAGAAATGTTCAAAAAGACAAGTCAGGCTTTGGGAAGAAAAAAAAATGGAAATGTTGCTAGCCAAAGGATGAGTTTTCATCTGAACTGCTCAAACTACATGTGCAAATTAATCCTGACTCAGAGACGAGGAAAATATTAAGTTAAACACATAGAATTGAGTACAATATTCACGGCTAAGCAGTTACTTGATAATATTCCACTTTCAGACCAGAAATATAATTTACCCCAGTCGAAGAGATAATGCCATGTAATAATACAGTTGATTAATGTACCAAAAGGCCCTTGGAAACTCAGCAAAAATGGGCATATTTTAATAAATAAAACTGTCAGAGGTAATGGTTGAATTCTGCCTAATTTTGAATATACTGCCACATTCTGAAACATGTTCTATGACATGTTAGGCAATTGCAGCATGTAGAATTCTAACTTCTGCCTTTTCTTTACCTCCTTTCTTTTTTAATTGTTCTTCACCATCTCATGCTTAGCAAGCATTTCTTACAATGTGTTATTTAAACCTGTTGTGCTGAAGCTTTAGTTCTGATAGGGATCAAGGAATTTGGTCTAGCACTGAAGACAGACCATGGGAGAACTACAAATTGAGTGGAGTCCAACAGTCTTTACCAACATCATGATTCATGGAGAACCATCAGAACCAACAAGTTGTTTTGAACACTCTTGCACTCTCTCTTTCCTTTTATTTAATTTATGGCTTGCTCATCAATGCGATGACCTCCCGGTGCAGGAGATGAAGGTGGGAGAGAATCTATTAACATTCTGCCTCCCTCTAGCACATTAGAACAAAGTGCTTATATTAGGTGAGAGAAGAGATGAAGCAGAACAGGCTATCAGGTGCCTTTTGATATGCCTCAAGATACTGGTTGAGTCAAGTAATCACAAACAACATGACAATACCCCTTGTTGGAAAGATGTGCAAGCTTTAAAGCAGCACATGATTCATCTTCGAAAATATAAATGCGTTTAGAGTCTACTTTGAAGAGGGTCTGTCCTAAAAAGTGACCATGAGTACTTAGAAAATGTGTGTGTCATGTAGTACATAATGGTGCAGCTTGCAATAGCCAGAGAGTCAAGCTGGGCACCGACTCTCTCATCAATGCCCACAGCATCTGCCCATGCAGATATGGAAAAAGAGAAAAGCTGTCAGCAGTTGTTGCTCATCCTTCTGAACATTATCTCAATTCTCTGTTTACCAGTTCCCTTTCCTGGCCTTCACTACACAGGCTGTTGATTGAAATGTGATTACTTCATGGAAGCTGAGGGGTAACATTTTCTTTATCCAAAATTTTTAAAGATAATTTTATCCTTCTAGCCTTCATTGGCAGGCTAACTCATTGGATTATCAAAATAGAATTTTTCAGGTTTGATTAATGTTTTTGAGCTGTGTATCTTTATTTCTGTTTCAGAGCTGACATACATACAAGTTGCTTCCACAGAAGTCCTCTTCTGAAACCTTCCCTTCCCTTCCCTTCCCTTCCCTTTCCTTTCCTTCCCTTCCCTTTCCTTTCCTTCCCTTTCCTTCCTTCCTTCCTTCCTTCCTTCCTTCCTTCCTTCCTTCCTTCCTTCCTTCCTTCCTTCCTTCCTTCCGCTTAATTTTGCTAACCAGTGTTTTTTATATTCTTCTATTGTAATTTTTCCACTCTTATCCTATGGCACATGTTCGCATTAAATTGCAGTTCCATGCCAAGCACTTGGCAAATGCTGTCCAGTCCTTTTAGCATTTCTGAGCTGCTAATCCTGTTTGCAACTCCTGCTTGTTTTATTACTCCCTGTTGCACAGTTGAGGGATTAGTGATGAATACTTATTTAGTTACCCCTTGAATAGCATTTCTTAATTTCCCCCATGTCAGTTTTTGTTCCCACAGGGGGAGGGGACTTTAATTGCAAGTTTCCTCCTATTTGTCTTTACTGTCATCTAAAATAGGATTTGTTTGTGGTTGCTTTCCCCTTTCATACAGTGGGAATGAGGGAAAAAAAGACCTTGAGTTGATTAAGTCTAAATTCCTTTGCTCACTTAACAGTATGTGGGAGGAAGTTCCATGGCATTCAGTGGGTTGGATTCAGATGTGAAATCAATGGGACTTAGGGACTTGGCATTCCATCTTTTCTGGGGCTGGGATCTTCCAGAGAAGAATGCTGTTTCTGGAACAAGTTAGAGTAGTCTGATTAAGTTTAGATTAGATCCAGCCTTTCAGGTAGATAGCATGGCACTATTAGAGCTTCTCTTCTCTGATGAATTATAGGGCTACCCATGGCAGAAAGTTATACTGGCATGAGAAGATTTCCAGGGCATGTTTGTGCCATGATTAGGTGATAATGGGAACATAGCATAAGATAAAAGAGTCGGTTAAGACTCCTTTGATTACTAGTCCTCCAGCTATGGCTTAGAAAAAGAACACAAAAACATCTAGCACCTGCAGAGATAAACGTCTGGAGTGAAAGCATTTACTTGTAAGTAAACATCATAGGAAGATTTGGGCCTTAGTGAAGGGCTTTGCTGATAATATGGTGATTTATTATTTACTGTATGGAACTTCAGTTTTAATTCTGATGCTGCTTAGGTGCAGAAAAATATATTACTTATTTGTACGGTTAAAGAAAGCCATCCCATGGTTCATTTATTCCTTTCTGGGATATGCTTCAAATCTGGCACCCTAATTTCTTCTTGTTAAACATACTTAAAAAAAGAAACCATACAAATACAATGTGCATAGTTATAAACATGTCAGGAAGAAAGGTCTCTACCCATCTTTGCCCCAAATCTAAGTCTAAGCCTCTGATATTCTTTGATGCTGACACCTGCCATCTTGTGGTGATGCACTGGTGCCTTGTTCCTAGGGCACCACTTTTCTTGACTTTTTGGAGACTGTGCTGTCCAGCCTGCCACTTAAAGAACCAGCACGGAAACCTTAATCACCAACAGCATGTAATCTTGTAAGTAAAACCCTGAGCTAAGATACTATTTGATATATTAATAATTACCACTCTTTTAAGTTTGTTCTAGCTTTGATATTTTCATAGTGGATTGAACAGTATTGATAGAGTTTCTATCGAAAAATAGCCCTTAAAGACTGAGGAACAAAATCTTTGAATACAATTGAGACATTAAAAAACCTGGCAAACACAGCCAACTTTAATCTGAATACTTATTTTCTACTTTAATAATAAACATACAACCCTTCCTATCAAAGATAAGGGTTCAGATATGCATATCTCCAGCCCGTACCCATTTCTGCCACTGGCTTTAATAACTAGAATCCTTTTGATTACAGAGAAGATGAAACAGCTTCAATCTGAGTTACTCAGATTAATTGGATTGTGGATTAACTAGGGGGAATAAAATAGATGCATCAATAAAAGCATCAGCTCAAGACCAAGGAAATTGGACTCTTGATTGGAAACCACTCAGACTTTGGTATAAAATATATTGCTATATAAATGTTTAAGATAAAATAAAAAAAATCTGAAATGCACCACCTAACAAGTGCATTTACTTACATTTTTCTTAAGGCTGTCACAAGTTAAACAGCAGAATGGTAAATAAAAATATACATTATAACTGAATAGACCAGCGGTTCTCAACCTTGGGGTCGCAACCCCATTTGGGGTCGCGAGACCATTTCGCGGGGGTCGCCGGACACCCCGGGCCGCCATTTTGTTTTTAATTTTTTTAATTTTTTTACATTTTTTTTTTATTTTTTTATTTATTTTTTTGGCCGGTGCATGTGCAGTTCGGCCTGTCGCGTGCACGCGACGGGCCGAACCGCACATGTGCGGCGCGCACGAAGACCCGATCCGCACACGCATGCACAAAACTCCGGCAGGCACACGGAGGAGCGGTCCGGAGCAGGCGGGCGCAAAGCTGCCTCCTTCCCGCTCCGCTCCGCCACATCCCAGGCCCGGCCTCCAACTCACCCTCCGGCAGCCAGCCAAGCGGTCAGGGCAGCCGGACCTCGAGGCGGGCCTGCACTTCAACGAGACCGGCTCGGCTGTGGCGAGAGGCGCCCGGCGGCCACCTCCGGCCCCCAAGTCCGCACTACGGACTGGCGTCCAGGTCCCAGCGCTCCACCTGCCAGGCTCGTCCGGGACTCCCGCGCCTTCTGCAGGGCCGGCAGCGGCTGCAGGTAGGTAAGCGGGCAGCAGGACTGGGGAGCCCGCCCGGGCCAGCTCCCTCCCTCGGTTGGCGGCGGCGGCCAAAGCAGGCAGTAAGGCGCCCAGCCGGGCGTGGGGGGAGGCCGAGCCGGGGAAGGAGCCGGGCGTGGGGGAAGGCCGAGCCGGGGAAGGAGCCGGGCGTGGGGGGAGGCCGAGCCGGGGAAGGAGCCGGGCGTGGGGGGAGGCCGAGCCGGGGAAGGAGCCGGGCGTGGGGGGAGGCCGAGCCGGGAAAGGAGCCGGGCGTGGGGGGAGGCCGAGCCGGGGAAGGAGCCGGGCGTGGGGGGAGGCCGAGCCGGGGAAGGAGCCGGGCGTGGGGGGAGGCCGAGCCGGGAAAGGAGCCAGGCGTGGGGGGAGGCCGAGCCGGGGAAGGAGCCGGGCGTGGGGGAAGGCCGAGCCGGGGAAGGAGCCGGGCGTGGGGGAAGGCCGAGCCGGGGAAGGAGCCGGGCGTGGGGGAAGGCCGAGCCGGGGAGGGAGCCGGGCGTGGGGGAAGGCCGAGCCGGGGAAGGAGCCAGGCGTGGGGGGAGGCCGAGCCGGGGAAGGAGCCGGTCCCCAGTCCTGCCACCCGCCTACCTACCTGCGGCCGCTGCCAGCCCTGCGGAAGGCGCGGGTGTCCCGGACGAGCCTGGCAGGTGGAGCGCTGCGACCTGGACGCCAGTCCATAGCGCGGACTTGGGGGCCGGAGGCGGCCGCTGGGAGCCTCTCGCCACAGCCGAGCTGGCCTCGGTGAAGTGCAGGCCCGCCTCGAGGTCCAGCTGCCCCAACCGCTTGGCCGGCTGCCGGAGGGCGAGTTGGAGGCCGGGCCTGGGGCGGAGCAGAGCGGGAAGGAAGCAGCTTTGCGCCCGCCTGCTCCGGACCGCTCCTCTGTGTGCCTGCCGGAGGCGAGGCCGGCCTGGTCTGGAGCCGGCGGGCCCGCCGGTTCTGAGCATGTGCAGTTCGGCGCTTCACGCGCATGCGTGGTTCGGGCCTGTCGCACACGCATGTGCAGATCGGCCGTCGCACGCGCATGCGCAGATCGGCATGTTGCGGTCCGCCATTTTTTCGGGGGCGCGCGCGCGCACTCGCTCCCAGGTCGGGGTCGCAGCGTGCATGGGCGGCGCAAAGTGGGGTCTCAACCTAAAAAAGGTTGAGAACCACTGGAATAGACTATAGGTTACACTGATTCTTCAATAAATGTCAATTTGGGACCGAGGCTGAACTTTTTGTTAAAAAATTCGGGATACCGGGAGTGGGGAGTGCCGGAGACTAAGCGCACCCGAAGAGGACCCTCGGCGCATTCCAGAGAAGGGTAAATTGCCGCCGAGGGTCCCCCACAAACAACAAATGAAGCGGAGGAAGCCGGCGGCGGTGGGGCGGCTGGCCGGCGGGCCTAGAGAGGCCGGGAGGCCCCGAGAGCGAAACTAGCCAGTGGAGATGGACGGCAGCGACGATCACCCTGGAGATGGACGGAGGCTGCCGCCAGGAGAGCCTGCCGATGGAAGACGGCCCCCGGACGAGCCTATGGGGGTGAGGAAGACCGAGAGAGCGGAGGTGAGAGCCGGACGCAGGACTCGGAGGTGGAGAGGGCCGGGGCAGCCGGACAAAAGGAAGAGGCCTCGGGCGGCGGAGAAAGGGTGAGAAGAGAAGCGAGAGCGACATCGGTAAGAGAGGCGAGGGCAACTGGGGGGGCCTCCCAAACTAGACAGAGCCCCCAGAAGAGCCGAAGAGGGTGGAACAGCCGAGAGGACAGCGGAGCGGCTTGAAGTGGCAGATAGGGACGGACGCAGCCAACGGAGCTGGAATCAGGCAAGCCAGAACAATAGAGGGGAGGAGAAAAGAGCTAAGAGGGAAGAGGCAAGAAAGCAGACGGCGGGAGAGGACACAAGAAAAGGGTTCCCTGGGTTGCAGGGGGACGGGGAGAGATACCCCACAAGCTGTGCCCCAGAACCCCCAGAACGGGAGCCCCAGGGATACTGAAGAGAGCAGAACCCACCAGGGAGAAAGGTGGGCATAGGAGGAAAACAAAAAGGCATCCTGGGCTGCTGTGGAGGGAAGGCAGAAGGGACCTGGAATCCCAGACAGGCAGAGGCACTGAATAGACTCCCTGAACACGGACAGACCTTCCTGCCTACAGGCCCCTAGACCTGCACTGCCTGAACCCTGAAGCCTCCCCTCCCACTGAAAGGTCAGATTACTGGACCAGCACCAGATCACAGTCTAGTGCCTAACCTGGTCCAAGCTAGAAACCAAAACAGTGCCAGAACAACAGGAAGACAAGCTCAAGATGGCCTCCAAACAGACCACACTGACACAAACGAAGGGAGTTGTAACCTCCCCAGCTCAGCGTATCAAACCATCAGGACTTACTTTACCCGCCCCCACACCCTCCCATCCAAATACAGGCCCCCAGACCCATCTACCCCCACAGGCCAGCTCAACAACGCACATGTTACAAAAATTACAAGAGGTAATAGAAACGCTGGTTGAAAGGATGGATGGAATGGATAAAAAGTTGGTGGAAATGGATGCAAAGATGGAGAGGAGGTGTGTAGAGGCAGAACAAAAGACGGAGAAAAGATACAATGATTTAAAACACATGCTGAAAGACCAAGGTAAAGAGCTAGAGAGAAAATGGGAGGAGCAACGCAGGGCGATGGCCACAGACCTGGAACAAATGAAAGAGGCGATGCAAGCACACTACAAAGAAATAGGGGAGGAAATGGAGAAAAACTTCCAGGAGATCAGAGAGAAGGTAGACAAGCGGATGGAAAAAGTGGAGAATCAAGTAGAGGGACAGATAGCAGAGATAGCAGAGATGAAAGGAGTGGCCCAAAACCAATCCTCCATGATACAGTACTGGCAACTGGCATCAGCAATCAGGTTTAGAGGTTTGAAAGAGACATCAAACGAGTCCCAAGCGGGCCTGCTCAGAACCTTCATAGAGGCCCTGGCAACATTTCTGGGAAAGCCAATCTCAGACATCGCATGGCAATTTGACAGAATCTACAGAGTGGGCACACGGACGACAACAAACAGGCGCCAACCAAGGGACGTGGTCATCCACTTCGCGACGCAGGGATTCCGGAACCTCATCTCAGTCACATCGTACAACAAGAGTTTATACATAGAGGGGCAAGAAGTGAAAGTACTGAAAGAGATCCCCCAGACGATGCTGCGAGACAGGAAGGAATACAAGTTCCTGGTCGACGAACTGAGATCACGCGCTCTGCGATACAGATGGGAAGCCCCTACGGGGATGACACTTTTCTATAAAAATAAAAGATACTGCCTGGACTCGGTCCAAAAAGCCAGAGAATTCCTTGAAAAGGAACTGACGTCGGATGGACCTCAAGACACCACGAGAGAAGATGCAGGAGGGCCACCAGAACGACAGACCGATGCAGGAGCAAGAGAAAGGGAAGGACCAACTTGAGACATGACGACACAGAGAACAGGAAGCAACAACAACAAGGATACAGGACAGACTGCAGAGGGCAGGATAACAAGATCCACCGCCAAACGCACGGAACAACACGATATGATCCCTCTAAGCAACTTGAGCACCAACTTGGATACCATGGGAACGAGACCAAAGAAGAACACAAGAGATACCGTGTTTCCCCGAAAGCAGGACACACCCGATTGTCAGACGTATCGGGGTTTTCAGGGGGTCGGCTAGTGTAAGCCCGTGCCCCAACTGTAAGACGGTATATCTTATACGGTATTTTACTTTTGGGGAAAAACGGGGGCGGAGGGGAGGGAAGATGGACGCGCTGCAAGAGCGGAGCGTGGCGGGGGAGGGGGAGTGGAATCCAGAGCTTTGCGCCACTCCCCTCCCCGCCCCCGCTCACCCACCCACCGCTTCATCTCAGAGCAAAGCTCTGGATTCCGCTCCCCCCCCCCCCGCCACGCCAGCCCCATCGCTGGCGCGATGAAGGGGTGGGTGGTTGGGTGAGCGGCGGCGTGGTGGGGGGGGAGCGAATCCAGAGCTCCTCGGAGCTCCTCTATGCACCCCCACCACGCCAGCCCCATCGGCTCACACACACACACACACACCGCTTTCCGGCGACCAAGTGTGTGAGCCGATGGGGCTGGCGTGGTGGGGGTGCATACCGGTAGAGGAGCTCCGAGGAGCTCTGGATTCGCTCCCCCCCCCACTCCGCCGCCACGCCAGCCCCAGCGCCGCACACACACACACACACACCGCTTTCCGGCGACCAAGTGTGTGAGCCGATGGGGCTGGCGTGGTGGGGGTGCATACCGGTAGAGGAGCTCCGAGGAGCTCTGGATTCGCTCCCCCCCCCACTCCGCCGCCACGCCAGCCCCAGCGCCGCACACACACACACACACACCGCTTTCCGGCGACCAAGTGTGTGAGCCGATGGGGCTGGCGTGGTGGGGGTGCATAGAGGAGCTCCGAGGAGCTCTGGATTCGCTCCCCCCCCCACTCCGCCGCCACGCCAGCCCCAGCGCCGCACACACACACACACACACCGCTTTCCGGCGACCAAGTGTGTGAGCCGATGGGGCTGGCGTGGTGGGGGTGCATACCGGTAGAGGAGCTCCGAGGAGCTCTGGATTCGCTCCCCCCCCACTCCGCCGCCACGCCAGCCCCAGCGCCGCACACACACACACACACACCGCTTTCCGGCGACCAAGTGTGTGAGCCGATGGGGCTGGCGTGGTGGGGGTGCATACCGGTAGAGGAGCTCCGAGGAGCTCTGGATTCGCTCCCCCCCCCACTCCGCCGCCACGCCAGCCCCAGCGCCGCACACACACACACACACACACCGCTTTCCGGCGACCAAGTGTGTGAGCCGATGGGGCTGGCGTGGTGGGGGTGCATACCGGTAGAGGAGCTCCGAGGAGCTCTGGATTCGCTCCCCCCCCACTCCGCCGCCACGCCAGCCCCAGCGCCGCACACACACACACACACACACCGCTTTCCGGCGACCAAGTGTGTGAGCCGATGGGGCTGGCGTGGTGGGGGTGCATACCGGTAGAGGAGCTCCGAGGAGCTCTGGATTCGCTCCCCCCCCCACTCCGCCGCCACGCCAGCCCCAGCGCCGCACACACACACACACACACCGCTTTCCGGCGACCAAGTGTGTGAGCCGATGGGGCTGGCGTGGTGGGGGTGCATAGAGGAGCTCCGAGGAGCTCTGGATTCGCTCCCCCCCCCACTCCGCCGCCACGCCAGCCCCAGCGCCGCACACACACACACACACACCGCTTTCCGGCGACCAAGTGTGTGAGCCGATGGGGCTGGCGTGGTGGGGGTGCATACCGGTAGAGGAGCTCCGAGGAGCTCTGGATTCGCTCCCCCCCCCCACTCCGCCGCCACGCCAGCCCCAGCGCCGCACACACACACACACACACCGCTTTCCGGCGACCAAGTGTGTGAGCCGATGGGGCTGGCGTGGTGGGGGTGCATACCGGTAGAGGAGCTCCGAGGAGCTCTGGATTCGCTCCCCCCCCCACTCCGCCGCCACGCCAGCCCCAGCGCCGCACACACACACACACACACCGCTTTCCGGCGACCAAGTGTGTGAGCCGATGGGGCTGGCGTGGTGGGGGTGCATACCGGTAGAGGAGCTCCGAGGAGCTCTGGATTCGCTCCCCCCCCCACTCCGCCGCCACGCCAGCCCCAGCGCCGCACACACACACACACACACCGCTTTCCGGCGACCAAGTGTGTGAGCCGATGGGGCTGGCGTGGTGGGGGTGCATACCGGTAGAGGAGCTCCGAGGAGCTCTGGATTCGCTCCCCCCCCCCACTCCGCCGCCACGCCAGCCCCAGCGCCGCACACACACACACACACACCGCTTTCCGGCGACCAAGTGTGTGAGCCGATGGGGCTGGCGTGGTGGGGGTGCATAGAGGAGCTCCTCTACCGGTATGCACCCCCACCACGCCAGCCCCATCGGCTCACACACTTGGTCGCCGGAAAGCGGTGTGTGTGTGTGTGTGTGCGGCGCTGGGGCTGGCGTGGCGGCGGAGTGGGGGGGGGAGCGAATCCAGAGCTCCTCGGAGCTCCTCTACCGGTATGCACCCCCACCACGCCAGCCCCATCGGCCCACACACTTGGTCGCCGGAAAGCGGTGTGTGTGTGTGTGTGTGCGGCGCTGGGGCTGGCGTGGCGGCGGAGTGGGGGGGGGGAGCGAATCCAGAGCTCCTCGGAGCTCCTCTACCGGTATGCACCCCCACCACGCCAGCCCCATCGGCTCACACACTTGGTCGCCGGAAAGCGGTGTGTGTGTGTGTGTGTGCGGCGCTGGGGCTGGCGTGGCGGCGGAGTGGGGGGGGGAGCGAATCCAGAGCTCCTCGGAGCTCCTCTACCGGTATGCACCCCCACCACGCCAGCCCCATCGGCTCACACACTTGGTCGCCGGAAAAAGCGCGGGGAGCATTCCGCCGGCACGGGCCGCATTTGTGGGCGCTGGCCGCGTCCTGCCGGCCTCTCAACCCAATCCCTGCCGCTGCCGCCTCCCCATCCACCTGGCAGCAGAGCGCGCGGGTCTGGGGCGGTGCGCAGGCCTTCTCTGGGCTGGCGGCGGCGGCGGGGTGGGGAAGGGAAGGGAGGGGAGCGGAGCAAACCTCTGGATTTCGCTCCCCTCCCCACCCCGCCACCGCTCACCCAACCACCCACCCCTTCATCGCGCCAGCGATGGGGCTGGCGTGGCGGGGAGCGAGGGGAGCATTCTGCCGGCACGGGCCGCATTTGTGGGCGCTGGCTGCGTCCTGCCGGCGCGCGGGTCTGGGGCGGTGCGCGCCGCCCCTGCCACACAGGCAAAGCTTCGTGGCGCCCGCTGGGAATGGAAAGATTTCACCCGCACCTTTTCTACCGGTACGTACGGTACGCTCCGAAGGCGGGGCCGGCTGAGTGAAAAGCGGGCAGAAATTGACGGGAGGGGCAAAGGTCTTGCACAGCAAAAGTCAACGACAAGCCCAAACCACCAAAATATTAATCAGTCCTGAAAAATTACTTTTTAAAAAGACAGGAAAGTGGCCAAAATAGACCCACGTTGTTCGCTGGATAAACGAATAATTAACCATAAGGCAGTGTACAGGTATCTCCAGCTGGTTCGCCTTTACGTGGGCTTACAAATTCTCCCTCTTCCTCCCCACCACTCTCCTTACGATAAAACAAAAGTACATCTGATTTTGTTAACCCTAACTTGTCAAGTTCAGTTATTCCTTGGCACCCCACTTGAACTGGCCGTAAGCATTTCGTGTATTCAAAAAGCTTCTACCCTTTTGGCTGTGCTACCGGTAATTGCCTGATTTACAATTGTTCAGATCAAAAGACTGCTCAACTGTTGGCTTACACAAAAACAAACAAATCCTCAGGCTACCGTATATGTTTGAGATAACTGAAGTTTACGATCTGAAAGAGACAAATGAGTTTATAGCGGGTAGGAAACAAATTATCTTGTAATTACCGTATCTTGTAATCTCCTGACTTCCTGACTACCGTAAGCAGGAGATACCGTATATACCGTACATATAACATGCCCCGAAGGTAACACGCAGTGGGGGTTTTGTGGATAAAAAGAAAGTGTGACGCTGTCTTGCTGTCGGGGAAACACGGTAGAACAGAAGCGGTCTCAGAAGAGTATCCTGAAATCGACAATGACAACTAAATACTTGACATGGAACGTTAACGGACTAAATTCCCCACAGAAAAGGAGAAAGATATTTCATTATCTGCTTCAAGGAAGAAACGACATAATTTGCCTACAAGAAACACACATCAGAGCAGCGGACCAGAAATACTTAATCAACAACAGACTAGGTACACACTTTGTCGCAGCGGCACCACGAAAGAAGAATGGGATTGTTATATACGTGAAGAAACACGTAATAGCCAAGCTAATAGAATCAGACTCCCAGGGTAGATACCTAGCAATCGAAGTGACACAGGAAGACAAGAAAATTCTAGTGATGGGCATATATGCACCAAATCAACAACAAGGAAAATTCTACAAAAAGATACACAAGAAGTTAACACAACTCAACTACAAATCATGTATTATTCTGGGAGATTGGAACGGGGTCATAGAGATTGCCCTAGACAAGAAGAAAACAAAACCTAGCCCACAGAAGCACTCCAAGTTGCCTAAACCTTTCTTTGACATGAAGGAAGACCTTGTACTGACAAACGTCTGGAGGAAACGGCATGGCAAAGAGCAAGAATTCACCTTTTTCTCTGACAGACATCAATCATTCTCCAGAATTGACTTTATATTAACATCAAGCAACCTCTTAGTTTGTCTAAACGCGGTGAAAATCCTGCCCAAAGTGCTAACAGATCACAATCCGGTGAAGATGGAACTAAGACACGGCGGGAGACAGAAGAGATCCTGGAGAATTAATGAAAACCTGTTTAGACATGGAGAAAAGGTGGCGGAATGCAAAAATGCTATGAAGGAATTCTTCAGCATAAATATGAACAACGAAACACCGATAGAAATGATCTGGGATGCCAGCAAGGCGTACATGCGTGGGATTCTTATGGACATGAATAAAAGGCACCGTCGCCAACAAGAACAAAAAAGAAAAGAGCTAGAAGAGGAGATAAGCAAGAAAGAGAGGCTACTAATAAAAAGACCAGAAGACAAAATCACCAAAGAAGGAATTAAGATCTTAAGAAAGCAGTTTGACATGTTGATGGCAGACCAAGTTGCGAGGAACATACAATATGCAAAACACAAGACATTCTGCAAGGCCAAAAAACCGGGTCGATGGCTGGCCTACATCCTAAGAAAGAAACAGAAATCCCGCATAATTGAAAAGATAGAATATAAAGGCAAGGAGGAATTTCAACAAGTAACCATTAAGAAAGCCTTCACAGAGTTACTCGAAGCTATACGCCGAGGAGAAGACACAGGACAAAGAGACAGAAACTTTTCTACAAAACGAAAAGATACAGGCAATCACCGACACACAGAGAGAGGCCCTGAATGCCGCAATCACAAAGGAGGAAATACACTCAGCGATCAAACAGCTGAAACCAGGAAAATCGCCAGGGATGGATGGGATAACAGCGACTTATTACAAGTGTCTCCAGGAAGAGATGTTAGAACCCCTTAGACAGCTATTTGTCAATATACAAGAAGGAGGCCAAGTTCCACCATCCTGGAAAACAGCCTATATTTCATTAATCCCCAAGGAGGGGTAAGATACTACACAACCTGCAAACTACAGGCCCATCTCACTACTTAACACGGACTACAAAATATTCACAAAAATTCTGGCCGATAGACTAATGACTGTACTACGAAAAACAATACACCCGGACCAAAGGGGATTTATACAAGGACGCCAGGTGAAAACAAATGTGAGACAGCTGTTGAACATAATAGAGTACTTGGACAGGCACAAACAGGTACCAGCCGCTCTTATGTTTGTGGACGCAGAAAAAGCCTTCGACAGACTGAATTGGCCATTCCTGACAAACCTGATCCAGAAGATGAAAATGGGAGCACAGTTTCTCAACTCCATAAGGGCAATTTACCAGAAACAAACAGGCCAGATCATTGTGAACGGAGACCTAACAGACCCATTCAACATAGAGAGAGGCACGAGACAGGGGTGCCCGCTGTCACCCCTGCTATTTGTCCTAACACTGGAAATTTTACTGAACAGGATAAGAGCGGCAGAGGACGTACAGGGCATACAGATTAAACAGCAAGACTACAAACTATGTGCCTTTGCGGATGACCTGCTGGTGACAATGTCGCAACCAGCACAGTCAGCAAGGAAATTGATGGAGATAATGGAAGACTATGGTAGGGTGTCAGGCTTCAAAGTAAATATATCAAAAACAAAGGTGCTAGTCAAAAACCTAGACAACAAAGCAAAATGGAACCTGGAAAGAATAACGGGTTGTGAAATAGTCAAGAAAGTCAAATACTTAGGAGTGGAGATAGAATCAACAAATGCGAAATTATACAAGAATAACTATGAGGTCCTGTGGAATAAGATACAAACAGACCTGGAAAGGTGGAAATCACTACGTCTGTCCCTGCTGGGCAGGATAGCGGCAGTAAAGATGAACGTCTTACCCAGATTTTTATTTCTCTTTCAAATGCTACCCATACTCAAGAAGGATGCGGACTTAGACAACTGGCAGAAGGGCATCAACAGATTTATTTGGGACAGCAAGAGACCGAGGGTGAAACTAAAAATCATCCAAGACGCAAGGGAGAGAGGGGGACTCAAAATGCCTAATCTAAAGCTATACTACTATGCAGCGACGTTGGTGGCGGTGAGTGACTGGATCAACATGACAAATGATAGAATTCTGAATGTTGAGGGGCATGGTCTACTATTCGGCTGGCACGCATACTTAGTATACGACAAAAAGGCAGACAGGAACTTCAAGGAGAACCCACTACGAATCCCATTGTTATGGGTCTGGAAGAAATACAAGCACCTCCTACACGACAAGATTCCCATCTGGACGATCCCCGGACATGCAACAGGGGATATGAACACATCCCAAGGGCAAGAAGTGCTGCCCTACAGTGAACTTGTACTGGGAGAAGAAAATGGCTTCCTCTTGAAACCCCAAGCAATGCTAGCAAACAGAGGAATAGGAGGCACCTGGCTATCATATATACAACTGCAATCAAGGTGGCGTAAAGATAAGAAGAAGGGCTTCTCCCAGACCGACGAGAATCTAATTAAACAGATTAGAGAACAGGGGATCAGACACATCAAACGAGTGTACAGCATTCTGATAGAAATGGACTCTGAAACCGAGCTAGTCAAGAACTGTATGATAAGGTGGGCACAAGACTTCAGACACTCTATCACCATGGACACGTGGGAGAAAATCTGGGTGAGGAATGTAGAATTCACGAAATCGCAACACTTAAGGGAAAACTTCTACAAGATGTTCTATAGATGGCACCTAGACCCGAAAAAATATTACTCATCTACCCGGACTCCCAGCCCAAATGCTGGAGGTGCGGGGACGGGGAGGCTACTTACTTTCACATATGGTGGACATGCAGAAAAATCAAAGCATTCTGGAGGAAGATATGGTGGACACTCCAAACTATTTTCAAAAAGCGTATAGAATTTCTACCTCAGGCTTTTCTGTTAGGGATCACAAAGGATTTCACTACCTCAGAGACAAATTTATTTTTGAACTTAATTACAGCAGCAAGATTGTTGGTGGGACAACACTGGAAGAATCCGGAAATACCGCCTATTGAAGAATGGACTGTGAAAGTAACAAATTTGGCGGAAATGGCGAAAATATCAGCATACTTGAAAAATCGCTCCAATGAACAATTTTTGACGGGCTGGAAACAGTGGATAGACTATATCCAAGAGAGACACCAATCAAACAGAATGCAGCTGGCGTTTAGCTGAGGCTCGATGGGAGGAGGGAAGAAGGGTTAACAAATCAAATGTTTACAAAAACTAACACCCAATGTTGAATGTATATGTTCTATAACTAATGCCTCTTAACATAACCTTATGACTAATGTTGTTTGCTTTAATATTGTTAAAGCAGACTGAATCTCTACCTCAGGATATGAAACTTTTACCTCAGGATCTCTGGTTAGGGACTATAAAAGATTGCACTAGTAATGGGATGAAGTCAATTCAGAAGCGCAAACGAACAATATGCGATAGACTAGATACAGTAGATAGACCATATATAAGAGAAACACCAATCAAACAAAATGTATTCGGAGTATACTTGAAGATGGAAGGGAGGAGGGAAGAACGTTTACTAAAACAGATGTTTACAAAGATTAATACCTAATGTTGTATGCTATGTTCTAGGATGATTGCTTAGCAATAGGATCTTATGCTTAATGTTGATCACATTAATATTGAACCAGATAAGAGAAACACCAAACAAATAAAGTGTAACAGGAGTATAGTTGAGGCTAGACGCGAGGGAGGGAAAAAGGCCTACTAATTCAGACGTTTTCAAAGACTAATACTTAGTGTTGTATATCAGGTGCCATGATGATTGCTGCATAATATGTTTTTATGTTCAATGTTGATTGTTTTAATAAAAGAACTTTTATTAAAAAAAAAAGAAAAAGAAAAAGTCATGGAGATGTCAGTAGTTACATCTTTCAAAATTAAAAATAAAATGTTTCTAAAGTTATTGCTGTACTGAAAATAGACTAGAACAGACATGTCAAACTCACAACATCACGTGACATCACGCAACGTATCAGGAGAGTTTTGCCATTGCCAGCATTCTGGGGAATTCTGGGAGTTGAAGTCTATTCATCTTAAAGATGCTGAGAAACACTAGGCTAGAACCCACCTCACAGATATTGTACCTCATCTGTTTATTCTCAGCAGGATTGTGAGAACTGAATCTGTGGGGAAAAATGCATGCGCAGCAAACTGCCATACTTTCCCCCCCACAAGCTTCATAACCGTTTGATACCCTTTGTCCCAGTGAAGCAGCCAGAAGGTCATACCCTTTTGACTTAATGCCTCACCTACCTAAACAGATAATATGCTTAAGTTCCTTCCTATCTCCTCCTGTCTTTGTCAGTTCTTTCTCCTTTTGATCTACCTGTATTTGTTCTTACCTGGTCTTTGACCATGTAATGTGTTACTAGAAAATAGTTGCTTATATGAAAGAATTTTCCAATGAAGAAACCTTTGTCAGCATCTAATGGTTAAGCTGGTGTATGTAACAACTATATAAGAAGCAATAAACTCAGAGTTTGTCAAGCTGTGTCCTGCAGCTTCAAACCCCTGCTCAAGAAAAAAAATAAAAAAATGTCAATTTATTATCTATATGTTGCTATGATGTTTAATCTTTAGGAGCATGGAAGTCTCATGAATAAATCAGCTGAGAAAAATCAGTTTTCTATCTGTGTGAATGCTTAAACTGTTACTAGGAACAAGAAAAACAGTTTTTTAAAAACCTTTTGGTTTTGGTTACCTGCAGGTTCAACTTGGAAGATGCCCAGTCCTTTTAGCATGTTTCCTGCAGAGTGTACCATTGCTACAATCCAATGTGTTTGGGGAAATAATAACACTTGATTAATGGTGTTCAGTGTGGTAGAAGGAAAAATAATTAGAAAATGTTTTGTAAGCACCTCAAGAATATGATCCTTTGGCAGAAAATATCAAACAGCCTGACAGCATCAGCAATATCACAAGCTGACTCATGTGTTGATGAGATAAAGGGAAAGAAAATCACACCCATGCTGGGCCTTGGTTGCCAGAATTAAATTATTGTTGCAATATTGTTAATAAATGTAATTTTCCAGAGCTGAATTGCTCCAGCTTTGAACCCATCAGAAGAGTAGAGTTAATAATGCATTCCTTTCCAGGTCCTTTCTTAATAAATAATGCTGATAATTCCAATTAATTCTTGGCTAGCATCCCCAAAGATTCCTGCCTAAAACCCAGAAAGCCACTGCTGGTGACTAATGTTGATCAAGAGTAAGAGACTTCCGGTTCCAGTACGCGGCGACGCCGGTCGTGTCTAGGGACTTGTCTCCAGCCCGGCCAGGTTTTCTGCGTCGGTAGAGCCCCCCAGTGGATCAAAAGTTGCCCTGGAGGGGCAACCACCGAGAAGGAGGCTTGCTGGTGGCTGTGGGAGAGTAGCAGCTTCTCCCGTGGCTCCAGCTATTTCCTTAGGGCCGATGGAGCAATGATTGTCCTGCAAGATGGCCGATTATCCTGCTGCATCAGCCGAAGTCACAATTACAGCTAAGTGATATTAGACCCACCACAGAGGATCCGGGTGAGACCCCTTTAGCCCCTCTCTTTCCCTTACTTGATTTTTTTTGCCTGAAAAAACTTGGGTTGGAATTATTTCCCCGTTTGGAAAGGGCGGCTTCTGTATGTGTGGGAAGAGAGGCATTGAGAATAAAAAAATTTAAAGACTACACTCTATTTTCACTCCTTTTGGGATACAGAAAAAAACACTCTTAATAATAATAATAATAATAATAATAATAATAATAATAATAATAATAATAATAATAAAGAAAAGACTTTTGTATTACTTTTAAAATGGAGAAACTCCACTCTCATTTAAATTGCAAGCTTATACTGGAAAAGATTTATGAGGTTTCTGAAGAAATATGTGCTATAAGGAAAAGGATTACTACAGAACGAAGAGTCAATGCTACTCCAAACTTTCAAACTGACCTTCAGATTACAGCTGTTTATGCTAGAAACCAAAACATACCAGAAGAGGAATTAAAGGAAATTAAAGAGGAATTTGTTACAATGAAAGAGATCACCACAGAACTAAGAATCAGAGATTCTTCTTCAAATTTTAAAACTGACTTTCGGATTACACTGGACTACTCTACAAACCAAAATATACTAAAAGAGGACTTCATTGAGGATACAGAGGAACTTATTTCATCCTACAAGCATCTTATTTACAGTTGTGAGGACCAGAAAAAACAAAGATTGAGATTTGAACCTTTAATGCAGCGAGGCTTCAAGAATAAGAGAAATGGAGGTACAATCCAAACGACAGGAAGCTTATTACTGCCTCAAATAATATCACAAGCAACAAAGAGAGATTTACCGGTTGGAAGGGAAGCGTTGTTGTGGAAACCTGCTTGGTAGAAAAAAAAAGCCTAGAATAAGACTGAAAAGAGAAATTTAAAATTATATATATTAGATATAAGGCATTTTAGAACTATGGACTGAGTTAAGGATTAAGTTTTTGAATAGAAATAAGAAAAAATGGGTGATTAATGTATGGAAATTACTATATAATGGAATCAAGAAAAATGAAGATGCTTTAGATCGGGATTGAATTAATAATTAATTGAATGTGATTTTAATAAGATGATGTGTTCTCTCTGATAATATGGATGATATTAGGTTTGATAGGCCTCTTCAATCTTGATGGGTTCTTCACGATAGCCGGATTAAGGAGAGACATGCTACCAAGCACATTTCTCGGGGTGAAGCAACAACAGACAAAAGGCTGCCCCCCTTTTATTACCTGTTACAGTGGGCGGTTACACATTGCATCACATGGTTACAAACAGCCTATGACAATGTTATGCCTGTAGCCAATAGCAAGGTTACACTGGCAAAATTACATCTGTAGCCAATGGATTCAAATCTTGGTACAACGTTCCTCCACCTTTAGCCCCTCCTTCATTTCCTGTTGTTCCAAAACCGCATGGTCAAGCCACATGGCCTTTGTCCCTTTGTTCCAAGCCACATGGCAGTCTCTTTGTTCCAAGCCTCATGGCGACTTGCTAGGGTGCATTACAACATATCCTGTGTTTTTATTTCTTTAGCAACTGTGGCCTTTCCTTGTTCCTCTGTCCCACCTATGCACCGTCCAGCTCTTACACGATCCTAGGGCATAGACCATCATCTCTGTCCAGTCATCAGAGGCTGTAGTTGGTTCTTGGTTCTTTATCCAGGAGATGGATAGAAGAGGGAGGCCTACACAGGTTCAATAGGGAAGGAATACATTGTACACAGCAACAGATTGTTGCACAGAAGACTACAAACATTATAATACTAAAAACCAATTTTTTGAGCCACCCAGCATTAGGTAACCATGAAAACAAACTGTCCCAATCAAACAAGGCATCAGTTTCTTGTGATAAAGGATTGCTTTGTACCATACTTTCCATGCGAGTGACAGTGGCAGAAATGTTGGGTGTGTTGTCAGAAATGTAAATGTACCAGACAAATTCTGGGGTATTGACTGATATGCATTTTTTTCCACTTAAGAACTACATTGTCTTTAGAGAAGTTGTACAGAGTTTCAAAAATTTCACCAAAATCAAACAAGGGAACACAATCAGCACATGCTTTCTTGTTGTCATTGTTTGTCTCATTATAATATTTAGCTTTATAGTCTAGCTGCCAAGGGATAGTGTTTTTTTTTACAAGATTGCCAAATACCTAGAAAGGTCTTGTTACTAACTGACGAAGCTGTGTGATTAATGCATACTTGAGCAGGGTAACACAAAGCAAGAGAGAACTGTAAGGAAGGATTTCATTTTGAAAGAAAAAGAGATTTCATTCATCCATGTGAATGTATTAAGGAAAAAATTGTGAGGCAAGGCAAACTCATAAGGCACACAGATCCAACAATTGGATGCATTCAGCAACATAGCATGGTGAGAGACATAAAATACAAAACAGCAAAGATAGTCACAAAAATAAAATCATTAACAAGACTAGAAAACATAAATTTAAAATAGGCAAATCACAAAAATAAAAATCATTAACAAGACTAGAAAACATAAATTTAAAATAGGCAAATAGAAATAAGAAAGGGAAGATTGGCAAAGAGAAATAAGAAAGGGAAGGGGCCATGGTTTATTAAACAAAACAACGGGGGTGTATGAGAGAGAGGAAGGAACACAGATTCATAGGTAGATTGAGAAACAGAAACAAAATGCTGTCATATGTAGATTGAGTCTCCATTTACAGCCATCCTTTTGTTACCGGTACTTGGAAAGAGAAAAGACTGGCTAGGCTGGCTGGTTTTCTTCAGATCTGGCAACCAGCGATAATAAACCTGTAATTTCAAAAGAAGAGGGGGGAAGGGGGGAAATGGCTCTGCTGCTGGGGGAAAAAAGTTAAGTGAGCAAGGCATTATTAAGGCAGTTTTGAATCAATGGAAGGCCAGGAAATATTTTCTCCTTTTCCAATTATAAGGAATAGAAACAACAGACTTAAGATTTTTTAACGAGTTAAAAGGTAACAGGGCAGAAGAAACAGAAACATCAGAAGAAGAACTGCAGGGGGGAATAGGAGTCATAGAGGTTGAATAGGCATGTTCTGAGTCAGAAGGAGAAGTAGGGGGGGTAAAGGAGGAGGTAAATCTTGAAAGAAACAACAGACTTAAGATTTTTTAACAAGTTAAAAGGTAACAGGGCAGAAGAAACAGAAAGAGAATCCTGATAACAATGAAGAAGAAGGCAGATCTTTAAAATAGACCTGCAAACAATTCTTCCATGTAAGGAGGATTTGGGGAGGAGCAGAAAGCTCCTCACATAAGCCAAGTTTAATCCAATCAGCAATTTTTAATGGTCCCTTTAAGGTGTATGAGGGACAATGCCAAATAAACATTAACAATTCTTTTAACTTCTTACGTGAAGGCAATTTGTGAAAAAAAAATTTTGTTACATGATTGAGGTCCTGACAATTACACCAAGCCCTCCCCTTTGGTCCTTGGAGAATTCTGCCCACATACTCACGGGGGGGGGGTAGATCCTTGCTGAAGACACCACGAGGGTAGGTCCTTGGTGGTTCATCAGATGGGGTAAATTTAGAGTCAGATTGTTACATTGTTTTTGATGTCTCAGGGCTTGTTTTTAAAGCCTGAGGATCTATCAAATCAGCTTGTTTTGTTTTTGCATAGTGTAATGCCAGCATGGACATTACAGTCTTCCATGGGGCTAGGACACCTGGCGGAGCTCTAGGCAGTGTATGGAGCCAGGGACCTATGCGTCTCCATGTGGCGAGGTCTAATTGCCCCTCCTCCAGATAGGAGGGATAAATTTTTTTTCAAAAAAGCCAATAAAAGACATAAATCTTTCTGAGTGACAGGGAAAACAGTCTAATTATTAATTTTCTGAATATAATTTGCTCTCCTGACTAAACTATGCAATTTTTCCAGATACACAGCCCGGGTTTTGCATAATTTCTGTCCCATACTTACGTAAAGGCGTGCACGGTAGTCTATTCCAGACGAAGTAAGCAGTGGGTTGTCAGAAGGACGTGACTTTGCATCACGTCGGGGTCACCACTTATAGACTAGCCCTCCACAGGCCTCTTCAATCTTGATGGGTTCTTCACGATAGCCGGATTAAGGAGAGACATGCTACCAAGCACATTTCTCGGGGTGAAGCAACAACAGACAAAAGGCTGTCCCCCCTTTTATTACCTGTTACAGTGGGTGGTTACACATTGCATCACATGGTTACAAACAGCCTATGACAATGTTATGCCTGTAGCCAATAGCAAGGTTACACTGGCAAAATTACATCTGTAGCCAATGGATTCAAATCTTGGTACAACGTTCCTCCACCTTTAGCCCCTCCTTCATTTCCTGTTGTTCCAAAACTGCATGGTCAAGCCACATGGCCTTTGTCCCTTTGTTCCAAGCCACATGGCAGTCTCTTTGTTCCAAGCCTCATGGCGACTTGCTAGGGTGCATTACAACAGATAATTTAATTAGATGAAAACAGAACCTTGTTTAAGAGACTCAAATGATTTAAGGTTGTTATTATTTTGTTAACAAAAAAAATTGATGGATTGATGGATTAGATATGTATAGGATAGATTAATTTTTATTTTAATTGGGAGATATTTGTGGAAGAAGAAATAAATAAGATTTATGATGAAATTAAAGAATTAGGACATATTTAGAAGGTATACCTGAACTGATAATGTGTGTATTTGAAGTCAAATTTAATTATGGTCTTGTAATTGCACAAAGCTTTAAAACAGGTTTAGGATTAACAGAAATTTAAGGTAGAAATAGACTAGTCTAAATATATAAGCTATTTGAGGGAAATAGAGAGGGAATATTTGATGTATTGATTGAATTACTTACATATGTTTTGTTTTTGGATTTTTGATTACCCCAGCCCCACAGTGTGTCTCGAGCACTTTGTATTAATTAAAAAAAACAATAAAATTTGTTTAAAAAAAAAAGAGGAAGGAATCTATAAGCCTTTGTAATGTCATTGAAGGAGAGTTTCCAGCAGCTCCAGGCAAGATGATCTATAATTGAAAGTTATTGGGTTTTGTAGTACAGTCAACTAGCTAGAGGTCTAATTAACTCAGGTTTCTGGAAGTTGTAGTCTAATAGATTTGGAAAATGATGGACCAATGCTTATTTCCCATGTTTACAACCATTTTTTAACGAGCTATGGACATATCTAATGCAAATAGCTCTTGAATGCAACCCCTATTAAAATTCTTCCTTCTCTTCCATGCACTAAAACTTAACATTATTTGCATTTGGGTGTATTGTTTTTGTTATTGAGAGGTGACCCACAAGTTAAAATCTACTAGCAATAGTAACTTATAATTAGCATACCATACCTTATAAAGATTATGGCATTCCATAAAGATTGGGTTATAGCTTGGATCAATTTTATGGGTGAATTTTTACTTTAAAAAAGAAAAAGAAAAAGAAAAACTCTTTCTCTTGAAGAATAAAAAAGCTAGAAAGTTTCTCATATGCACCAGGAGAGTAAAGATTCAATGGAACTATAAATAAATATGTTTCCTAGCATACCTTAGAGGTATCTTAAGTAGCTTAAAGGTCATAGTAGGGATTCTTACTTCATATTTGGTTGTTTGGGAAGTTAGTTCCTCTATTTGTCCAACCAGGGACAAGAACCTATGTAAGCTATGCATGGATGACTGACAGCAGACTATAAGATAGGCTATGTGGAAATGCTATGTGGAAGAGAACAGTAGCCTTGCTAACATTCTGGAGTTTCAACTTGAAGGCTTAAATAGACAGCTTCATTATCTCAGTTAAACCTCTATATCAAATGATATTTTTCCACGGTCCTGGTCCTGACTCCCACAAGATTATTTTAATGGGTTATGTTAATCTCCTTCCAAAGACATCAGCTTTTGCCAGCCTTCATTGATAGGATGTCTATCTACACTTGCTCTTTCAGGCAAGAACATTGTCACTTGTTTTCCTTCTGGAAATAAAGTTGTTGTGAGTGGACGTATTAGTCAGCGAAGGGAATAGGCTGATGGCATCCACTGAACAGGCTGCCAAAGCATTTTCTTATAGGTATCTTTCATTTAATCAACAACTGTGGTTGAAAACCAAAAAGCTAACCTGGAAAATGCAATGAGTAGGGGACTAAGGAAATAGTTATTGTGCACCTGGGATCTTGAGTAGACCTAGTCCATCTCTCCTGATAAAGAACCTTTTCCTGGAATCACAGGAACTCTTGGCTGAGGGCACATAAGGAGACATCTCGCTTTCTCTGGGGGCTAGTTTTGTCCTACTTGCATACTTGATTCATTTGTCACATGAACTCTTAAGTGGGATCCACAGAGCATCTGCTTTATGATATCAGGGAGAGGGTTACCATGGGTAACCAATCCTTTAAGTAGCTCATCATTCCTGTGGCAGCTCAGTATGACAAGAGTCACTGAGGAGAGAAAACAGGTGGAGTGTTGCACTTTGAAAAGATTCTGGTTCCACCTTCAGGGACATCAAGAATTCCATTCATGTTCTGTGGGGAATCAAAACCCTTTGGGGAGAACGGACCAGTATTGCAGAAGAAAGCTTTGTATGACCCTTCTTACTGTTTCTACAAGGCTGAAGGGTCAGTGTAAAAATAGGGTAGACTTTAGAGAAACCCTGTCACTCTTCAGTCCTCTTGAAGACAATCTGGAATAAGGTTAGCCTATCTACACTATAAGCATCCAGATGACCATTAGAAGAAACCAAAAGATAAACGTTTCTTTTTCTCTTTGCTGCCATTTAATGTTAATCCAGACTTTTTTTTTTTTTTAATATTTTTTATTGACTTTTTTTTCCCCCCCAATTTTAACAGAAAAGAAAGCTAATCATATCAAATCTTAATATACAAATAAACAATCAACAACAAAACATAAATACAATTTCCAATACTTCTGATAATAATAACTCAACTGAAAATAAGCATCTCAAACAATTTACCATCATTCTTCCCCCTTCTTATCAGCTCACACTTAACTCATCCTTCAATCCACCAAAGGCCACCCAAACAACCCATTAGTAACAATAATTAATTATTCTTCCACCAACCCTAATTACAGCTAAAAAAAAACAAACATCATACCTAAAATTATGCGGCTTCCCAGAATGATTACAGGGTATAACAAAAGAAAGCCCCACTACATCAAACAAAATTATTATATGAACTTAACAAGAATTTTAAACTATATACTATCTCTTACTCAAAACACACACAAAAAAAAAAAAAAAAGGGGGAAAAAAACAAAAAAAAAAACAAGAAAAAAAAACCATCTTATTAAAATTAAACAAATAATATTAACCATAACAATATCAATAAATCCCTCGATTCAAGATAATAATAATGATATTAATAATAATAATTATATTCTTATTCAATTTAGTTTATCATAATATATCTTAGTATATATCATGATATAAACATCCTCTTCTAAACCTTACTTATAATATAAACAATCAACTCATCTTGTTAAGAATAATATTTATCATTAACTTCTAAACCGTCAATCTAAGTCAAATCTACTAAATTTAGTTTATAATAATATATCTTAAAATATCATTTAAACATCCTGGTTTGCAGCTTACCTATGAACTTATATTAATAATAATAATTATATTCTTATTCAATTTAGTTTATCATAATATATCTTAATATATCATCATATAAACATCCTCTTCTAAACCTTACTTATAATATAAACAATCAGCTCATCTTGTTAAAAATAATATTTATCATTAACGTCTAGACCATCAATCTAAATCAAATCTACTAAATTTAATTTATAGTAATATATCATAAAATATCATTTAAATATCCTATCTTACAGCTTGCCTAAAATCTAAATCTTTAAATCAACCCATTATCTTAGATTAACCTTAATTCTCTCATTTAGTTATAAATTTCTTTTAATCAATCAACTTCTGGACTCTCTCACCTGACAAATAAACCTCCATAATAAAAACAAATTATTTATAGCATTTCTAACTTACATTCAACCTAATATCACACCTAGAATAATTCCTTACATACAATTTTAAATTTTCATTACTTCAAGCGAACTCTAGGTTTCTTTTTCAACCAAATAAAAGGCCATAACAAGGCCACCCTTCCAACTACCGGTAATAAGTCTCTCTTCTGTATTTCTTCAGCCCCGTAGCTAAGTTGCTTGTTGAATTGAGTCTTCCTTTCTTGAATCATATCCTCTTGTTTTACATAAATAAACTGTTCATCAAACAACATCCATTTCGTTTTATAGTCTAATTGCTTCATAAAGTAGAACAATGCCTCTCTTTTGTCAATTAAATCATCTTCTTGCTGCCCAGCTAGACAGAATTCCCCTTCTTGAAACAAAACCTCTTGCTCGCTATAAACAAACTTTTCATCTAACAAAATCCATTTGTCATCTTCCTTCTCAAAACCCTCCTCATCTCTTCCCTGTTGAACTTCTTTCTCTTGTGTTATGTAGTAATCATCTCCATATGCAGATTGTGAAATAAATTGTTCAACAGTAGGTTGTACATCAATTTCATTTGGAGGAAGGAGTTTAGCTAATTTCAAAAATACTTCTGTCAAAGCCTCTTTCACAAATGCTTTAAACTCTTTAACCTCTTGCGCAAAAGTCTTCTGTGTTTCAGACCTTTTTTCGTAAAATTCATCAGTAAAATCCAACTTAGATTTAGCATTTGGCTGTATATTCCACTCCATTTTAAATTTCAAATCACAGCCGTCTCTCTAGCTGCGCTTGAGAGAACAAGAAGAGAGAGAAAAGTAACAGATTCCACTTTCACTTTCCAGCACTTTCCCTAACAATGAAAACAGTGAAAGCTAAACGCCATCTTAAAACATTGTTGATTGAAGACGTTAGAAATGTATAACCAAGAAAAAAAAACAATAAAAATACTTGCAAACCATTTAGACTCCTGTAGTCATTCAGCCTGCTTATAATCTCTTCAGTGTTAAATCTTAAAAAAAAAGCAGAAGTGGTCGCGGCGTCTTTTTCTGCCTGAAGACAGAAGCGTCTCTGGATAGGAGCGTCCTCCGGAGCTATAGGGAGCTCACTCTTAATCCCTGAAAACTTCTTTTCCAGGGATTTAAGAAGGCTCAACCTTACTCCCGATGCTCTTCACCTCTCCTTTGCCCGGAGAGGGGATCTTTCACCGCGAAAAAACAGCTGATGTGCGCTGTTTTTCGCGGCTTTACACATCCAGATGACGGAGTCTCACGAAGGAGACCCTGCGGCGCCAGCGGAGCCACTGGAAGCGTTAATCCAGACTTTTCAACCTAGATGTGGTAGTCATATTATGAAAGGTTTTTTCATAACTGATGTGGGTTTTATTGATTTCAGCTGCAGTGAAAAGTTCAGCAAATCAATCTGCTGATCATCGAAACAGTGGAATTTAATTCAGTTTAGCTTTTAAATGATTTCAGTCCATACCTCTTGAATTGTGAGCTAGGTTGTCCTACTAGACATTAAGGTATACCCCATAATTTGGTTAGCCATTCTTCCATAGGGAATAAAAAAAATCTTTTCCAATAAAAACATAATAAAAACCCTTGCAGGTTCAGTATAGAGGTTTTTATTTTAATAATTTTATTAGAGATTACCATTAAAAAGAATAAAGTTATACCAATCACAAAAATATAAAGAAAAACAAGAAAAAGATCTAATTTCCTCTCCTTGTCCCAATAAGTACACACAATTTAAGTTAATTTATTGCTATATCTTAAGATGTAACATATCCATGTTTCACTTCATATCTCAGGTCATTTATTTATTTGTTTGTTTGTTTGCCAAATTTATTTGCCACAGTTCAAGACAACTTTCTTAGCTAGAAACAAAATCCAAAATCCTTGTCATTTATTGTCCCCAAAGTGCCTTTTTCAAAAAGGTAAATGGACTTTCTTGGGTTATTTTTTTTTCCCTTTGAAAATGTTTCACTTCTCATCCAAGAAGCTTCTTCAGTTCATGGAATAGAAGATTTCAGCTTATTGGATGAGAAGTAAAATGTTTTCAAAGGAAAAAAACAAACAAGAAAGTCCAGTTACCTTTTAAAAAAAAAAAGCACTTTTGGAATACCATGACCTGGTTGATTGAGAATCTCCATAGATATTGGTCATTTATTCCTTATCAGCAAAAGTCCAATAAAGTTTGTCAGATATAACGGATTGTCTATCTTAACCTTGATTGACTAAGCCAACCTTGTATTCCTTCCCTATATTTTTAATAATCTTAATCTTCAAATAATTGCTATATGCTATTCCTTCCTACCTATCTTATATTACCTCACCATTCAACAAGCAGTAAAGATATTTCACCCCCCCCCCCCACCCCTATAAATCTAGAACAATCACCAGATACAAAAGAGCAGTTCCTACTTTAACTTCAGTTTGTGAGGCGCAAATAATGCCTTTTGAAAAAGAGGCTGCATCTATCAGGGGTTCTCAACCTTGGTAACTTTAAGACTTGTGGACTTCAACTCCCAGAATTCCTCAGCCAGCAAAGCTGGCTGAGGAATTCTGGGAGTTGAAGTCCACAAGTCTTAAAGTTGCCAAGGTTGAGAACCCCTGTTAATGGAGACATTATTAAAAAGGGGAAAACTGCTTTTATATTAGAGTCCATCTCCTAATTGGCTATTATCTGTCTAAAAATTTCCACAGGTAACCCTGAGAATCTCTAGTGCTGAATCTGAGAAAAAGGTACTTTGGATGAACTGGACAGACTGATAGATGGAGAAAAGATTGTTTTGTCACTCCATTTTGTTTGGCCATGAGACAAGGTGGGGGAGTTGTCAGGAAAAATAGACATTACCTAGTTGGATAATGAGCAAGCAGTTAAGCCCCAAGAAGCCAAATACTTCACAAAATAAATGATGCTGAACTTTGTATAAATCAGTTTAATCTATTCCATGCCAAGGAAACTACTCGAGCCCATGAAGTGTGGCCTCCGGCTCTCCCTTCTTTTGATTTTCCTTGCATACAGTATCCTGTTGTTTGGACCTGTGTACATTCCAATGGATTGCACCCAGAATTCCATTCCCAGGATAATCCCATTGGAAAGAAGGTGATTTGTATCATTTCTCCTTTTTTCCTTATATCTCCTGAGAAGCTGCTTTGTAAAAACTGATGGACCCTTCAGAGCACTGTGGAAGACAAAATTGGGAGGGCTTATACCGGGAGACTGAACTGGTAAAACCAAATTCCTCTTTTTTCCTTAGTAGGAATCTCTGCCAAACGTACTCCTTTCTAAGTCAGTTCTATAAGGGAACAGATCTTTTGATAACGTTATATTGCCTTATAATTTTATACAAATAATTTTATACAGCTATAGAAAACAAAATCAAATCTCCATTCCATGGACTTTGTAAGGGAGTAGTGGCGAACCTATGGCACATGTGCAAGAGGTGGCACTCAGAGCCCTCTCTGTGGGCACGTGCACCGTCGCCCCAGCCCCGCCTCCCCTGTGGCCCCCTCCTCCTCCACATCAGCAGCCCCCCTGGAGGAGAGTTGCCCCCGAGCGAAGTCGATGCAGAGCAGCACAGCCAAGGGCATGGCAGCCAGGCAGTGGGGACAAGACTGCCCTCGCGCCCTGTCACACGCAGATGATGCTGTGGGGCATGGGTGCAAGGGCGTGGCTGCCATGGCACGCTGGGCTGCCAGGGTGATCTGCTGCAGTGGGCCGTGGAGGCAGTGGGTGGCCATGTGGGTGGGCGGGGTGCAGAGCGGAGGTGGGCGGGGAGGTGGGGGCGGTTTGGGGGCACTCGGTCTCTAATAAGTTCACCATCACTGGTGTAGGGCATGATACAATTAAAAATAGCACAATATAAAGATACTACAAAATAATTGTCTGGAAAAAGAACACCAACATCCCTAAAACAAACCTTACAAAAGGCATCTATCAGCCACTCAAGTCCAAGGCCAATTATTCCAGTCGAGAAGTTCATTAATTTCCCCCTCCCCCCACTACCAAAATAAGAAGATTTATATAATCTGAAGGGAAAAGCTTTTGGATTGGATCAGATATAGTATCAAGTGTTAACCATTCCTTGGGCTGTCACAAAACAACGCTGGTTTAAAATGTGATGCCCCCGTTGCTAATGCCTATTCTGCCTCCATTTGTATAAGTAATTGCTGAATGATGGTCTAATTTGTGCCTCACGAGAAACAAGAGGATTGGTTTGCTCCTCCCTTTTTGCTCTCCATGAAACTTAACACATATAGTACCGGTACCAGAAAGAGAGGAACACATCCCGCAGTCAGGGCACTGAAGTCAGAACGGTGATGGACCTCACTTTGGGATTTTATCCTTCTTGCGTAGTTAGCTTAGCTGTAGCCCTTTGGAGCATCTAGTAAATTAAAATAAAGTGAAACAGACAAAGACATTGGAATGTGCCTGAGTCAAAATAACCCCAGAAAGGAAGACAGTGCTTGTGCAATTAGTAAACTGTTGTGGAGCCTTATGAGGAACCGTTCCCTTATTTCTAATATAGGTAAATGAGCAAATAAACACAAGCCCCCTCAACTCCACCATGCTTCTGCCTCAAATGGAAGAGTGAGGGTTTTTTTTCCTTTACCTTGTTGGTAAAGTGAAGAGAAGTTGATGTCAAAAACACCTGAAGGTGGGAGGTGGCACCTAAAGAGATGAAAAGCATGTAAGTGTTTGTGTGTGGGTGTGCGTGTGCGTGTGCCAATGGAGAGGGCAAATGCTGAAAGAGAAATAAGTCTAGCCCAGGGGTTCTCAACCTTGGCAACTTTAAGGCTGAGGAATTCTGGGAGTTGAAGTCCACAAGTCTTAAAGTTGCCAAGGTTGAGAACCCCTGGGCTAGCCAATGATCAGAGTGGAGGGGCATGCCTGCAACTCCTAATCCTCCCAAAATGTACCTCTAATCACATCCTCTGCTTTTTACCAGACTTTGAATTCACAGTAATTGATGGCCAAGTTCTAACAGATTTTGCATTTATTGGATAACGTTGTAATAAGAAGCTGTATTTATACAGGTACCAATAATGATGACTGAAGCCTATCTCATTCGTGGTCTGGGGATGAAACAAGGGCAATAGCAAGGGCTGAAGAGGAGAAGTACCTTAGGAGTTGTCAGGGTACGATTATGTTGTGGTTGAAATGGGGACCGATGCACAAATAAAGTCAAGCTATTGAGAAGCCATTCTTGAGAGTGATTGATTACATTAAGCTGACAAACCTCTCCAAAGGAGATCCTTCTCCCTTTTTTCAAACTAGGAAATGTTTACATTTGGGCAGTTCCTATAAATATATTCTCAACCACAGGCAGTAATACGAAAAGGCTGATCCAATTTCACAGAAAGTAGCAAAGGGATGAAATTTAATATATTCAGCTGGGAGAGGTTGAGTATAAATAACATGTTTCGCATGAAATTATCCATTTGCTTTGTAGCTTTAGATCTGTCCATATTTTACAACAGAAACTCACTTATGCCTATGGCTCCTTGGAATTTTCTTCTCCTTTTGGGAGAAATTCTGACTAGTCTCTATTTTCTCATGAGTTTGCTATTGTATAAATCCCCAAGAGAACCTTAAGCCTTGAAATGAATTATAAACAAGAAGGAGCACAAGGACATCCTCAGAAAATAGCTGATAGCAAAATCCTTTCTAACCTCCAAATTATATTTTTTATATACTAAGATTCTGTGCTATAAATGCATGACTTCTTTCAGGGATTGATGCAGTTGTAAAGGACCCAAGCCTAGGTCCCTATGAATAGGATTGTTCTTAAATTCAGAGGTGTCCATGGCTCTGTGTGTGTGTTTGTGTGTGGAAAAAAAATCAAGCTGACAGCTGTGATCAATCAAAGCCATGTCCTTTTATTACGGCCAACTTTTTTTTGACACCACACCCTCCCATATGTATGCCCTGGTTAAGTCTATTTCTGGTTCCTTTTATTTTCTAGTGTCTTTACTCACCGTCTTTCCTAGCCTCATTTTCACATCACATTGCCAAATTTTTAACATCCACATTAAAAAAAATATGTATTTTGGACATATATGCTCCAAAAATATTTCCTTAATTGTGTATTAGTTGCTTTTTTTCATAGAGAACTCTGACAGAACATTTAAGACACAAAAGCCAGTAGATCACTAAGTGTGATCCTCACATTAATTCTGGAAGTACAAAATCAGAGTAGGCTGCACTAGAATTGACTAAGCCGAGATCCCTCAAATTTCCTTTTCACTGCCTGAGGCAAGGGCCTCTGATTACCTGCTACTTAACACCTTTTTCAAAACTGGAGATCCTCAGGCTGAGCATTCTGCCTGCGAAGCATTCTGGGACCTGATCATGTCAACAGCTTAATGGTTGCCTGTTCCTGGCATGCAAACTACTTTCCGTAACAAGTTAGCATGGACTTTAATAAGTTTACTTTACAAAGTCATCTTCTATTCTCTGCCAAAGACCATAAACTTGATCTTATGAAAGTTTTGTATTTAAACAGACTTTGATAACAAAGTCCATGTTTTTTATTAGGAGCATGTACTGTAGATATGATACATAGGTTTAGTACCAATTTTTTAATGGGGGGGGCATATTGTTTACACAAACTTTTCTTTAAACTGCATGTAGTTTTCTTGAATCTATGAACTTTGTCCATGAGAACAATTAATCAGAGAACAACCTGCCTCCGGAAGTGGTGGGTGAGTGCTCCATCACTGGAGGATTTTAAGAAGAGATTGGACAGCCATTTGTCCGGAAGCAGATCAGGTCTCCTGCTTAAGCTGGAGATTGGACCAGAAGACCAGGTTCCTTCCAATTCTGTAATTCTGTAATCCTGTAGTTTTAAACTAATATAATTAATTTATATTTAACCTAAACTTGGTAGACATACTTCTAAAACAACAAAGAGAACTTCTTAGTTCCTAATGGAAGACACCTACTGTTACAACTAGATTTTAAAAGTTGGGATAGGTTTGAATATAAGGACCCTGAGATTAGATTCATTTGGAGCAGCGGTTCTCAACCTGTGGGTCACGACCCCATTTGGGGTCGAACGACCATTTCACGGGGGTCGCCAAACACCGCAGTCTGCCATTTTTCCCCCTTTTCCCCTCGGCCGTCGCAGGGGGCAGCACTGCGCATGTGCGGGGTAGCACCGCGCATGCGCAATGCGGGCCGTCGTGCCGTGCATGCGTGATGCGGGCCGTCGTGCATGCGCCGTGCATGCGCCGTGCATGCGTGATGCGGGCCATCGTGCCGCACATGCACGATGCGGATCATCGCGCGTGCCACGCATGTGCGATGTGTGCCGTCGTGCACACGCCGTGCATGCGCAATGCGGGCCGTCGCGCCGTGCATGCGCGATGCAGGCCATCGTGCACGTGCCGCACATGTGTGATGCGGGCCGTCACGCCGCACATGCGCGGTGCAGGTCAGGGTCGCGCCGCACATGCACAGTGCAGCTCAGGGTCGCGGCCTGAAAAAGGTTGAGAACCGCTGATTTGGAGGAATTCCACTTATGTACTATGTTTTGTCTCAGACGTAGCATGAGTTAGCATCCTATCTAAAAACGTCTTACACTATTGGACTGTAAATCATATTTAACAGAAACTAATAATAATAATAATAATAATAATAATAATAATAATAATAATAATAAAGTTGAAAGGGACCTTGGAGGTCATCTAGTCCAACCCTCTGCTCAGGCAGGAAACCCTATACCATTTCAGACAAATGGCTGTCCAGTCTCTTCTTAAAAACTTCCAGTGTTGTACAGGTAGTCCTTGAGTTACGCAAATTTCCATTGTTAAGTGAGACATTTGTTAAGAGAAGTTTGCTCCATTTTATGACTTTTCTTGCTACAATTGTTAAGTGGCAACTAAAGTTAATTGCCCAACTATTCTTATTTTCTGTAATGGACATTGAATTTTGTTGGTACTATATCTGTATCCGAACTTATTTCTATGTCTCATATATTTTGCATGGTAATAATAGTAGAGTTAATTTATTGAAGCAAAAGTTGAATAACAACAAACTCTTCATATGTCAGAGGACCAGTCCAGTATTTTGATATTCTAGAGTATATAATCATGTTGAATTCGAGGTCAGTGACCCTTACTATCGTGCTCCCTGCTTCCTTTCTTGAAGATAATATCTGCTAAATTAGGATGTTATAAATGTTCTGCCACTAAGCAATGTTCTTAATCCCAGTGTATGCAAAAGTCAGCAAACACAATGACTGTATTCTGTTTCACAACTGTAAAAAAACAAGTGAAGTCAATAACTGCCAGACCTTGTATTAAAGGTAGAAATGTTTATATTGTGGCTAAAAAGAATCTGTCAAATATATCAATAGCAAACCACAATGTTTCAAAACAAGAGAGCATATTTTCTCTTTTTTCTTTTGCTAGTTATTCTTTGTAAGTGCGCTCAAAGTATATGAGGAGAAAGAACATGTGGTAGTTATTTAGTTATTTAACCCCTTCTGTGAATTATGCATGCAGAAAAATTCTGCTTTGCTCTGATTGCCTAAAGTGTCTAGAAAGATAAGATAAAGATTTAACCTTTTTAAAAAGCAAATCTCACAAAATTCATTTGAGTATGTCCAATCCTTGCTAGTCCTTGAGCTAGTTTGCTTGCAGATGTTTCATTATGCAACTAGGTAACATCATCATCATCATCACACTGATGATATTACCTAGCTGGGTAATGAAATGTCTGCAAGGAAACAGTTAAGCTCAGATAGCACCAAGGAAGCACCAAGGACTCCATAATTCAATCTTGAGTTGCAGACATTCTTTTCTATTGACACCTGAATATACCGTATTAGTGGGATGGATTGAAAGTGGAGGAATTCTTTTCTTTACCCAGAATTTTTCCCAATGTTTTCAACACTATCTAAGGCCCTAACAGTTTCCAGAGCATCCAGCACCATGGACAATAATTAATTATTATTGATCAGTGGATGTGTAGTTTAATAAGTTCTGAATTCCTGCTGAAGGCTGGAACTGTTTTGTGATCAGTTCATTTAACTTCCTAAATAGATTCAGCTGCCAAAAGGCCCAAGGCTTTGTAGAGAATTCTTAATTTTCACCTAGAGTATTGTTGAACTAAATTTTTCCTTAGCATAAAATCTGATGGTTATTTAGAATAAGCCAAACACTTCCTTAAGGCTAAACATTTAAAGAGGTTAAAAGCTTAAGAGAAACTAGTTTGAATATTCTATCAATGTACCATAAATATCTAATGAATCCAACTGTCTCCAAAATTGTGCACCTTAGGGGGGAAAAAAATAACTGCAGTTTCTTCATAGTTCAGCAAGCAGAATCAGCGAGCACTGATTATTTTATTGTCTTGTTTTTGTATAATTTATATAGCTGGAATTGAATGGAATTTGTATGTGTGAGATACATATGTAGAAAAAGTGTGTGAGAGAGATAACAATATGAAATAAGCACATCCTTTAAAAGACAGTTTTTATGTGTTACTTGTTTGCTTAAATGCTATAAGAGGCAATGAAGTACTGTAAATGTTGTCCTATGCACCCTGGACATAAGGATCTGCCTATATCTGTAGAAAGAAAAACAAACAGAGCTGGGGGCTGGTGTTAAATGTGTCATCAGCTCAGAGTCCTTACGTTGCCAAAAACAATCCAAATCCAGCTCACCCTGAATTCTGTTGCGCCTTATCTAGCACCAATTCAGATTTGAATTTTAGTTGACTAAATTCTTGTGTATAGGCTTGAACAATAAATCCTCTGTGCTGCGAATTAACATATGGTCCTGATTCTTTGCACCTAACAGTATCCGCATTAGGAGGTTATTGGCGACTTTAATCCATCCAGCAAGGGACTATATTCCTATAACCCTTATTGGCATAGATTGGTTCAGCATTCCCTTTCCTTCAGTGGCATCTGCAGACAAAGTGTCTAAATCTGCAAAATAACAGGAATAGCATAAGGTCTGAAGCCCCATTCCTTTTGACAGGCATAAAATGTTAACACATGTATCAAAAAGCAATACCACCCCCCCTCATCTTGCAGAGGTTGACATCTCACACACGCACTGCCAATGCTCCGGCTTCCTTCTTTACCCCAGAAAAGTTCAGATCCTCTTCCTGGGTCTCTTTACTCTCTTTCCTAACCCAAGAGTGCTAGCAACATATATCCATGTTCAGAGCTATTTGAAAAAGTGTTATCTTGTAAAGTTTATTTATTTTTAATTTAGAAAATTTATATTGCTGCCTACTCGCACATAGTGACCCAAGGCAGCTTACACGGATATAAAAACACTATGTAAAAAGAATAAAAAAATAACAAGAAGAAAAATAATAAAATAATAACCCCCCCATCCCTCAGCCCCCACTCCAGCGACAACATACATTCAAATTAGCCATTTAATAGGCTCCTTCTCACTCTGAGTTCCCCAGGCCTCCTTCTGAAAGAGTGAGGGGCCAGTCTAATCTCTGAGGGAATGATATTCTAGAGAGAGGGAGCCACCACAGAGAAGGCCCTTCTTCTGGGTCCCACCAGATGTATCTCCTTAGGGGATGGGACCTGCATTATTCCTTGCCTCCCTGCTCTAGTGGGTTGGGTAGATGTGATCAGTAAGAGATGGTCCCTCTTGCTGATCATTCCATCTTCACAATTTACAGGGGGCCTCTATTTTCAAAACCACCTCCCCATCATTTCCCTCAAAGCATCACTTCCCTCACCCCTCTTTCTTTTTTACAAACTACTGACTGCTGTGCATGAATATAGATCCTGGGAAATACGGTGAATGTTGGAGGGCAGTGGACAGTTAGCTCATCATTTCATTTCCTTCTTTTGTGCAGTGGGAATGGAAGGTTCTTCCTAGACCAGTGAGGGTGAACCTTTTAGAGACCGAGTGCCCAAACTGCAACCCAAAACCCACTTATGTATCATCGGGTGCCGGGTGGGTGTGACTCATTGGGTGGGCATAGCTGCGATGGTAACGGCAGACTAGGTGGGACTCAAAAGTTAAATCAATCAATTCCAACTTTGCGAGATCTTTTTTTTTCCCGCGAGAAGTTAAAATTGACTGATTGATTGAACCTTTTTTTTTTTGCACACGGCGGTGGAGGCCTAAAGCGAAAAGGTTTTATAAAACCCAGCTGAAGGCCTAGGACGGGGGCAACACCACGCGTGCCCACAGAGAGGGCTCTTTGTGTCACCTGTGGCATGCAAACCATAGGTTCACCACCACGGTCCTAGACCGATAGCAGCACTGAGGTCTGCAGAAATGAACATGGGTCCAAGTCAGTTTGTTACAGACTGCTGGTCTGGAGGTGGCTTTATCATTTTTTTTCTCCAGCTGTTCCCAGATTTTGAACTATTACTCTTTCCATCCTAAGCATTTAATATATAGGTAAATGTACTATGTGCAATAGTGGCAAATATCTGTAGCTCTGGTGTAGGATGAAGGTGAAGGTTTGTTCTCCGAGCTTGTGGATTGGTTTCCAAATGTTTCATTATCAGCCTAGGTAACATCTTCAGTGGAGTTTAGGGGATGTCACTGTCAGTGTCATTCTGAGGGGTTCATAGGCTAGTTGTAGGTCAACATAGGTCATTGACCTACAACCAGCCTACAAACCCCTCAGAATCCAAATCAATCTCACAGCCAACTAGAGACCGCACCAACTCTCAACCAACCCATGTAAGCCCCCACACCAGCAGTTCACCTCCCAATGGCCTGACCTGGTGTAACCTCTCCATCACAAAACCCATCACAAGACTCACTGATGACTCACACCTGACCCATCACAAGACCCATCACAAGACCCTCACTTGACACACCCACACCTGAAGCCTTTTTTAAGCAGAAGAACACAGACACTGACATCCCCTAAACTCTCCTGAAGATGTTACCTTGCCTGCTAATGAAATGTTTGGAAACTGACCCACAAGCTTGGAGAACGAACCCTCACCCTCAATGCACTGTATGTTGATTGTTTGTAGGTAAGTATGTATGCTGGTCTCATGTGTTCAAGTTACTATCAAAATTTTTTTCTGAGCCTGGATTTTCAATAGGAGGTCATCTCTGCCCCTCCTTCTGCTTTTTAACAAGAATTGGGTCCGAAACTGTCTGAGACAGTTTCAAAGTAGGCCAGTATTATTAACAACATGCTGCAGAAGACACACAGAGAGAATAGGTTGCTTAATCCCTACCAGATATTATCAACGTTGTCTACGTTGTTGCATATCACATGATGCTAGATTTCATGGCTAATGTGTCCAGAAGTCTGGTTGCCTCATATCAGTTGTCTCTTTCCCAAATATATCATTATCACACAGCACAGAATAATCTCAGAGGACAAACTACCTCCACACCATCTTTCTGATCAAATTAATTCTAAGTCTTTAGACATGGCTGGTTGAGGTAGTCTGGGAGTTGGAGTCCATAGAAGGACTTAAAATGGCCAAGATTGAGAAACACTGTTTTACACTATATGATGAGAATTGGAGTTGCCCCTTCATCCTTACTCAGGAACAAATTCAGATATGGTCACTTTGTATTTCTGTAGTCGTCTCTGCTTTGCTGTCACAATTCAGCCTTAGGCTATTTTTTTTTTTTTTACCAAGACTGGCTATAACAAATCCAACATCTTTCTGGAGGGTTCAAGGACGATATTTATACTTTTCTGCAAAGAAATGGATTGGTCTCTGGAATTGGTCCTACAGTGGTGTCAACAGCGTATTAATCTTTATTGCAGGAATCCAAGCTGAAGGCTATTGTACAGCAGAAAGCATCAGAAAAATCTGTTATCACATTGATTGCACACATTGTGCCCTTGAAGGACTTAATTGTTTTCGCTTTCCCATGTATTCCTTTTCTGTAAATCAGTAACTAGGCAGATCTCTTTGAAAACACCTGAGCCTGAAGAAGAATATACTTGCAAACCAACCTTTGGCATATTCCTGTAAAAGCAAGTGCAAAACTTTCACTTGAGAGTTCAATAGAATTTACAACTAGTTTTAGTGAGGGCTTTTCTGAACTTCGTCTTCCCACCTCAGAGATTATAAAAGCCAGAGAAAAACTTCTTGATGCACCTTCTCCTCATGACTTACCTTAAAGAAATTATTCTTAAATATTGACAGAGGCAGGGATAGAAATTAAAGAAAAAAAAGAGATGGGATCAGCTCCTCCAAGCAACATGAGACACCTACCTCATTTTGATGGGGGGAACTCTAGAAGTGAACAGGTGTGGAACTCAGGAGGAACAGCAGAGAGGCCACCACAACAGCCTCCAAGAACGTGCCTCATTTTGTGCAATAGTAAGGCCTGAAAAGATGTTGTGTCTGAGTTTCACCTCATGTTTTTCTTTTCCTTTCAACATTCTCTTGGGATCAAGAAACATTCCTGCCTCTGTAAGAGAGGTGAGATGGGCGACAAACAAATTTAATGAATATATAAATAAAAATAAAATGTAAAAGCAAAATGAAATATGAAGCACACTACAATCTATAAACAACATTCAGGAACGTTTGATACAACTCTGCCTAGACCGTCCTGTCTCCAATCTTCCCTTTATAGGGAAGGTTGTTGAGAAGGTGGTGTCACTCCAGCTCAAACGGTCCTTGGATGAGGCTGGTTATCTGGGCCCTCAACAGTCAGGATTCAGGCTCGGCTACTCCACGGAAACTGCTTTGGTCGCGCTGACAGATGATCTCTGGCGGGCCCGGGATAGGGGATTTTCCACTATCCTGGTGCTACTTAACCTCTCAGCGGCTTTCGATACCATTGACCATGGTATCCTTCTGCACCGACTGGAGGGTTTGGGGGTTGGGGGCACTGTTTTGCAGCGGTTCACCTCCTACCTCACTGGTCGGTCGCAGTCGGTGTTGGCGGGGGGTCAGAGGTCGACCCCTAGGTTCCTCCCTTGTGGGGTCCCTCAGGGATCGGTCCTCTCCCCTCTGCTGTTTAATATCTACATGAAACCACTGGGTGAGATCATCCGACAACACGGGGTGAGATATCATCAGTATGCTGATGATACCCAGCTTTACATCTCCACCCCGTGTCATTTCAGTGAAGCAGCGGAAGTGATGTGCCGATGTCTGGAGGCTGTTAGGGTTTGGATGGGTGCCAACAGGCTCAAACTCAATCCCGACAAGACGGAGTGGCTATGGGTTCTGCCTCCCAAAGATAACTCAATCTATCCGTCCATCAGCCTGGGGGGGAGCTTTTGACCCCCTCGGAGAAGGTCCGCAACTTGGGCGTCCTCCTCGATCCACAGCTAAATTTGGAACATCATTTTTTGGCTGTGGCGAGGAGGACATTTGCCCAGGTTCGCCTGGTGCACCAGTTGCGGCCCTATTTGGACTGGGAGTCTCTTATCACAGTCACTCATGCCCTTATCACCTCGAGGCTCGACTACTGCAATGCTCTCTACATGGGGCTAGTTTTGAAAAATGTTCGGAGACTTCAGGTAATGCAGAATGCAGCCGCGTGAGCAGTGTTGGGCTTGCCCAGAAATGCCCACATTTCAGCATCACTCCGCGAGCTGCATTGGCTGCCAATTGGTCTCCGAACCCAATTCAAAGTGTTGGTAATGACCTATAAAGCCCTACATGGCATCGGACCAGGTTACTTACGGGACCGTCTGCTGCCCCATGAATCCCAGCGACCGGTTAGGGCCCACAGAGTCGGCCTTCTCCAGGTCCCGTCAGCCAGACAGTGTCGCCTGGCAGGGCCTAGGGGAAGAGCCTTCTCTGTTGCGGCCCCGGCCCTCTGGAACCAACTTCCCCCGGAGATCCGTGCCGCCCCCACCCTCTCCGCCTTTCGTAAATTACTTAAAACACACCTCTGCCGGCAGGCTTGGGGCAGTTAACATCTTGCCCCTAGCCAGTGTATGTCTGTGTGTATGTTGAATGATTGGTTTTTCTTTTAAATTAGGGGTTTTAATATATATGTATTTTTTAATTGTTGATTTCTATTATGTTGTAAGCCGCCCTGAGTTCTCCGGAATAGGGCGGCATAGAAGTCAAATTAATAATAATAATAATAATAATAATAATAATAATAATAATAATAATAATAATAATAATAATAATAATAATAATAATAATAATAATAAACAAGTATTCTTTCTCCCTCCCGCAACCAATTTCCTATCTGGTAGCAATCTCCTTACCTGAAAAATTTCAAGTGCAGCTTTTTTGAATTCTCAGCCAATAATGAAACTATCCCATAGTAAGAGATTCTGGGCAAACTCCATTACTTATAATGGACATACCTGTTTCAACTTGCTGGAAAAAAATCATAAGGATAGCTTCTCATTGAAACAAAGGCCATATAAGGATGTTGTCATTAACTGTGCAATCCTTTGCCTGTTTGCTAGAAAGAAAGACCTATTGAGCTTGGACAGTATTATTCTGCGGAAATCATTCATAACTCTGCATCTTCACTTGCTTCCTGTGGGATTTCACCAGGACTTCAGTGTGACTGACATCTGCTGCATTGTGCCAAAGTCCACATTACTCCCATAGGTTTTCCAGTAGTGCATAAAGACAGAGAACTGCATCAGACTATGGCCTGTAAGCTTCATTATTTGGAACTGGGAGGCCAGCACTAGCATCTCATTTTCTTTTATGGATTCAAAGGAAGGAGTGAGAAGTGATTAGGCAAAGGGTGGAAAGAAAGAACATGGCAAAGCAAGAAGAAAGCATCTTCAACAATTGTCTTGTTTGTTCTGTTATTCCTTTACTCCATTAGAACTTAGAGACTGGACAGCCATTTGTCTGAAATGGTATAGGGCAGGGGTTCCCAACCAGGGGTGCTTGCACCCCCTGGGGGTATGAGATAATATTCCAGGGGGTGCGAAAATTGGGTTTTCTAAATTATAGTGTATATGCATTATTCGTTGCCATTATTTCAAACTTTTGTAAGGGGTGAGAGAATATATCAGAAGCTTTTTAGGGGTGCGGAGTATAGAAAAAGTTGGGAGCCACTGGTATAAGGTTTCCTGACTGAGTGGGGTGGTGGTTGGACTAGAATGACCTCCAAGGTCCTTTCCAACTGTTGTTGTTGTTATCTTCTGATGGTACTAAAATAATCAATTCTAGCATTCATTCCAGCCATTAGAAAATGTTCTCATATCTTGCTAAGCCATTTAAAATCTCTCTCTCTCTCTCTCTCTCTCTCTCTCTCTCTCTCTCTCTCTCTCTCTCTCTCTCTCTCTCTCTCTCTCTCTCTCCCTCTCCCCCCTCCCTCTCTCCTTTTGGATGGTATCTCTTATCTTGGTCATCACTGACAGAAATGCAGTAGACTGACTTTGTGGAGTTGTGTTAGGCAATTGTGTTGCTGTTCAGATGCTACTACCGGTATCTCAAGACTGTTGATGCACTGGAGCAGAAAGACATACAATTCACTTTGGCTCTGGGTTATCAGTGGGGCAAAATATCAAAGGCAACTTGCTTCCATCAACAAATCTTAGGCCAAGACACTACCTAGCAACAGGGAGGCCACTTTCACATGATACATAAGGCCAGTTTTGTAACTTGAAAAGCCGCAGAAGAAGAAAGAAAAGAAAAGAAAAAGAAAACATAAGGATTGGATATAACGCAGGAAAGGGAGTTAATCCTGAAAAATACAAAAAAAAAAGTTATGGGATGCTTCTCCATGGCAATGCCAATGTTGTCGAATAGCCCCTCTTTAAAAATTGGGATGGCCACCTTCTTGTTAATTTTTCTAAAATTTCTGAAAACTGAGCCCTTTGAAAGAGCATTTCTCTGATTTGCTGTTATCATTTTATGGCTTTTCTCTCTCTATTTTAATGGTGTTCTTGTGGCTTTTGCTTAATTATCCTTATAGCTATTGTTTTAACTTATGATTGACAGGTTGATAGATTATACCACAGAACTTTTAATTGCAACATTTACTCTTTGTAAGTTTCAGAGAGGGGTTTTTTTTCCAGTTCATTGCAGCAGAGTAGAAATATGTTAACTAAATATATACATATTTGTATTCCTATTAATTACTTAATATTTATATTTCTTATTAACACTTTTTTTCAAGCTATCCATTGTTTTCTTTAGGGAATCTTAAACATTTCAATATTTAAATCCAGCTGGAGTAGTTCTTATTTCTGCAAATTGCTCCCATTTGGAATGTGTAGGAGGGGGGGGAAGTGTGGGTATAAAGTCTAACTTGTTTAAATAGATTGGTGGTTGAACACATGGCTTGTGTGTGATGTACTCCTCTTGCAATGGGACCTAACTTCTTGCATTTGCCACCCCTCCCCCTTTTCCCAGCACCTGGCCAATCTTATCTAGGTCTGAAAGCTAAGCGAGGCCAGGCCTGGTCAGTACTTAGATAGGAAATTGCCAGAATATCCTAGGACTCCCTCCCAGAAGGCAAACCCTCAAACTGTAACTCTGCCAAGACAATCATATGCGCGTGACCACTAAGTCATCAAGGATTATTTTTATTTTCATATATGTTTTCATTTTAGATTCTAATTAGCATTATGTAATTTTTAAAATCCTTTTGTGTAGCATATTAACAGTCTATTGAAAATCCTTCTATATAAATTTTGCACATTCTTTTTCTTGCATGTTCAACCATTTGACAACTGCTTGGTATAAGTAGCAATTATTTTTTTTTCCTTTTTGTAAACTGTTTTTGACACTGAAATTATGAATAAAATATTCATAAAATAAAAAAAAGGATTATGCTGAGCTTGAAAACTCTGCCTTTAGTCTTGAGAAGAGAACCATCTTTGTAAAAGTTTGCAATACACCTTCCCTAGCTTTCTGGTGGAAAACTAAATGAGGATTTCATGGTTTCGTCAGCTGATTGTTTCTCTTGCCTGTTTTTCCTTTTACTTTGTTTTTCAGATGACTCAGAACTTGGAAGCTTGAATGTTCTCTTGTGAATTTTGTATTGGCCTAATAAAAGTATTGCAATAATATAGACCCTGTGCTCTTAAATTGAGGATACTGGTTTACTACAATTATCAGGGCAAACAATTAAGAACAAAATCCATGATTCACTTAGAACTTTTTCTTTTTTCTGCAGACCTTAATTTCAAGAAATTTTCTTTGTGAACCAATCCTCTTGTCTGGATACAATCCCTGGCATGTTCAATGAAAAATGTATGCCTAGTGCTATTAGTGGTAGCATCAGGTGTTGTCACTGTTACTTTGACCTTTGCTGGAACCTTCCTTTTCTCCATTTTGCCCACATGAAGATTAGCAGCATCTAAAACCATAACCACAGCCACACACATACAAGCCTCTATTGTGCACATGTTAGCCTTGCATTATCTGAAGTTTGGCCCTCATTAAACACACCCAGGTATCAATTTATAATCAGTACTACATTGAATATCATATTATTCAAACTCACATCAATCACAATCATTTGCATTCCTCAGAGACAGTTTTTGCTTATAGATCAGCATCTTGGTCTTCCATTCTAACACTACTTTTAAGAAATTCTTAGGTCGTACCTAAGAACTGTATGCAACATGGGAAAACCGTACAAGAGTTCACATTAATATGATCCTCTACAGTGTAATTATTGTATATATTGGCGGGGAGGGGAGGGGAGGATATACAGTAGTAAAGACATTAGTTCTATCTCCCTTACCTCCTCTCATTCTGTGTATAATGGGTAAAGTTTACCACTGATGAAGCTTTCTGGTCAATTTGGAAGTAGAGGGTTTGTATTTAGCACCTTTTATATGTAGCTGAATTGCAACTCATCTGGGCCAATAATCCTGGGGATGATGAAAGCTGCCATTCAACAATATGAGCTGACAGGTAGCAAGCAGGTCAGTGAAAACTGGCATCCCTAATGTTTCTGGATGAGGGCTTATGAGATATGGTCATTTTGAGCTGCACGTGCTAACGCCTCTTTTATCAAGCAGAATGTGCCAACACCTTATGTGTTGCATAGTCCCCAGGGGAAAACTCAAGTGTTGACATAAAGGAAAGCTCAGGAGCTTTGCTTTTTCTACGTAAACAAGTTGGAACTTCACGCCCTATCAGCATCATTGTTTCATACCAAAAAATCCAGCACTGACCTCAGCATACCAGACTCCTCATACTTGTCTCTCAGACAAATGACTCTTGGAAAAACAACTACTGTAGGAGGTGGGGTGGGTGAGAAAGCTGTACAGTCCTAGTGAATAAGAACTCTAATACAAAGATAATCTCTGAATAAGTCACTATTAGAACAACCTTTCCCATCTGATGTGTTTTATGTGTGTTGGACTAAAGATTTCATGGGCTAAAAATTTCATGTTCATTAGCACAGCTGGGTGGAATTATTTATTCATTATTACACCTTTATTAATTTTTATAAATAACTCAAGGTATTTGGGGCTGAGAGAGAGAGTGACTGGCCCAAATATATATAGGAGATATAATGTGAAACAAAATAAGGTGATCACCAGGATGAAATCATAAACACAAATGTTTAATCTACAAAACCAAGCTTTTGTCGGCCACACTACTGACATCGTCAGGGTATAAAATGCTGGATCTGGGAGTTCATTTTTATATGGCTGGCTGCCTCTGCGCTTTGACCCTGGATCGGGTCATTGGTCTGCTCAAAGTGCAGAGGCAGCCAGCCACATAAAAGGGGGGACTGAAAAACCCAATGACCCTGAGCACACATGCGCACAACCCCATCAAGGAAGATCAGATGGATCCCGGAATAGAACCAAAAAAAGGGGGGATAAGTGTAAGCAAACGAAAGCAACCCGCGTATGCTAGCAGAAAGAAAGTGATTGAGCCCAGGAAAAAGAAAATAGTAACCTTGGAAGATACCAACACAGCAAGTGTCCCACCATCAGCAGCTGTGAGCTGAATGTGTTTGTATGCTGTGTGAATGGAATTAATTTTTTAATTTTTTAAACTAATTGTGTTTTTGAATTGTTTTGTTGTGAGCCCCCCCCCGGGTATTGGGAGAGGGACGGCATATAAATTGAATTAAATAATAAATAAATAAATAAATAAAGAGACACATGCCCTTTAAGAACAAACCAAGTAGAGAAAACAGACGGACCAATGACTAGATCGAGAAGCTGGGTGCAGAGCCGTCCAGCAATATAAAAAGGACTCCCAGTAATCTTGTATTGTGATCTGATGGTGTCAGCAGTATTGGCCGACGAAAGCTTAGCTTTAGCTTTTGTATTAAACAGTTTTTGTTTTAATATTATCCTGGTGCTCGGACTATTTTATTTCTATTATATGGATTTACCCAGGATTCACATTTTTGGTATAATTAGGTTTTCGCAGGTGTTTGTATGTAGGTCTTTGGTTATTCGGGTTTTCTCCCACGTAAACTTGGAAGTGTCTTGGTGACGTTTCGACGAAGTCCCATTCGTCATCTTCAGGCTGGTGTTTTCGGCTTCGTGCTTCTAGGAGCAGTATGTGATCGTAGCTGTTTCTTCCTTTTAACTGGCAGTGGGGGTATGAACTGATTGGGTAGGAGCTTGACTGTGTTCTGATTGGGTAGAGGTGTGTTCTGATTGGGTGGGAGCTTGGCTGTGCTCTGATTGGATGGGGGAGTGTTCTGTTTGGGTGGGGGCTTTGTTGTGCTCAGGTTAGTCTGAGTTGCAGGGGGATTTGAGATGGTGAGCTGCGTTGCTGTTGTTTGGCTTCACATTCGTGGTCGTGCCTCATCTTCATGGTGGGTGTCAGTTTGCTTCATGTATGAATTGGAGGGGTTTAAAGTGGCTAATGATGCAGCTGTGGTTTGGCTTCTGGTTTGTGGTCGTGCCTCATCATCGGTGTGGGTTTGGGTTTTCTTTTTGCGTGGATGTGTGGTGGTGATATCCTGTGTGGTTTTCGTGAGTGTGGGTCTGGTGTCATTCTTTATGTTAGGGACTCGTTTGTCAATAAGGGCAGGTTTCCAAATGGCTGGTAGGTGGGAGGTATCATCTCATTTGGTCATGCTGTGTGGGTGTTTTTCTATCTCGATGGCTTCTCTGATTATTCTGTTATTAAAGTGTTCAGTTTTGGTGATAGTTCTGGTCTTTTTAAAGTCAATTTCATGTCCTGTGGCTTTAAGGTGTTGGACCAGGGAAGAAGTTGGTTCCTCTTTTTTGACTGAGTTCTTGTGTTATTCAATGCGTGCACTTATTATTCTGTTGGTTTGTCTGATGTATGTGGTGGGGCAAGTGGTGCATGGGATTTCATATACTCCTTAACTTTCTAACTCAGTTTTGTCTTTGGGGTTTCTTAGGATGGTGGATATTTTTCTGTTTGTGCAGAATGCTGTCTTGATGTTGTGTTTGTGGAGGATCTTGCTGATTCTGTCTGTGGTGCCTTTTATGTATGGGAGGAGGGCTTTGCCATTTTCTTGTTCTCTGTCTTGGATTTTAGTGAGGGTTTCTTTTTGGATTAGGTTGGTAATCTTATTTCTTTGGAATCCGTTGGATGTTAGTACATTAGTGAGAGTGTGTAGTTCAGTTTTTAGGTGTTGTTCGTCAGCTAAGCGTTTTGTTCTGGAGATGAATGTCTTGGCTACGGAGTTGATCTGTGCTGGGTGTTGGTGTGAGAGTGCGTGCAGATAGCGGTTTGTGTGTGTTTTCTTCTGGTAGATGGTGTGTCCTAGGGAGCCATTAGATTTCTTGTAGACTAAGACATCCAGGAAGGAAAGTTGGTTATTAGCTTCTGTTTCCATGGTGAACTGTATTTTGGGGTGTAGGCTGTTGAGGTGTGTGAGGAAGTTGTCCAGTTTTTCTTTCCCATGTGGCCAGATTATGAAGGTGTCATCTACGTATCTGAGCCAGGGTTTGGGTTTGTGATCAGATTTTTCTAGAGCTTGGATTTCAAAGTGTTCTATGTAGAGGTTTGCAATGACAGGTGAGAGGGGTGATCCCGTGGGTGCTCCTTCTATTTGTTTGTATTTTTGTCCATTATAGATGAAGTATGTGTTGGATAGGCAGTGGTTGGTCAGATCTAGGATGTGTTTTGGGGGGGGGGTTATATTTGTTTTGGATAGCTGTCAAGGCTTCTTTGATTGGCACTTGGGTGAAGAGGGATATGACATCGAAGCTCACGAGTAGGCTGCTGGGTTGTAAGTTTTGTTTCTTTATGATCTCTATGAACTGGAATGAGTTTTTTACATGTGAGGTGATGGATTCTGCATAGGGCTGTAGTTGTTTGGCGAGAAATTTGGCTAGGTTTTGTAGAGGTGAGCCTATGGAGCTGACTATGGGTCTAAGTGGGGTTCCTTCTTTGTGTATCTTGGGGAGACCATAGAGCTTAGGGTATCTGGATGATGTCTCTCTGGGAATGATTTTTTGCTGGATCTCTTCGCTAATGGGGGAGGCTTTTATTTTGGATCTAGTGGTTTTTTCCAGGTAGGTGATGGGATCTGTGTTTAGGGGTTTGTATGTGTAGTCTTGGAGTAGGTTGGTTAATTTGGTTTGGTAGTTAGATGTGTTCCTAACCACCATGGCATTGCCCTTGTCTGCTGGTAGGATTATTATGCTGGTGTCTTCTTTCAGGTTAAGTAGTGCTGTTTAGTGGGTTCTCAAGAGCACCATTGAAATGGAGAAGTACATGGGATGACTTGTCGCCATTTGTTTGCTTGCTTACTAAATTTATATTGTACATCTACATATGCTGTATTAGACTTATATCCACCCCTCTATTTCTCGAATTTAAAATATTGTAATACTCCTTGCTAACCTTCCCCCAAACTTGCCCGCCCACCTGCCCATCGACAATGTAGCAAGATAAACCGGGCAGGATAGAAAGTGATGATCAAGTCAGCTTCCATGGTGTTAAGAGTGGACTAGGGTCTCCCAGAACCAGTTCAATACATTCACCACCACCCACACTGATTCTCACTTAGAAGTAAATCTTTTGTATCCTGTCAAACTGATGGGTACTGAGGTGAAAGAGAGAGAGGTAGGAGTGACCTTAACCCATTGAGAGGTTTATTATAGATGCATTGAAATGGGGGATGAAAGCCTCTTGGTGGGAGGGGTGAGATAAGAAGAAAGATAGGGAGAACGCTGTGTATTTTGGGGCTCACTTATATCGATAATCATATTTATCTTCCTATTTCTACATGATGCTTTCCCTGTACTTTACTAGGATTTAGCTTTATATTCAAACAAGGCCAATTTTCTTTGACTGATGGAACTCTTGCAAACTATAGACTTTCCATTTATGTACGTACCTCTCCTATTTCCTGCTCAAATTTCCACCAATTTCTGTTACACATGCCTTCTATTTTAATGTTCAGTTCTTCACAAAAATAGGGCATATTTTTAAGACTCCTACTCACACCTTGGAGAAAGTCCCAATGAAATGAATAGGGCTCATATCACCAAGATATGGTTAGAATGTACAGATCCATCTTCTACATTTCCCTTTGGACATTTATTATTTACTCTGTAGTCATTAAATCTGTGCTAAGTTTGAAGGGCATTAGTCCTTGGAAGATATATCTCAAAATCATAATTGCTCTGTCAGAGGTTATCAGCAGTTACAAATAAGTCTATCCAATGATAGTACGCAATTGGCAAGTTATGCCTGAATAGTTGTATAAATAGTGCTGTTATGCGGTTAAATTCCTAGATGTCAATCTTCAGACAGCCTTCCAAATTGTTTACCTGGTCTGCTTACTGAGCCTTCAGAAGTCTCCCTTAAGGTTACTTCCCTTCCCTAAAACCTCTGCCTTCCAAAACAAGAGAGAGGGAATCAAACAATATTGGAATCTGCCAGAAAACAGTGGTTCCCACCCCTCACATATTAATAGTGCATATAGATATTAGTTAATGCTTGTTATTATGGAGGTTATTATGGAGAAGGCAATAAGAGTGTCAGCTCTGCCTGGCTCGGCTGGGGCCTCAGAGGCATTCTGCCATCAAAAGAAGAAGGATGAAAGGGGGAAGATGAAAGGGCAACAAAGCTTTGTGTGTACATGATAGGAAATCAGGAAGGGGGGGGGAATGACAGGTGAGAAGGACCAGGGCATCCAAATCCTGTCTGTACCAGCATCCCACAGTCAGATACCCTGAGAAATATGTGAATTACCCCCAAACATCTCAGCGTTTTCAAAACATCTTGGTGAGCTCCGGTTAGCTGTAAAGGGACTGGGCATGGGGGGAGGGATGGGCTGGGGGCAAACCTACACCTTATTTTGTGAGTGCAGTTATTTCAGAGCTGGCTTGAATTTACTGCAACCAACACTCTTAGTAAAAGAACCCTTTACTTTAATCAAATGGAGCAGAAGGCTTTTCTTTCCTAAGGGATCGGATTGGGGCAGTCTGACAAAAAGAATGATTCCAGCTGTGAATCTGTCCACAACTGTCTTGTGCATTTCTGATCTTGCCCAGAAACAAAAGGAATTTTCCCATATTAGCTTAGTTGCTGGATGGTATTAGATTTAGCTATATTTTTGTAGAGTAACAAGTCAAGGTCAAAATTTCACCCCAATACTGTATCTCTCAGTGACAAAACTTTATTATGTTTCTGTTCATCCAATGATATCTTAATGTTTAGACACAGTCTCTGAGTGCATAATAAAAATCTCTCATGCCATATTCATAGCTTTAACTCCCAGTGAGTAAAGTGGTTGGATTCTACAAGCATATGAGTAGCTTTTCTGGCAAAAACAGCAGCAGATCTTCTGAACCCATTAATGCTTATCAGATCCTTCTGGCCTTGAAGTGCCATTTTCATGTTTAAAATGGATCTAAATAGGATACAATCAAACCATGGGCAACAATATCATTTCCTACATTAGCTTTTAATGCACTTCTTTCTTATCCTTCTTAATGGTTTCATTAACAATCTGATTGGCAATAAAAGGGATAGGCAAATCAAGTTTATTTTTTTGCAGCAACCTGTTGAAAAGTTGAAAATTACCAATGAGGAGTGAAGAGTAAAATAAGTAGAAAATAGAAACTTCTGAGATGTTAAAAATGGATATATCTGTTGAGATGTAAAGTTACAATCCATTAGGATAGCCTTCCTTAATCTGAAGATGATGTATTGATGATGATGTACAAATACCTATTGAGCTGTATGTCTATGGAGATTCCCAGTCATTCAGGTCATAGTTATTCTGAAGATGCTTTTTCATGAGGCAACTGGACTTCTTGTTTTTCGCTTCTTATCTAAGCAGCTTCTTTAGCTCCCCACCATCCATTCAGAGCTGAAGAAGCTTCTTGATGAGAAGCGAAATGTCTTCAAATAAAAACAAGAAAGTCCAGTTACCTTGTGGAAAAAGCATCTTTGGGATACCTATTCAGCTGTTTGATATTCCTTATATTCTGAATTATAGGTAACAGTACAAAGATAATCATAATAGCAATAGCACTTAGACTTATATATCACCTCACAGTGCTTTACAGCTCTCTCTAAGCAGTTTACAGAGTCAGCATATTGCTCCCAACAATCTGGGTCCACATTTAATTGACCTCAGAAGGATGGAAGGCTGAGTCAACCTTGAGCCGGGTCAGGATCGAACTCCTGGAGTGAGCAGTGAGTTAGCCTGCAGTACTACATTCTAACCACGATGCTACCACAGCTCATAATAATACAATAATTGACAATGTTTTGCCTCTTTGAATACCACTTGAGCTGAGAAATCTGGTAGTTGTGCATATAGGCTATTCTTCTTCATCCTGGAGACCAGGTGATTGGACTGCTGGTGCCATTTCCACTAGGTGCTGATGGTTAAAGCCAGATCTCTTTGCAATAAGGCCACCCTAATTTGGTAATAGATGAGAAGCAGATCTGCTGTATATTACTGAAATGTGACTTAGTGAGTGTGACAAAGATCTATCCAGCTTTCATTTAAGGAGAGAAGTAACTTAGAACTAAGGAGAAATTTCCTAACAGTGAGGACAATTAACCAGTGGAACAGCTTGCCTTTAGAAGTTGTGGGTGCTTTATCACTGGAAGTTTAAAAAAAAAAAGAGAAAAAGACTGGACAGCCACCTATCTGAAATGGTGTAGGATCTCCTACTTGAGCAGGAGGCTGGACTTCACCAGAAGACTTCCAAGGTCCCTTCCAGCTCTATTCTGATTGATTTATTTTTTTTAAGTAACCTTATCATGAAATAGTGCTGATACTATTTATTATAACCTTGACAGGATTTCTTCACTTTATAAGCTAATAAAGAAAAAAGAAAGAAAGAGGTTTCAAAGGGCAGGAGATGATTACAAAACAAGCCTAGGCTTTATTGAAGGTTGGTTCTGATTCAGAATGACTAGCATCATTTAGTACTTCCAAAGATCAGTAACTCTGTCATTAAAGATGATTGGCATCGATAAGCATCTAGAGAATTAAATACATTTTTTTTCTTTTTACAACCCTGTAATCCCTTTTATGGGGTGGGCCGACTAAATGGAGCTGAGTGTTTACGGGCCAGATGCCTTTCCTGATGCTTATGTAGAGTTTACAGCAGATCTGTCACTGTCTAGGATTGAACTTTCAACCTTCCGAGTGGAAGGGGAGCATCTTTACCTCTGGGCCACCAGGGTGCTCTATAGAATTGAATTAATTAATTAATTAGAATTAAATACATTTAATCCTTTGAAATCACTTGCACCAAAAGCTGTAAAATTACATTTTATGGGAACACTATTCTCACATGAATGTAAATGTAGGGATTTTCTGGTGGTCTATTATCCAAGAAGTAACCAGGCCAACTCTGCTTAGCTTCTGACTGCTGTTATTTCTTGAGCAGAAGCCTAGGTGAAGTCTAGATATAAATCTCACCAACTATGAAGTTGACTGGATGATGGCACCATCATGGAACATTCACTCCATTATGCTGGAGCACAAATACCCAGATCAAATATCATTGAAGCCATTGGTTTTTTTGGGGAGAAAGGTGGTGTCTGAAACTACCACAGAATCAGGGAATTTTTGCTCATCCCTCCTTCTTTATTCAACTCCCTCCCCATCTGGCTCCAGAAGGGGAGAAATAAAACAGAGGGAGAGAGAGAGAGAGAGAGAGAGAGAGAGAGAGAGAGAGAGAGAGAGAGGGAGGGAGGGAGGGAGGGAGGGAGGGAGGGAGAGAGAGAGAGAGAGAGAGAGAGAGAGAGAGAGAGAGAGAGAGAGAGAGAGAGAGAGAGAGAGAGAGAGAGAGAGAGAGAGAGAGACACGGAGCCTAGAGAACATCTACTTTTGTTGGCATATCAAGGTTCTTTATGCTGGATCCTCTTCTCCTTATAGCAAGATGGAGAAATCTGTGGTTCTTCAGATGTCATTGGGATCTAGTTCCAGCCAACATGTAAGGGTTATGTTAATGACTGACATTTCACAGGCGTACTAGGACATAAACTAAAACTTTGAGAATTCTGACCTTTTTTAAAAAAAAAAAAAGTTGCCAATACACCATCTGTCTGGTCTATACCGCTTTCCCAAAAAGAGGTCTGTGAGATTTTATGGCAGATTCTGATGCGCTTCTGACAAAGAGCATCCTTCTGCATTTGGCTATGGAATCTGGGGCTTGTTCAATCATTCATCTCTGAGATAAACTCAGGCATGGCAGGTGCTGAAATTTATGTAGATAACGTAAGCCATTCAAAATCCCTAATTTACAAAGGTTACTTCTTACTGACTTTATGACTGAAGAAAGAGTTACTCTGTAGATGCCTTATCCCCAGCCTAGCATCCTTCAGATATGTCGGATTTCTGCTCTTATAATCTGTTATCAACAACACCTTAGGCTAGAAATTTTGGGAATTAAACCTCAAAATGTCGGGAGAACATTTTTAAGGGTTAAGAATTTGTTTTAAACTGATAATAATGTTGGCTGGAAGAACCAGCCTACCCAGTACTGCTGGAGAACACTGGTTGCTTATGTTCAAAAACTATTTTTTAATTAGGGCTTCAAAGAACAACCTTTTCCCCCTTTGTTTGGAGACATCGGCTTTATTTATTAAATTTCCTTGGCTACTGAGGAATGTTTTCTCTTCTCTATCCAGATGTAAGATAAAAACACTCTTTTTCCTTTTAAGCATAAATCATGGAAGGATTTGGCAATAAAGCACCTCTAGGAAATGCTGTGTAGACCCATAAAGAATAGGAAATATAAAAAATATTCATTCTTCACCAGCATGGAGACCATCAAGTATATGAGATGGATATCAACTTGCAAATATCCCCACACTGATGTCTTAGGGAGGCCTCTGGACTTTTCCTCCGATAGACCCCAAAGCTTTCTTCTGAGAAAGCTTAGCTATAAGTTAAGGTTTATAGCTGAACAAAAGGCACCTCCTTCCTTCTGTGATGTTTCATCCTCTCATCCTCATCATTTTAGTTATTGTCTAACCATTGCAGGATGAAGGCCTCTTCCTCAGGTTCCCAACCAATATGGTCTGGCGCTTTCTTTTGCCAATTGGGCCCACAATACACTCCTTCTATGATCGGGGCCTTGTCTGGGAAATGAAATTGTGGGCATATGTCCAGAAGGGTGTCCCAAGGTGAATAGGGCATGATGGATACCCCAGACTAACACCGATCATATCCTCATTGGACCAGCGTGGCAGATTATGGTCTATTCGTCCACATGCCAATACAACCTCAAAAATGGACCTCATTCCCTGGAGCAACTATCCATGGTAGCAGGAAGATCTGTAATATATACATAGCTTGATAAATCATGAGTCCAATGAAACAACTTAGAAGACATTTGTTGCTTTTCCTCAGGATCATGTGATATTGCTGCCAAAATTGTCACCATTGTGGTTTGGACCTACTTTGCTGCTGTTTAATTGGGTTTTTGTTTATCTAGTTTTAGCACCTGAGTAAAGAACAGATCATGTCTAAGGTCATATCTATGCAAAAATATTGAAACTTTCAAAAGAGTTCACAAACTGTGTTAGCTGCCTTTGTATTTGTAGTTTGATTATCATTTTATTTTGTGTTGACTTAACCACATTGCAGGGATGTAAACAAATTAGATTTTAAAATCCCACATCCTTATTTTTTTTTTAAGTTCAGGGTTCAGTGATCCCCACAAAAATCAAGAACTCACTAGAAAGGAATGCCTTTAAAATCCCAGACTTAAATTTGATTTTGTGTGGTAGTCATGAGTTTCTTATGGAATTTGCTTCCCAGAAAAAAACAAAACAAAAAACCTCACCTCAGGAAGACTTAGAGTACTGGATAGCAAGCCAAAGATGTCAGACTCAATTTATGGCTAGATAATTCCAGCCAAACTTGGAAGATTTTTCTGAGCAAACAAGCAGGAATGTGGAAGACAAAAACAAGCAAGCATCCATGATTAATGGACACACTATGTGGGTTCGAAAGCAGAGGAAATCCAAGTCTCCCTTTCTGAGAGGGCAGTGCTGCAAAGATTTTGAGAGTTATTTAAATCCATTCCTATTCATCTGGAAATTGTCCTCTCTCTCTCTCTCTCTCTCTCTCTCTCTCTCTCTCTCTCTCTCTCTCTCTCTCTCTCTCTCTCTCTCCCCTAGAATGCAATAAAGATTTGGTTTCTAGTTTGGTTTGTCCTTGTTTCAATGAAAAGCCCACCAAAAAGTATGAATAAGACAAGTCTGTTTGAAGCTCTTGATGTAAATATTCTTTCAGATGTTAATTTACTAAGTTTACGAAGGCCTGGTCTCTTGATTTCAGTCTCATGTACCTGTAAAGTCTGTTCATAAGAGTTGTTCTATTAGGTATGGCAGGTGTTAAGGATTTATTGAATCTTCATGTCTTCTTAGAGACTTAGTAGAAGTATAGATGTGAATCAATATGAAGTTCCGTAACTCTGAAAATGTCAGAACAATTCATATCCCTATCAAAATGAATAAAATGTTCATTTCTGAGGAATTTCACAGGATTTCTTCACTCTCGAGAAAGAGGTTTCAAAGGGCAGAAGATGACTACAAAACAAGCCCAGGTTTTATTGGTTTAATGGTTCTGACTCAGAATGGCTTGCATCAATTAGTACTTCTATGGATCGGTAAGTCTCCCTATTGGGTTACCAGGCCTAGTACTTACACCACTCTTTCTGCTAAAAGAACTCAAGAAGGAGACAATTCTTCTAACAGAATCAATCATCCTTATGGCTGAAATACTTTATAACATAACCACCTGCATTCTTTCATCTATCTCATATGTTTATAACCTCATCTAACAAAATATTTTCCCTCCTAGATTGGATTGATTCTTAATGTTACACAATTTTTCTTCCGACTCACTCCTGGTTTTTCCATTATCACCATGCACAAGAACATAACATATATCTATCTTCAACTAATGGATTTTTATGTCCCGACAACAATCTAATGACACTTTTGCATACCTGGGCATACAATTTAATACTTTCACTCACATGTCTATGGAGATTCTCAGTCATCCATGTCATGGTTGTCCCAAAGATGCTTTTTCAAAAGGCAACTGGATTTCGTTTTTCCTAGAAGATGTTCTCATCCAAGAAGATCCACCAGTCAGAACTGAAGAAGCTTCTTGGATGAGAAGGAAAACATCTTCAAGGGGAAAAAAAGTCCAGTTGCCTTTTGAAAAAGCACCTTTGGGATTTTCACTCTCAATTAAGCTTGCACCTTTGCTTCCCTTGTGGTGTTAACTGACAACCTCCAAAAGTCAGATCACATTGTGTCCATTATAAATCACAATCTTTCATATAGTATGCTCATTTACTAAATACACCCAAATACATCGATTTCTATGGCTTACCATGGCTTGAGTCAATCAAATCCTTTACATCATCCTTTGCAGTAGTATACAAAAGGTGTGGCTAGTCATGCTTACATAATTCTTACATAATTCCCTACTAATGATAAGGATCGTTCAGTCTGAGTACATTATGGCCATTATGCCAAAGTACAGTTTTGCTCTCAGTCAACTCACATTACTTATGCAAACTAGGCTCTCATTACCTTGCAAGCCAACATACCAGCAGGTAGGAGGTATGTGCAGAGCACTGACATGCATGCAGCCTTTAAAAGGACATAAAAATAATCTGTATATAAACCAGCATATATACCAGTGGTGGTAAACCTATGGCATAGGTGCCAGAGGTGGGACTCAGAGCTCTCTCTGTGGGGACATGCACCATTGCCCCAGTCCTAGGCCTTCAGCTGGGTTTTATAAAATCTTTTCGCTTTAGGCCTCTGCTGCTGTGTGCAAAAAAAAAAAAAAAAAGGTTCAATCAATCAATTTCAACTTCTCGCAGGAAAAAAAATCTTGCAAAGTTGGAATTGATTGATTGAACTTTTTAGTCCCACCAGTCTGCCATTACCACTGCAGCCACGCCCACCCAATGGGCCACACTCATCCGGCACGATGATGCATAAGTGGTTTTTGGGTTGCAGTTTGGGCACTCAGTCTTTAAAAAGTTCGCCATCACTGATATATACTTAGAATTAAAAACATTTAATATTTTGGAATTGTTTGCACCCAGAGCGGTAAAAATACATTTTATAGGAATACTGTCCTCACATGAATGGGAAAATAGGAGCAAATATATTATTTAAGGAGAGTTTTTTGGCACCACTCTACTTCTCATTCATTTGTAAAGAGTTGGGGAGTTGCGTACCAGATTTCAGCAGTCAACACTGAACTGACTTATGTCCAATAAGTGTGTCCCTCCTCCAGCGTTTCTAAGCAACAACATAATATAAAGTTATCAACTGCAGCCCATTGTTCACAAGTGTTCCACCTCAATTGTTTCCTCTGATGTTGCTGGCATTTTCCATTGTGCCTTTTATGATTCAGATCTGCCTGCCTCACTCCCTAGATTTTCCTTCAAAACCCTGCATAGAAGGTCAAAAAGGGCAGAAAGGAGAAAGCTTTCTTTCAAGCATCCCAGGGGGCCATAATTTTAGCTAGTAAAGATGACTAATGTAACATGCAATTACTGCTAGTATCCAGTCATAACACTGGACAATTTTAAGAATGGAGCAAAAACTGTGCCTTATTTTGGAAATTAGTTGGATGTATTTGATTTTCAAAAAAAGTAATTAATCACCAGAAGCCCTTCTGCATAATAAACAAAATAGTCTCTGTTGATGTTGGATGTCTCAGAGCATGTAAACATATTCCACAAGTATTTGGGCTGGGAGGTTAAGCAAATTCTGCTATACCAGTGCTTTGTTACAATCTTAAAGATTGAGTGGGATAGTTCTTCAATCCTGGCATGTGATGTAGAATGCTTTTTTAAAAAAATAACAGAATAACAGAGTTGGAAGGGACCTTGAAGGTCTTGTAGTCCAACCCCCTGCTCAAACAGGAAGCCCTATACCATTTCAGACAAATGGTTGTTCGATCTCTTCTTAAAAACCTCCAGTGTTGGAGCACTCATAACTTCTGGAGAGCAGTCGTTCCACTGATTAATTGTTCTGAAATTTCTCCTTAGTTCTAGGTTGGTTCTTTCTTTAATTAGTTTCCATCCATTGCTTCTTGTCCTGCCTTCAGATGCTTTGGAGAATAGGTTGGACCCCTCTTCTTTGTGGCAACCCCTGAGATATTGGAATACTATCATGTCACCCTTAGTCCTTTTTGTTAAACTGGACATACCCAATTCCTACAACCGTTCTTCATATGTTTTAGCCTCCAGTCTCCTAATCAGCTTTATTGCTATTCTCTGCACTCTTTCTAAAATCACATCTTTTTTATATCATGGCAACCAAAATTGGATGCAAGCCATTATAAAATGATATTAACATTTCAGATGAACTTGATTCTGTACCTGTTAAGGCAGACTAAGTGTGTTGGTTTTTTTGGCAGCTGCAGCACTCTGCTGACTCATATTTAAATGTTGTCCAGTAGGAGTCCAAGATTCCTCTCATAGTTTCTACTATTGAGCCAGGTACCACCTATTCTGTACCTATGCATTTTGTTTTTCTTGCCAAAATGTAGAACTTTACTTTTCTCAGTATTGAATTTCATGTTGTTAGATAGGACCCACTGTTCAAGTTTGTCTGTATTTTGAGCCAAAATTCTGGAGTATTTGCTATTCCTGCCAGCTTGGTGTCATCTGCAAATTTAATGAGTTCCCCTTCTATTCCCTCATCTAAATCTTTGATGAAGATATTGAAGTGTGCTGGGCCTAAGACAGAGCCTCCATACTACAAAAATGTCCTGATTTTATAAAAAGTCTTAATTTTATTATTTGTGTTAAGGGAGTTCTGATTTTAATTTTTGTACACTGCCTAGGGTAATCTGAGTGAAATTTGTAGCTTTTTTTCTCATAGAACACCCAGAACAGAGTTCCGGCACCTTTTTTGGATGAAACCTTGTAGGGGAGGCAAGGCGGGTTGTATGACGTGTGTGAGTTCCGGCACCTTTATTTTTTTAGAAAAAAAGCACTGGCTATATAAATTATTGAATTGAAAGGTAGGTTACAAAGTCAGAATGCCAAGAATAGTAATATTTATGGTAACAATGGACTTTGATCATGAAGTATGTTATATGCTTAAATTGAAGTGTTCCTGCCCTAGGGATGTGTGAAGTGTGGAGAGGAAGATTGTTGGGGTTTTTTGTTTTTTTTTTGTCCTTTGGGATGTGTTGACCTCAGATGTGCAAATTTCTTCCTTGGTGTTCCATTTTATGAGGGCTCTGACATTGGGGTGCAGTATTGTGATAAAAGATGATCTTGTGTAGATTTTGTTTCTTGGAGACAGCCCAAGTGTCAATGTGGGTGGAAAACGTTTAAGCAGTTTCTTTGTAGCTTAATTTTGAGGTGGTTGGTAGATCAGATGTAGTTGGGGAATGTGTGATCTACTTTTGAGAGAATGGGGTTGATTCTCTTGCAATCAAGGCCAGTGACAGTTATGAAGGCACTCTGGCCAAGCTGGCTTCAGACAGCACTTGTTTGCCCATCCCAGCCCAACAAAAACTGTGAGTCGGGGGTGGGTAAGTAATGTGCACATAGAGAGTTGTCAGATGCAAATGATCAGGTCACATTTGAAGGTCCAATGAAACTGAGTTATCGCTAATCATGCTTATGCACAGTAATCTACTCAACTAACAATTCACACCTGCTTGTAGTTAGATAAAGATCAATGGAGTTCAAGGGAAGTTGTGGCTACATAAGGATTCCAGGATGGTTCCTCTTTTCACTCCTTTGCCCCTAGCTTCTGCCACTTCTTCTCCTACAATAGTGCTGTCAGAAGCCCTCTGGAGATATCTTTCTTCAAGCAGAGATCAGAGTTTCTGAACCCTGCTAATTTGCAGGAGCAGAATGCCAACATCATCATTGCCAATCAAAGGGGTACAGCCTCAAACTCAGCCTTTTGAAAGGGGTGCTGCTGAGCCTGCAATCATCATTTAAACAGTTGTCTTATGTTTTAAAACAACTTGGTCACTTAAATGTTACTGCCTTCAGTAACATGGCACATTGTAGTCATTCTATAAATAAGCATCTCCCCATTTTGTGTGAGCAACAATGCCTGGCATTCAAAAGTCTGCCCATCAGTCCAAAAATGTTGCCTCCCCACTCAGAGCAATTGGCAACAACTAGTCAGTCTCTGCCTTGAAAAAGCTAAACAGAGTCAAAATGTGTTAGTATTTGGATGGGAGATCACCCCCCTCCCAAAATTACAGGCTGCAATGGGAAGTCTGGGGGGGGGGAATGTCCAAAGAAGGCAACAGTATATCACTTCCACACTGATAGTAAAACAGCTACAGTATTCAAAATACTATCATTCAGATATCAATCTCAGGTTTTGAACTAAGAATTATAGCAGCATTTTGGTTTTATCCAACAAAAATGCACTGACAAATTGCCATAGGAAACATTGCCGAGCATTACAAGTGGAAAACATTATTTGGACTCCTGAAAAATTCCACCATTCAGATAGGATTCATTACAAAGCATCTTTTGCAGGCCCATGAGTCCCTGTTGACCCTTCCATCACCTTTTCCTCCACCTAGCATGAGCCAGAACTGGATGTGCCAAACAAAGAGATCAGCTGCAAGTTAAGTGGGAACATTATATTAATTAGGGGCAATTGGATTACTAAAAGCATGCTTAAGTCTTCTTTTGCTTTCCCTAAACACTAGTGTCTAAATATTGCAAGTAACTAAGGGTACATTTTGAGGGCAAGGAGATTTGCTGAGGAAGTTTGACTTGTTTTACGGCCCAACAAGATTGTTTGTTGATGTTTATTGCTCTTAAAGTCCTGAGACAATGAATATGGTTCAAAATGATGGTGGTAAATGCACCATCAGATCAGAATGTTTCCTGAAAGGAGAACAGATCTGACTTTTATCATCCACAGAAGTCAGAGGTTGTTAAGAAAAGTAAAATTTGATATGAGAGAAGAAAATAAGGTATCATCTTTTTTACTTGTATTTGCATTATAGTGCTGATTTCAAAATTCTTTCTCAAAAAAAGGAAAGCAAACAATTAGAGAGAGCTTGGCTAATCATAGACAGGTTGTTATAGTGGGTGTGGCAGTCATAAATCTCCTATTTTGCAAAAAGCAAACGGGGAATAGATGCTGATCCCAATAGCTCCTAAATATGCTATATCTTTTAATATATTTATTTTCTTAAGACAAACATGGTTCCCCACTTCTTTAATGATGAGTTTTGCACAGCTTCAGACAAATATGACTGAACAGTTATAAAAGGGAGTGAATTAAAGCTCTGGGATGGTAAAAGTAGTTTTAGAAATGTCTTTATTGTTTATTGGGCAATTTCTTTGAAGACTGCAGGTACTGACTTGTGATAAGGAGCTTACTAAATTACAGATGGATAGATGCAGTGGTTTTATATTACATATATGGAAATTAACTTAGACAATGAAAAAAGAACCTCTAAAGCAGGGGTGTCAAACTGCTGGCCCGTGGGCCGGTTGCAACATGCAGAGGCCACGCCCACCCCAGCTCCAGCAATGTGAAAAAAGCTGCGATCCATCACGACACATCATATAAAATCTTTTATAAAATATATAAAATCAGCATTTGTTTTTCCTTTCTCCTTCTGCAACAATTTTCCTGAAGTGTGTATCCTCCAACTGTATTTAACTGCCCCAATCCCACCCATAATGGCCAACTTGTTTTAAGGAGAGGCTGGGGAAGCTTGATCCACACAGGAGTATGATGTGTTCTTCTTTCAGTGATTTTAGTCATTTTAGCCAGTTTGGTGTAGTGTTGAAGGTGCTGTCCTAGAAACCAGGAGGTTGTTAGTTCTAGTCCTGCCTAAGCATGAAAAGTAGTTGGATGACTTTGGGCCAGCCACTCTTTCTCAGCCCAGCTCACCCCACAAAGTTATTGTTTTGAAGGAAGTGGGGGAAGAAGGCATATTATGTATGTTTGCCACCTTGATTACTTATAAAATAATAAAGATGTAATTTAAAAATCTAATAAATAAATAAATTGTGACACCTACTTTTGTTCTTGCTTTTACCCAGATCCCCATTGTTTAGTTCCTAGAGATTGTCCGCAACCAAGTCTGCTCAAAATGCATTGATGTAGTGATATATTTGCTTATTATATAAAGGAGTCTACATCTGAACATAAAGCTTATATCTATGTAGTACAGCCTGGAAGTTTGGTGGCATAGCTGGTTCAACTATATATTTGCTGAAGAACCAAATCTGCATTTTAGGAAAGTTTCCCATTATGATATCTCCTAATTGCACTGAGATGATTCCCAGAATTATCAGTCCACTGAGCTTGTTGACTGAAAATTCCAAGAAAAAAAGAATTTTACTTCCAAAGCAGCTTGAAAACACCAAACCAGGTAAAGCTGTCTTGAGACATAACGGGATGTGAGAAGTATGGGTTAAGAATGGATCATACCATGAAAGCTTTTCATTATTTGCTTTAAAGTCAGATCAATGTTAATTATTCTGCTCTTAGTTATTAAATTATGGGTAGGTTAGTAAAAGGTTTGTGGGGGGGAAAAACTAAAATAATTTAGCAACAGGAATTAAGTGATAGAGACAATTTTTATAAAAGCATTAATTCAACCTTACTCAGAAATGCTACCGGTACTTCAAAACTTACTTCCATTTAAATGAATACAGGATTGCAACTATGAGACCTAATTTGTTTAGATCCAGAATCCGCCAATCGTGTACACTACAAACAAATGAGAGGGGAATAAATATGAGCCAAAAGAAGATACAAAGAAGCAATTTTAAGTTGTTCACTCATTCATAATTTACTTGCTTAGAGTTTTCTTTGAGGCATTCTGTTCCTTGGCTGCACTTTGAAAAGTAATATACACTGGAGGAAACTGAGTATTTGTTGGGAGGGTAAAAAGTGTTCCAGGGAGTAGAAATGCCATTCACATTTACTACTCAGTACTCCAGGCTTGTGAGAAAATTTTATTATCTTCATACGTTGACCCCAGCTTTGCAAATTTACATTCTCAAATTAATATGGATCCCGGAATACAGTTCTTCTTCAGGATTTATATTTTTGAGAACTGCAATGCAACTGAAATTCAATTTAATTTTCACTCCAACCGGGTGAAAATGTTTTAGGGGGATTGTCTAATTTTTAGGATTTTTGTAATTTTTAGGATTTTAGGATTTGTATATATTGGGTTTTATAGATTTTATGGCCTAATTTGTTTAATTTATTTTTAAATATTTTAATTTTGTACATTTATATGTTTTTTAAATTTTAAGGCTGTAAACCGCCCCGAGTCCTTCGGGAGGAGGGGCGGTATAGAAATTTAATAAATAAATAATAATAATAATAATAATATAGAAAATTAAATTTTCCCTCTTGTGTCTTGTCTCTATCTTGATTTAAACACAAAATTTTAACGAGGCAAGGATGATTGCAAGGGAGGAACTGAGTAAGTTGCTATCAAAGCTAGCTCTTACCCAGCCAAGGACACAGAAACATGGCTCGCCTAAACAATGCCCTCTACAACAACAATTCGATATGCCCGTGCATACACTTCATAAAGCTTCCATCATGTGACTATCAAACCATTTGAATACTTTCATATGGAGCTAAATAAAGATAGGCATAGTGTTTCAGGAGCACGATGTCCAGGCCTTTGTTGGCAGCCTCACCCACACAAGCAATGAGACATGTCAGGCAGCACAGCAGATGAAATCCAAGTGTTTGTGTTCTGCAACAGACAGTTGGCACAAGAAGCTAAGCTCACTAAGTTTAACTGAAAAAAAAAAAAAACCAGCAGGGTAAATCCAACACATGCCAGTGTGCCCTGTCCTTGAGTTTAAAAATAGCCCGATTTCACCTCCCCCCACCAAAACCTCTCTTTGTGTTCAACTGACTCTGAGCTGGAACTGTAGGCAGTTTTAAAAGAGGACAACATTTACCTGATGCTTGCCTATGTAGGTAACAAATTGATAATTCTGCAAACAGATTAGTCTTTATTTTATTCTGCACAATATTGATTAGGCTTCCTCCCTTATAAAGGATCTTGTAAATTAGAATTTTAGTGTTGCTAATCATCCTTCTCTAGTTCCTCAGTAAACTTTCCACTTAACTAGGTTCTAAAATTTTCCTGGCAGAAGGAATGAATAACTCTGATTTGTTTAAAATAGTGATATACCATCTGTCATGCAGTTTAAGAGGCAGATATTCCTACTGTAATCTCGCCTAAATTTGGATAAATTGCTTTGTTCTCTGCTGAATTTTTAAGCAAAATGGTAATTTATAATCTGGATGCCATCATAAAGCACCTGCACCAAAGATTCTTTCCCTTAATAAATCTGTTCTCTCATTACCAAACATTTTATGTTTAGAATTGCTTGGAATTATATACAACAACATTGTGAGCTAAGCCTGAGTATTATTTCTATTTTACAGACCAGGTGATGGTCATGTCTCTAATTTAGATCCTTTTCCTAATTATTTTGTCATGTTAGTTTTCAGTGGAATAACTATGGAAATTTTTATTGCATCATTTTTGTTAGGCTTGGAAGTCACCTCGGGAACACTTTGGCAATAAAAGGTGGCTAAAAAATGGAGCTAGTTCAGATTAAATAAATTAAAACTTTGGAACATTCTTTCTTTGTTGGTTTGCCAAGATCAAGCCTACACAACTTCTGGAGATGTATTAAAATCTTCTTGAGCATTTTGTTCGGGCTTTTTATTATTATTATTATTGGAATTATTTTCAGATAAGCATTTAAAGCTAGTATGGAGTATGTCCAACTGAAATAAATTATAAGCAAGGAAAAACATCTATTTTGAATGAGTATTCAAAAAGAAAAACATAACTTTGGAACAATATAATTAGTGCCTTGGACAAATCTGAATGGTATGCAATATAAGGAATCCAAAGATCTAACCTTGAACTAATGGGTGGTAGAATGGCTGTAGAGTACCTAAACAGGTGTTTCAGAGATCCTAGTTTATACATTTTGAAAAGGTACCTAATTTTATCTACTCTTTTATGTTCAATCAGATGAATATATTTTAATCTTGTTCAGAGAAAAAGATACTAATAATGGAATCCTATTGTCTCAGTACAATATTCAGGGTGAAAGTATGTCACTAAAAATTTTACAGTTCTCATATGCCAGTGATTTGATTTCTTTTCAGAGCTAAAAGCAAACATTTCTATGCATATTCATGAAAATGTCCTCAGAGTGAAGGTGAAGGTCTTCCATCCTATAGACCAGAGACATACAATCTGCACTCTAAATCTGTTATAGTGTTTCTAGCTTTGGGAGACTAAGTTAGCTGAGCACCTTTTAAGAACAGCCATTGCCCCTCAAATTCCCACAACTGCAAAAATCCTTATGCACAAGATATCTTGAGTCCATGCTGTGCTATTGCCCTGCCCACTGTTGTCCTAAAAATGCTAGTTGTTATTTTTGGCCATTCAAAAGCTTGCCCACTTATGCTATAAACAAAATAAGAAACCCTACAGGTTTATTGCAAGTTTCAACCTTAGGGTAAGATACAGTACATGACACCATCTACATGCCATTTATATTCCATCCACACCAAAAACAGAGTACAGTAGGAGGGAGGAGGGGAGTACAACAAAATTTAAAGGACAAACTGAAATATCTTCAGGAGACTGCCAGCCCTTCCCTCCTTTCCTAAGTAGTCCAAGGAAGAGTGAGTGTTCTCAAGGGGAGTGGGAAGGTGGCTGATAAGAAAAAGATGAAAACTAAGAAGATGAAAACCAATAGACTGGCGGTCCTGAGGCAGGCATGGCTGGCTGGCTAGCTGATACCTTTAACTGGATCATTTTGCGTTGTAGTGTCTTGTTGCAAGTCCCAATTGTATTATCACATAGTAACTATTATGAACTTCCTAACCAAGGCAGTATAAATCCTCTTCTCTGAGCATGTCCTCAGTCATTAGCATGCAAGAAATCAGCTCAGAATCCAAACAATGCACTTGAGATACCCTCCTTTTAAAAACAGTGCTCATAATCTCTGAATAAGGGAGTCATTTTAGCTTTTAATTTAATGAAAATAATTATTTTTTAAAAAAATATAATTCATATTACCTTCTTTATAATGTATCTCCAAATAGCACACTATATATTTGCTGAATTTTTGAAGATAGGTGTTGAAAGGTGAAAAATTCACTGCCTGGGAAAGTGTTTGGATTTTAGATGGTGACGGAGCAGCACTACGGTATTTCACCACCCAATCTGGAAAGTTTTGAGTGTACTATAAATTCTTTCAGTTTCTTGTTCCAAGAAACAAAACAGCTTCCTAGAATTTTAATTTTTCAGCTTCTTGAGAAAAGCCAAGAATGGAAAACAAGATTTGTTTTGTATATGAGTCTGAAAAGGTACTACATAATGTTTCTGTTGTTCAGTTTCACACACACAAGGATTCACACACAGAGAGATATCTTCCTCATAAAACACTAGATGGGATATGTGAGCTCAAAGATAATATTCTAAAAGTACTTCCTCACATTTTCCGTTTCTTGCACCTACACGCCAAATGGCTTCCATGCGTCCATAAAAATGCAAAACACTTATGCCGATTATTTGGTTGCAATGCACCAACCAGCTTTCAAGGAGACAAAACTAGTTGTGGCAACACACAAAAATGGCTATATACTTGCCATCTCCTAATATTTGCTTTTGGTCCCTCTGTTCAATCATGTTGATTCTCAGAGACTGCCTGGACAAATGCTTGCAGTTTTCTTGGAAAGTTTTTTCAGAAGTGTTTTGTCACTGCCTCCCTCTTAGGGCTGAAGAAAGTGATTAGACCAAGGTCATCCAGCTGGCTTTGTGCCTTAGGTGGCACTAGAACTCACAGTCTCCTGGTTTCTAGCCTGATGCCTTAACCACTATATAAACTGGCTTTCTCCTAATAAAATAATATCTGCAAAAGACAATGTGTCATCTCATTTTTCATGATGAAGAGGTGTCATGTGAAAACTATCAGATTGGCAACAAAAGTCCTTGGCACAATAACCCAGCTGATCTATGTAAATAAACTGGACAAGAGATTAAGAAATCAAGATGGAAAAAGCATGACTATCAGCCATTCAAAAAATACATAGAAAGCTACATGAAATAATACAATTCCAAATCAGAAAACAAAAATCCTACCTAAACATAAACAAACAAAATGATCAGAGTTTTAAAATCAACAGAATGAAATCACTAATTAGGAAAAAAAAATGAGCAAGTGCAACTCTTGCTGATTTCATGGATGAATTAATGCAGAATTTTTGGTAATAGTTGGTGTGTTTTGTCATTGCTTTCTTTGGGGATTTTTTCCCTCCATCCTGAAGTTTTCTGATGAACTTTCATCCATAAGAACATAAGAAGAGCCATGCTGAATCAGGCCAAAGCCCATCGAGTCCAGCATTCTGTGTCACACAGTGGCCCACCAAATGTACATGGGGATCTTGAGCAGAAAGAGAAGGCAAAACCCTCCCTTTCCCTTGACCCCCAAACAAATGGTACTCAAGGGAATCCTGCCTGCCTCCACCAACATAGAGGCGGCACATGGACATCTGTTTTAATAACCACCAATACATTTTGCATCCATGAATCTATCTAGCCCTGCCTTGAAGCTGTCAAGGCTGACAGCTGTCACGACCCCTTCAGGAAGTGAATTCCATAAATCAACGACCCTCTGGGTGAAGAAATATTTCCCTTTATTTGTCCTCACTTTCTTAGCTATAAGCTTTAGGGAGTGCCCCCTTGTCCTGGTATTGTGTGATAGAGAAAAGAATTTTTCTCTATCCACATTTTCTATCCCATGCATGATTTTATACACTTCGATCAAGTCACCCCTTAAACGCCGTCTTTCAAGGCTGAAGAGACCAAGGCGTTGCAATCTGGTTTCATAAGGGAGGCGCTCCATTTCCTTGATCATTCTTGTTGCCCTTTTTTGCACCTTTTCCAGTTCCATTATATGCAAGTGGTGACTAGCCCAGTGGTGGGATTCAAATATGCAAACAACCAGGTCTCTTTGTGGATGCCGCTTCCGGAAGTCCATTCTGAGCCTGGGCCACAAAAAATTAGCTACCGGTTCTGCTGAAGTGGTGCGAACCGGCTGAATCCCACCACTGGTTACCAAACTTCCAAGCCCAAAGAATATCAGTCAAGGACGACCATCTGGCAGTTCTTAAATAAGTGTCTTCCAAGCCTACATTAAAGCAGGCAAAAACAGTTCTTTTGAACTTGTGTAGTTCAGACCCTGGAATGCTAAAAGGGGTCTGTGTGTGTGTGTGTGTGTGTGTGCGCGCGCGCGCGTGTGTGTGTGCATGCATGCGCATGTGTATGTGTATGTGTGAGAGACAGAGATTTATCACAATTTTTCCAGGCAATATTCTCTATTGCAATTTCTTATGTCAATTTTCCCAATATAGTCTGAAGGTACGGTAGGTAGATACAGTATTCTACTTTCCCAGTGTTATACTTTCCCAGATGCGAATTCCATAAACAGAATTCTGAGTGCTTTAGAAGGGAGGGAGATTTAAAAGAAAAGAGATGTGTTCATCATGTTCAACATCTATTTTACTTATTATTTCTTTTCCTTTTTTCTCATGAGCAGCACAACCATGTGGGGAATGACAGAGAGGTTGCAGAAAGAAGAAGAAGAGCCCTTGGTCACCCAGCTTTATGTAAGGGGATCGTCTTCATAAACACAGCTTTCATCGTATTTATTGAAAAAAATATTATGGTGTAAAATGTAGCTGAATTAAATGGTAAAATAAGGGCAAGACACAACCAGACAAATATAGCAATCACAGAAAATATATAGATTAAATATGGCATTTAATAACCTTCTCCCCATGTGCTTAAGAATTTTGGCAGTGTGGAAACAGAATATTTTATGATATTTATGCTTAATACTCACTCTTAAATTTATTAGGTCTCATTTTGAACTTGTAATCTGATCAAATATAATAAACATCATCATAATTTCCTTTGGCTTTATTTACATTTGACTCTAGTAGCAGAACAGCTCTTGAGTCTTCTTTGGAATTTTCCTACTTTGGCAGGTTTTTTGACAGTTCAGCCATTCCAATGAGAAGAGCAGTGAATGAGTCTTCAGCCAATTTTGCAGTGTCAATGACAACACAGGAGACAAAAAAGTCTATTGATTCTGTGTGAGAAACTCCCAAGTTGCCAAAATATAAGCCAGATTCAATGTATATTGACATTTCAGCATCCTTTTCATTTTGGCAAAGATTTATTGTTAGAAAACTTTTTTCTGGATAATTTTATGTCCTATTTGCAAATGACACAATGTGATTTTCAATCAATCAATCAGAATAGAGCTGGAAGGGACCTTGGAGGTCTTCTAGTCCAGCCCCCTGCTCAAGCAGGAATCCTTATACCATTTCAGACAAGTGGCTGTCCAATCTCTTCTTAAAAACCTCAAGTGATGAAGCACCCACAACGTCTGAAGGCAAGCTGTTCCACTGGTTAATTGTCCTCACTGTTAGGAAGTTTCTCCTTAATTCCAGGTTGCTTCTCTCCTTGATTAGTTTCCCTCCATTGTTTCTTGTCTTGCCTTCAGGTGCTTTGGAAAATAAATTGACACCCTCCTCCTTGTGGCAGCCTCTCAAATACTGGAATGGTGCAAGGATGATCCCCCTAGTCCTCCTTTTCTCTAGACTGGCCATTCCCAAATCCTGCAACCGTTCTTCATATTTTTAGTCTCCAGGCCTTTAATCATCTTAGTTGCTCTTCTTTGCACTTTTTCCAAAGTCTCCACATCTTTTTTGTAATGTGGTGACCAAAACTGGTTGCAGTAGTCCAGATGTGGCCTTACTAAGCTTTATAAAGCAGTACCAATACACATGATTTTGATTCTGTGCCTGTTTATACAACCAAGATTGTATTAGCTTTTTTGGCTGCTGCTGCACACTGCTAATCTGTACTTGTACCTTTGGTTTTTCCTGCCCAGGTGTAAAACCTTGCTTTTCTCCATATTAAATATAATTTTGTTAGATAAGGCCCATTGTTCAAATCTGTCAAGATCTTTTTGGATTCTAAGCTTGTCTTCTGGGGTGTTGGCTATTCCTGTCAGCTTAGTGTCATCTGCAAATTTGATGAGATCCCCTTCTATTCCCTCATCTAAGTTATTTATGAAGATATTAAAGAGTACTGGGCCTAAGATAGACCCTTGTGGTACCCCACTGTTTACTTCTCTCCATGTAGATGTAGTACCATTAAGGACTACTTGTTGAGTACAGTTTATCAGCCAGTTACAAATCCATTTGTGGTAATGCTGTCTATCCCACATTTTACCAAGAAGTAGGTTGTGGTCTACTTTGTCAAATACTTTGCTGAAGTCTAAATATACTACGTCCATAGCAATTCACTGGTCTACTAATTTAGTCACTTTTTTTTGGGGGGGGAGAACAGTATGCATTTCCTTCTTCAGAATCAGACAGAGAAATCTTCATATGTACCACATTCAGGCAGAATAATATGATTGTCCAAATTTCCAAATAAACATGAGTTCAGACTTTTTTTTAAAATAGCAGTGATGAGTTTGTTGTGCTTGCAAAGTTTTATGAGAACACTGAAGAAGTGGTTTGAGCAAAAAGCAACAGCAGTAATCCAGTTTGGGAGATTCATCCTTCCCTCTTTTCTTAAACACGCAGCTAGCCTGCTTCCCCTCTCTGAAGAAATGGAGCCGGTATGTCTGCAAAATTGTATGATGGAAGCAATTTATGTAGTCTTGGTCTTGAACCTCTCTGCAGAGCATTCTCTGGAGAAAATCTGGAAAGTTAACTGCCTAGAAGGAAGGAAGGATATCAAAAGTGACATGGGAGTTTTTAACCCTGGCCACTTTCCCACCTAAAGAATAAAGGGAAGAATTGAAGATTGAAGGCTGCACTCTCTCTCTCTCTCTCTCTCTCTCTCTCTCTCTCTCTCTCTCTCTCTCTCTCTCTCTCTCTCTCTCTCTCTCTCTCTCTCTCTCTCTCTTATTTGAAGAAATTAAATCTCTCTCTACAGGGAAATCTGGCAACCATCACAGCCCTTTTTTTTTTTTTAACCAAAGCACCTTTTCGAAGTAGGACTCAATTAGATTGATAGTTATGACCCACTATCAGGCAGATTATTTCTGAAATGTCAATATTACCAACAGTGTGAGTTGGGTAGTATTGACACCTCTGTGCTACAGAACCCCTGTCAATCAATCAATATAGACAGTGGGAAACTGAATGGATTAATAGTCAGCTGTAGAATTTCCCTAAAAGTAAATTTGGAATAAGATATTAATATTCCAACCAAAAATATTTTATTCTGTATAATTAGTAAACTTAGGTTATCAAACAAATTAACAATTTCTATATTTGCACTATGATTTCCTTCCTTCCTTCCTTCCTTCCCTCCTTTCTTCTTTCATTCCTTCCCTTCCTTTCTTCAAATTAGAAAGGATTGTCTTGCTTGCTTTTTTTTAAATACAAACTTTTATTAAACTTTAAAATTTTACATACTAAATCCAAACTTGAAGTATAAAAATGTCACAGAAAAGACACTACTGAAATATTTTAATTCATATATGGCTCTCTCAACCATGCTATTAAAAAGAGAGCTCAATTGATTTTTTTTTTAAAAATTGCCAGCATAAAACTATGTGTTCTGACTAAAAAAAGTAAGTATATTAGCTCTTCCTTATCATAACCGAGTACTAAAATTTAGTTTTTCTGCCATGGCTCTATATACACACATGTCAATACCAAATACTGAAGGTTGTAATTTTATTTTTTTACAATGCATGTCTAGAAAGATTCTAGCAGCAGTTAGCATGAAAGCAACTGTTAGATATTAAATCCCAAATTTAGAGACATCAACTATAAGTTGAAATAAATTTACCTTAACCTATTCCAATCAAAGGGGTTGTTTGTCTTCATATGTACTAACTTGGAGGGGTCAAGGGAGGAAAACTAACAAATTAATTTTGTCCTTAATTTTAGCTGAGGAAGGAGAACTTCATTTCCAACCTCTTGTTTTATTCTGTCCTGTTTCATTTATGACTTTGTAGAAATCAGTTTCCCACGTCAATCTGAGACCAATTAATGAGTTAGTTTTTAAATTTATTATAACACCCACTTGGGAAATCAGGTTTTTATACTTGATTGCTCAATTTTTTTTCAAGGCCTACCATTTTCCAAATGTGTGATTTTGATTCTCTCTTTTCACAGCATGATCCATTTGGGGTAATTAGGGCTAGAGAATGGCCCTGGGGCCTTGTAAACTCAACAGCACTTTGAGTTCCTCATCTCATGGCAAAAGAGTCATCACTTTCTTATCTGTTTAGGAAAACAAAAACAAAAAAAACAACTTCACATATGTCAATGACTGCCAGCTAAAGGTCAAAGCGTTCCCTTTTTCAGAACAGATTAGTGTTTAATACTGCTGTGCTGCAGTTTGTTTTGGTTCTCCTCCCTCAGTTTGCTTTCTGAAAATCTGAGGTATTTTTGAAACAGAAAACAATTCTTTATCTTTCTATTCTATAACATTTGTAAAGGAGTGAAAGTTGCACTATAAAATATATATTTAGCCATCCCAAAGAACTGAAAAGATCAGAGCTGGGGGAGAGAGAAACAAACTACAATTGTAGAACTGAGTTTAGACTTTCCTCTCCAAGGCTGCATTTCCTTTCTTAAGAAGAGATGCCTTTATGTGGCATATTTAAATACTGCCATTCAAGTAATTAGTTCCTGGGGCAATGAACAAGACCAGCTACCATAAAAACAGACTAGTAACATAAAAACAGGCAATAAAACAGCAGTGAAAAGCAGCAGTTTAAAACAATTAAACCTGGAAAGCTGAAAGGGTTTTTTAAAAGGTTCTCACCTGAACAAAATGAAGAGGGAAGCAGCTGCCACTAGAATCTTGATAGCACCCTTGATGAAAAGAAGCAGCTCTTAGCTTTGTCTGTTCTCCCAAATTAAGTAGCATTCTTGGAACAGGATAGTTCCAGGTTAGAATACTGTTCCATCATGAAATCGGGACATGATGGAACAGTATTCCAACCTGGAACTATCCTGCTCCAAGAACGCCACTTAATTCGGGGAACAGACGAAGCTAAGAGTCCACCAACAGAGTCAATTTTCCAAATTGTTGACATGTGGAGCCCAAAAGGTTCACCATCACTGCCCTAAAGGTTGGGGCTTTCAGTGTGAGGTCATAATGTTGCTTTTGGCATGATGAAGAAAGTGGTAAATTTATGGATGCTTTTGAATGTAAACTCTTGACAGTGAGGTCAATTAACCAGTGGAACAGCTTGCCTCCAGAAATTGTAAGTGCTCCATCACTGAAGATTTTTAAGAAGAGACTAGACCAGACATGTCAAACTCGTGATGTCACGTGACATCGCGTGACGTATTAGGACAGTTTTGCCATTGCCGGCAATGGGGTGGGTGCAGCTTCCACATGACGCGTCACATATCACACTAAGTAAGCCCTGTATTTTTTTTTTTTTGTAACTACCTGGATTCAGACATGGTTATTCTCTTTTAACTTGTGTTTGAGCACTAACATAATGCAGCATGACAAAAGGCCGATTTCTAGGGAATTGTGGACTTGCTTGAAAGAGGTTTTGTCCCTTTAGCTAATTGGGCCTAAACCTAAACCTACACAAGTCTCAGCAGCTGGAGAAGCCATAAATGTATAGCTTTCCTTGTATTGATCCAGAAGACAATTTATTTGATCAAATATGGAAATGCAAATGACTTTGCAAACTGACAGCCAGAATAATATAGTATACACTTCTTTTTGTGCTTAATCTTCTGGGTCAACTTGATTTCAAAGGCGGTCTGTATCAGCCCATATTTCAAAGGCGGTCCGTATCAGCCCATATCTGCTTGAACTCTCCTGGTTTTATATTTCTAGTCATAGATAAGCAGCAGTCATGAACTAAACTGTTCCTGAAAATTAAAATGTGATGAAAGAATTAAGCCTCTTTGACTGGCAGCACCAACAAATCTTACACCTTTGAATAAAATAGTGACACAATAACCATTCAGAAAACTTTTTGCTGGAAAAGAAATTAATAGCTGATTCGTATTGCATAATTTCTGCCAAAACCCCTTGCTCAGCAAATAAATGAACAGGGGGAAGAGTGAGAGCAATAACCTATCTCTTTACTTTGCAGTTTTCTTTATAAATAACATTAATTCTATTGTGAAGCTGGCAGTACAATTTAAAATGCAGCAGCTCTAGGTTGGTCTGAAATCTGATCAGAATCTTTCCTTTCAGTGCAATGAATTTAATGGACTGATTAATAACAGTTTTTATTTGGAAATAAGTCCCAGTGATTATAAATGAATCTCTCAAGGTAAGTGAAAAAAGGGATCATAGTTTTGTGGCCTAATACTATGCACCACATCTATTCAGAAATAAATAGCTCCTGCTGAGTTAGACAGAATTTGCTCCTATGTAAGCATTTATAGGATTGCATTGGCTGAGAGCTTTAAGAAATGACTTGGAAAATTATATTGAAATTCTCAGACAGGAATTTCCTGGATTATTGTGACTAAATCAATCATTGTTTACCTCAGCCCTTTATCTATAAAATATTAATGATCCATATTTTTAATTTTTTTCTTTGGTACCATATGCAATAACAGTAGTTTTTATGCAGGAGATAAAATTACTGTATGTTAGAACAGGGGTCCCCAACTCCTGGTCCATGGATGGGTACCAGGCTGTGGCATGCCAGCAACCAGTTCACACAAACAAGCAAAGCCCCATCTGCGAGGTGCAGGCAAGCCACAAAACCACGCCCCTTCCAGTCCATGGAAAAAACGTCTCTCCATGTAACTGGTCCCTGGTGCCCAAAAGATTGGGCACCTCTGTGTTAGAATGTTGAGTTTTTAAAGCGAATTGTACAATGCCCTGAAAACCTTCAATCTTTCCCTCATAAAAATGCTCCTTAACATAAAAACTAGAGTATCCAGAGAAAACAGTGCCCTATTTCTCCAGTTTTAAGTTTTTTTTCCTGAAAAGGATTTTTTTTTTAGCAAAGGAGAATTTTAAAGGTACAATCCTCACTTGCAGTCTGAAATGACACAACTTTAGAATCCTGTTACTACCTATTATGATGCCAATAACTCAGTTCTCTTTGGCTCATAGAACCAGTTTTAATGTAAAACTTTTAATTGTATTATTCATCCCTTTATTAAATGTGTTAAATGTTTCACAAAATAGATTCCTCTAGGCTTTACCTACTTCTTTTAAAATAAAAATAGAACAACACAAGAATAAAACAAAATTGTCATTTGGGAAAAAGCACAGGTTTATTTACCAAATTGCTATATTCAATCTCACATACACACTCACACAAGTAGACACACCAAGGCACCTTTTAGTCCTCAGATCCACAACGTTGCACAGCCACTATTATTTCTGCTGTGAAATAATATGGTAGAGATAATGGAGATGCCATAGTTGGAAAGCAAGAAATATAATGAGTGCATCAGCCACCCATACAAATTAAGCATTCAATGTTGTATTTGGTCCTAGGTAAAGAGAGGAAGATCTATGGCAGTATTGCTACACTATTTGGTGACAAGACAAGGACACACACACATTCACTCACATAATCCTTAAATATGATAAAGTAAGAAAGTCAATGCTTGGGGTTTAGCACAGTAAAGAAATTTTGATTCCTTAGAAATGGTATTTTTGGATATTTGATATCAAGATCATTTCACACATAGTTGAAAGCAAAGGAAGAAGATGGTAGCAAATCAGCAGAAAGACGAGAGGAGTAACCAAATTAGAGCTAATGTGGAATGAAAGCATTAAAGAACTATTCAAGTCTAGCATGGCAAAGAACACTTTTAAGCCTCATGAATGTCTATTTTCTCTAGGAACAAAGTTTGCCTATACAAAATTAGATTAAGTATCATCTACTTATTTGCCAGTTGTTCTAAACTTTAGATTCCCATCCTGTGAAATGAGTGTAGGATGTAAGGGTTGAAAGAGATCTTGGAGGTATCTAGTCCAACGTCTTGTCCAGAGCAGAAATCCACTGTTACAGCATCTCTGACAAATGAACACCCAGTTGCTATTACAAACCTTCACCAAGGAAGAGTCCACCATCTCGTAAGGCAGTTCTTTCTACTGTTGAACAACACTTACCATTAAGATTATTTTTTCCCTGATGTCCAGCCAAATTCTATGCAATTTAAGCCTCATTTTGTTCTCAGTTGTTCAATTCTGCTCCATCTTCTATATGTCAGCCATTTTCTCTTCTCTAGGCTAAACAGATCCATTATCTCCAACCATTCCTCATACACACTTTTTCCAGACCTTTATCACCTTGATGGCTGTCTCTTGGGCACCCTGCAGTTTATCAATGTGGTGTATAGAATAGATGTTCTAGGTACAGTCTGCAATCCAATGCAAAATTGAGAGGAACTGTGATAATAAGGTTATAAATACTACTAAGCATGATAGGAGAGGAATGCAGTGGCTCATGTGGTTAGGACACTAGGCTGATGATTGAGAGCCTCAAGTTACTACCCAGTTGCTACCATGGGATGGGATGAGCTCCTGTCACTCACTCCAACTCCTGCTGACCCAGAAGTTCAAAAGCAGGTGACTGTGAGTAGATAAATGGGTACCACTTTGATAGGCAGCTTAATGAGGACATGAAAAGAGCCGTCAGCTGGGCATCTCTCAGCAATGATGATGTTACTAGATAATCCTTTCAATCCAGAAGCGTTTCAGTGCTCCTGACATGACAGTAGTAGTAGTAGTAGTAATAGTAGTAGTAGTAGCAGTAGTGGTATGATAATGTATACTGTACGTCACCTTCAGCAGTGCCTTCGTATCAGTATTGCTTGTTGGCGAATATATGAAAGTGATGTTGTGATTGCATCCATGCCTTCTCATGGGCATTAGATTAAACCAGGGTGACAACTCCAGATTGCCAGACCTAAAAGAAAGTATTTTATTTGTTCAGTAAGAATTTTCTTTATATTTTCAGATAGTAGAACTTTTAAAATCTCTACTTGAGATTGTGTATGTGTGTATTTTTTCATAAATAGTTGTACTGTATGTAATGTAATTATCAAAATAATTGTAAAAGAACCAATGAAAATGTGCTTAATATATTTGTAAAATCGCAACAATTCTAAGTTATTTCAGCCATTCAGCCCAAAGAGTACCATGAGAAACTGGTGGACAAATAATTACCTGAGATTCTTTCTTATCCTAGCTTTTTCAATTTCTTTGAATGCTGTGGGCTGAACCTACATCTTCCTATACACATAATACAAGCTAAAAAGCTTGTTTCTAAGCTATAGCCACATCTCAGTATGTGCGATCATATGAATTGGAAATAATCTGTTAAAGAAAGAGAATAATATATTACATATCCATTTCTAACCAGATGCTATGTTTCATACATCTAATTTGCACTTGAAGATGACCTATGGCCTTCCTATGCCCCTGCCTTTAAAAGACTTTTGTCAATCTGGGTCACACTGTAAGGTTTTATTGTCACATTAGCACCCACTCTTTAAGGAAACAGGCGAATGTGACATCTAAATTGGTTGCCAAGGAGACCAGTTGAACCAAATATTCCCGGCCTTTCCAGCTTGGCAAGGTCATTAATTTCTGAGTCAATTCCGAAGAAAACATTTTCACATTTGTAAAGAATTAAGGCTACACAAAGAATTGCAATTGATCTACTGGCCAGATGGTATCAGATTTCTCATTTAATTTTATATAAAGTAAATGTGATCAGTTTTTTCAACTGGCCTTACAATGCTATACGAGTCAAAATTTGGAAGTCAGTTCTCTGTAAGGCTCTTGAAGCTGTGCTCCAGTGTATAGAACAAAGTGATTTAAGCATCATTCATTACATCAGTTTTGCTCATTTGTCTCTGCCCTTCTCTTATCATAAGCCAGCATATTGGAGAACTGAGATGTTTAACATGAGATGTTCCCTTCCATACTTACAATGAGAATTATCTACAGTACTTATTGCATCTCTGTATTGTCAAATTTAACTGACACAGGGCAGATTGCAGTAGATGTTGCTATGATGGCCTATGCCCTAGGATCGTGTAAGAGCTGGACAGAGCATAGGTGGGACAAAGGAACAAAGAAGACCATGTGGCTTGACCATGCGGTTTTGGAACAACAGGAAATGAGGGAGGGGCTGAAAGGTGGTGGAGGAGGTTGTACCAAGATTTGAATCTACCGGCCACAGGTGTAGCTTTGCCATTGGCTACAGGTGTAACTTTGCCAGTGTAACTTTGCTATTGACTACAGGTATAATCTTGTCATTGGCTGTTTGTAACCATGTGATGCCTTATGTAACTGCCCACTGTAACAGGTAATAAAAAGGGGAGGCAGCCTTTTGTCTGGGTTCGCTTCACCCCAAGGAAACCTGCACGCATGTCTCCTTTAATTCGGCTATCGTGAAGGACCCACCATTGATTGGGGCACAATGAGGTGCTTCAAATGGTGACCCCGACATGATCTGGGCCGGTGTTGTATATTACAACATCCCTGATACCCTCTTACTCATCTCGCGCATCCGTGGCGTCCTCTTCAGCGAGGACCTACCCCCGTGGCATCCTCTTCAGCAAGGACCTACCCCCGTGGCTTCTTCTTCAGCAAGGACCTACCTCCCGTGAGTAAATGGGGGCAGAATTCACCAAGGACCAAAGGGCTCATCTTGACGAGCTTGGTGTAATTGTCAGGGCCTCAATTATGCAACTAAAAAAACTCATAAATTACCTTCACGTAAGGAGCTAAAAAATGGTTAATATTTATTTGGACTTATTGTCCCTCCTACCCATTAAGGGGATCATTAAAATATCTAATTGGATTAAACTTGGCTCATACTTTCATCAGGAGCCTAGAGCTCCCTTCCAGATTCTCCTTACGTGGAAGACGGTTCTTGCTTGTTTGCAAGTCCATTTTCAAGATTTACCTCCTCCTTTTCCCCCTCCTACCTCTCCTTCTGACTCAGAACATGCTTTTCTGGCGTTACCTCCTCCCTATGCAACCTCTATGACTCCTACTGCCCCCTGCAGTTCTTCTGGTGTTTCTGTTCCTTCTGCCCTGTCTCCTGTTCATCAGGGAATTCTTCAGGCTTGTATACAGGGAACTCTCACTTCTACTGAAGACTTAACTGCTTCTGCCTATCCAGTTGATTTTACTGATGCTAATCCAGTCTTTACTCCCTTACCTTTTAACTTGTTAAAAAATCTTAAGACTGTTGTTTCTATTCCTTATAATTGGAAAAGGAGAAAATATCTCCTGGCCTTCCATTGATTCAAAACTGCCTTAATAATGCCTTGCTCACTGTTAACTTTTTTCCCCCTGCAGCAGAGAGCCATTTCTTCCCCCCCTCTTCTTTTGAAATTGCAGGTTTATTATCACTGGTTGCCAGACCTGAAGACATTATTTGTTGCAATTGTTGCAATCGTCGCCTGAAGACCATCAACTAGGCCAGTTTAAAACCAGCCAAACCAGCCAGCCTTCTTTCCCCTTTCCAAGTAACAAAGGATGGCTGTAAATGAGATCTCCATCTACATATGACTGCATTTTGTTTTTGCCTTCTCCATCTGCATATGAATCTGTTTGTGTTCCCTTCTCTCTCTCATACACCCCCCTCCCGGTTGTTTTGTTTAATAAACCATGGCCCCCTCCCTTTCTTATTTTTCTTTGCCTATTTTGAATTTATGTTTTCTAGTCTTGTTAATGATTTTATTTTTGTGACAATCTTTGCTGTTTTGTATGTTATGTTTCTCACCATGCTATGTTGCTGAATGCATCCAATTGTTGGATTTCAATATACATGCCAGCACAGAACAAACATGCTTTTCCCCCTTCATGGTGTGCCTATGAATGAAAACTCTCTCTTTCACTTTAAATCCTTCCTTACAGGTCTCTCTTGCTTTGTGTTACCCTGCTCAAGTATGCATTAATCACACAGCTTCGTCAGTTAGTAATAGCACCTTTCTAGGTATTTGGCAATCTTGTAATATAACTATCCCTTGGCAGCTAGACTATAAAACTAGATATTATAATGAGACAAACAATGACAACAGGAAAGCATGTGCTGATTGTGTTCCCTTGTTTGATTTTGGTGAAATTTTTGAAACTCTGTACAACGCCTCAAAAGACAATGTACTCATGTCTGATAAAGATTGGATCTTATGTGGAAAAAATGCATATTGGTCAATACCCCAGAATTTGTCTGGTACATTTACATTTCTGACAACACACCCAACATTTCTGCCACAGTCGCTCACATGGAAAGTATGGTACAAAACAATCCCTTATCACAAGGAACTGGTGCCTTGTTTGATTGGGACAGTTTGTTCTCCTGGCTACCTAATGCTGAGTGGCTCAAAAAATTGGTTTTTAGTATTATAATGTTTGTAGTATTCTGTGTAACAATCTGTTGCTGTGTACAATGTATTCCTCCCCTGTTGAACCTGTGTAGGCCTCCCTCTTCTGTCCATTTCCTGGATAAGAACCAACTACAGCCTCTGATGACAGAACAAATTCACATAGACTGTCAGAAGACAAAACCATGTCCCGTTTTCTCTGATGAAAAACTCCAGGACTCTTATTAAAAGAAAAGGAGGAGATGTCGCTATGATGGCCTATGCCCTAGGATCGTGTAAGAGCTGGACGGAGCATAGGTGGGAAAGGAACAAAGAAGACCATGTGGCTTGACCATGCGGTTTTGGAACAACAGGAAATGAGGGAGGGGCTGAAAGGTGGTGGAGGAGGTTGTACCAAGATTTGAATCTACCAGCCACAGGTGTAGCTTTGCCATTGGCCACAGGTGTAACTTTGCCAGTGTAACTTTGCTATTGGCTACAGGTATAATCTTGTCATTGGCTGTTTGTAACCATGTGATGCCTTATGTAACCGCCCACTGTAACAGGTAATAAAAAGGGGAGGCAGCCTTTTGTCTGGGTTCGCTTCACCCCAAGGAAATCTGCACGCATGTCTCCTTTAATTCGGCTATCGTGAAGGACCCGCCATTGATTGGGGCACAATGAGGTGCTTCAAGTAGAACTGATATAAAATAAAATCCCATTTAAGCATGATATCAATAAAATAACATCAGTAGAATGATAAAATAACATTAATGAGAACTGTGGTGTTAGCCCTAATCAACATGACAGCAAGAAGACTTTTGTATTAGTCAAGGTCCAGAAGAATGCTAGAGCAAATGCCAAATGAGTTCCTAATGGGAAACTGTTATGGATCTGCAGTTGAGTGCAGCTGGCATATTGTTAAAGAAGATTGCTCTATAGGGTACTGTTTAGAAAAAATATGGCAGAATATAACTCATAGCCATCCGTTATTAAGCAGCTATAGATTTCCTTTTGAATGAGGAGGTCCATCAATTTGCCCAGTTATGACTGAGTTTGGGAAACTTCATTCTGCTACGTTTTGGAGCTGAATCACATGAACAGTGTTCCAGTTCATTGAATATATATCAAGTACCATTTGTATCTTTAGGAGTGCAAATTGGAGACTACATATTTAATGGTTGTCCATAGCAAACATTTTGATAGGTTTTCAAACCGGAGAACCTATGTATCAATGCCGACTTATTTTCTGCTTTTGAACTTTTCTAAGATGTCTGCATAAGAACTGTGGAAACAGAATAGGTCTAGTTCAGTGGTTCTCAACCTTTTTCAGGTTGAGACCCCGACCCGGGTGCGCGTGCGGGCACGATGGGCCGATCCACACATGCACAGCGCACGCGCAACAAAAAAAATTAAAAAAAAATTTAAAAATTAAAAAAAAAACAAAATGGTGGACCACGACGGGCCGATCCATGCATGCGCGGCGCGGGCACGACGGCCCGAACTGCACATGCACAGCGCGCGCGCGTCGAAAATTTTTTTTAAAATTTTTTTTTTTAAAATCAAAAAACAAAAAACAAAATGGCGGACCGCGGTGTCCGGCGACCCCCGCGAAACAGTCGTTTGACCCCAAATGGGTTCACGACCCATAGGTTGAGAACCGTTGGTCTAGTTAAATCTTTGATAGGGTGAGTTCTGCATTTATTTATTTAACTATTTATCTATTTTATTTATTTGCTTACAGGTAATTTCATTTAGCAACTACAATTGGGTCCAACAACTGGGTCATTAAGCAAAACAGTTGCTTATGATCTTCCTTCAGGTTTTTTGTTTGTTTTGTTTTACAGACCTGCCAAAGTTGTAAATGTGAGGATTGGCTGTAAAGCTACTTTTCATTATGATTGTAATTGCAAATGATCAGTTTCCTGTATCAGGTAATTGCTAAACAAGGAGAATCTATACTTCCTTTTTTATTGAAATTTTATCCCTCCCCCCATCTCATCTCTCTTAATAATGCTATTAAGAACCATAGGGTAGAAAAAAGGGTACTGACTTCTTTCAAAATAATTAAATAACATTATTAATCTAATTGCAGAAGGTCCTTTGAACTTTTCTGAAGAGTCTAGGATAGAGTTCCCCAATCTTTCCGGCTTTACGGACTGGTGGGTGGGGGGAGAGGGGATGGTTCTGTACAAGAACCAGCAAGTGCGCACACACAGTTTCATATGCATGAGCAGCATGCACATGCTCCCATCACTCACACAAATGGAGCGCATGTACATGTGTTCGCCCACTGCTTGCACAAATAGGGTTGCACATGCATGTGCTCACCTGCCGCTTCCACAGCCTGGTTGCAAACAGCTGAAGGACCACTAGTGGGCCACAGACCAGGCGATGGGGACCCTTGGTCTAGGGCAGGGGTAGGCAACCTTGGCTCGTTTATGACTCATGGACTTCAACTCCCAGAATTCCTGAGCCAGCATGGCTCAGCTTGGAAACCTCTCCCTTTTCCCTCAGTGTGGCTGGCTCAGGAATTCTGGGAGTTGAAGTCCATGAATCATAAAAGAGCCAAGGTTGCCTACCCCTGGTCTAGGGGATCCTCAGGCAGGATCATCTTACCCAAGGCTTAGTAATAAGTGACACTGGTAGAAAGGAGACTACATTTCCTCAGATCCTCAGAAGACAATTAATGTCCAAGGCTCATATGCTTCTAGATTACAAATCATTCAGGCCCTGACTCCAACCATTGGGTTTCTTCAGCCATGCTTGCAGCTATGGTCTAGGAGCAGTGAAACTAGAATGCAGGATGCCGCTGCTTGTAGCCAGCCCTGAAAAGAGAGACTAAGATGATTTCTTATTTATTTATTAGATTTTTACCCCATCTTTATTATTTTTCTAAATCTATTATGGTTTCTATTACTCTTTAATTCCTCTTTTACTCACTTTGTTATTGTCATGCATGCTTAATGCACCACATTCTGCTGTTAATTTAAGTTTAAAACAAAGGTTTTAAGTACCTTAATTTGTTTTTCCTTAAGTGCCATGAAAGGCACCATTTGAATTATGGATGAGAGTGGTCCATGACTCAAATCTACCTGATTCATGCATTACTTAGAGCAGAATGCAGGTACTGGAGAAAGCAGCTTTGGTCCGTCAGTGTCCATGGATTTTGCTCCACAGCCCGAAGACCACTTTAAGTTTAATGGCACATTTTTCGAATACAAGGAGTGAGTGAAAGCTGGAAACTTTCTTGGAAGCAGAATGTATTTAAAGCAGCATATAGCCTCACAGATTTTATTAATGAAGTGATTCAAGGGTAAAGGGAATGTCAATTGCCTATCTGTGTCCATTTTGCTGGATCATTGCCAACCCTTTTTTTATATTCATTATAAAATGGCAACTCCGGCCATCACAGCAGCTTAGAAGTAGGGCAGTACTGAAGGAACACAAGAGAAAGCACATAAACTGAGATATAAAAGATCCCCATCCCACCCAATGTATAATGATATCCAGCTGCTCTTAGGAAGAGCTTGACCAAAGAACAGGGAAGCTAAAATATGTGCCCCCTACTAGGAAGGAGCTAACATGAACTAGATAACTATTCTAAATAAAAAGCCCATTCCAACTGCATCCAGTTTTGGTCACCACGATGTAAAAAAAATGCTGAGACTCTAGAAAGAGTACAGAGAAGAGCAACAAAGATGATTAGGGGACTGGAGGCTAGAGCATATAAGGAACGGCTGCTGGAATTGGGCATGTCTAGTTTAATGAAGAGAAGGACGAGGGGGGACATGATAGCAGTGTTCCAATATCTCAGGGGCTGCCACAAAGAAGAGGGAGTCAAGCTATTCTCCAAAGCGCCTGAAGGCAGGACAAGAAGCAATGGATGGAAACTAATCTAGGAGAGAAGCAATCTAGAACTAAGGAGAAATTTCCTGACAGTTAGAACAATTAATCAGTGGAACAACCTGCCTCCAGAAGCGGTGAATGCTCCAACACTGGAAGTTTTAAAGAAGAGACTGGACAGCCATTTGTCCGAAATGGTATAGGGTTTCCTGCCTCAGCAGGGGGTTGGACTAGATGACCTCCAAGGTCCCTTCCAACTTTATTATTATTATTATTATTATTATTACTACTACTACTACTACTACTACTACTACTACCACCATTACTACTAGTAGTGAATTGGTCAGGATAAAAATCAAGGACAAGAGAAACAAGAGATCTCTTCCATAGAATCACTGTGGGGAATTGCTATGGAGAGATAGCATTTTGTAGATTGTTAGAAAGTAGAAGGACTTCTGAATGTTGTTCCATGGAACAACTGATGGATTCATATTCCATCAGGAATTGCATGCCTATCCACAAAGCTTACTATATTGTCTTCCACAAATGCCTCTCTCCCATTAGCCTTACCTACCTCACGTGTTTTTTGTGTGGCATGCCTTGAGCCGCTTGGGGAAAGGGCAGGATATAAATAGGATGCGATAAAGAAGGGATTAGACTTTAAGCTGATTTTCTATTCATTGAAAGGGGAATTTCTACCAACTCCCATTTCCACCCACGTCTTTCCTCTCCACATTGTCTTCTATGGTAGTCTTTCCCACTCTGCCACTTTCCCCAGGGAAACTACTGGAAATGAGGATCTACAGTCCAGCAGAGATGTGAAACTCTACTCTCAGAGTCTCCTACTGTTGGGGTGGTAGTGGTGGTGATGGTGGTGAAGAATGGATCTGATTAAACAGGAAAACCAAAGCAGAGAAGCCTGCTATTCTTTAAGCATAAACTTCAGTTTTATTCACTTACGGTAGTAAAAATTAGGATCCAAGCCATATGTGTTTTTTAAATTAACTTTTCTTGCCATTTGGTCCCACTGATATAAATGTAAGGGTTGCCAATCCTTCTTATAATTTCTTTTCAGTAGTAGTAGTAACTTAAAATCTGTATCAATTTCCACACTCACATAACCACACACATGTTGTCAGACCCCTCTTTTTTACCTGCTGGCATTTTATTATTGCTTTGCTTGCTTGTTTAATCATTTTTGGGGGTCAGCTATTCTGGTGGGAGTGGGGCTGCTTGCTGGGGGATATATTTGCTTTGATAGCTTTTTGAGTCACCCTCCCTCCGTAAGAAAGGAATGTGGCCAGAAGACATCTGCCTTTTCTTCAGATAGCAGAGCCTGGGACCATTGGGAAACAAAATCAAGAGAGACCTGGAGATGCATGCTAAATTGCCAAGTTTTCAAAACATCTTAGTATCTGTGGATTGGCTGGAATTCAAACTGACTGTTGGAGACTGGGGGGAGGAGTTTGAATGGACATTATGATGTAACCTTTCACGCACAAAATCTTCAGACCTTGCTTTGCTCTACTGCTATCACTAACTCTCAATAAAAGTTCCTTTTGAAACAATGCCTGTTTCAAGAGTTCTACTTCCTTGCGCATGTGTGCACATGTGTGCGCACGCACACACACACCATGAACACTGTCAGGAGGCAGTCTTCATTCTTCTATTTCTATAGCCCATAAAAGGCCACTGTAGATAAATAGATAAATTAACATAGATGGGAATTTTATTTGGCAGTGGACATGCCACTAGAGGTACCAGATGTGTGGGCTTGCCCATCAACAGGCAGCAGCAAAAGGCAGGGCTGGGCCATTGGCTTCAGCCTGACTGGGCCATCTGATGCTGACAGATTTATCAACAAGATGTCACTAAATAAGTCAGGGTTTTAATCCTATTTTTGTTGGCTTCGAAATAATGCTCGCTGTTTACTAGAGTTCAGTTTCCAGAGAGCAAGAGCAAAGCTAGGGATTCAAAGACAGGAAGATGCTTTGGAGTACACTAAGGTACCCATGTAGCATTTGTCTCCAATTCTTTGGCTTAACCTCTCTTTCTCTGGTATCACACCAAATCCAAAGTTCAGCACAGCTCCATAATGTAAGCTTTATTCATTAAGCATACATGAGAATGCTGATCTCTGTCCCATGGTCAGACAAATAGCCTCAGTGCAGTCAAAACACATTAATATATTGCAGACTATTCTATGATGATGCGGTTTGACTCCTGGACTGCCAAGCATTTTGTGGAAATAGCTGGTGTTTGCTCTTCTAGCACAAACTCTGGGCACTTGCACAAGCCCTTGTATCACTTTCATATTGCTATGAAATTGTCCTCATTGATGTGTTTTATCACTTCTCTGAATTTACCAGCAGTCTCTTCACTTGCCATTGAGAGGGTACCAGATGATATCTTGGTCCACCCTTGTAATTCCCTCATTGCATTTGTTTTATGCAACAAAGGAAAAGAATAATAATAATTAAACCCACCAACAGGGAGGGAGAATAACAGTTAGAGAATGGCTGTGGCTGCAGAGGATAGTTGGGAAATCCCAAGAGTTAGAGGGTGAGAATTCCACTAATGGAAGGCTGTCGTCTTTTCAGCTCCAGAGACAATGAGCACATTCACATTGGCAGGTTTTGCTGGTCTGAGTATGGGCTACCAACCATTTCTCAATGGTTAGAATAGATTAACTTGTTTTCTGTTTTTACCAGCAGATCTCAGATGTAGTCTGTCTGTATTTTCCTGGCAGGAGCATTCCCTCACTTGGGTCAATGATGGCCATTCTGTAGCACTCTAATCTATACTGCAGTACTGGTACTATTGATATTTCAGGACCATAATACTGTACTTGTAATATTTGCTTGAGGTGCAGAGATTTACCCAGCAATTTAAAAATCACTGTTTTTCTTTCCCTGAGTTCTTCACTGGGATTTTTTTTAAAAAAAAATAATCTACCTATACCACTGAAACACTGGACTCAAAAGAGTGTGAAGAGCAACAAAGTGATGGACTGGAGGCTAACACATATAAGGAACGGTTGCTGGAATTGGGTATGTCTAGTTTAATAAAGAGAAGGATTAGGGGTGACATGATAGCAGTGTTCCAATATCTCAGGGGTTGCCACAAAGAAGAGGGAGTCAAGCTATTCTCCAAAGCACCTAAAGGCAGGACAAGAAGCAATGGATGGAAACTAATCTAGGAGAGAAGCAATCTAGAACTAAGGAGAAATTTCCTGACAGTTAGAACAATTAATCAGTGGAACAACCTGCCTCCAGAAGCGGTGAATGCTCCAACACTGGAAGTTTTAAAGAAGAGATTGGACAACCATTTGTCTGAAAGACCATAGTAGAGATTCAGACCAAAGATGGGAGTACAAATGTATTATATTCTGTACCTTCTAAACTATTAAAAATACCAGGTGAGTGAAAATGTATTTTATGGTCCAAATGGCACTGTGCAATCATCACTTAGTCATCAACCAAATGAATTATCTACAACTACAACCTTAGGCAAATTATCTCTCATCCTACTTCAACTTGCAGGACTCTTGAGAACATAAGTTGGAAAAAAAGTAATACTGCCCTGAAAAGGCATGGTTGTCTTTTTTTTCATTATATCTATTTCATACATTTTTCCCAAAATAGTATCTTCGAGGTACAGTGAATGATGAGAATTGAATTTAAACAGATTTGGAGGATACAAGTTTGAAAAGTCCATAACAAGTTCATCCACATAGCACATTTTTTTCTTTGTCAAGTCATTAACTTCAATATTTAATGATGATAACAATATATCCCACTTTTAGATCACCTGAAACGATGCAGGCTAGTATTTGTTTTATAATTGTCCATTTTTCTTTAATTATCATTACCCTTGACAACTTTCTGTCATATTTAAAATTTCTCTCTCTCTCTCTCTCTCTCTCTCTCTCTCTCTCTCTCTCTCTCTCTCTCTCTCTCTCTCTCTCTCTCTCTCTCTCTCTCTCTCTCTCTCTCTGTGTGTGTGTGTGTGTGTGTGTGTGTGTGTGTGTGTGTGTGAGAGAGAGAGAGAGAGAGAGAGAGAGAGAGAGAGAGAATTCTTGTTTCTATTTGGAATAACTATTCTTCATAATAAGATGTTGACAGGACATGGATGAGTTTTTATCTGGATATAATGATCATTTGATGGGAGGGAAACATCTTGAAGGTCAATGCTTATTGACTGAAAAAATACCATCTAAGTTGAGTTGGCCTGCTCTACAAAGGCTAAAACTCCTAATTTGAGAGGGATCTCACCAGTGCTTGAATAAATATTGATTGCAATCTGTTCTCCAATTTCTCATAAATGTTCTTCCACAAAGAAGAGGATTTCTGTTTTACTGCTTTATTCTCAGAATGCATTAGAATTTCTGATGGCAGTACAAGATTTATTGTTGCAAAATGGATTTTAATTTTTTTATTCCTTTTTAAAAAAATCAAATAACTGTAAATTATTTTGGCACAGGGTATCTTTCAGGAATGTGGTGCTCTGATGTAAGCCATTTGCAGTTCCCCTCCCCCTACATTTTTTTTAATATTTGCTTTGCTTGCCACTCACACTAATTTGACTTAACTCATTTTAATTTTTCTTCCATGCATAAAATATTTGATGTTCCCCGCCAACTGTTTTCTGGTTAACACAGACACAAAATAAGTAAAATTTGAGACTGTTTTATATATTCACCCCTTATATCTTTGAATTAAAAAAAAATGTAGAAATAGAGAATCTGAATTTTAACCCAACTCTAAATTGATTTTTGTTATACTGTACATCTGAATAAACATGGTGAAGGCCACTCAGAGACACTTTGGATGGTGAGACGGGTAGCGTATGAATTCAATGAATGAATGAATGAATGAATGAATGAATGAATGAATGAATGAATGATCACTACACAACCAGGCAAGATCTGACCTTGGTTTTGGTAAGTAACCAGGTTACTTACGGGACCGTCTGCTGCCCCATGAATCCCAGTGGCCGGTTAGGGCCCACAGAGTCGGCCTTCTCCAGGTCCCGTCAGCCAGACAGTGTCGCCTGGCGGGGCCTAGGGGAAGAGCCTTCTCTGTTGCAGCCCCGGCCCTCTGGAACCAACTTCCCCCGGAGATCCGTGTCGCCCCCACCCTCTCTGCCTTTCGTAAATTACTTAAAACACACCTCTGCCGGCAGGCTTGGGGCAGTTAACATCTTGCCCCTAGCCAGTGTATGTCTGTGTGTATGTTGAATGATTGGTTTTTTTTAAAATTAGGGGTTTTTATATATATGTATTTTTAACTGTTGATTTCTATTATGTTGTGAGCCGCCCTGAGTTCTCCGGAATAGGGCGGCATAGAAGTCAAATTAATAAATAAATAAAATAAATAAATTTAGTGCGTTTTAGACTTCTTTGCCTACTTTGAAACACAGGCATTTGGTCTGCCTGCATTATTGTTCATATGGCTAAATAATATGAAACCTTAATCCTTTCCCTTTCTTAGAACACAGAGGATATGTTAGTGAATGACATATGAGAATAGGTCCTGCACAAATCTTTGGCTCGTACACACATACTGTCACAACTGCTTCTCTAGGGAGCTCTCCACATAGAAAGGAATGTTAAGTGCTGAAAATATTCAAGTTTCCCACTCAGTCAAGAGGCTTCTTGAGGGAAGCTATCATTCAAAGGCAAATTTGCTCTGCCCATGTGGTTTTGACATTTGTTTCCATCAAAGTGTGTCTATATGTTTGTGTGTATGAGGCTGGCATAATCCCAGATGGCTCCATTGCTGGCAAACCTCTTGATGTCCTAGTTTTATTTAAATGAATGAAGATACATTATATGAAAAGATTGAAAACTTTCTGACACAATCTTGCAAAGTATTATTCCACGCCATCTAAACCATACTCTTTGGTTATCTGTACCTAGAGTGACCCTCTATATTTTGATCTAAACTTTATGGAAGCCTTTATTTTCACCACGAGGTCTGAATAAGCTGCTAGCCTGTCTTATAGCTATGAACGTGCATATTAAAATAATATTTAAATTGCTGGAACCATTCATCTGTTTTATCATGCATGTGAAGCACATTAACAAGATAAGGGATCTAACTGTTACATTGTATGGACAATCTTTTTCTGTACTGAACTTCATTTCCTCAAGGTAACCAGTGGCATGACTAGAGGCAAAAATATATATGGACACCAGTTCTCTGTCTGATACTCCTTTAAAACATCCTGTTCTTTCTTTTTTGACTAGAATGCTGGGGGAAATAGAAGTCAGTTCTTGAAATTATTGTATGTCAAGAAACATATACAATTAGTCCGAGACCCATCCCCATTTTACATTTTTTTCTGATCGATGAGCTAGATTAAAGAGAACAAAATCTATCTATTATGGAGTCAGCATTTACTGATCTCTGGATTATACATTGCCTTCACTCTGGTACTTCTTTCAAGATCCAGCAAGGAAGCTGAACTGGTACTTTCACAGACCACTCTTCTTTTCAAAGAATGCAATATATACTCCGAAGCTCAGGGCTCCATTTAAATAACCAATGCTCAGGGCTCCATTTAAATAACCAATGTTCCATCAATTTAGTTAATTGACATTACTGAATTCACTGAGAACTCTTTGTGACTATTTTCTTATTTTTATTCTTCCCCAATCACTCAATAAACATTTTTCCTCAAATACCTGGACAGTTGGCACCACTGTTTTTAAGGGAGAATTTCTCATTAAAAATCTCCTGTGTATGAATCAAATTGTTGCTAAATTAATTTTTGCATGTTTGATTAAAAAGCAATTTATATATCAGTGATTTTAGTATGAAGGTAATGAATGGAAAATGTATGTAATAAAAAAGCAACAAAATTAAGAATGACATCATGTTGCTAAATCTACTGTAAATTTTCTGCTTAATTATTTTCTCCGCTGAATTTCATGTGTAATAAGAATAATTTTATTTGCCAATGTCCATTATTACTATTTATTATTATTATAGCCAGTCTGAGAGTGTGGCACTTTGACTGCGATATGTGAGTAATTACAAAAGAAATTTGAAAGATTGACTTTTAAAATACACAAATATAGATGATGCCTTGTCTTGTGTTTTTGGAAGTAAATTCTTCTTATATATGATTGTTTATTGTATTATTTATTTGCTAAATTTATATGCTGCTCATCTTACTAGACAAAGTGGGTGGCTTACAATGCCATAAACATATAAATATAAAAACATTAATATTAAGAACAATCAAATAAAGGCTAAAAACCAAGAGGACAAAATGGTGTGGGGGTGAACTTTTATCTTTCATTCCACCAATCACCTTTAGCATGGCGTGCCCCCTTCAGGGCACCAGGTCAATTGGCAAAGACAGGTTTTAAAGTTCTTCCAGAAGGCCAGGAGAGTGGAGATGGCTCTTGCCTCCAGTGCCAAAATGTTCCAGAGGGTGGGAGATAGAAAACTCTTCTCTTAGACCTGAATTTCCACAGGAGGCCTTTTCTGCTGGAGCAAGTGGGATAGGCCAATCCCATTGGGATGAGACAATTCCTCAACTAACCTGGTCCCATGCCATGAAGGGCCTTAAAAGTGGTAACCTGCACCTTATCACATCATTATCATATGCCAATAAACTTTAGTTAACCAATTAACATGTTTGGCTCTTGTTACCATGATGATGATCATTCAGGAAGAAACAGAGTGCAATGTACAGTAGTATTCTAAGAATGACTTTTCTAAATCAAAATAAAATTGATTTGCCAATCATAGGATGATAAACCCACAGCAATAAGTTCCCAATAGGACTCAGACCGATTTGGAAAACTCTTTGCTCAGTTGATTCCAACATTTGACATTTCCTCCCTCATAGCTCACTGGGAAGAAAAGAAGCATGAGTGAAAGAGAGAGAAGGGAGTGATTGCAATCTGTTGATCACTGGCTTTGAACCTGCTCACCAATAGCAAGTAGGTCTCAAACCTGTTACCTCCAAGGAAATGCTACTCTCAGCAGGAAAAGTTTCCTTACCCCTGCTGTTGTTTCTTTATGAAGAAATGCTTTTTCTTCATATTGTTGCCCAAAGTTTGCACAATTTTTCAGGATGCACATTAGCAAGAGAACTGGCACAATGCTCAACATCTCAAGAAGCTTGCTAGTTACTGCGTATGAATTCAATGAATGAATGAATGAATGAATGATCACTACACAACCAGGCAAGATCTGACCTTGGTTTTGGTAAGTAACCAGGTTACTTACGGGACCATCTGCTGCCCCATGAATCCCAGCGGCCGGTTAAGGCCCACAGAGACGGCCTTCTCCAGGTCCCGTCAGCCAGACAGTGTCGCCTGGTGGGGCCTAGGGGAAGAGCCTTCTCTGTTGCGGCCCCGGCCCTCTGGAACCAACTTCCCCCGGAGATCCGTGTCGCCCCGACCCTCTCCGCCTTTCGTAAATTACTTAAAACACACCTCTGCCGGTAGGCCTGGGGCAGCTAACATCTTGCCCCAAGCCAGTGTATGTCTGTGTGTATGTTGAATGATTGGGTTTTTTTTTAAATTAAGGGGTTTTATATACATGTATTTTTAAATGTTGATTTCTATTGTGTTGTGAGCCCCCTGAGTTCTCTGGAATAGGGCGGCATAGAAGTCAAATAAATAATGATAATAATAGTACAGGGCCTCTGCATGCAAGAAAGGAAAACTGAAATCAGTGCCGTACTTTGGATTATTTGACCTGTCTCCCCATGTTTCGCACAGTATTTTAGGGTGCACATTAGCACAAGGCTTGTACAATTGCTGGGGCAATATCTTGATGTATAGCTGCATGGATTATGACTAGTTCTTGCACGATATTTTATAAGGCATCACCAATGCATTACGTTCTTCCGTTACATCCATCTTTTTCTTTCTACAAACTATCAGATACTTCTGCATCTGGGATGGTTAATTTTTTGCAGCTGAATAATTTGTTATCCAAGAACATGGGTAGCATCAATGTAATTCGTTTTAGGAATTGTTTTGGAATTGGAGAATTAAACAAATTCTTATTTTGTTTGGAAAAGAGAAAGAAGACTTTACCTCCAATCAAATCCACTCATTTGAATGGCTCTTGGAAAGGATTAGAATTCTTGGGTTGTTACACAACTATTAGCAGTAACAACTAAATAAAACTATCATATTTAGAGGCAGATGGTGGAAATAAACAAATTGGAATAGTTGTGATATTCATATCTTGCTTCTGAGATACGAGACTATAATGCTGGATGAAACTGAAGAGTTGAGCTATCTAAACTAACCTTGAGCTGATTGGCAAGCATATTAGTGTGCTCTAAATTCCATGTACAAGCATAGAATATTCAAAGAGTCAATTCACATACATAAAATGCTGATTACATTAAATGCCTAGGCAGAGATAGTTGGGATACATAGCCTGCGAATCATTTCTTTCTTTCTTTCTTTCTTTCTTTCTTTCTTTCTTTCTTTCTTTCTTTCTTTTTCTTTCTTTCTTTCTTTCTTTCTTTCTTTCTTTTTTCTCCTCCTCCTCCTCCTCCTCCTCCTCCTCCTCCTCCTCCTCCTCCTCCTCCTCCTCCTCCTCCTCCTCCTCCTCCTTTCCCGCAGATGCAGGGTCCACTTTTCAGATCGACAAATGCCACCTTGCATGATCAAATGCAGCATTCAAGTCATGTCTATATTTTGATGGATATGACTATAGATTCATTTGTTGCAACAATAATAACAACAAAAAAACTCTGACCAACCTGCTTGTTGCCCGGGCCTGGGACAAGGTATGAATGAGCAAAGGTATGTTGCTGTATCTTAAAATGTATTCACAAATGGCTACAGCTTCTTTTATGGCGGGATGCAAACACTTTAATTGGTCTTTGAGGGACGTGTTGAGTTTTGCAATCTGAAAGATCCTATCTCTCACATTAGTACAGAAGTATTTCAGCACCTATGGGGGATGGACAAGAGAGTGTTTCTATCAGGTGTTTAATTTTCTTCATATTGACTTAATTGTTTTTGCTTTCAGATCTGGGGTTAAAGACTGAAACCATCATGGTGATTCAGCGTCACTTAGGAGAAAATAAAGTTATTGACAGTAAATAAATAATAATAGTAGTAGTAATAATAATAATAATAACAACAACAGTAGTAGTAGTAGTAGTAGCAGTAGTAGTAGTAGTAGTAGTTGGAAGCGACCTTAGAGGTCTTTTAGTCCAACCCCTTGCTCAGGCAGGAAATCCTGTACCATTTCAGACAAGTCTCTTCTTTTTTATATATATATATATAAATTCTTTTATTAAAACAATCAACATTGAACATAAAAGCATATTATGCAGCAATCATCATGGCACCTGATATATAATACTAAGTATTAGTCTTTGAAAACGTCTGAATTAGTAAGCCTTTTTCCACTCCTCGCGTCTAGCCTCAACTATACTCCTGTTACACTTTAATTGACTGGTGTTTCTCTTATCTGGTTCAATATTAATGTGATCAACACTAAGCAATCATCCTAGAACATAGCATACAACATTAGGTATTAATCTTTGTAAACATCTGTTTTAGTACACGTTCTTTCCTCCTCCCTTCCATCTTCAAGTATACTCCGAATACATTTTGTTTGATTGGTGTTACTCTTACATATGGTCTATCTACTGTATCTAGTCTATCGCCTATTGTTCGTTTGCGCTTCTGAATTGACTTCATCCCATTACTAGTGCAATCTTTTATAGTCCCCAACCAGGGATCCTGAGGTAAAAGTTTCATATCCTGAGGTAGAGATTCAGTCCGCTTTAACAATATTAAAGCACTTCCGGTGGCTCCGCGGCCCCTGCTGGGTCTCCTTTGTGAGACTCCGCTCTCTGGATTTGTAAAGCCGCGAAAAACAGCGCTCATCAGCTGTTTTTTCGCGGTGGAAAATCCCCTCTCCGGGCAAAGGAGAGGTGTAGAGCATCGGGAGTAAGGTTGAGCCTTCTTAGATCCCTGGAAAATAAGTTTTCAGGGATTAAGAGTGAGCTCCCTATAGCTCCGGAGAACGCTCCTTTCCAGAGACGCTTCTGTCTTTTGACAGACAAAGACGCCGCGACCACCTCTGCTTCTTTTAAGTTCAACACTGGAGAGACTGCAAGCAGGCTGAATGAATACAGGAGTTTTAAATGGATTGCAAGTATTTTTATTGTTTTTTTTTTGGCTATGCATTTCTAACGTTCACAATCAACATAATGCTTTAAGATGGCGCTTAACTTTCACTGCTTTCATTGTTAGGGAAAGTGCTGGATAGTGAAAGTCGATTTGTTATTTCTCACTTCCTGCTTCTTTAAGTGCAGCTAGAGAGATGGCTGTGACTATTTGAAATTTAAAATGGAGTGGAATCTACAGTCATATGCTAAACCTATGTTGGATTGTACTGATGAATTTTATGAAAGAAGACCTGATACACAGAAGACTTTTACGCAAGAGTTTAAAGAGATTAAAGCACTTTTGAAAGAGGCTTTTACAAAAATATTTACTATATGTGCTGGATACCTTCCTTTGAGTGAAGCTGAACAACTTACTGCTGAACAATTTATATCACAATTTGAATTTGGAGAAGAGTTGGAACATTTAACTGGAATCTCCCCTTCAAATGAATTACAATCCTCTGTTGAGTATTATACAATACAAGAGAAATTAGGGGATCAACAGGGAAAGGAAGAGGATACTTCTGAGAATGGGGACTATAATTGGATTTTGCTTGATGAAAAGTTTATTTATGGACAGGAAGAGGTTTTGTTTCAAGAAAAGGAATTCTATCCAGTTAAGCACCAAGAAGAGGATTTAATTCACAAAAGAGAGACATTGTTTCACCTCAAGAAGCACTTAGGCTACAAAGTGAAATGGACTTTGTTTGATGAGCAGTTTATTTATGGAAAGCAAGAGGAATTGATTCAAGAAAGGAAGATTCAGTTTCAGAAGCAATTTATTTACGGGGCTGAAGAAATAATGAAGAGAGACTTATTATTTGAAAGGGTGGCCCTGTTATGGCGGCTTGTTTGGTTAAGAAAAAAACCTAGAGTTCGTTTGAAGCAATGAAATTTAAACTTGTATGTAAGGAATTATTGGCAATTTAAAATTATGGACTGAATTGAGGACCAAGATTAGGAGTAAGATGCAAGAGAAGATGTTTAATGGTTGACATAATTAAATTGATGAAGGATGTATTTGTTTTGATGATCTGGGTTTGACATTAGATTGATTTAATGATGAGATAGATAGACTGGATAAAATTGAAGGAATGTAAGTTAGAAATGCTATAAATAGTTTGTTAGATGAGAGAGCCCAGAAGCCGATTGACTAAATGAAATTTATAGATGACAAATATTATTTTTAACAAGATGAGTTAATTGTTTAATAAGGAATTAAGCTTAATTTAAGATTATGGGTTGAATTAAAGATAAATATTATAGCTAAGGTTTTGGTGAGGATGGTTAAATGAAGATATATTAAGATATATTATGAGAAATTAAATTGATTAGAATGTAATTGATATTGCTACTATTATTATTATTATTACTTTTCTTTTTTGAACTGAGGGATTCATTGATATTGTTATCGTTATTAATATTATCTGTTTAACTCTAATAAGATGAGGTTTTTTTTTTTAGAATGTAATTGATATTGCTACTACTATTATTATTACTATTTTTCTTTTTTTGAATTGAAGGATTTATTGATATTGTTATAGTCATTAATATCATCTGTTTAATTCTAATAAGATGAGTTTTTTTTTAATGGATTGTTTTGATTTAGAGAATGTATATATTACATAGTTTAAAATTCTTGTTAAGATTATATAATAATTATGTTTGATGTAGTGGGGTTTTCTTTTGTTATACCCTGTAAGCATTCTGGGAAGTCGTGGGTTAGGGAGGGATTATAATTTTAGATGTGATGTTTTCTCAACTGTATTTGGGGTTGGTGGAAGAATAATTAATTATTGTTACTAAAGGGTTGTTTGGGTGGCCTTTGGTGGAATGAAGATTGATTTAAGTGGAAGTTGATAAGAAGGGGGAATAATAGAATGGAGATAGAGAAGGATGAAGGTTATTTGTTTGAGATGTCTATTTTCAGTTGAGTTATTATCATTAGAAGCATTGGAAAATGTATTTATGCTCTGTTTATGGATGATTGTTTATTTTAATACTATGATTTGATATGATTAGTCTCTTTTTTCTGTTAAAATTTTAAAAAAAACCAATAAAAATATTATTAAAAAAAAAAAAAACAATATTAAAGCAAACAACATTAGTCATAAGGTTATGTTAAGAGGCATTAGTTATAGAACATATACATTCAACATTGGGTGTTAGTTTTTGTAAACATTTGATTTGTTAACCCTTCTTCCCTGACAAGTCTCTTCTTAAAAACTTCCAGTATTGGAGCACCCACAACTTCTGGAAGCAGGTTGTTCCATTGGTCAATTGTTCTAACTGTCAGGAAGTTTCTCCTTAGTTCTAGATTGCTTCTCTCTTTCATTAGTTCCATCCATTGTCCTGCCTTCAGGTCAATGGTGGGATTCAACTATGTGAACAACCGGTTCTCTGTGTGGATGCCGTTTCTGGAAGTCTGTTCTGGGCCTGGGCAAGAAAAAATTAGCTACTGGTTCTGATGAAGTGGTGAGAACCAGTTGAATCCCACCACTGCTTCAGGTCCTTTGGAGAATAGCTTGACTCCCTCTTCTTTGTGGCAACCTCTGAGATATTGGAACACTGTTATCATGTCCTCCCTCATCCTTCTCTTCATTAAACTAGACATACCCAATTCCAGCAACTGTTCTTTATATGTTTTAACCTCCAGTCCCCAGGTCTTCTGGTTGGGTAAAAAGGGTTTTCTGATAAGTGGTATTTGTTAATGAAGAAAAACATTTGGAAAGTGCTGCTGTAAATGCTTATCAATTATTTCTAAATGCTTATATATGTTCTCCCCAGAATTGTCACAGATCTTGCATTTCATATTCATTTGAACATAACTCTTCACCATTTCTCTTTTATAGCTATGCACATCTCTATTCAAGCGTGTAGTAGAGAAAAGCGCTTGATGAAGGAGGCTCCAGAAAAAAAAGACACCATACAAATTAACAAGAAGAAGAAGAAGAAGAAGAAGAAGAAGAAGAAGAAGAAGAAGAAGAAGAAGAAGAAGAAGAAGAAGAAGAAGAAGAAGAAGAAGAAGAAGAAGAAGTTGGAAGGGACTTTGGAGGTCATCTAGTCCAACCCCCTGCTCAGGCAGGAAACCCTATACCATTTCAGACAAATGGCTGTCCACTCTCTTCTTAAAAACCTCCAGTGTTGGAGCATTCACCGCTTCTGGAGGCAGGTTGTTCCACTGGTTAATTGTTCTCACTGTCAGGAAGTTTCTCCTTAGTTCTAGGTTGCTTCTCTCCTTGATTAGTTTCCATCTGTTTCCATCCGTTATGAGTCTTTTAAGTGTGGTAATCTTTGGTTGTTTTCTTTACGGACAACAAACAGCTCTCCAGATTTCATTTTCAGGGTCCTCCTGAAAAGTGTTACGTGTTCCTCTCCTGCAAAGCTGGTGCCAGATCACCGAGCCATCATTTGAAAAGGGACATAATGCAAAAGTTGTAATGATAGAAGCACTGTTTGTTATCTGAAGATGCCTTCTAATTCATTTCTAAAACATAGCCAGAGCAACTTATAGTGATGGCATACCGTGTTTCTACAAAGCACGAAGCAACAGTCATGCGCTAGTCTTCCCACACTTGTATATCTTTTGGAAGGGATTGGGGTAACACTGATCCCCAGATGCCAAGAATGAAGTGTTTATTCATTAAGTTTCCTGCTTTCAGACTGGCAGGACATTCTGTTTTTCCTCTCAAAGAATAAAGGAAAAACAGTGGCATGTGATACTTTTTTCTTTTAACCTCTTTCAGTTCTGCTGTGAAACTCAGTGGGGGAAGAATCATTAACTATAATAAAGGGCACTAGGTTTGCCTGCTTCATAGTTTTTCAATCATATTTTATTTCCCCCCACCCCATCACGGACATTTTAATCATATGTGCACGTTTGTGAACTGCTGAGAGTCCCTAACTGGATTGCAACAGGGTAGAAATATAGTAAACAATCTTTTTCTGACCAAGTGATCAAAAACAGGATTGTAGAGAAGGTTAGATACTGAAATGTGTCTCTTGCATAGCTATATACTTTTTTGTTTTATAATTCCAATGAGAAAAAGTAATAAAGCTGCTGATCCTTTTTTTGACTTGCAACCACAATTTCTTGGTTTTGCTTTTTTTTTATTATTGATTTTCCTCTGCTGACACAAAACTACTGGAGTCTCAGTAACTTATAATGTAATAATGTAACAGTAAATGAGAAAATATCAAAATAACAATTACATATTAAATTTAAGCTACAAGTTATTAGGAGTTTGTTTAAAAAGTTAAAATCTCTTTAAGGCTGCTTTGAAATCTACTAATAGCCATTTTCTTATTGACCTAGAATGTGTTCTGCAGATTAAGGGTGGCTTTGGAGAAGCTTCTGTTCCAGTCATACACAACACTGTTTAGAAAAAAGCAAGCTGACACATTATGTATTAGCTTGCTTTGTGAAGTCAACCAGTGCAAATTTATTTTATGTCATGTTGCCCTTCGGTCCAGGAGAAAAACATCTTTGTTAGGTTCATGGCCATTTTGTGAGGTAGGCCAGACTGAAAGATAATGACCGGCCCAGGTTCAGCAAGTGACATTTGCAGATAAAAATGAATGTGAATGTAGGTTTCTTATCTAATACTCTATCTCCTGTTTCACAATGTTCCCATATAGTAGTAGTAGTAGTAGTAGTAGTAGTAGTAGTAGTAGTAGTAGTAGTAGTAGTAGTAGTAGTAGTAGTAATAATAATAATAATAATAATAAAGTTGGAAGGGACCTTGAAGGTCATCAAGTCCAACCCCCTGCTCAGGCAGGTAACCCTATACCATTTCGGACAAATGGCTGTCCAGTTTCTTCTTAAAAATTTCCAGTGTTGGAGCATTCACCATTTCTGGAGGCAGGTTGTTCCACTGGTTAATTGTTTTAACTGTCAGGAAGTTTCTCCTTAGTTCTAGGTTGCTTCTCTCTTTGGTTAGTTTCCATCCGTTGCTTCTTGTCCTGCCTTCAGGTGCTTTGGAAAATAGCTTCACGCCCTCTTCTCTGTGGCAGCCCCTGAGATATTGGAACACTGCTATCATGTCCCCTCGTCCTTCTCTTCATTAAACTAGACATACCCATGTTCAATATACCCCTGCCTCTTACTGAAATTGAAGAATAAATGTGATTTCTTTGAGCAATTATCTGTGAAATTCTCTGTTGCTGGAACACATTAATTGCCAAAGTGTGAAAGGCTTTTTAGACAATATACATTCATTGTAAAATGCTTATTAGTGCATTTATCAATTTACATTGAGCCTATATTCCAAAACAAGGCAGATAGTAATGGGGAATGTTTGTATTTTTTATCCTGTACTATTAATACTTCCAAAAACAGAGTACAAGATTTACTAGCAAGACAATTAGAAGACCGTATGTATTAGTTTGATGTTGTTTTTAAACAACTAATCTCTTCATAAAAACATAGCATTTAGATTCTAGGAAATAACTGCCAGAGACTTGATGGCAACATCTAGTGTCTCTTGGCTGATCTTGAAAAAGCAGCATCAGACCTTGAACAGGAGACCATCAAACAAATTCCAGGACTTTAGATTAGATTGGGAAATTTTACAAATATCTGCAGCATTGTGTTGTTCAAAGCTCAAGCTTCAGCAAATACTGTAAGGAAAATCCTGCAAAGAATGACTTCTGTTCTTTTTAACCCCATTTACCAACAATAAATGGAAAATCTACTGCATTTGCTATCATGTAACGAAGTAATATTACACACAAACATGAACACACACACACACACACACACACACACACATACAGAAGCAAGTGTAGAGTGCATATAGTTCATTCTGATCATAGGGCCAGAAGGGAAGGGCTTCAGGTGAAAGAGTAAACAACATTCCAAGACATTCCTTACTGGATCCTCCTTTAGAGATGTATTGGGGGAAATTTGTATTTGTCTGGATTGTTTTCTCTCTGCCTGATATAACCCATTTTTAAACTTGACATTTCTTTTGCTACCTTTTCCCACTATGCCAAGTTTGGTCTCCTTCTGTTCAGATTAATAGGCAGAGATGAAATGCTGAAACCTTTTCCATGATTTATTCTCAAAATTCTGGATCTTGGAGTCTTGTGATTCCTTCAGGTGTACCTACCACTGTCAAGCTTCTGCATTCCGGACTGGTTGTAGCTTCTGAATGCTGGTCAAGGACAGCCCCATGTAAGACACATTGCAATAATCTGATTGACTAAGGTTTAGCTGCGGTGAATATTCCATTTATAAGTTAATGGGGAGTAAACAGGAAGTAAGGAACACAAATCTCTTAGTGAGTAGATCAAATACTCTCAGATCAAGTCAGTGGTGGGATTCAAATATGTAAACAACCGGTTCTTTGTGTGGATGCCGTTTCCAGAAGTCCATTCTGGGCCTGGGCAACAAAAAATTAGCTACCGGTTCTGCTGAAGTGGTGCGAACCAACTGAATCCCACCACTGGATCAAGTCCTTTACAAGATCATAACTGAACAAGTATGGTCTGTGTAATGTCTATAACAGGAGTTCCTAAACTTTGCAATCACACCTCCCTTTAGTGTAATCTTAATGTGGACACATCCCCTAAAAATCCAAACACTAAAATAGATACAAAATGAACAATGAAAACAATACAATGAACATTTGGGAAAGGTGAATTTTTTTGGGAATTATTATAAACTGTACAACTAAAAGGTTCTTCATACTCCCCTGGACCTTGTCTGTAATCCCTAAGGGAGATATACCACACATTTTGGGAAACCCTGGCTTATTGGCTTATCCAGAAAACCACTATGTCCCAGCTTGAAGATACATGATGTGCTAAAGACATGTCTTCACAATGAAGCTACCATTTCATAACAGACATTCCCAGACATTTTAGTTCCCATGGAGGAGGAAAAGCCTAAGGAAGCTGGTAACCTGTTGAACTCCAGCTGAACCACTGCAGGATGACCCTCTCTCACCCAGAAGTCCTATGCAGTCACATTTCTACTTTGGTTTCCAGAAAGTGTTCATGTACCGTACTTTTGTTGAGCTAGGAGTTTGCACTACACCAGGATTTATAATTGAAAGCTATTGTCAACTGTGAGAGGAAAGTGGAGCATTGTACACCATGCCACCTTTGAAATGAGTCTGTGCTTTCAAGGCTGTTTATGACTCCTCATGGCTGCGGAGACAAGTCCCTGCAGTTTTCTTGGCAAGATTTCAGAAGTGATTTTTCCATTAACTGCTTCCCAGGGCTGAGACAAGGACTGTCCCAAGCTCACCCAGCTGGCTTTGTGCCAAAAGTGGGGCTAGAGTTCACCATGTCCTGGTTTCTAGGGAGCTTTTTGGTCTTAACCACTACACCATATTGGCTCTCTCTTTGAAATCAATACCCTTTTAAAACAAAGCAACAAGAATGGGTGGCAAAAGTGAGGAAAGGTTTGCTCATAATGATAACCAATTCAAATGTGAGGTGATAGGTTTGTTGCAAATTAGCAATTGTGTGGTAAAATTAGAATCTTCAAATGTGGCATCAATCTTCTTTTATGCCCACCACAGCTGTAAATGTTTACTATAAGAGACATTCAACAATAATTTCAGGGGGAAAAGCAGAATTGGCTTTAAGCCGGGTAATGTGGCCTTGACAGAATTAAGTCAGAAATTATGGAGGCAGCCAAACCTACTTATCTCATCTGTACCTTCACAGAGGTTTGTACAAAAACAAAATTAGCTATGTTTCAACTTCAGGTTAAAAATGCATCTTCACCCAATTATCTTAATTGCTTCATGGTTTGCGTTTTAGTCTTCTCAAAGGTCTCTCAGTTGCTGGATCTCTTTCAATATACATTTCTCCAAGAAGAAAAAGTACTTGGACAAGTTCATTCTTGAACTACGGTAGTAGATTTCTAAAGGGAACTCATTTATTTCTGCACGTTTCAGGTATAACTCTGGGTCCCATCCACTGAAGAGTTTGATTAGAAGTCTTGACAGAAAACCTACAGAGTGAACTTCCATCTGTTCTTCCACATATGGATTTGCCCCTGGGATTCTGGTGTAGGACAATACCGTTTAAGGGATTGTTATTTGATTCTGATTTCTGACTGGTCTGAAAATCTAGCCCTTTTCCTGCCTCAAAATCTTTAATTATGAACATACATTAAAACATTAAAATATAAATTACATAAAATATAAATTAATACATTTCATTGAGATGGTCTTCACTGTCATCTGGAAATCAGTGGCAAATCTCTTTCTTATATCTTGCTTAGTGCCTGTTAGTTTAATATAAAATAGTTCAGCATAATAATTTAGTATAAATCCCTTCTGTTTTGCCTGTAAATTATTGGAAGATTGATGCCAAATAGTACTTTTCAGAGATCTCTGTAGTAATTGCAGTAAAAGAGGACATGTGGACATAGTCTTCCACAAATAGGCATTTTATTATATCTGCCATAGAAAAGTGCAAAAGATAACTACATTGTCTAAAACATGTTTTCCTTAGTCTGGAAAGAGTTAACCAGCTCAAATAAGCCACAGATTTCCAGGTGTTCATGGTAATGAGTCTGATTCATTGTTTGGCTTGTTCTATATTGTTTCTTTGGATGTCCTTCCTTCCTATCTTTTGACTCCTCTTAATACTTCTTAAGAGCTTAAGTCACTGATTGTAGATCGAAGTAAGCAACAAGTTGCACACAAATTCAAGTGTTCTAGCACACACCTTAACTAGTTTCTTGCAGCAGCATCTACTGGAGTGGTCACTGATCAAAGATGCGGCTAAAGACCCACAAGAATAGCCAATGATCAAAACAGAATTGTGCCAATACAATAAAACCTTTTCTAGCTCCTGCCCTTTTTAACTTCTATATCAACCCCCTGATCGATCTCTTACAGAACCCCGATCTGCATCCGCCCAATCTAGCACATCGCAAAATCCCAATTCTTCTATATGCCGACGATGCGGTCATTATTTTGCAAACTCCTATAGGACTGAAGAGAGCCATTAGGGCAACACTTGGCTACTGCAGACAGAACAAGTTGGTCCTTAACTTTGATAAATCAAAAATTTTAGTTTTTGCTAAGAGACCCAGCCAATACTCCTGGAAAATAGAAGGACATAGTTTGGAACTGGTTAGAACATTTAGATACCTTGGGGTGGTCTTCCACTCGCAAGGGACATGGAAGGCACACCTGGATCACATATTGCAAGCAGCCAATAGTTCCTTAAATGCAATCAAACATTACTTTTACACAGGCGGAGGTCAATTAGTACCTGCTGCCTTAAAACTTTTTGAGGCCAAAACATTGGCGCAAATTCTATATAGGGCACAAACAGGAATCCTTGCAAAGAAAAACTTGCTGGAAACCATACAAACCAAATTCCTGCGAGCCATCTTAGCTGCACCCAAAGGAACCCCAAATGCCAAATTAAGAATTGAGACAGGCATGCCCCAAATCTAGGAAAGAGCCTGGAAGATGATGATCATTCACTGGCTTAAAATGCATTTCTTTCCAGAGGGATTGTCCCTGTTAGTGCTGACTGACAACTTTCCTTCCCCCTGGAAGCAGGCGATAGATCATAAACTGGGCTCTTACGGGCTCTCTTAGATATTCTTAATGTCCCTAGGCTTTGATCAAGCAAAGCAAGTAATATCCAATAGAATAAAGGACATGGAGTTCCAAGAAGAACTAAATAGGTTGCCTTGCCACAGTAGGGATAGAATCAAACAGGGTGTGTGGGAAGCGGCAAGATATTTGAATAATCTGACCTTCCCAAAACAAAGAATAGCTTTTTTCAGAGCCAGATTTAACATTCTTCCCTCAGCACTCCTACAGGGCAGGTATAAGAGAACACCAATAGCAGAATGGGTATGTATATGTGGTAAAGGAGAAGTCGAAGATATCTCACATGTTTTATTGTACTGTGAGTTATACCAAGTTTATAGGACAGCATATATTCTCCCTTTATTAGAGAGATTGCCAGGGAGGGCAGACAATTTTTATGTAGGCTTTCTCCTCCAAGACTCAAACCCTTCTATCACGCATGCAGTGGCAAAATACTGTGTTGCGGCAATGTCCACAAGAAAAAAATTGGTTACAGATTTATAGTCGTCAACTTGTGCCAATTTTTTGGAGATATCTCTAATTATGTTTGGAACATATATTTACTCACATATTAATTGGCTATCCATTCACATAAATTAGGGAGTGACCCTAACATTTTGAGAACATGTATTTTCTTAACAGGGATGTTATTATTTACTATTAATGTTAGTACTATTATTATTATTATTATTATTATTTAATATAGTGTAAAAAGTGATGGCTATTGCTGGTGTACGACCATAATAAAGTTTATTATTACTATTATAAACCTTTTCTAGTGAGTTATAATATCATACAGGCAAATAAAAGGAACAGAGGTTGAACTGTTCAACTGCAATAGTGGGACACTGCTTTTGTCAGTCTGAGAAAAGCAGGGGATGCTACAGATACTGATTCCTAACTAGAAACTTGGATTTAAATAGGGATAATCTGAGCATGTGCAGTCTTGCTGTAAATTGTAGAGTGATTGTAACCCCTTTTTTTAATGAAAGGGCAAGTATACTTTTAAAAGAAATAGTGAAATAATAACTACAACAACATATACTGCACTAGTGAGGTCACACATTGGAATATTTATCCAGTTCTGGTCATTGCAATTCAAAAAAAAAATATGCTGAGGCCCTAGAAAGTGTGCAGTGAAGAGCAACAAAGTTGATTAGGTGTCTGGAGGCTAAACAATATGATGAAGAGTTAAGGAAACAAGGTATGTCTGGCCTATCAAAGAGAAGAATTAGGTGTAACATGATAACCATCTTCCAGTACTTGGGCTGTCACAGACAAGAGGGGCTTGACTTATTCTCCAAAGCACCGGAGGTCAGGACAATAAGCTTGTTAAAGAGAGATACAACCTAGAAGTAAGGAGAAATTTTCTGACATTGAGAACAATTAATCAATGGAACAGCTTGTGTTCCAGAGCTGTGGGTGCTCTATTGCTGGAAGTTTTCAAAAATAGACCAGACAGCCATTTGAACGGGATGGTATAAAGTTCCCGTCTTAAGCAGAGGATTGGACTAGATTCACCATGGTGGCAAACCTATGGCACACGTGCCACAGGTGGCACGCAGAGCCTTCTCTGTGTACACACGTGCCGTCACCCCAGTCCTAGGGCTTCAGCTGGGTTTTATAAAACCTTTTCGCTTTAGGCCTTCGCCACCGTATGCAAAAAAAAAAAAAAAGGTTCAATCAATCAATCAATTTCAACTTCTCACGGGGGGGGGAAAGATCTTGCAAAGTTGGAATTGATTGATTGAACTTTTAAGACCCACCCAGTCTGCTGTTACCACCACAGCCACGCCCACCCAATGGGCCACACCCACCCAATGGGCCACACCCACCCAGCACCCGATGATACATAAGTTGGTTTGGGGATGCAGTTTGGGCACTCGGTCTCTAAAAGGTTCGCCATCACTGGACTGGAAAACCTCTATGGTCCCTTCCAGCCCTGTGTGAGTAGCTAGGTATTATCTCTCTTAAAGAGAAGAATGCTGCAGCAGGTAATGCTAATCTCAGTGAACCGTAGAGTTGATTTCTTTGCTCCTGCCCCATCATGGACCACTCTTTGGGCAACCACGTAGGAGATAGTAAGGATAACACTGACCTATGGAGACACTGTCCTTTAAATCCAATCATAGCTGCAATACTGCAGCCCATGTGAAATCTTAAGTTCCAACTCCCAATTTCATCTTAAGTTTTGTTTTTCCCCCCCAGCACATTTCAGTCCGCAAGCCCGTAGCTGAGACCTGCGTTAGGGAGAGTTCAGAATTAAACTTGCCCATAGCATTCTGTACCTTTCAACTTGCCTGTATATACACGGATTGGCTTTTTTCCTGGAACATCAATATTTCATGGGCATAGTACATGATAACCGGGGCCATAGTATTGCACTGAAAAATGTAAAACATTAGAGTAGGGAAATAAATAGCAGTATAGAAAAGTGCTATAGAAAGAGATTTGCTCTGTCTTGGTCCATTGGTTGTGGTCAAACATTAATGGAATAAAAATTGGAAGGGAACTTGGAGGTCTTCTAGTCCAGGGCTTTTCAACCTGTGGTACGGGTATCACCTGTAATACATTGGCACCTGGCAGGTGGTAGGCGACCATCCTAGAAAAGTGGTAGCGGGGGAGGGGAATGAGCTGAACTGGTGGCAGCACCACACAAGCCTGAGCGAGAGATGGCTGGAGCTGCAGGGCTGTCAGGGCTCAGCAGAAGGCTGGGATCAGTGCCAGGATCCAGCTGGAGCTCGGCACTGATCCTGGTGCTTCTGCTGAGCCCTGAAGAAGCACCAATCAGCTGGAAAGCAGCACTGATCCTGGTGCTTCTGCTGAGCCCAGAAGAAGCGCTGATCAGCTGGAATGTTGCAGCATCTCCAGGATCTTGTGATTTACATTCAGATGCTTGGCAACTAATTCATATTTATGATGGTCACAGTGTCCCAGGGTCATGTGAAGTGACCAAAACCTGCTGCAACCACCCAGCAGACAGGGGGAATAAAAACCAAACACCACCCCACCCCACCCCCGCTGCCAATCCTCAACAGAAATATTCACAACAATGAAAACCTCGGACAGGAGGAAGAGTGCCGCCGTGTGGGCAGGCAGGTGTCTTGCTCGGCTGTGGCTTGTGGGGGGCACTTTTTTCAGTGCCATTGCAACTTCGAACAGTCACTAAGTGAACTGTTGTAAGTCGAGGACTACCTGTACTTTATCACTTTTTTCCTTTTTGGGGGGGGGTTGTCTTTGACACCTTGCTAGGTGACTGGTGGTATTCGGATATTGCCATATCCTAAAAGTGGTACAATGGGTGAAAAGGTGGAAAAGCCCTGGTCTAGTCCAATCTGCTGTTTAAGCAAGAAAATATACCACTTCAGACAAATGGCTATCCAATCTCTTTTTAAAAGTCTCCAGTGATGGAGCACCTACAACTTCTGGAGGGAATAGAATAGAATAGAATAGAATAGAATAGAATAGAATAGAATAGAATAGAATAGAATAGAATAGAATAGAATAGAATAGAATAGAATAGAATAGAATAGAATAATAACCTTATTATCACTTTGAATGTACACTAATTGGCATACATTAAAATGAAATTTCATTGCATACAGCCCTCAAAGAGTCACCACCTCCAATATTCAATACATAAATATGACATCCATAAATAAATAAATAAATAAATATGCATATACCCACATAAATGACACAGAGAAACAACACAGTCTAGTTCGGATTATATATACATGTGCATGGTAAGAAAAGCGAATCTTGCGAGTTCACCAGTCAGATGGCAGAGGGAACAAAGCTATTATAGAATCAGGTAGTCCTGCTAGAAATACTTCGAAACCTCCTCCCAGAGGGGAGCAAGAGAAACAGACCGTAAAGTGGGTGTGTGGGGTCTCTAACAATGCTTTGATCTCTAACCACGTAGTGCTTATAAGCAGCATTCTGAATACCAGGGATCAAGCTTCCTATGATCTTCTCAGCTGTACTTAGCATTCTCTGTATGGACTTTCTATCTGAGGCACTGCTGCCACCAAACCAGACAGTGATGCAGTTTGTTAAAATCCTCTCAATTCTGCTTCTGTAAAAAGTGGCCAGGACAGAAGGAGAAAGATGTGCTCTCCTCATCTGACACAAGAAATGCAGGCTGGTTTGCACGCTTCACTAAGGATGACATGTGGAGAGACCAATTCAGATTGTTAGTTATCTACACTCCCAGATACTTAATACTGTGGGCCACCTGTACAGCTGCATCCTTGATACTGAGTGGAGCATGATTTTGCCGTCTCTTTCTAAAATCTACAATCATCTCCTTTGTTTTATCAACATTTAGAACCAGGTTACTTTTATTGCACCAGTCCACCAGAGCCTTCATCTCTTCCCTATAAGTATCAACAGTTCCACTGATGAATCGTTCTATCTGTCAGGAAATTTCTCCTTATTTCTAGATTGGATCTCTCTTGATTAGTTTCCATCCGTTGCTTCTTGTCCTGCTTTGGAGAACACTTGATTCCCCCCCCCCCGTTTTTTTGTGGCAGCCCCTTATATATTGGAAGACTGCTATCATGTTATCCCTAGTCCTTTTCATTAGACTACACACACCCAATTCCTGTGACCATTGTTCTTATGTATTATATTAAATATTATTATATAAAATATAATATATATGCATACTATATATTTTCATAGGATTTGTACATATTCTGCATTGGTATTTTATAACTTCCTAAGCTTTGGTTTTGTCCTTTCAGATTTGTGGACAAATATTTTCAGAAAATATACACATGGAAAGAAAGCTTCCATGTGGGTCCAACAGCCTCCCTGCCATAGTATTCATGAAGCCAAATACTTCCAAACAGAATTGGGGAAAATTTCCAAAAGGCTTTTGGCCAACACAAAAGCCTACAGCTTTTATATCACAGTAGAGGTGCGCTGTCCCAAAGGTAACTACATATGGTATCTCTGATGTTGTCGTTTCGGTAATCTCTGCCCTACTTCCAACTCTTGTATTACTTTAGTGGGAATCTCTAAGCAGCAAAACCAGGCTTTTCTTTTGTGGGAAGTCAGCCCCCAAGAGAAGGAAATATTAAAAGGGCAGAAAAATATATTTCCTCAAAGGATCTTAAAGAAGCAGAAAAGCATGCCCAGTTTTCTTAATAGCCCCAAGTTTCCCTTTCCCAAGCAGAAACCAGCTCTATAGAAATGCAGATGTAAACCATCCAGGAAGGTTAGAGCCCTCCAGCTAGAAGATTAAGAAGACAAAGACACCTAAAATCTACATACCCCACCCAAACTGTAAGACAGGACATAATAGGATTAACCCACAGATGCCAAAGGGACACAGGTCAAAGTTCATGCCACAGGAACAACTCCAAACAAAAGGCTCCAGAGGGTATAAAAACCTACTCCCTACCTACTCCCCTACCTACTCCCTGTCTTTTTCTTCCAGAGCCATCTTTCTGTCTGACTCTCCCCTTCAATAAACTGCAACCTTCTTTCTAAAGGAGTCGCCATATTGTTTATTCCCGGCTTGGACTGAACCATGATGAAGACTTTTCCTTCAACACTTTCTATATAAAATCTTAGTATGAGGAACTAATGGCCATGTTAATGTTTTACAGGAGCAAATACAAAATCTTGATAAAACGTTTTAAGAAGAACAGATTGACTGTGGCATGATTTTTTATGAAGCTCACTTCATCGGATGCATGGTCTGTTACCCTCACTTGGCAGGCACGCTGTTCTTATGTTTATATGAATACAGAAGGGAAAAATGTGAATAATGAGACAAGAAAGCAAATGATACAATAGAGATATAGAGCTACAGTCTGTGACATTTTTAAATGCCAAATCAGAGGGGCATAAAATGCATGCACGAGATTTCATGTGCGAATGTTAAATAAAGTTCAGGCTCTGAAGAAGCCAGCATTTAGCTATAAGATAACAAAGAGTCTTTTCCTCCAGTTACATTATACTTTGAATCACACAGAAAGCAGATACCACAATGATTCAGATGTAGGCTGGATGATTCAGGCAAATTACCAGGAAAAAAAAAGAGGCGGGGGAGGGGAAGGGGTGAAGCACAGCTCAGCAGTGGAATTTTACAAACTTTTTTAAAAAAACTATCTTGTTTCAAGAGGAGCAGGCAGATTAACCTGCCCACTGGTATTCTGGCAAAACAAAATTAAATCAGGTACTGGCTTGCAAAGCCGAGTTGCACTTCTCATAGTTGATGATATGAAAATGATAAAAGAAGCTGATCCAGTAATGAAACTTAAGCAAAATTAAACTGAGACTATTCATTTGGCTGGCATTGTGTCCTGGCTGTAATTAAGTTAGCTAAGTGAGTATATGTTCTGCTGTTTTGTTTCATTCGCTTTTATTTTTTTATTTTTTATATATTTATTCATTTATTTATTTATTTATATTTCACACTTCTAAAGCACCCATCTCCCTTAAACAGGGGCTCTGAGCGGTGTACAATATAATATACCCTGATTAAAAATGTATAAAAATAACATTAAAATTAATGTTAAAATTTTTTAAAGTATAGAATAATGAGAATTAAACATCATTAGCGGGGGGAATCCTAAGATGGCCTATGAATGGTTACATTTTTTTTCCTTACTGAAATTTTAGTTGATACTGACAGTGTTGTTATTCATTCTGGGATAATTCTGTGATGAGCCAACTACACAATAGAAACAGTTAAGTAAAGATTCTCAGTAACACAAGCATGTTGGTCCTGAATCCATTTGTGATAGGAATAAACATAAAAATCCATTAGTGAAATATAACTGGATTTGAAATGATTTAAAAATATTTCTAGGATATCAGATTATGGCACACTAACTATAATAACTGCCGATAATCAATAATGAGCACACATAATAGTAATAAGAAAAATTACAAAATGGGTTTTTTGGAATGTAACTGGTATTGTTATTCTCCAAAACAGATTGGGTTTTTTTTCCTGTTATTTGTCATGGTTTATTTATTTCATATTTCTAAGCCGCCCACTTTCCTCAGAGATTTGTTCAATAAATCATAGCTTAGCCAACAACCATGGTTTTAGTTTACCTCAGCGGTTCCCAGATTGGGGTTTTTTTTAATGACTGTGCTATGATCTTTTAGTCATCTGATCACGAGCACAGAGAAAAAAAAAGTAAGAGGAACATTATGTTCCTGCTTATCAGAAAAATGCTTGTATTTTCAAAACGATTAAAATAAAATGCAGAACTATGGGATATGACCAGTTACTGGATTAAACTCTGCAAATCTTTGGCATCTGTGGCAGAGAATGTATTAATTACTTAACTAGTCAGATATACTATATAGATATAGATATACTAACAAGATTCAAGGCTGTTGACAGATTAAAGACACTCTATTCTGGATTTTTGTTCCAGAGAAGCCTCAAAATACTTCCATCTTGTAAAGTGACCTAATCATTTGCCATTTATTTGCCAGTAGTTTTTCTTCTTGCTGGAAAAACATCAAAACGAGAGAAAAAATTAGACTCCTTATTGAAAGAAACATTTTCCTGAATATTTTGCTTTGCAGTTCTTTAAAAGGCGAATCACATTAATTATAATCATCTTCTGTAATACAACTGAGGTTCAGTTTCCAAAATTCACACAAGCTTCTTAGTTGGAATGCTGCCCCCTAGGAACTGCTATACTGGTTGTTTCTAGGCTGACAGATAGCTAATTTCTAGTTTTGTTTTGTGATTCCACTGCTGTACCAAACTAACTACTGTTTAGCAGATTCCTCAGCCAAGTTAGCTAAAGTTTTCTAAGACTGTATAGAGATGTACTATAAGCCTTCTTTTGCATTGTCATCATTGGTTTGTTTGTGCCTACCCAATTTCTTCCTGTTCAGTGTTTTATTTTATTCGGGATAGCTGTTCCAGTGAATATGATGTTTCAAATGTCTTCTCCTGCATTTAGATTCCAGAATAAATTCCACTTCATACTCTTGTTCCTCAACCAAAAAAACCTGGGGGCAGTGGGGTGGGAGGGAGAGCCAACAGAATTTTGAGTTCAGTTTTTTAGATTGGTGGGCAGAAGACAAGCACATAACAGAAAGCTATATCAATCCTCATCCCCAGTCTTGGCAGCCTCTTGTCTATGGACATCTGCAGCCCATTTTTATGTAGCCTTGGCCAAATCTGAGGAACTGAGTAGTCTATGTTCCAGTAAAAAGTCAGAAGGGCATGCCACAATGGAGACCGGAATTTTGGAAGGCAAAATGCAGGGATGGTAACCGCAGACTGGGTTGAAAGACAGACGTGCTTATGGAAGAATGAATTTGTATAAGCCAGTCCTGCATGAGGCAACTTTCACTGCAATTGTCCTACTGATAAGAGGCATAACATCTCTAGCAGTGTTCTAAAGGCTGATTCACTTTCTTTGATTGCTCATTCAAGATTTGATGATTTCAGAGAAATCAGTGTCAACTGATGTAAAACTTCCAAAACTTCTGTATAAGTTCAGGCTTGTGTTCTAAAATACCACGCTTGGTTAAGCTCCTATGCCTAAAATGTTGTATGGTTGTGCAGACTCCTAAGCTAACTGGAGGCTCCTGCAAGGAATACAATAAGCCATCTTGGTAAACGAATTCATTGTCACAAAAATGGTTGAACAACCCCGTGCATGTGGAAGAACAGTAAGAAAATTCATTTTTTTTAATAGAATCTCAAGGTCCAGGAGATTATGAACTGAGAGGAAACTGACAGGGTGGCTGAAGAAAACTGGTTTTTCAGGGACAGCCTTGAACAAACAACAGATGCAACAGGATTTATTTAGAAGATTTATGTAGCTGATCACTCACTCTCAGTGACCCTGGGTGGCTTACAAAAAATAAAAACCTCATATACAACAATAAAAAAAACAATACCCCACCACCACCTCCCTGGTGACACCAATCATGTAATCCTGACATCTCCTTTCACCCTTGGCTGCCAGAACTCCCTTACTCAGTGCAAAGTTCTAAATACTAGCCCATGTTCCCGAAGCTCTATTATTATCGCATAGTTGCAATATTTTTCCCTTAGTGGACAGAGAACATGGCCATTATGAAGCACTTGTCCATCTTTCACAAAGAAATGGAAGAATTAACCTGTGAGGTGTACTAGGGTTCATCCATCCAAGCCTGACATATGAATCCAGTGCTGGTTGCATTCAAACCCAGTTCAACAGATCTATTGCTTGCCTTTCTGCCTTTAACCCTTCTGGAGCAGCGGTCCCAAACCCCTGGTCCGTAGACCAGCACTGGGCCACAGCATGGCAGAAACTGGGCTGTGCAAATAAGAGAATCCCCCCATCCATGGGATGCAGGCAATACACAAAACTGTGTCCCCTCCGGTCAGTGGAACTGGTCTCCGTGGAACTGGTCCCTGGTGCCCAAAAGGTTCAGGGCCACTGTTCTAGAGAGTCTATACTCAGAGAAATGGCAAAATTGCTTGACTGTTAGGAGTATGGCTGGGAAGAATAGGCATAGATGATCATATTCAGGTTTACATGGTAGTGCATCTGTTAATAACGTTTGTGAGTCAGGAACATAAATGATATAGAAATTGAAACAGAAGAACTGTGTCTGCTTTAGCTGGTTTGGTGTGAGGGTTTGTGCTTTCTGCAGATGCTCCAGATTCTAGCAATTAGTGTGGATCTAAGCATGATGGATTGCTCCCCCAATAAATATCTCCATTGCTGGAATAATGTGTTCTATAACAAGCAACTCTTTATTGAAAATATCAGTTTCTTTTTGGTGTACAAAACAGACTGGAATAAAATACACAAAGCAGGACCCATCCTCTTTCAGTACTTGGAAGAAAACAGTGCCCAAGGCTGCTGAAGTATCTCGCCTTGCATCACAAACAGATGAGAGGGGTCCCCATTGGGATAATAATAATAATAATAATAATAATAATAATAATAACAACAACAACAACAACAACAACAATAATAATAAAGTTGGAAGGGACCTTGAAGGTCATCAAGTCCAACCCCCTGCTCAGGCAGGTAACCCTATACCATTTTGGACAAATGACTGTCCAGTCTCTTCTTAAAAACTTCCAGTGTTGGAGCGTTCACCGCTTCTGGAGGCAGGTTGTTCCACTGGTTAATTGTTCTAACTGTCAGGAAGTTTCTCCTTAGTTCTAGGTTGCTTCTCTCCTTGATTAGTTTCCACCTGTTGCTTCTTGTCCTGCCTTCAGGCGCTTTGGAGAATAACTTGACTCCCTCTTCTCTATGGCAACCCCTGAGATATTGGAACACTGCTATCATGTCCCCCCTCGTCCTTCTCTTCCAGCAACCGTTCCTTATATGTTTTAGCCTCCAGTCCCCTAATCATCTTTGTTTCTTTTCTCTGTACTCTTTCTAGAATCTAAACTTCTTTTTTACATCGTGATGACCAAAACTGGATGCAGTATTCCTGGAAAGCTGCTTGCTCTCAAGTAAGCCATTTCAATTTATTTGGGGTTTTTAAAGACATTGGGAGAACGTTCTTGTGTGCTTGACAAAATTAGGAATCAATTTTGTAGAAATTGGCAAAAGTTAAAAAAAAAGCACTGAAAATCCTTCACATTTCAAGGTGTCTGTCTTGTGAGAACAGACTGTACTTTTGCACTATCGCTTCCTATTCATTCTGCAGAGCACCAGTAACTCAGTAATGAGGGAACATCAAGTGCACATTTTGTCAAAAAATCTTGTTTGCAGAGTCACTATAAGACATTTCTGACATGAAATGTAAGACGTAGCTTCTGATAAATAGAATATCCTCCAAGGGCATCACTACACATTTGTCCAAAGTATCAGAAAATAGTCATTAATAAATCTGGAGAAGACTGTCACACTTTAGTAATCCAAAAGGCATCACTATGTATTCAAATTTGCTGCCCCTGGTATTAAAGTTTATTGAATATCCATGTCCCTCTTTCATTCTAAACAGATTGTGGCTCTGAAATCCACTTGATAAAGATGTATAGCTTTTGAAGGTGGTCAGTGCAGTAGTCTGAAATAAAAGGCAGCAGGCAGCAATTCCTAATGGTCATTCTGTTCAGGAATTTATAGGCATGTACAGTCTTAAAACAATCATCCCTTGCAGGGAGGAAAAGCATAGATGCAGAGGCTGAAGATTTAGAAGGATGACTAAAACCTTTCTTTAAATCGTTCTCCAGAAACTCCTTCAACATGGCTAATTGCTTGCATAGGCATGACATATTGCCTCTCCCAAAAAACATTTAGCAACATTTGCACTATTTTTCTGACAAGGAAGGAATAGCAAGGATAATAAAATGACTTATCTGTTGTCATCTATCAGGCCTATTTTTAATTGTCTGAAAGCTACGCCTCCTCCTGAATTCTTAAGTTTTCCCCAAAAAAAACCAACCCTGGAGCAATTCAGAGACTAATTTGCTAAGTGGCCTGCAGTTCCATGGGTGTAATTTTATATCTGATTCAGAGATCTGTACTTTAATGGTACAAATCTTGGGTAAATCTCCAGAGGCTCCACGGCAGATATATAAATGGAAGTCTCTCCTTCTCTGTTTTATTGCTCTTCTTGGGAGCTGGCATTTAAGGGGGCTACAGGGAGGAAGGATAGCAGTGAAAAGAGGAAGTGGAATCTCTTCTCTTTTTATTCACCCTATGCCTCAACAACTCTAATCCCTCATCAGTTACCACCATAACAATACTTCTCCAATGTGCTTTGGTCTCACTAACCCATTTCTCAGTTCATCAACAAGTTTTTCCTGAAAATAATCAATCAGAGCAGGTTCATTGTCATCCCCACATCTCTGGCCTACAATTGGAAACCCAACAGGTACTCACAAACTCTGTGATCAACTTGCTTCATCTTGTGAATCTGCTGTTTCTCTCCTGTTTTTCATCATCAAAAACAGTTCTAAATGTCTGTATGCAGTCATTGCCCTCACCTATTTGGTTGCCAGTTCTTTTAGCAGGCTGAGAAAAAAAGTAATCTGGGGAGTTCTGTAGAAAATTGTGCTGGCCAACTCACAAAATCAATTCCCATTGGGTCATATTAAAAATCCAAAACTGCATCTCCCAAACTATTCCAGTAAATTTCCATAAGAGGAAAGTAATAACTGGTCAGACTGCAACCTGTTGAGTGTTCCTCTCTTGAGATAAGCCTTGCTATAATTGCTCTGTTGGTTGGCTCATAGCATGGTACAGGTGTGTTATTTGCATATCAACTTGCAGTTGAGGTTATAGCAATGCTTCAGCAAGTTGTTCTGCAGATGGTAGGTGCCCCGAGGACTTGATGACATCTCTACATTCAACGTCAAGGCTCAACAATTCTTTTATTAAAAAAAAATTGAAAGGCTTTCAAAACTGATGCCATGGTATTTGACATAGGCCAGGTCAGTAACACTACAAGGGCCACTAGAACTCTACTTTATTGTAGGATATATTAAGAATAACAGACTCTGAGGTTATTCTGAGTTTCTTCCTCATATTTTCTCTTTTCCCAGGACAGCTTTAGCGTTAGCTTTTTCTGCATATCTTCTTCAAGATTATCCCCACAACTGCTCTATTGCAATCCTACCCACTTCACTGATGACTACTCGTCATTCTGGTTGGTGTGAGCAGGCAATTTTTTTTTTAAAGTCAGAATTTTAAAATGCTCCAAGCATTTATCTTCTTCTGAGTCCATTTAGAAGCTTCTTAGATGTCCTGCAGATGTAGACATCTTCCAAGTTCATTGTACTTCAGTGAAATCTTCCCTCAGTGACCACTTTCTTAGGGTAGATTCAGAGTTGCATCCATGAGCTTTGCACATCTATTTCAAATAGTACATATGAGCATGTTTTAAATTGGTGCTTTGCATTACCTAAAAAAGGAGGCTTGGCAGTTAAACCTATTAAGACCTCTTTTTTTCATAATTAATTACCTCTCCTTCCTACCACCTGCTGAGAAGGACCACTTAGGTTTGTGTAGGTACAGATACTTATATAACCAACTGGATTGCAGAATATGCTGTATTTTCTTGTTAACTTTGTTGCTTCTCTGTCAACAGTCTGTTGCATTAAGAAAGCTTCCTTCAATTCTCAGACTCACACTTGCACTCATTCTGCAATTGTCCTTACCACTGTTTGCTGAAGAACTTCATGAGTACACCAGCACTTCCTCCAGCTTGACAATGGGGAAGTTCAACAGTGGATGTTCTAAATCTAAACAGTAGCCCTCATCCCTCTTGCAATAAGGGGGAAATTGCCACTGTATAGGGGGAGCAGTAAATTCACCTCTCACATTGACTGGAGAATTTGAAGAGGGTATCCAGATACCACCATATCTCTATTTCAGGAAGAAAGGATAAATGTGAGGATCCAGAAAGTGGAACATCTGCCAGTACAAATCCACCCACAAGGGGAAATAGGAATAAGCTCTTTTCTGTCACTTCATTTGGGTTACATATCTCAATTATCAAAGGACCTGGACATATAAGAAGAAGTAAAGACACCTATTCCCCATTCCACTTCTGAGAACTCCAATGTATGACTAATTCCAAGGTGATTTTCTAACAGTCAATTTACAAGATCACACCTCCTTAGCTTAAATGGTAAGAGACCTCATGCTGATAAAGGTTATACAGTATGTGTAACTGAGAAGCCCGTTTTTGTAACTCATCCAAGATCTACAGCACCTGAGTGTTTAGAATGGAAACACAAAAAAATATGGTATTACACTGCTACCAGTTTGTATTAGTGGAGTGTTTGATCAGTTATCCTCCCATTAAATGACGCCATAGCACTGAGTCCTAATGCACAGGCATTCGTGCATAGATGTGCTAAAGTAGGATTGTTAATATTGCACATAAAAGATGCAATGCCTTTATGTGGGTTTAAATTACGTTTTCTTTCTCCTTCAATGGGAAGCCAACAAAAGAAAAAGATACATCCATCATATAGAACATTATGGAATAACAATTAAACATTATGGAATAATAATTTAAATGCCCAGCATGCTTCCCCCCCTTTTTTCTGCTTTGGATTTAAATGTTCTTTTTCTGGCAGTTGGTTAAATGTATGAGTTAGTGACTTTATAGGCATACCTACATTTCCATGAAGCATAATTATCCCATCACAACCCTTAAAAACTATAGGAAAAGATTATATAAATTGTGTCTGCTTTATATTCACTGTTGCTGCTAAATCCTGCCTTTCTCAGTGACGTCTTGGTTTCTATAGTAACTAGTGTACTTGAGCAGAAAAATAATGGGGAAAGGAAAATACAGAAATGCAAAAAACACGACACATGTGGCAAAACACAGGGCATCTCACATCTGGTTGCACCACTGTTGGGTAGCATTAAGCTTGTTCTGTCAATGTTCCTGCTTCTGGAACTAGGATCCAAAATAATAAGGCCATTTCTCAGAGAAGAGTGAAGAGCACAGCCATGCACAAATGCACAAATTAGAGAACAAAGAGACAGGATGCAGTACACATGCATATATAGACAAAGTTCATGTATATGTTGCTGGATAAATAGAAATACAGTAACCTGCTTACCATTATCATCATACATTATTTTAGTTTATTTCTCCAAACACATGTGAAAATGTAAACAAAACAGTGTGATCCATACAGAAGAGGAGGTAGCAGATATTCTTATTTTATCTGTGAGAGAGATGTGCACTCTCCAAATTTTATATATACATTTTATAAATAAATAACATTTGGAGCTTGGCCATCTATCTCACAGAGCGACATGGAGAATCCTAAAAGATGCCAAAGTACAAAAGCAGTCGAGGGCAAAAAACTTACTAGTGCTGGGAATTCAAACATCCTAAGAATTGAAAGCATGTATAAGTGTCAGATTTAAACCTTCCATTAATTTGATATGAACACACTGGACAATTTAATTTTGATTTAAAAAGATAAATTTCCTCTGGCACTTTGGAAGAAGCTCACCAGTAAACTGATTTCTTTCCCGTTTTTCATAGTAAGCCAGCAATTTTATATATTAGAGATCAAAGACATTGTCACAGTATTTTGTGGTTGGATATGAATACAATTGGATGGTAAAATTTATTTTTAATTTGAAAAATGATCCTAGTTGTGTATCCAGCATGTGGATCCCTGAGTAATTTTATAAGGGAAGATTTTTCAGTAATAGATTGTCCAAAATCCTTACTGTGGTAGTTCTAAAATAATCTTAGCCACCTTCCCAGGCATCTTGTTTAATGATATTTTGGGATTTTAAATTTAAACTATTTTAAACTAGGAGTACAAGACACCAGCCTTTCAAATGAAAAAAAAAATCCAGTAATTCAACAGAAAATTCAAAAAGGCATTTTGTCAGTGGACTGAGTTTGTTTATTCCATGTCCTGATTTCAATATAATTTGTTTATCTCTAGCTAGTCTAAGCATTGAAGAAATCTGAAGCAACCCCAATCCTATGTGTCAGTGGGAAACAGTGCACTTTGTGTACTAAGAGAAGAGAAATCTGAAATAGCTATCCTAGTCCAGAATCCCATCTAAGGTCCAGAAAATACATGAAGGAAAAAAAATCACTAGTGATCCAAGTCTATGTGTCATGGTTCCGACAGACAGAGACGAATAAAGCAGAACTCCGAGACTTGAGAATTCCTCAACGAACATTTGTATTAGTTACAAAGTATCGGCATGGTCAAGAGTGAAACCAAGTATGAATACACAAGTAATAATTTCGCAATACAAAGTTAAATGTCCCACTCATAAAACTATGCAAACAACTATGTCCTCAATATGATTATTTGGTGGGCTTTTTATGCAAGGCCCAGTCCTTAGTCTTGGGAGCATCCGATGACCTTGGTTCCCATGGGAAAAAAGATTATTTTGACTAGCGAAGCACCTGGACAACCCCCTCCCTCTGTTCTATGTGGCAACCTAGAATGAGAAGAAAAAATGGCTGCAGCCATGCTCATTTGTAGAGTTGACACTATGTTTAAATCGGTGTGTCACTAAGAGGCTATTCAACATGTCAAAGAGGGTTTATGGATAGCTAGGTTCAAATCTCTGTTTATTATGGGGGGGGGAATGGACACATGATATTTAGCCAGTCATCTTTTCTAAGCTAAACCAGGCATGTCCAATCTGCAGCCCACAGGCCACATGTGGCCCTGGACAGCTAGTAATGAGGTCCCACAAGATCATAAATTTTTAATATTATAATGTGTTGTGTATACATTAACTATATATTTTATATATAATATAATTAATAAGACAATTCCTCTTCACTCAATGTGGCCAATGCAAGCCAAAAGATTGCACACCCATGGCCTAAACCATTCTATGGAGCTGGGGTGAAGATAAAAGGACACACACAAACACACATACACCATTGTAAACTAACAAATGAAGGATGGGATATAATTGCTGTCATCAGTATCTTACTGCCAGGAATTGTGTATGTGAGATGGATGGCTATACAAACTAAACAAATTAAATAAACAAAATACAGTATATTTCAATATATCATATTACCATCTAATTACTGTTAGGGATGTCAGTGGAACCATAATTAATGTTAAATATTCCTTTGAAAGCTCAGCTAGGTGGCAGATCTTTGTGGAGCTCAAAAATCTAAAATTCTAACTAGGGTTAGAACTCATAGTATTTTGATGGAAAATTACCAGGAAGTCACAGAGCTGCAGGCTAGACTAGGAAGTCTAGACAGAAAGACCAAAAAACCACTTTGGCAAAAACCTTCGATAATGCTGCCAAAAAACTACATAGACATGACCTTGGAGTTCCCCACTTGGAGTAAGTTTGACTTGAGAGAGTCTTCTCTGAATAAAAGTTGTGGAAAGAAATGAATGGGCCCTGTCTCATCCAGGTCCTTCTTGTGAGCCTCCCAAAGGAATCTGCTTCCATGAGCTCATGGGATAGAGCAGGGGTCTTCAAACTTGGCCCTTTTATGAGATGTGGACTTCAACCCACAGAATTCCTCAGTGTGCCTGGCTGAGGAATTCTGGGAGTTGAAGATCCCTGGGATAGAGCGTGGTACAAAAATATTGTTAGTCATTTAGTTTAAAAGGTTCTAGACTAAGCAGGTCTTTGATCCAATCCAGCAGAATACTGTAATTCTGATGCTCTTAAAACATCGTATGTTAAAGAGGGTAGGAACAGATTCCAAAGATATATTTGGAACTACATCATGGGGATTAAATGCAAATGAAAATCTGTCCCTTTTGCTACCTCCTTTTCTGCCTAATTTACTCTTCCTCAGTCTCTGCCCAGAGAGCTTTGAAAAGAGGAACAACAGACATCTCTTTTTTATGTTGCTTGCTGAAGGTTTTTGGAATTAGACCAGGAGCTGTACATAGCCCTTGGGTGCTAGGTTGGTCATTTCAATGTAAGTGAATAGAAATAATGTAATTGGACGTCTATGGGAGGCAATGCCTATGGAAGAACTGAGATTTTTCAGGAATATTTTGAACAGAGAAAGCTTCTGAACAATGTCGGTGCAGTGGTTAGTGTTGATCCTGACTGGCTCAAGGTTGATTCAGCCTTCCATTTTTTCTGGTTGGTAAAATGAGAACCCAGATTGTTGGGGGGGGGAGGAATATGCTGACATTTGTAAACCACTCAGGCAGTGCTGTAAAGGACTACAGAGCAATATATAAATCTAAGCACTATTGCTATTCTGAATGAAGACACACACCAGCAAAAAGGAGCAGGCAGATTTGTATGAAGGCAATAAAAGGTGTTTGATAGTGAAAAAGGAAGTACTAATGGAAACAGTTTTAAGTTCAGAATTGTAAAGGCATCTTGGGATGTAGAGATCTCTCTTCCAGTTCTATGCCACAATTGTTACGTGTGCTCCCTACTTCCTTCTACCCACACCAATACTTTAGGTTTTTGTTCATACAACTGCTCACATGATAGTTCAAGTGGTGTTCCAGTTCTTTCGGGATTGCACTCAAGCTGCCTATTACTATTAGTACTACCTTTGCTTTCTTTAGCCACAGACAAGTATTTATTTATTATTATTTATTATGAATAATAAATAACAATTACTATATTGTTATTGTGCCATCCATACTAATAGTTTTGACAGCCTAATCTTCCATGCTTTTTCCAGTTGCCTTTCCAGTTCCCTTGTCTAACATTAGCCGTTATCATATAGAATAACAGCAAATGGATCCTGTAACATTATCCTGGGACCTGTATAGTTGCCTTCATTTGTTATCTATTTATTGTATGTACCTACCGGTATCAGCATTTGTATGCTGCTTACTCGCAGGATTCAAGGTGGCTTATAATATACAAAACTAAAAACTTCTATAAAAAACATTTCCTCCTCATTTGCATGCTTACAATCATGCAAATATCCCCAGCCATGGGCTGCCCTTACATAATTGCATGTAGTTGCATTCATAAATCAAGTATTTCAAGGCATGAGATATATTATATCTCTGGGAACTCTTCCTCTAATGGTAAGCCAAATACTGGTACACTGTGTTGGTGAAACTCTCATCTTTCAGTTACTGAGGAGGTGCCCCACATTTCTAGGTATGAGTTACCAACCAATCTGCCAAGCTGGGAGCAATAAACAGTAGTATAGGAAAACAAGGCAGGAATGTAGGCCTGATCTGTTGCCATAATCAGGCCAGTCAGCTCTAACTTCTGTCCCAGCAGGCCAAAAACTCTTGTTGCCTGTTCAGTAAATGATGCACTACTATAGACCAATTGTAGGGAATCAGTGGCTCTCCAGATATTGCTGTGCTACAATTTTTCTGTACAATGGATTAGCTTAGTGTTTCTCAAGCTTAGTAATTTTAAATGTATGGACTTAAACTGCTTGCTGGTTAAAAAATTCTGGAAGTTGATGTTCACACAGCTTAAAGTTACTGAGGTTGCAAAACACCTGGTTAACTGGTGCATGTTAGAATTAAATAACTGTAAGGCCAAGAGTCCTATTTCTGTCAACTACATGGGGCTACCCTTCAAGAGCATGCATAGGCTACAGCTGGCACAGAATGCGGTAGCGTGGGCAGATCCCAAGAATGGCCCATGTAACACCACTGCTCCGTGAACTGCATTGGCTGCCAGTCTGCCTCTGGGTGCAATTGAAGGTATCGGTAATCAGCTTTAAAGCCCTTCATGACATGGATCCAGGCTATTTGAGGAACCACTTCATCCCACTAGGATTGGCTTGTCCCACATCTGCTGGCAAAGGAAGCATGCTGTGGGCCCCTTCAGCCTGAGTATTCCAGGTGATGGGTTCCAGGAGAAGGGCCTTCTCTGTCATTGCACCTGTCCTCTGGAATGTCTTGCCCCCTGCAATGAGGTTGGCTCCAATTTATTTATTATTATTATTATTATTTAAACTTCTATGCCGCCCTTCTCCTAAGACCCAGGGTGGCTTACAATAACAATACAATAAAATTAATTACATTCATACAGCATACAATCACAGTCAACAGCCCTGAGTCTTGGGAGAAGGGCGGCATATAAGTCTAATAAAATCAAAATCAAATCAAATCAACACACAGTCGCTGATGGAGGGACATTCCTAGGGCCCAGGGGCAGAGTGCAGTTCATACGCCCCAAGCCTGTCGGCATAAATGAGTCTTCAACAATTTCCGGAAAACTAGGAGGGAGGAAGCAGTGCGAACCTCTGTGGGAAGCTGGTTCCAGAGGGCTGGGGCAGCGACGGAGAAGGCCCTTGCCCTAGGTCCCACCAGATGACATTGCCTAACAGACGGGACTCATAGGAGGCCAACCCTATGTGCCCTAACTGGTCGCTGGGATTCATGAGGCAGAAGACGGTCCCGCAATCCTCCCGACCTTCCATAAGAGCCTAAAGACCTGGCTGGGCCAGTTGGCTTGGGACTCTAATGGGGAGCATTACAGTGGAGGTGGTTAATTAATTAACAACAGATGCCACCTTGCCTCCCCTCCATCCTGTTTCCGCCTTTCCCATCTTTTAATTGGGTGGCTGTATTTGGCTGTGTTTTGTATCCAATTTATGTTTTTATCTTTGCACAGTTTTTATTTTTTAAGCTGCCCACAGATACTCTGAAGTAAAATGAATGGCCAATACATTTTATAAATAAATAAATAAACAAACAAATTAAGAGAGGCGATTCTAGCATTACTGAGGGCTTCACTATGAATGCAAAATTGATGCTGCTAAGGACAAGTAGTATGTGAGGTTTGCCACCTCCGTATGCAAAATCTTAACACCAGCATCATGTCTGTTTCAATCATTATGAGCTGAGAGCAGATGGAATTATGTTTTTTTATAGGAAATGAATCACTGATTATAAAAAAAAATAGAGCTCCTAGTCTGCTTCTCCCATCAGGCCTTGGAGTATGTGCTATTTGTGAGTCAACATGCCATTAGTGCTCTTGTACAAAGGGGATCACTGGCATTTGGTATTGTATAATTAAAATCAGATGAAACACAATCATACCAGCAGGCAACTGATCCAGGCCCCAAAATTTGTCTTGTTTCAATATTAGTATGAACTGGAGTGCTTTATGCCTGCCTATTTCTTTTGTACTTTTCTTGTAATAGAAGGGTGCAAAAAGTGTGACCTGCGTGCCAAATGGAGTCCCTCAGCATCCCATTTCTTAAACTGGAGGCTTGAAGAAGTTTAATAAACAAAATTATGACTTACAAAAAGCTAAAAATAGTTTGGTAGCACCCTTTCTGACTTACATGTTTTACTAAAAGGCATAAGCTTTGGTGAGCTTGGGCCTTTTAATGCCATATGCTAGTTGGGAAAGGTCTACCAGACATTACTAGATTGTTGGGAATGGGGCAACTCGCCGCTACCAGCTCACCCACCATCAATTGGCGTCTGCCAAGTCGCCACAGGACAACTCCACGTGGCCAACTTGCCACCGGGACAACTCGCCAGGGGTAGCTGGAGGGAGATTCAGGCGGGCAGGTGAGCAAGCGGGTGGGCAAAGTGCAGAGTGCATCAGGGCAGGAGGCATGGAGGCAGCAGCAGCCAGGAATTTCCCATTTTCATACCTCCTACCACAGACGCTGATCAGACGGTGCCAGACTCTGATCAGAAGAGCCAAGGATGATGGCAGCGTTCGGGTCAGGTAGCAGGCAGGCAGTGGCTGCTGGGGGTTTCCGATTTTCCCAGTCCGCGCCACTGATGGCACAACTGGTGGTGCTGCCGTGCTTGGAGACTGGAGTGGCAGCAGTGAGGCATGTAAAACTGGGAAGCCCCCGACCACCGCTGCCTCCTGCTGCTTGCCCAACCACTACCCGGTGCGACTGCTGCTGCCACCACCATCCCCAGCCTCTTCCACTCAGAGCCTAGTGTGGGGGTAGTGGCAAGGATGTGAAGATGGGAAGCCCTTGGCTACTACTGACTCTCTGGTGCCCATCCTGATGCACTCTGCACTCTGCTCACCTACTCACTAGCCCACCCAGCTCTCCCTATTGCCATCCACAGAGAGTTTTCCCCATGGTGGGTTGGCTGTGTGTTGTCCTTCAGCAACTTGGTGACAATGAGTTGGCAGAGGTGAGTTGGCAATGGCGAGCCAGTAGTGGCAAGCTGGTCACAAGTTGTCCTAGACCCAGATTGTTTACTAGCCTAAACTAACATGGTTCTCCCCCTCCTTCCATGTCCTGAAAGCAGCATATGACACTCAATTCCCTGTTCTAAGCTCCCAGCCTTCTCCAACAGGCACCCCACCTTAAAACTCTGGAAGTTGCATACCTCTCTTTTAAAATGACAACATTCTGAAAGCTAGGTTGATTGTCTTTGTTTCTTTGCTTCCTTTCCTATTTCAATATTAATTCCGATAATGCTGCAAAACAGCATTTTCTCTGTCTTTCTCTTTCTCTCATTTACTTATGCATTTATTATTGTTGAATTTTTTTTCATAAAGCCTGCACGTAAACATTGCAGGGGTTTTTTTGTTTTTGTTTTTGCTTTGCATAGCTTTAGAGTCTTTCATGCAGCATCTCTCTGCAATCTGGCCAGATTGCCTAAGTTTTGCAGGTTGAACACATGGGAATATTTCTGTAATCAGGCCCAACACTTTGGACTATTTAAAAAGGATGAATGAATAAATCAGGCAAAAATATTCAAGGCTGATTGCATTGTCTTTGTACGCCGCACATCTAGAAAACCATTATGATGGTGTGTACTATATTATTTATTTGGGAATTTTATATGGCTACTTTCTCATCCACAGAAACTCAAGGCAGCTTATTAAAGTAATGGGATCAGGATACCTGAGGGATCATTTTTTCCAAGAGTCTCTACCTGTCCAATCTAACAAGCCTGGGCATGGTCTGCATCCCATCAATCAGAGTGTCAGCTGGGGGGGGGCAAAAGATTGGCCTTTTCTGCTGCAGCTCCTGCTCTCTGGAGTATTCTCCCTTCAGAGATTATAATGGACCCAACCTTGTTGGCCTTTTGTAAGACATTAAATTTTGGGCGTGAACCTGTTCCTGCGGCTCCAACTGAGTGAAAGCCCCATTTTGTGGTTTTTCTATCAACTGGTCAATTATTTCAACCACTAGGTATATTGATTTTTTTTATTGTTTTTGATTGGTTTTAAATGTTTCATTGTTTTAGTAACTGTAAGCTGCAAGAGTCATTTGGCTGAGATGGGCTGCTATGGAAAATAAATAAATAACCAAATAATGAATAAATAAATAAAATTGTTGATGATTATAAGAGCACCTATGCCTCTTAAACCCATGTGGCCTGTTCAGTTTGCTATTAAATATGCACAATGGATTACAATCCTGATTTATATTGTACTATAACCTTAGCATTTCTGTTTCAAACTAGATTTGGAGCGGAGTCAAGAGGGACAACTTGAGTAATTCGATTTATTTCTATGATTTCAAGAATTTGATTATTCAGGTTCCTTATAAAAACAAAAGTTCATTATATATTAAAATGCATTATTGTAATTGTGTGACCTTATAATTCTTGCAAATGTTGATAAGTGTATTTTTGAGAAGCTGGCTTAGTATCTTATTTCTATAATGATCCATCAGGACATGTCTGAAGTTTCTGGGCTGCTATAGGCTTTTAATGACAAGTGCCACATACCCCACCTTATAGCAGAATCTGTTTCTTTTTTCCCAATTGATTACATCTTCATGAGTGTGCTTAAGTGTCCAAGGGACCATTTAGCAGAATGTCTTCTGCATGACTTTCTTTATGAAATAGCTTCTGCACTTCTGGAAACCTGGGGTTTCCTCAGAAGCTTCAGGGGAAGTTCACATCTGCTAAGAACATAATTTGTTGAGAAGTCCTGATTCAGGTAATGATTCTGAATCTAATTATTATAGAGATGATGAAACAAATTTCCCTGTATATACCTTATGTATTCATTATGGCAGGTCTTCAAAATTGAAGGCAAGGACATGAAAACTGAATTTTGATCTGAACTTGTCCTCTGGGATGTTTACAAACAACTCCCCAAATAGGCCTCGAGAGTCAGTGTAAATAAATTTTACTGTCCTGCTGAAGCTAAACGTCAGGGAAAGAAATTAGGACATGATTTCACCTGTTGCATTATCAGATCCTTGTGAGTAACAAGGCCCTGGACACCAATATGAAAAAGAGCCAAATAGTTTGGTGTCACTTATCCAGGAGAAAGCCCTGTGACTTTGGTGGACATTTGATGTATTTTTGTAAGGCAAAGAAAGAACTGGAATAATTAATTCTCATGGTATGCTGATGTTCCCTGGGATTTTAAAGAAAATCCTCATCTCGATTTGTCATAATTATCTCAACTGATTTAAATCCATTGTTCAGTGTCTTTCTAATGCTGCCTTATTTAGGCTTGAGGATATGCGTTTGATAAACAAGTTACTTCAATTTCTTCAAGCTCTGGGAAGAATCCTAACTTTGCCAGGAAGGTGATGGGGGGAAAAACCATGTTACTCCTGATGAAATCCACTACAGACTGTGGCCTGTCCCATCAGAGGCCCCTTGGCAAATGTTCTGCTCTTAATATTCCCCTGAGGAAATAAAAATGGTACATGCTAGACTTTAAGTCAAAATCCAAAGCTCCTTGTTCTTCTCACATACCCACAAAATTATCAGGAAAATTGGAAGTTATTTCTCTATGATTATCCATCAATAAGAAAAAATGAAAACAAACTTTCTGTATCCCCTAGGATGTTGGCAAGTCTTTTGCCATCAAATCCCTGTGGGCATTCTGCTACTTACACTTTGCATGCAATCTTGCAATCATACCCAAAAAGATTACTGACCTCTGACTTACACTCTGACAAACTTGTCTGTCTTTTGCATTTCTTTTTTTTATTAGTACCTACATTTTGAGGTATAATAATATTTAGAGATAATAAAATATTATTTTCATATAGTTGGTTCTCTTAAGTACCTTCAACTTTGTTGGGTGAAGGAAATGCAAAGTTAGCATATTATACAGTATAATATGTAATGAAGTCAAATACTTACACCAGTCAAGAAATACTTGTTTTCATCTCAAAGAAGTAATGAGTGAAATCACATCTTGCACAAGAACAGTTCTAGTCACATATTGTAACTTCCTTCCTCTCTTCTATGCTTCTCAGATCTGCTCTGGAAAGTGCCTAACTCTTCAAAACAGATTTGTAATCACGTTAGTGGACAGAGTAGGGAACAAGTGTCTCTTCCACTGATGGAAGCCATTCTATCAGCAGAAGTAGCTAAGTGCTTTGGGAACAAGTTATAATAAGTCTCAACAACTCAGAAAAAAATATTTTCTTACTTATACTCAGCTCTCTCAAGGATAAGCACTCAAGTACTCTTCAGATGATTTGGACTTTAACTCTCACAATCTCTTTGTTATTGCCATGGCAGTTGGAAGTGATAGCTATTGAGATATTTGGAGAGCATTGGCTGCCTACAACTGAGCTGTCTAATACTTGTTCCCACATCACACAATGGTTTCATCACCTAACAGAGATGTTAGGATTGTTAAGAGGTCTCTATCTGAGAAATCTCAATACTCATATCCAAAGTCAAATGAATTCTGTAATAAACTTTCATGAGCTGCAATTCATCAGAGATAGAAGAAGAGATTTTTAAGAAAAGAAAAAGATTGCATTGTAAAGATCACTTGGAGGTGGGAGATACTTCCAATGTAATCTACCGAATCCCTTGCATGGATTGCCCCTGTGACTGTGTAGGACAGACAGGGAGGAAGCTAACCATCAGATTGCAAGAACACAAATGAGGAGTCAGACAAGGAGACCCCAATTCATTGGTAGGCTCACACTGCAATGAGCAAGAACACACATTCAATTTTGCAGCAACTAAGATTGTTAGACAAGCAGGCACAAAAATAGCCAGGGAAGTGAATTGAAGCCCGAGAAACAGGCCCTTTGTCAGTCAATAGTAGTGCTAATTTACCACCAGCCTATCAAGTATTTAGAAGACGAGGGCTGGGCAACACAAGCAAATGACTAACAACTTAAAAACCAGCCATCAACACATCCCAATCAACATCTAAAAAGCCACTTACAACAGGCACTATAAATACCACACATAGAACAGCACACACTCTACTAGAGAGATGTTCCCTGAAGATGGGCTCCAGAACAAGTCCAAAAGCTCAGGAGACAAAAACTTCTGGTCCTGGTGACTTACCCAGATTGGATCCTGCAAGAAAAAGATTCTTTTCCTAATTAATTCTCTACAGAGTGCTGATTGCAATAAAACCAGACTGCCATCATCACCACCATCATTATATCCCACTTTGCATAGGTTTTCTTTTTCTATCTACAGAACAAGAACCCTGAAAAGTACATTGGCCTGACAAAGAGATCAATGCCTTTCAGTATAATCTAACCCTGTGGATCTCATGTGAAGATTCCAGGACTCTGGGATATGTTGGATTCCTGCCCTCCAAAGGAGCAGAACTTTCTGAAATGTGAAAAGAGGAATTTGACATAGTTCCTGAATTCCTGTTTTAGGGATGACTTCTTACTGAGATCTGGAAATCCTGACCATGAAAAGCCCATAAGAAGAATATTAGGATATAAAAGTAAGGATTTGCTCAAAGCAAATGACAAGACTAAAATAAATAAATAACATGGGCAAGGCTGGTATTTTCCTCCAAGCATGGTGTCAGCATGTGCTGAACTCCAATTCATAGAATTTCTGGTTCTGATTGTTCCATTGAGCACAGCAGGAAGACATTCTGGGACTGAAGAATTAAGTTTGGCAGATGCATATTTTTTCTTCTTGCATAACGTTGCATAATACTCTATTTTATTTATTTTATGTACAGGCTCATATATTATTTTTGAAGGACATGTTTTCCCCTTTTTCATTTTTATTTTTTCCCTAGTTGCTCAGAGCCTTTGAACCACTATCCTTGCCACTAGAAATTCAGGGTGAGGTCTATTACATTGCAATTGGACTGTGGCAATGCATTCCATGTGGGTTTTTGTTACAAAACTGGAAGCTTCAATCATTGCTAAATGCAGAGGTTAGGCTGCTAACCGACGCATAATACCAGAATCATTTTATGAGCATGTTGATTTACATCTATATCTACAGGCAGATACAAATTGAAAGAAAGAAAGACTTACAGGCAAATCTAGAGATAGGCTGCTATTAAACTTGTTTGAAGAAGCTTCAATTTTTCCTTTGGGATAAAGTCTCCAATATTTCTTTTTCCTAAACAATTCAGGGAAGCATAGCACTTTTTAGAGAGGCATCAGTGTTTCCATAAAACAACAGTTATTATTCGAAGCTCCCCCTCTGGAGGAGAGTCACCTTCGAGCGTAGCCCACATGGAGCAGCGCAGCCAAGGACATGGCAGCCAGGCAGCGTAGACAAGACTTTGCCCTCATGCCCCATCATACACTACCATACCACTGCATGATGGGGCATGAGGGCAAAGTCTTGTCTACGCTGCCTGGCTGCCATGTCCTTGGCTGCGCTGCTCCATGTGGGCTACGCTCTAAGGCGACTCTCCTCCAGAGGGGCTGCTGGAGAGGAGGGGGTCACAGGGGGAGGCAAGGCTGGGGCAACGGCATGTGCGCCCACAGAGAGGGCTCTGAGTGCCACCTCTGGCACCCGTGCCATAGGTTCGCCACCACTGCTATATAAAGAAAGAGGAAAAGACTGTTATGGATACTGTATCTGGAAAAAAAAGTAGACTGACAAGGAATGTTATGGAGAAAAGTGACTTCCAACGTAAATGGTCTGGATACAAGAATATAGGTGGGGAGAAAAAAAGGTGAGATAGCCCTGTCAGTTGGCAAGGGAGGTTAAAGCTAGCTTATCACCTGATAAAAGATGGCCTAATTTTTGGGCTTACTTCCAATTACATGCATTATTTGGTGGGTGTCTTGCTAGCAACAAGAAACAGATGAGTCAAATAATTAGAATTTGCATTTACATCTATATTTCTGACAAGATTTTCAGTAGAGGAAGCACTATGTCAGAGTACAATAATAAATGTGCGATTAAAACTGCATTCCAAAAATTTCTGCAAGTCATATGTATGTGATCAGGCCCTCCCACTTAAAAAGAAAAAGAAAGAAAGAAAAAAAAGTCAGTCTGCTTCAGAAAAAGGCATCAGCTGGATCATTTGCATCTCTCATTCCATTCTTCCTTATTAAAATTGGGTCTCTGGCAAATTTGGCCTGCTTTATAATCAACCAAGCAACCACATAGTGGTTGTATGTGTGGGAAATGGCACCTTGACAAGAATGGAAAAGGTACAGAGATTAATCAGGAAAAAGGCACAGGAAAAAGGAAAGTCAGGGTTTTAATGTGTAATGCAAGGATCTCATTGGACAGTATTTAATAATAATAACTACTAAGTCCATCTTTCTTAATTTCAAACTTTAGTTAAATATTCCAAGGGTGAATAACTCACTTACTGCCTACAGATGGCCTACGATCTCCTAGGCCAATTTAGGGGTGCCCAGAACTCTCCAGACTTTTTTCTTTTCTTTAAAAAAATAATAGGTTAATGCATTGATTTTGTTCTAAATCTCCTGCCACTGTCTCCCTCCCAACACAGATATATCAACCAGAGTATTTAAACACCATCATGTGACATCATGATGTGACTGCTGTTCTCTTCTTTGGGCTTCTTAGTCTGAAAACCTCTGTCTCTCACAGAGTCCAATTCAAAACTGCATCCATCCACTGATCATGTTGGTTAGGATCAGGACTATCACACCCATCTTGCAAGTTGGGGGAGGGGGGTATTAGCATGATAGTCTGCTTCCCTAATGCCCTCCATTTGCTTATATAATATGGCATAACATACAAGTCCATCTGAGGTCTTGCAGATCAGTCTCTGGGCTATTTACAGTACAGAGCTGTCATGTAATTCCCTGTAAGGATGCCCAGGATTGCATTTTAATATGCTGTACGAATTAACAGCTTTTTAACTAAGGGCTGTTGTTTCCATTGTGATGTTCTAATAGCAAAAGTACTCGGATGAGGACAGAAACATGTGATAATTCTGAGCATGTTTTGAAGGGTTATGTGTGCATCATTTATTACTCAAAATGATTTCTAGCAAAAGCTAAGAATAAAAACCTTCTAATAGTAACATTTTCTACTAATAATGAAAGGCTGGTGGCAGGATTTTCCTTTCCTTTTTTCTTCCTTCTTCTTGGCATGGTAGAAAGTTACAACTAACATTATCCAGTGCTATACAGTTGGAAGAAATGCTGCCTCCTTTTCAGTCATGCAATAAATTCAAACTCAGATTATGTGCCCCAAAATATCTCAATACATTCTCTGCACTGAAAGACCACATACATACATACTTATTATAATAAATTTTGTATTTTATTTATTTTTTAAAAAATATTACCAATTTGGGAGCACCCATTATGGCCTTACATACCCTCTGAAATCTCTTCTGTAGTCAAGGGAAACTCACAGCTGACAGAATTTCTTTCTTACGAAAACTCGTCCTACCTCACTAAATCCAAAGCAGAAGTCCTACAATTAGCTTAGCCAATAGGAAACCACAGTAGCCAATAGATTAAGAACGTTATGTAAGTAGAATTATTTTCATCCATGTCTCTCAGCAACCACTTGTGACCTATAACTAGACGTGCTTTGCCAATGGATATAGAAAAGGGGGAAAAATAAGTACTGCAAAGTACCCCGGGTAGCTAGTTGAGAATTCTGGGAGCAACAGTGTCAAAACATCCTGAGGATGCCAGATAGGCTGGTTTATGGAGGAAATTCACCAAGCTTTCAGGGGTTTCAACTTGGCATTCTTCTTGAAGGGTTCTTTCTGTGGAAGTCTTTGCTGTAAAACAATGTTTCCTATCCCCACCCCATCCCCAAATATTCTTTCTGTATTTTCCATGAGGAATGCTTGTGTGCTTCACATACTTGTCGTCTCCATTTTGAGGATAAACTGTAGTGAAACCACACTGATTTTTGGACCTACGCAGTTAGGTCCTATCTTCCTCCTTTAGAAATGAAAGAATGCACTGAACATACCTCTAGGATGTTGCTTAAGGCAGGGGTCATCAAACCCCGGTCCATGGACTGGTACCGGTCCGTGGCATGCCAGCAACCAGTCCACACAAACAAACAAAGCCCCAGGCAGGCAGCACACAAAACCATGCCCCCTCCAGTCCATGGGGAAAACCTCTCTCCATGGAACCGGTCCCTGGTGCCCAAAAGTTTGGGGACCAAACACACACAATGACAATAAAGTTATTATTATTTAAGGTATATCACTGATTAGCACCAGACCAATAACTGGTTTTCTTATTTTGATTCCTGCTTATTCCTGCTGGCTTTGCCTGTCAAAATACCTAGACTGAATCTTCCAGTTCCAGGAGATCTCCATAATGGATTAGTACAAGATACAAATGCATACAAAACACATGCACACTCAAAAACATGGTAGCATACACTTGAATTCCAGTTATTTCAGTAGTCTGTGTCTCAGATCATACAGTTATCTGCATATTTTGTTTTTAGAGTAGCCAGTGAAAACTGAACCAGAGAGAAGATGGATAAGATTTGGTACAATTGCCTGGGAACAGATCAAGAATTATTTTTTTATCTCATAATCAGGACCGGCAATCATTACTGAAGGTCTGAAATGGACAACATTGCCTTCTATTGATCTCCACTTTCTCCAAAAGCAACCCTCCACCCACGGGAGAACTGGTAGCCCTCAGTCTAGGCTGAATATCTTGCAAACTTTTGGCAAAATACCTCAGTCCAGATAGGATTTTCCTATCAATTTAAAGTCAAGCTGAAAAGAACATAAAACAGGAGCAGCTTAAACAGTAAGTCTGGATATGCCCTGGATTTGCTCCCTGTAGAATGAGTTTAGTTTAGATGAGGAGTCACGTATCTATTTAGATGTGCATTTTAATTCTGAGATAAATGACTGTCATGAAGTCCAGGGTTCAGTTACAGTGTGGCTTTGGCCAGAACTATTGATCTGCAGTCAGAGATTAACCTTCAAGAAATACAAGACTAATTCAGTTAAATAATGAAGAGATAATCCACTTTCCTGAATCTTCATTAAGAAAAGATGGAGCTCATGGACAATTTATTTAGATTGTGGCATAAGGACATCCTAGAGAATAAATAGTAGCCACTGTTTCTTGGATAATTTCCAGTATAGGTAATTATCAAGTGCAATGCCCTAGTTACCCTTCCCTGTAGTTTCAGTTAATCAAATTGCTGTCATACTCTGTGGGGTACTTGCACTGTGCTTGTTAAATAGCTACAGCTTCTCCCTGCTTTGGGAACTCTGCCTTTTCTTGGTATGGCTTAATATGCACATATTCTCAGCCCTTTGAGGTAGGCCAGATCAGGAAACCTACACCGCATAGACTACTGAAATACTACTTGATTATTGTAGGTATCGTGAGAGAATCTTGAAAGCTTGCCCGAATTTCCCTTTACCCCCCTCTTATAACAATCAGGGTTATTTGAAGTCTCACACTGGCACCTTTCAGCTGTGCTTTGGTGTCTCTTTTATCTGCTGAAGATTGTTGCATTATTTTTTGCTAATGTTACTCTGCCTTCACTATGCCTACACTTAAATGGTTGACAGAATCCCCAAGAGTAAATCAATATCATTTCCACCAACTTAACAAACCAATGTCAATTTATCTCAACCAGGGAACTATATTAAGCCCTTGGAACTGAATTATTTCCTATATTAATATTGCTATAAATGGCAGCTAATGATATAAAATATTACCGTTATTTATTTGGACTTTTGAGGTCAGATTTCCAAACAGTGAGCTGCCTCATGCTGATTTTTTAATACAACCAGAGCACACAATTTCCTTTTCACTGTGACACGTGCCCATCCACAGGAAACTCACAACAGGCATGCAGCCTTGTTTTTCAGAGGGTTTTTTTGTGTGTGTTTTTTTTAAAAACCTTGTGGACACAAGAATCTCTGGCTTCCTTTTAGGAGTTGAATGGGTCTAAGAATTGAATATTGGTCTTATTCATATATTTGGCAGCATCTGCACACACACACACACACACACACACACACACACACTGCTTTCCTGATAGTGGCAGAACTACCGGTAGCTCTTCTTAGGCAGGGTGAAGTTTGTTCTTGGGCTGTAGGGGAGGAGAAGATTTTTTCTTTCTTTCTTAGTTCTAAAGATTCACGTGCGAATGTTTGAATTCTTGACATGAATGAAGCACCTTGTCTTTTGCCTCAGAAAATCTCTAGCTTTTAACTCCCTTGATGCCAACCTAGGATTCTTACAATATGCCTAACATGGTGATAGACAACAAGGAAAGCCACAAGAGGATATTTATACAGAATGCTACCCTGTTGACATTTATCTGGGTCAACTTCTCTTTCAGGAAATAAATAGGATTGAAATAGATGTGCCTCTACAGTCTCAAGAGGTTAGCTTTTTAAAAATATTTTCCCCCTCCCCACTGTTTTGTGGGGGAAAGATGCTACCATGAAAAGAGAGAGAGAGAGAGATGTTCAAGGACCTTTCTGAAGGACAAAGAACTCAGAAAATTCCTAAGTATAAACAGTATAATGGGATATAGAAATGTCCAATATTTTACCAAATTAACTTTTATTTTTCATTTTGCATGTTCAACATGCATTGTGAACATGATCACATTGGGATTCATCCTTTCTTTTTTAGCACCTGAAAATGTAATATTTTGATTATTGCTAGGCCAAAATATTCAGCTCCTTTTCCAGGACTGTTGTTGTGAGAGATCTCCTCTGAAGACTGTGTATGTTTGGGAGTAGGCACATTTTAAATAAAAAGTCATCAAGGATTTGGTTTTCTTTGTTTAAATAAACAACAAAGACGCCATTGCTGCAAGTAATGGCTGGATATTTGTTCTCTGGCCTTGTTCCTGGGACGGGATGCCCCTGAGAATGACATAATAAAGCAGCTAAGAACAGCAGAACTGTGGCATCAATTGGCTTGTTTATTTAATAGGAAAAAAGACTCTTGCATGACCTCATTGTACTAGAGTGGGGGTGGGAGACCACTTCAATGTATGAACCTGTGAAACTCAACAATTGAAATTCTTCTTTGACACATGCTTTCAGACACAACTAGACATGAATTTGTGGAACAACAAGGACAACGATTCTGCAAATATTTCCTGAAATGTCCATATTTTTTTCCTTAATTCCAGATAGGGAATTAATTCTGTGAATCAGTGCAACATTTTTGTTCTGTATACAGCATATCCCATTATGTTTTGCAGCTTACTAAATGGTCCTAATTTTTACCTCTTTTCAAATGAAGTGTTCTTCATCTCTGATATTTTTCACTTTGTTCTATTTCCTCTAATCATATTAAAACATTCATATATGAACAATATTTGATATAGTGGTGTAATTGGATGCCCTATATGAAAAGAATATAATCTAGCATGGTTGATTGATTGATTGGTTATGTGCCATCAAGTCATTTTTGACATAGATAGATTTTCTCCATGACAGTCCATCCTTAATATGTTATTTCAGGTCTTCCAATGGTGCACCTATCACCCCTATAACTGAATCCATCCACTTTGTTGCTGGTCATCTGCTTCCCCCTTTCTCAGCACTGAAACCTTCTTCAGAGAGCCAGGTCTTTGCCTAATGTTTCCAAAGTAGGATAATTTGAGCCTAGTCATTTCTGTCTCAAGTAAGAACTCTGGGTTAATTTGTTCAAGGACTGTTTGTTTTCTTAGCTGTCTACAGTACTCTCAGGAGACTTTTCCAACATCAAAGTTGAAAAATATCAACCCAATCCTGCTTCTTCAAAATCCAACTTTCACTTCTGTAGAGTATCATAAAGAATAGCAGAGTTATACAATTCTGATTTTTATAGATATAGATATATCACAGCATTTGGATATCTTTTCCAAGCTCTTCATGGCTGCTTTACCTAATGATACTCCGTGGTATATTTCTTGACTGCTTGTTCTTTTGCTGTTGATACTTGATCCTAAAAGTCAAGCTATCTATCACTTTGATATCATCATTCTCCATTTTAAGGCAGGTTGTTGTACTGGTTGTCATTAATTTGGCCTTCTTTATGTTTAATTTTTCTCCCACTGTGCTCCTTTTATTACTAAGGGATGTGTATTCTTCCCATTTTGGCAATTAGAATAGTGTCATCAGCATTGCAAGATTATTGTAACTTTTTCTCTAATTTTAAAAACTTCCTTCAATGTAGCTTCCCTTTATATATATATTCAGCATATAGGTTGATACGGTAAATAAGGAGAGGGTCTACACCACAGGTATCAAACTCGATCACATCACGTGACATATCATAATGTATCGTGACTTTTTTGCCTTTATGAAGCCCGGGTGGGCATGGCATGCACCTGACACATCTGGCCTGTGGGCGATCAATTTGACACCTCTGATCCACACCTTTATTTCTCTCCTTTGACAACCTGGATTCAATCTGTTTGGCCATGTTCTATTGGTACTGTAACTTCCTAACCTATATATAAGTTTCTTATGAAGACAATCAGATGTTCTGGTATCTAGCATTGTTAACTCATGTTTTATTATTAAAGACTGTACTGGACAGTTGTTAAGTACCAACCTATGTTTGTTATAATTGTATATTTTAACTATCACATTTTATGAGTGTAAGCTACTTAGATTTCATATAAAGGAAAGAAAAAGGCATTTCATCAAGGCAATATTTGTATTCTGGGTTGAACAATGAGGTCCTTAGTGCTCTCTGAGCTTGGTGGATTTCTTTTCTTGCAGACATTTCATTACCAAACTAAATAATCCTAACAGTAAAGTTTTGTAATCAAACCTCTGCAAAAATATTACTAAGTTCAGAGACCACATGGACCCCACAAAGAGGGAGTCATCTGACATTTTCCAGATGTTTTGCTGCAACAATAAGTAATACTCTATGTTCTATGAAATCTCAGTAATAATTATAGAATTATTTGCAATAGTGGCAAATATATTATTATTTTATACTATCTGTAATTTGTACAGAAATCAGCTGATACAGAATTATAATAATTCAATCTCTCACACACAAAACATGTAAACAATAATTTCAGAAACTAGAGAGAAGCATGACAATCTGTCACTCACACATGAGTTATTGGTTTTTTTCCTGCTACATTTACTGGGAACATTTACCTGACACTTTGATGAAAGCTAGTACTATGATACTAACTAATCTTAGAATGGAATGTCTTCTGAAGCTGAGGCCCTGTAGATTTTGAAGGGGGCTATTCAAGGGCTGATGTGACTTCTCCTAGATGCTCTGACTGACCCATTCCTCCATCAGTTTGTAGTTGCCTGTGACAGCAACACTGTTGTTCCCCAAGTCTCTTACCTTGGCATCATCTCCTTTGTGGCCATCATACACTGAATCTATTGCACTGGCAGGCTAGGCAGTGCTGAAAAAGATACACACCACTGTAATTTTTTAAAATATATATATATATATGGCAAGCATTTCTTGGCCTTGGCCATTTAGCCAAGGCCATCATCTGCTTGGTTCAGCTGTCTGCTGTTTATTTATTTTATTTATTTATTTATTTATTTATTTTAATTAGATTTTTATGCCACTCCTCTCCAAAGGACTCGGAGCGGCTAACAGCATGAACAAAAACAACATCACAGCATTTAAAAACAAAAACAAAAAACAAATCTACAAAGCATTTAAAAGACCCCCCCAAACACATTCATCATGCACACACAATCACAGTCATCCCCAGGCCTGCCGGCATAGATAAGTTTTTAGATTCTTCCGGAAGGCCGGGAGAGTGGGGGAAATGCAGACTTCAGGAGGCAGTTGGTTCCAGAGGGTGGGCGCCACAACAGAGAAGGCCCTCCCCCTAGGACCCGCCAGATGGCATTTTTTCGCTGACAGGACCCGGAGGAGGCCGACCCTGTGCGCTCTCACCGGTCGAAGGGAAGTATGTGGCAGAAGACGGTCCCGTAAGTATCCTGGTCCAATGCCATAAAGGGCTTTATAGGTAATAACCAACACTTTGAATTGCGCTCGGAGACCAATAGGCAGCCAATGCAGCATGCGGAGAGTTGACGAAATGTGGGCACGACGGGGCAGGCCCACAACCGCTCGCGCAGCTGCATTTTGCACTAATTGTAGTCTCCGAACACTCTTCAAGGGTAGTCCCATGTAGAGAGCATTGCAGTAGTCGATCCTTGAGGTGACGAGGGCATGTGTGACTGTGAGTAGAGACTCCCGATCCAAATAAGGGTGCAACTGGTGAACCAGGCGAACCTGGGCAAATGCCCCCCTCGCCACAGCCGACAAATGATGTTCCAATGTCAGCTGTGGATCGAGGAGGACTCCCAAGTTGCGCACCTTCTCCGAGGGGTCTATAACTTTACCCCCCAGGATAATGGAGGGACAGATTGAAATGTCCGTGGGAGGCATCACCCACAGCCACTCTGTCTTGTCAGGGTTGAGCCTCAATCTGTTAGCACCCATCCAGACCCTCACAGCCTCCAGACACCGGCACATCACCTCAACCGCTTCACTGATTTGGGCAGGAGTGGAAATGTACAGCTGAGTATCGTCAGCATACTGATGGTATCTCACTCCATGCCGATGAATGATCTCTCCCAGTGGTTTCATGTAGATGTTAAAAAGTAGGGGGGAGAGAACCAACCCCTGAGGCACCCCACAAGGGAGTGACCTAGAGGTGGACCTCTGATCCCCCACTAACACCGACTGCGACCGACCAGAGAGATAGGAGGAGAACCACCGTAACACGGTGCCCCCCACTCCTATTCCCCCCAGCCGTCGCAGAAGGATACCATGGTCGATGGTATCGAACGCCGCTGAGAGGTCAAGAAGCACCAGGACAGAGGACTGGCCTCCATCCCGGGCCCGCCAGAGAGCAACCAAAGCAGTTTCGGTGCTGTAGTCGGGCCTGAACCCGGACTGCAGAGGCCCCAGATAATCGGCTTCCTCCAGAGACCGCTGGAGTTGAAGTGCCACCACCTTCTCAATAACCTTCCCCACAAAGGGGAGGTTAGAGACCGGACGATAGTTAGTGAGAATTGCTGGATCCAGGGAAGGCTTCTTGAGGAGGGGGCGCACAAGTGCCTCCTTCAAAGGAGCCGGGAAGGACCCCTCCCTCAAAGAAGCATTGACAATCTCCTGGATCCAGGTACGTGTCACCTCCCTGCTAGCAGAAACCAGCCAGAGGGACACGGGTCCAACAAACAGGTGGCGGAACTCACAGCTCCAATGGCCCTGTCCACTTCATCAGGAGTAACAGTCTCAAACTCGCCCCAGATGACTGGACAAGAGCATGCCCCTGTCCCCTCGACTGAATCATTATCAGTCGACTCTGCTATACAATTGGAGTCTAGGTTGGCCGGATCTGAGCTACTTTGTCTGCGAAACAGTTGTTAACGTCCTCGGTGCTACCCTGCAAGGGAGGCCCCGGGCCCCTCGGGTTAAGGAGGGACCGGGTCACCCTAAACAGGGCGGCCAGGCGAGATTCTGCAGACGCGATCAAAGCAGAAAGATACAAAGATCTTGCCGCCTTAATCGCCTTCAAATAGGCTCTAATAAATGAGCTCAATCTGGTTCGATCAGATCCGGACCTACTTCGTCTCCATCGCTTCTCTAGACGTCTCTTATGGCGCTTCATCCCCCTGAGCTTCTCGGTAAACCAAGGAGACCTCCTGGGGCCAGCACCACGGAGAGGTCGCAAAGGCGCAATCCGGTCAATAGCCCCCTTCGCGGCCAAATTCCATGCCACTACCAGGGACTCCGCCGCATTGTGAATGAACGAGCTCGGTAATTCCCCAAGCGCCATCTGAAAACCAATTGGATCCATCAGGCATCTGGGGCAGAACCACCTAATTGGTTCCGCCTCCCTGCGGGGAAGGATTGGGGCCGTAAAATTCAGTCATAGCAGAAAATGATCAGTCCATGACAAAGGCAAGATATCTAAGCCCCTTAAAACCAGATCATTACTCAACTGTTCCGAAAGGAAAACCATATCCGGGGCGTGCCCACCCTCATGCGTCGGACCCTGCACTACTTGGGTCAGGTCCATGGTTGCCATGGTGACCATGAACTCCTGTGCCAACCCCGAGGACTCGCCGAGTGACGGCAGATTAAAGTCCCCCAAGACCATAAGCCTGGGGAACTCCACCGCCAATCCAGCAACCTCCTCGAGTAGCACAGGCAGGGCAGATGCCATGCAGCTGGGAGGCAGGTACGTAAGCAATATGCCCACCTGAACCCCGAGGTCCAGCGTCATAAAAATGGACTTGCAACCCGGAATATCAGAAACAGTGAGCCTGCGTAGGCTGAGGTTCTCCCGGGCCCAAAAAGCCACTCCTCCCCTCCTTCCCTGGGGTCGCGGCTGGTGCCATACTTGATAAACTGGTGGGCACATATCCGAGAGGGGAACTCCCCCCTCAGGGCCCAACCAAGTCTCAGTTACACACGCCAGGTCGGTCTCCTCATCCATGAAAAGATCACGAATGAGGGAAGCCTTATTATTAACCGACCTGGCGTTGAGCAGCAACAGTCTGAGCCCAGGGCCCGAGCTACGCTCATCACCAGGGACATGGGGTGAGCTAGGTTTTTCAGAAGGGCCAGAACAAGGAACTGCTATGAGACAGTTTATCTCTTGAAAAGTATGTGCTCCAGCTCTTTCAGTCTGGATTGGCTGCAGGATAGGAGCAACATTTTTATCTGATAGATGTTTGGCCAGTCCCATCTAGCTCCCAACTCATTGCGCTAAACAGCCCCATTATACTGAGGAGTTGTTTCCTGAATATGGGCACTTGCCCATATTAGAAGTAACAACCTTCCCCTTGTCTACTTCCTACTTCCTGTTCCTTTCACCTTAGCCTGCAGAGGATAAGCTAGTTTTTTTTAGTTTAGTTTAGTTTATTCACACTTATATGTCGCCCTTCTCCGAAGACCCAGGGCGGCTAACAACAGATACTACAAGTGAATGCGTTGACTTCCAGCTGGGACTGTCAAGAATTTTTAGATATGCATTTTGTATATATCCTACTGTGACTAATACTACCATGACTATTTTTTTTTATTAATTTTTTTATAATTTTAACAGAAAAAAAAAACTAGTCATATCAAATCATAATATAAAAGTAAACAATCATCCATACACAAAATATAAATACATTTCAATACATCTAGTACTAATAACTCAACTGAGAATAATCATTCCAAACAATTAACATCACTGCTCGGCACCCCCACCACCACATCCCACCAACCCTATCCTTCCCCCTCACTTACCAACTGGCTACCTACCTTCTCCCTCCTTCTCTTCTTTCTACTTCCTTCTCTATCTCCATCCTCCTCTTCCCCCTTCTTATCAACTTACACTTACATCAACCTTCACTCCTCCTTCCTTTTTCCCCATCAGATGTGGAGCCCAGAGGACACCCGAGCAACCCCTTAATAACAGTAACAGTAATTATTTATTCTTCCTCCAACCCCAATTGCAGTTGAGAAAACATCATGTATAAGATTATCAAGCCTCCCTAACCCCCCCCCGACTTCCCAGAGTGAATACAAGGTATAACAAAAGAAAACCCCACTACATCAAACAAAATAATTATATAATCTTAACAAGAATTTTAGACTATATAAAAAAAGAAAAAATAATAATAATTATATTCTTATTCAATTCAATTTACCATAATATATCTTAATATATATCTTCATTTAAACATCCTCTCCTAAACCTTACTTATAATATTTATCTTTAATTCAATCCATAATCCTAAATTAACCTTAATTCCTTTAAACAATCAGCTCATCTTGTTAAGAATAGTATTTATCATTTACATCTAAACCACCAATCTAAGTCAAATCTAATACATTTAATTTGTAATAATATATCTTAATATATCTTAATATATCATTTAAACATCCTATCTTACAACTTACTTATAATCTTAATCTTTTTCCATTAAACATCCTTTCTTACATCTTACTTGTAAAATTAGTCTTAAATTCACCCCATGATCTTAGATTAACCTTAATACCTTACATTTATTAAATTTCATCTCTTCAATCGACTTCTGGGCTTTCTCATCTGACAATCAATTTATTCCATTTCTAATTTACATTCCTAAAACTTTAACAAATCACATAATGCTTATCTATCCCTTCAATCAATCAATTCAATATCAAACCTAGATCCTTTCAAAACAAATACATTCTTCATCAGTTTAGTTATGTCTTCCATTAATCATCTTCTCTTACATCTTACTCATAATCTTAGTCCTTAATTCAGTCCATAATATTAAATTACCCATAAACCCTTGCATACAATTTTAAATTTCATTTCAGTCGAACTCTAGGTTTTTTTTTCAGCCAAGTAGACCTCCGTAACGAGGCCTCCCTCATTAATAATAAATCTCTCTTCTTTACTTCTTCACCTCCATAAGTAATTCGCATCTTGAACTGAATCAATGTCTCTTTTTTGTCAAATAAATCCTCTTCTTGCTGCTTATCAAAAAGGAGTAACCAACCCTTCCTTTCTTGAAACAAGTCTTCTTCCTCCAGTCCATAAATAAACTGTTTATCAAACAAAATCCATCCTTTATTCTCTTTATACTCAGTACTGTATTCTTCTTTTTCTTGCTCTCCTTTTGATTTAGATTGTATTATAAGATGTTCAGCAATCAATTGTAAATCAATTCCATTTGAAAAAAGGGATCTAATTGATTGTTCTTGTTTTACTTCTTGATTAAATTGTATTATATAATGTTCAGCAGCCAATTGAAGATCAGTTTCATTTGAAAAAAATACTCCTTTATTGACTTCAATAATATCTTCTCTCAGCTCTAAGTTACAAACTTCTGACATAGCTTTAAAATCTTTTTTCTGTTCTGGCATCTTTTTATCCAGCTTGTTCTCCAGTTTATCCAGCTTATCATTTATTGAAGATAATGTAGCCATTACTGGAAATAATGCAACAGTTAAAGCATTCTGTAAGTCTTTCATTGTAAGCATTTCCGAAGGAGACTGTATAAGCTCTTGAGATTCTAAAAAAACCTTTGCCATTGCTGCCTTATATCTCATAGTCATAGTAGAAAGAAGAAAAAAAGAAAAAAAAGGAAAAAGTAGAAAAAAAGATTTTTAAAATTGCCAATTCCTCCCTTCTCAATTTCTTTTAAAATCCAATTTGCGTTATAATTTAGTAAATACATCAAGTCTAAATAGTCTCTCAAACATCACTTCAGAAAGAGAAGAGAAAATTCAGTTTCACTTTCCAGCAGATTCAATACTTTCGATTTCTTCACTTTCACTGAGTAAGTGAAAGCTTAAAGCAATCGCCATTTTGAAAGAATTATGTTGATTCAAGAAAGTTATAAGTAAAAAGGCATAAACAAAATAACAAAATACTTGCAATACTCAAAGGACTCTTGTATTCACTCCGTCTGTTTAAAAATCCTTATTGTTCTCTCTTCAAAGCAGAGGCGGTCGCGGCGTCTAATTCTGTCAGCCGACAGAAGCGTCTCTGAGCAGGAGCGTTTCAAGTGCCTGGGGAGCACACCTTCTCTGCCCCTGAAAACTTGTTCCAGGGGTCTTGGAAGGGCTCAACCTGGCTCTTGAAGCTCTACTCCCCTTCTTTGCCCGAAGAGGAGTTTTTTCGCCGCAACAAACAGCTGTTGAGCGCTGTTGTTGACGGCTATACTAACTCAGAGACCGGAGCCTCACGTTAGAGACTCCAGCGACGCCGGCGGAGCCACCGGAAGTCACTACCATGACTATTGAAACACAATGTGTGAGGGAAAAGCTTTGTCTTTGCTGTCAGCACCTCACCAGCTTTTGTCATTTTCCAATCCTTTAAATGTGGGGGTGGGTTTTGAATGTCTGATCCTTTGCATTATTGGTCTAACATTCGTGATGCTATACTTCATTCACTTCAATGGGAAACAAATGCAGGGATGCTTGCTGACCCAGCCAGTCAAAGACTGTTTTTGTTGCTCTTCTTCAGGTCCCTCCTTTGTTCCAATGATCTGATTCTCCTCTTCTTACTGTTTTGCAATTCATAAATTTCTGAATAACCACAGAAAGGCAAGGCTCCAGTGTGTTTACATTTGTCCTGCCTAATTGCTTGGAATTGTTATATATTTATTAACTGAAATGGTAAAAATTTAATTACATATCCTCAAGGGCTGCTAGGAGGAAGTGAAAGCACACTGAACTGACTTTAGAAGATAAGAATGAAAGTTTTATTTAAAGACATGTTGGAACTACTATCTGAGATAAGCTTTTCCTTTGAAATTCTGGAAAAAAACAAAGAAATTAGCAAAAAATGTATAACCCATGAATATAGATTAGCTCTGGTCTTATATATGTGCTTATCAGCTGTATTAACAGTCTTTTTTTTCAATTTTTCACTATTTGCTGAAGGGGCTTTATATTTCCAAATTAAATTTCAGTTCCTAGGATTTGTGCCCAGAAAGAAACACAACATCAGCATTTCCCCATGTAAGTTTGATTTGTGGGGACAGTAGAAAAAGAAAACTTTAGAGGAAGTAACTCTGTTTCTCCAAACATTGCTTGTGAGGTCAGGTAGGGGGGGACAGAATCAAGTCTACAACTAATGTGAATCTTCTTAGTTAACTGAAAGGAGACTTAAATCAAAATTGTCAACATTACTTGTCCTGGAATGTTATTACTGCTAGTGGGAATTCCTAAAATATTTGTCAGCACATTAAAAAAAATTACCTCTGGAGGAGAATAATCAATGTGTAATCAGCTGTTTCTAAGGGCTTTGGTTCTTTTTGTTTAAATACTATGTGGAATTTTGTCCCAGTGTATTTAGAGTTTATCAAACAAACTGAATAGAAATGTTTTTTTAAAAGGCAAGAAGAGAAAATTGATCTTGAGCTGAGTTATATGATGTTTGAGTTATAGCTGTACTAGGTTACATGTTTAAATAACAAGGCTGACTTGCATAATTGGTTTTGGCAACTAAAGAAAAGGTGTTGAATTACATGAGGAGTTCTCCTATATATATATACACACACACACACACAAAAGTACAAGCAATGTGGACTCACTTTTCTGGAAATATGCTTTCCAGCTCTAAAGTCAAGTATTTCTATTCTTCGCAAGATACAAAGAACCTTTGGTAAATTGAAAGCAAGAGACAATGTCCAGGCAGCTTTTATATCAACAATGTGGAAATAATTTAAGTGAACTGATGTTGGTGGGTGGATGAATTATATAAGATTTGGGATTTGGAAAAGAAAGATGAGGGCAATTATGGGGAATGTTATAGAACTACTGTGTGGAATAAAAGTGGAACTGGCAAAGAAAGTGAGTGCAAAAATTATTCAATAGATGTTAAAATTAATAATACTCATTTCTGAATAGGCACAGTTAGGATTACATTATTAAATGCAACCAGTTATGAGAAAGATAAAAGAATATAAAAATATAAAAGAACAGAACCAACCTAGAACTAAGGAGAAATTTTCTGACAGTTAGAACAATCAATTAGTGGAACAATTTGCCTCCAGAAGTTGTGGGTGCTCCAACACTGGAGGTTTTAAGAAAAGATTGGACAACCATTTGTCTGAAATGGTACAGGGTTTACTCCATGAGCATGGGGTTGGACTAGAAGACCTCCAAAATCATTTCCAACTCTCTTATTCTGTTATATACAGCTTAGTTCAAAAAAACCTGCTGATTGCTACATGAAAGAGAAACTTTATTGCACGCCTGAAAATGTGGAACTTTTAAATTACTGTCATTATTCTTTTAAAGCTAATAGCAACTCATACTGACATCTAACTTTTCAAAACTTCCTCTTTTTAATGCAGTTTATTTCCATAATCATCAGCATGGTTGCAACTTGTGCACTGCTTTAACTGGTTTCAATAATGTGCACATTGTGCATCCATTCATCTTTTAAGAATTTTTACCATCATAAAAAAAGATCATGCTGTAATTTTCCCCTTTTTGAAAAAAAAAATCTAGAAAATAAAGACAGCCTTACCATTTTCTTTTAAAATTTTCTTCCTTTTTTACTGTATTATCCCATAGCCAAATTAGGATTCATGAAAATTAATAAAAGTAAAAATTGTTTGTATATCAGACACAGAATAGAACGTGTTAATAACTTGAGGGAACCATGAGTAATAGAGATCACAAGAGTCTGCTTGTTGATTTATGATCTGTGTCACCCATTTCCGCTGGGAATGTGATTGTAAAATGTGCTCTGATTGGTGCCTTTTATTGCAAAAATGCCCAAATGACAAAAATAACATTTGGAGAAAAAAATGCATACTAAATTACATATTCTGAATGATACTGCAATACATTTGTTGACATCATAGTTTTTGTTTTTAAATCTTGGTTTAGTGAAGAAGTAAAGCCAAATTATAAGGTGGGTTAAGGAGATGTACAGGAGTGAAAAAAGTCAGAATCAACTGGTTTTCCTTGGCGAGTTCAGAGGAAATGGGCCTGCTTGAAAGAAAGCTATTCTCACCAAAAAGAAGGTACAATGGACTTAGTGGCTGCTTGGTGATCTCAGTAGAAGTTAGGTCAAACCCTGATCTGTGACAGCCAGTGATGAAATTGTAGCTATTTTGGTAGGCTAGTCCCTTAACAGTCACCTAATACCTGGGTCAACATCTAACACAAAGCCATGGTTCATTTAAATTTTCTTGAATAAATTTCAATGGCTAATTTTCATAAAATGCTAATAATAGAGTGATTTATTTCATATCAGCATAGCATATTGTATGAAGCCTGTTTTTCATTCCCTGTGAACTTTCTGCTTTCCCATTGCTGAACTCTTTTAATTTCCTTTATTTATTTTAACATTTTGATTGGCTTAGAGTAGAATTCTGAGTTTCTTAGAGGAAAACCACATAAACATAAACTTATTTTTCATGTAATTCAGAAGTGGCAACCTGATAATCTCTTTATGGATTCTATTATTTTGTATTATTTTGTAGATTATGACTCCAAGAAATTGGGGACCAGAATAAGGTATGGTATGTATAAAATCTGGAGTGGGAAGTCTGAAGTTCTAAGGTACCAAATAACTTCCAATCATATTTTTGTATATCCCTGGGAGGGGTACACATGCGGAACACCCGAGACATGCATTTTAAAATGAGATATACATGAAATCAATCCCCAAAGTCCTCAAATATGCCTGAAAAATTCTAAAACACATTCAGAGCAAATAATTGTAGAAATGAAATGGGTCATTTGCAGCCTTTAGGTTTTGTAAAATGTTAAATATATCCTACCAATTCACAGTATTTTGCCGCTAAGGTTATAATTGTATGCACATTCACTAAATGCACAGAACTAAATTTCATTCAACACAATAGTTGAATCTTATACCAACGGCATTTTTTTAAAAAAAAAAAATAAATCTGGAAACAATTGCAATTTTAAAAATGGCAAGTGAAAATATTTAGACTAACTTGTTCTACTTAGAAAAGGGAAGCCTACTTGTACAGCACTGAAAATGACAGCTTTGGCTTTTATAGATAAAACCACAGGAAAAATACTGAGATGAAGCATGTCAGAGGAACAGTAAAAAGAAAATGTAGAAGCAGCACAAATCTCAGAATTTTACAAATATCAGGAAGTACACTACAGTGCAGAAATAAAACTCACATGGAAATTAAAACCTGTTATGGCTACTGTTTCTCTCATAATCTCTTCTCATCATCCAGTTCTAATTTTCCAGATATCTTTCTTGCTTTCCTTTCAATGGCATTCAATTGTTCTACACCATTGCCAAATTAGCAGCTGAGGGAGTGTGAAAGGAAGGGAGAGAAAAGAGTTGGGGTTGTTGCTATTATTATTACTATGTTGGCTCCCTAGAACAGACACATACATGATTTGCTATCCTTTAAAATGTAATTTATCTGTTTGCCCTCTTTTGTGTTCATCTTCCTATATAATTTCATCAACTCTGTGTTTGTAATTTGTTTTTTATTTATAAATGATATACAGCAGAGCTCAACTTTTAACAAGCCCTTTAAATCCATGAAAATAAACAAATAAGCAAACAAATAAATGTTTTCTTTTCATTAATTCAACCAAATATCTTTTTCAAAACCCATTTAGTGTCACTCTTCTACTTTGAAAGGATTTCCAGAAAAGGAAATTAAATTGTGATTGGGGTCTAATCAGATCCAGCAAAGTTAAATGTTAGGCTCTAAATATATTCAGAACATCCACTCTCCCATTACTCCACCTTTTCCCATCCCAGTTCACTGGTTACATTTGCAGGCATTATCATGTAGGTGTTGCTACAGTATATGGAGAACTATGTGCATAATAAGTGGATTGCAGCAGACATATGCATTCTCTAGCACAGAGGTCCCCAACCTTTTGGGCACCAGGGATCGGTTACAGAGAAAGAGGTTTTTCTGCAGACCAGAGGGGGTGTGGTTTTGTGTGCTGCCTGCATCCTGTGGGTGGGGCTTTCCTTGTTTATGTGGACCAGTTGCTGGCATGCCATGGCCCGGTACTGGTCCATGGACTGGGGGATTGGGGACCCCTGCTCTAGCAGGTTCTCAGTCACACAGCTACCCTGTTACCTTACAATACTACATAGTGGTGATATACACATCCCTGGTTTCCTCTCTTACTCATAGGATTGAGACTAGTCCATGTAAATAGTCTCTTAAGGCATTTTGAATGTGATACTTGCACATTTAGGACTCTGCAATGCAATAACATTTTGGTCATATTAGCTAATTGTGACTTGGATCGTCTCATCTGTACAGACCTACTCAAAATAGATACCCGCTGCATATTGGATGTTTGGAAATTCTGTTTACATATCCAATTTATAAAAAGAACACCTGGCCCCCAGAGTGATTAAAATACATAGGTTTTTTTTAATTCCCTAGCCCAAATCACCAATCAGCTCTATATAATCATTCCTTATTACACGTACTTCAGGAGGGGAGGTTCAATAATGTGAAGATAGAATTTAATGAGAAAGAGATATTTCTGTCCCAGTCCCTTTCATTTAAATGTCTTCTGGCACTGACCTAAATTACTGGCCTAAATGATTAAGACTACAGTTTATAAACCATTTGTAGTCACAAAAGGAGAGTAGAGGGTACATGGTTTTATAGAGGTTATTATATTGAAGCAATACAAGGGAGACTCAGGTTCTAGTCCATTCTCAGCCACCTCAGAATTCAGGTCTCTCCAATTTACATGTGAATCTATTATTTTTTCCTCTTTCTTACTCTTCCCAGCCACAATTGACTTCACTGTATTCTTTCTGTTAATGAAAGATGTCTATTTGAGATTCAGAGCTTAATAATAGTAGTAGTAGTAATAATAATAATAATAATAATAATAATAATAATAATAATAATAATAATAATAATAATAATAATAATAAAAGTTGGAAGGGACCTTGGAGGTCATCGAGTCCAACCCCCTGCTGAGGCAGGAAACCCTATACCATTTTGGACAAATGGCTGTCCAGTCTCTTCTTAAAAACTTCCAATGTTGGAGCCTTCACTGCTTCTGGAGGCAGGTTATTCCACTGATTAATTGTTCTGTCAGGAAATTTCTCCTTAGTTCTAGGTTGCTTCTCTCTTTGGTTAGATTGTATCCATTGCTTCTTGTACTACCTTCAGGTGCTTTGGAGAATAGCTTGACTGCCTTTTCTTTGTGGCAGTCCCTGAGATATTGGAACACTGCTATCATATGTTTTAGCCTCCAGACCCCCAATCATCTTTGTTGCTCTTTTCTGTACGCTTTCTAGAGTCTCAACATCTTTTTTTACATCACGGTGAGCAAAACTGGATGCAGTATTCCAAGTGTGGCCTTATCAAGGCATTGTAAAGTGGTATTAACACTTCACATGATCTTGATTCTGTCCCTCTATTAATGCAGCCTAGCACTGTGTTGGCTTTGTTGGCAACTGTAGCACACTGCTGGCTCATATTTAAGAGATTGTCAATTAGGATACCACCTATACTATACATGTGCATTTGTTTTTTCTTGCCTAAATGTAGAACCTTACTTTTTTCACCACTGAATTTCATTTTGTTAGATAGCACCCAATGTTCAAGTCTGTCAAGATCCTTCTGTATCTTAAGCCTGTCTTCTGGAGTGTCGGCTATTCCTGCCAGCTTGGTGTCATCTGCAAATTTGATGAGTTCCCCATCTATCCCCTTGTCCAAATCATTGATGAAGATGTTGAAGAGCACTGGGCCCATAACAGAGCCCTGGGGCACCCCACTACACACTTCCCTCCATGTAGATGCATGCAGCTTAGTGGTCTGCTTCTTTACCCACCCAATCCTCTTAACAAACACTAAAGTAAAAGTCATTAGCACACATAAGAGGTAGTGAGAATAAATGATAGATGCTCCTTAAAATGATGTAAGGCCCTTTGGCTATCTAATAAAACAGTGGAAGAACTCTGCTGGTTGTGGTTTATGTGGACTAGCCCTTATTTTCTGGTTCCCCATTCTGTGAAATACAGTATACTCTGTAAGAAACTCCCTTTCTGAACTGATAGAGTACACAAAAGAGAGGGATGAGTGACGGTGTCCTTCGAGAAAGATCAGTTCAGGTTCTCTTACACATTTTGTTGAATACAGATGCTGGAGAATAGATGCAGATATACAAGAAAGAAGCCAATTTCCAGAATGCAGGTGTGGCCTTCGTGTTTCTATATTACCCTAAGCCATATTAAAAGATCTAATGGCAGAGGTGCCTAATTGTTGGAGGGTGTGGACCAAGTGCAGTTTATTTATATAACTTATATCCTGCTTTTATTATTTTTATAAATAACATAAGGTGACTAATATATCTAATACTACTTCCTGCTCCTATTTTCCCCACAACAACGACCCTCCGAGGTGGGTTGGGCTGAGAAAATGAGTGACTGGCCCAAGGTCATCCAGCCGTCTTTCATGGCTAAGGTGGGACTAGAACTCGTAATCTCCCAGTCTCTAGCTTTGTGCCTTAATCACTAGACAAAAATGGCTCTTTCCCATTAGGGGTAAGTATATTGGGTGCTTTGGACTACAATTCCCATAGTACCAGGATATGGGTCATGCCGCCTACAGTCATGTTTTCTTCAATTTCTGTGCTGGCTGGAATTGATAGGAACTGAAATCCAAATCTTTTGGAGATATCCAATTTTCCATCATGATAGATATTATTCAGATAGGTCTGAATAATTTTACCTAAGATCTGTATAACATCAATACAGTATTTTATGTTGCTTATCCATTAATAGAAGAAGCTTAACTATTAATACCTTCTTACTGCTCTATAACAGAACTTATAGCAGTATGTGGAAGCTTTTAGCAAACATTTGCTAAAAGGGCTCCACCCTGTCAAAAGAATGGATGTACTGAACTCAGATGACAGGGCCATAAAAATAATGCATTAGATAACAATAAATAATAACTTTAAAAATCCTTCCCATTCTTTTGACACATGCAAAGAATTGATGGCTTCTATTCTATTAACATGTTTCAGGAAGCATTGCAAGACATTGACTAACCAAATGGATTTCAAAATGTACAAAGACAAGTATAGGTGTACGCTTGCCTTCTTAGATAAATAAACTATCCAGCACAGTAACACAATAATTTCCCTTTGAAGCCAGCATATGAGGTATTGTTTACAGAAGACAACATAGTGAATGGTTATGATGAGTCGATCAACATAGCTGGTAATGAAAAGAGAAGAACTGAAACTGCAAACTGTGTAGACAACCCAGGGACCTGCACTTCTGGGGATGAAATGCCAGACTGAGTGGAGCCAAGGAGCACAGCAGAATGAAGTAGTCTGGCTCTTCATAATTCCTTTCCGGAAAAGGAAAAGCTTGAGATCACCCACAAGTGCTCTAGACCAGGGGTAGGCAACCTTGGCTCTTTTATGACTCATGGACACAGCTGACTCGGGAATTCTGGGAGTTGAAGTCCATGAGTCATAAAAGAGCCGAGGTTGCCTACCCCTGCTCTAGACCATTTCTCCTCATGAGGAAACCACAAGACAGCAGTCTCCAGTGGATTTAGAGCTGAGGGAAAGCCATCTTTGCTGAAACTGCAGTTGGCACCTTCAGTAAGAACACTAGCTTCACATACTTCTTTTTCTAATCACTTTTGGAAATTGCTTATTAACTGCTTTTCAGCTATTAGGAACCTTTGGCTCAATATGCTTTGGCAGTGTCTGGTGAGTTCCCTTCAACTCTGCATGAAATACGTTTTAAATATACGTTTGACATAAAAAAAATCTTTTTGGGTAAAACAGCAAAAGGGGTTATCAGAATGTTGATTTTGAAAAGTTACAAATGGGCTAAGGATCCAGATAGATTTGAAATAAGATTTTTAAATTAACAATAATCCTTCCTGTGAGAGAAATGCTGTTGTTTTGAATATTTAAAAAAAAATGATAGGATGAGACTTTGAAGGTTGGACACTAAAGGGAACCAGAAGGAACTAAAGATTACAATTAAAAGAAAAGAGCACTTAAATTTGACTTACTAATACAGAAAGGGGCAATATACTTAATATTGGACATATTGAAGTATATTTGTGAAAAATGGACCTACAAGTTAATTTTAAGAGTGTCTACCATTATAAACAGACTGTGTTTAAAAGATGTTATGGAAGAGCATCACGTTTTACCAGACAAGATTAAGACTGATTTGAAAATGGATTTAAAAATGACCAGCTACAAGAATGATATGGAAAAAGATGCTACACTGGATATACAAATGAAACTGGCTGGTTATAATTAAAAATAATATACAAATAACAACCAAGAGAGCAACTTGGATAACTTGGGGGGGAGGGGGATGGGAAATAAAAAGTAAAACGGCCTCATCAGATAGTTCAAACAGGAATAGAATACACCAACACACTTTCCCAAGTAACAGGTGTATTGCTTCCTTGTTGTTCCAAGAAGTCAGCTCTATAACTAATCAGTGAAAGATTGACTTGACTGTTGCTAGAGGAGACCCACGCAGAAGCTCCTCCTCTCTTCTTCTTTGTGTATAGTATGTTCGCTTTTGTTTTTCCTTGTGTGAATAAGCATATCAAACTCATTTAGTCTCACATTCTATCAGTGGCCTGATAGGAAAATGAGGGATCATTGGGGCTCTCAAAATGGATTTCTGACCACTACCAACCTCCCCATTAGTTGCATTCAATCTTTGGTGCCTCTTTCTTCTCTCTCTGTCTGTTTCCCCCACACTGAGCAATGGCCATTTTAGAGGAGGCAGAGGTGAGCAGGATCACTTATCTTAAACGTGCACATATAGGAAATATGGGTCAGTTGAGTGGGCTTTGGATTCTATGAGATACAGTTCTTACAGCTGGCAATCTAGACTTAGCAGCATTCCTGCATTCTCTTTCTGATGTAAAACACGTTTCTTTCCTTAAAAAAAACCAACCCAAAATCCACAGCATGCCATGTAGCTTACCTAGCTTGTGATGATGTTTCCAAATATCAACCTGCAGTACTAGAAGAGTAGAATACACTGTAATATACAATCATGTAAAATCTTTGTGAAGGACCATGTCATTCTGAGAGAGAGAGAGAGAGAGAGAGAGAGAGAGAGAGAGAGAGAGAGAGAGAGAGAGAGAGAGAGAGAGAGAGAGAGAGAGAGAGAGAGAGAAACAAAGGAAGAATAAAGTCATTACATACTTAGGTCATCAGAACATCAGCAGTGTCCAACGCTGTGGTGCAACTAACTGCACAAGGAAGCCCAGTCTCTCAGTCATGCTGACATCAAGTCTAATAGCCATTTGATTTCTATGACTTTCAGGAAACCCTTTTTGAAACCAACCAAGCTTGCAGCCAGGAACACATCTCATGGTAAAAAGTTGCAGGTGCTATGTTTGTGACCCCCATCCCTACCTTCCACAGTGGTATTAGGTAAAGGCACTATGAGAATTTACATAGTAATTTCTAGATCCAGCCTCCTGGTTTATCTCAAAGTGATGGGCTAGGGCGGAAATGAGGAGATACTGTCATCCTGATAGCAATTCTCTCTTAACTTCCCCTAAATGTCTGTTGCCAATACCAGGTGCTCCCCAGAGTTTCAAGAGTTTTGTATCTAGCCATCTTACTACCTGATTCATATGCTGTGCTGATGCACAATTTGTTTAACCGTGGTTTGCTGACCACCACAAGTCCAGTACAATCGAACTGCATTATGGCTTATTGCATTGTACAAACTCAGTCTACATTAGGTCTGGAATGGCCTCCAAAGCACAGAAATAACACAGTAAGCTTTACCCAAAAGTTAATTAGTCTGTTTTTTTCCACCGAACATGTGTGCAAAAGAACATTTGCAGTTTGTTCCCTTGTTATATAAACAATGCATGCAGTGACTTGGTAGAAAGAGACAGACAGAAGTTTTTGCCTTCTAGAATTTTATCTTGATCATGCTTGCCAAGTGAGGAAGCATTCCTCTGCAAAATATTTACAGTCTTCCTGCTGTCCTTTTCCATCTCCTGCGCCCTCCTTCATTTGCTTGTTGATAGTTGGCAAGGAGATCAAGAGAAACTCAGGGCATTTCCTGTGAGCTCATTTAAAGTGCTGCCCAACTATCCTTGAGCCAACAGAAAACTCTTCTTGTTGTTCAGTTATTTGGTCATATCTGACTTTTTTGTAACCCAGGGGAGGACATGGCTGTTTCCCCAAGACTGTCTGTTTCTTTGAGTTTGGGGAATTCACACTTATGCCTACAATACCTTGCTTTGTATGGGCTTCTTTGCCATTGTGTTTTTCCAAGTATCTTTTCCAGTGACTCTTCCCTTCATATTGTGCTTCCTTTAAGCTTTGGCTTCATATTAGCACTCCTGGTGAATGGTCTGGTTTTACTTCATTTCATTTTGAATGATTTGTTCTTCTTGTAGACTAAGATATTCTCAATCACAATTCAGAGGGACCCATTTTTCTTTCTTCTGCCTTTCAAATAGTCCAGTTTTCACCATTTCTGTTACCAGTGCAAAAGCCATAGCCTTGACAATACATATATTTATATAATATCACATAATATCAGAGTTGGAAGGGACCTTAGAGGTCTTCTAGTCCAACCCCCTGCTCAAGTAGGAAACTCTATACAATTTCAGACAAATGGTTGTCCAATCTCTTCTTAAAAACCTCCAGTGTTGGAGTACCCACAACTTCTTTCAGGAGGAAAGTCGTTCCATGGTTAATTGTTGTAACTGTCAGGAAATTTCTCCTTAGTTCTAGGTTGCTTCTCTCCTTGATTAGTTTCCTCCATTGTTTCTTGCTCTGCCTTCAGTTGCTTTGGAGAATAGGTTGATTCCCTCTTCTTTGATGTCTATGAACAACTATGTTGTCTAGATTTTTCATAGCCTTCTTCTAAATAGCAGATATCTCATTATTTTATGCTTATAAGTTACCATCTCTCTGAATTTTTGAGCTTAGATATGTTATGCTACTGTTCAACTTCTTTGCATCATTGGATTGGATTGACATTGCCTGTTAACATTGTTGGTGTTTTTAATACTGAGAAGCAGACTTTTTTCTTTCACCTGCAACAAGATATTTCTTAACTCTTCTTCACTTCTAATCATTAAAGTGATGTCAACAGTATTATATCAATGGTTATTGATGTTTTCCCAATTGATTTTAATTTCAATGTCCATTTCTTCTTGTCAAGCATATCACATGATGTACACCATATATAAATTAAATAAGCAAGGTGGCCATATGGACCCTTGGCATACACCTTCCCAATTTTGGATTTAATTGCTCCAGTCTCTATTCCAAAATGGTTCCTGGACATCATACAAATTCTTTAGCAGGTAGATGAGGAGCCCAGAATTACCATGTTTTTAAGGGCTTTCCTCAATTTGTGGTCTATACAATCAAAAGCCTTAGTATGATTGCTAATGGAAAAATAGATGTCATTTTGGAATACCTTTGCTTTTTTTCACTATCCATTAAATGTTCATAATATTATCTTGAGTGCCTCTGCCTCTTCAGAAGCTAGGATGAACATCGGGCACTTCTCATTCTATGTTTTGATGAAGTCTAGATTACTAACAGAGATAAGTGCCATTGGTCAATAATTGGAGCATTCTTTAACTTTATATTGTAATGTAAAGTGATTCCCTCCCCCATTTCTTAGCCATTGCTGTTTTTTCTATACCTGATAACAAATGATAAATAGCACTTCAAGCTCAATCATTATCCTGCCACAGATAACAGGTTCAACAAAAGACAGCAAGTGCAGGCTATGTTTGCTTGTTTATATCCCATCTTCATTATTTGTTATAGATAACTCATGGCTGGGTACTCCTTCCTCCACCTATTTCCCCACAACACCAACTCTGTGAGAAGAGTTGGGCTGAGAGCTGGCCCAAAGTCACCCAGCCAGTTTTCATGTCTAAGACAGGTTTCTAGCCTGATATCTTAACCACCAGACCAAACTGGCTCTCAATAAAAAGATTCGTACTATGTTTCCCTGAAAATAAGACCCACTCTTACTTTTATTTTTATTTTGCCTCCAAAAGAGGCATCAGGTCTTATTTTTGGGGTAGGTGGATGTCTTTTCCACTCACCTTGCAGAGGCATCATCAACAGCCCCGCCTAGCTGGCCCACTTCTTCTGCAGCCGAAGGAGCAGCTTCATTTTGCAGCTGAGAATGGAGCTCCGGCCTGCATTTCGCTGTCAGAGGCATTCTGGAAAGGCCTCTGCAGTCTAGAACTGAGCTATGGGTCGAATCCATAGTTCTGTTCCCAGCTGCAGAGGCCTTCCGGAAAGGCCTCTGAATGCAAATGGAATCTGCTGGACTGAACATATACCAATCATTCTCATTAACATAGGCTGCTGCTGGGGAGGATGTAAGTTAATGTATCTATGAAAACACAATCCAAGCTCCTATTTTGCATAGTTGAATGCAAAAGTTATCTAAAGTTTAGACAGACACCATGGAGCAAGTAAAGCTAAAATAAACTCTTCTGCTGCATTGTACAATCCCCTATCACCTCATGCCTGTCATCTATTGGCCACTTTACTTTTAAACAGGGGTGCAACTTTCAGAATTGTGTTAAACCCATCTCTAAAAATAAACCAAAGAAGAGCTGATGAGCATTGGGGGAAGGAAAGTTACACAGTGTGGCCTTTTACCTTCTCCCTGCATGGTTCAGTCCCTCTGGGGTAGGCCCTTTTCACTTAATGTTGTTTGAAGACCCATTAAAGAAGCCCCGTCCCTAAACACTTTTTAAACCATAAATATGTAGGTTTCCTTTGGAGATTCTTCTTCTGAATCAAAAGATCCCAGCCACAGAAAGCTTCTGAGTTATTTGGTCTGTCAACACTACTCTGTTTTCAGCTACAGCCAGGTGCTTTTCTTGATCATATGAGTTTTTTGCCAGGATCACCTTATTAGTCCCCCAACAGCTGTGTCTGGAACATTATATAACGTGGATTCTCTGAAAATACCAACAGAAGAACTTAATACCAGTTAGGGCCTGGGGGAATGAGAGTTTCTGAAATGTTTTTGGTAACTTTGGAAGAAGAATATTATAAAAGAATTTGAGAAGGGGAAACAGGGTGTAACTAAATCCACCAGGAGAATGTTATTGCCAGAATTTTAGAGTAACATTTGTGACAATGATAACCACCAGTTAGAAAGCAAAATAATAATAATAATAATAATAATAATAATAATAATAATAATAATAATAATAATAATAATAATAATAATAATAATTTCTTTTCTAGAATGGGAAAACTATATTCCTGCTAAGAAAATTACAGTATAGTTCAAAGAAAAGAAAGCAAACATGTTTAGGTTCATTGTGCTGGAAAGTTATACTGCCCAAGGAAAAGCACATCCTTCATTAATTTCAATGCAATTCTTTTGTAGGAGACTTTTTTTTTTTGATGGATTATACCTTCAGATTACTCTAAAAATGACCTTGCAAATACTGTTGCTTTTGCACACTGTGGCCCAGGGGAGAATGTCCTCTTTTCTCAAGCACTTCCTGTTTCAGAGCTGCTGATTGATACTTGGTCTATTCTACTGCTTCTCTCCTTTCTATGTTTTATCTTCTTGATTAAGTCTCCAAGTCTTTTGCTCTTGATTTGCATACTATGGAAGGCAATGTTAGAAAACAATGGGGCAGAAAATGCTACCTTGGAGACAGGATAGCATGTATACATAGTGACATGTGTTTTGCATAAGGACTCACAAAAACCCAAGGGGTCTTCTCCCCAAAAAAGCAATATGAGAAGCAAGACAGATATGCTGCAGCCTCAAAAATCAATGAATAAAGATGGAAAACGCAGAGAGCAACCAAAGTTCTAACCTTGTGCACTTTCCTGAGAATAAATCCAGTAAATGCAATGGGATTTATTTTTCAACATGCTTAGAATTGAGCTGCAGAACTAAGGAATTGCTAAGTAGATAGAGCACGTCACCTAATTTCAACTTAATGATGCCAAGGCTTGAATTGGCACTGTTTGCTTGCTTGCAGAACAGGTGCTGTATCACTCCAACTGTGATAACTCCCACTAGGCTGTTAATCTATTCCATCCTTTTAATTTTCAGGGGGAAAATATTCATTAAAAAAATCATGTGGTTTTTTTTGTTTTGTTTCAGTTTTGTATAGCTGCCCATTTGCCAGCTATTCTGGGTGACAAGCAACATTAAAACCAGCAAACCCCTCCCCCCCCCACAAATATCACATACACACAAGTAGCACATAGACCAACTGGGTATCTTTGCTCACTGGAATATTATTTTGCTATGAATCTTTCCTTTAAAAAGTCAGGTAAATAAAAATATTCCCAGTTTAAATAGCCACATACAAGCACATCAAATCACTTCTGTGCAGTTGCTGTTTGTGTATATATAGTTCATTCTTTAAACTTCAGTACATTTTGTCTTCGGTTTCAGTCCCATCCATGGTGAATCACTATTGGCTGTTACTTCTAAATTGGTTGTATTCTAAATAATGTAGGTGCTCATTTCCATTTCTTTCTCTATAAAATGGCTATTTATAAAATAAAACAATATGTCTATGGAGATTCTTTGGGGCAACAAAACAATATCCAAGCACATGCTGAAATTTAGAATCAAACCAACAATTTTTTTTCTTTTTTTGTACTTTGGTAAAATATTGCTAAATGGATAAAATAAATGGTACAGTATGTGCCGCAATGAATGAAATATGTGTGAAGAGATATCCAGGGAAGGAAAATGCATATTTTCCTTTCCAGAAAAGGAAAGAGCAATTGATTATGTATAGTGATAGAATTCATGATAAAGTATTTTAAATTTTTCACTTATATTTTATTTAGAAAACTCAGTATTTTTTTCAGACTTCTCTACAGATTAGCTGCTAGAACAAGATTTTAAAGATAGGGAAGATTGTGTGAAGGTTTTTGAATACCTGGTGATTATTAATTAAGAATATCTCTTAGCAAATGGCAGATTGCTGATGACATTGTCCAGCTGGATGGACTGGATAGACTGGAACAAGAGATTAACAGAGAAACCCAGGACTAAGGCCTAGACAGGTAGAAAAAATTGGAGGAGAAATCAGTGCCAAACTACTTCTCTATTGCTCCTAAGAAATATGTTTGGACACGTCTATGAAATTACCAGAAGTTGTGCTCAGCTTGACAGGGACTACATTTAAAATTCTTGATTACAGAAGACCACCTTTTCTATGATTGCAATGCTAAACTATTTTCACATGGGATTGTGCAATTTGTGGTTCTGTATGTTATAAAAATAAAGTTATTGTAATAGCCTGCTATGCAAACATGACTATCACATTAAGTCATAATGCTATTGATTTGGGAGGAATTATATGTACTGTGTACACAGCAGTTATGCTTGGTTAACTTGAATTAGAATTTAGAGCAGGGGTCTCTTTGTGATACTGTAACATAATAATTACATGAGTTTATGTGACACATCAATAAAATAAAAGCAGTAAGTTCCTAATGTTCGAACTGGGCAAACAGCACATGTGCTATTTACTTTTAATAATTAATTTTAATCTCTGTATCAAGTGAACCAATGATAGGCCCTAATGGAATACTTTTCATTAGATAAAAGCAAATAAGAAAACAAATAACATTTTTAAGGGTGTATTTTGAATGGAAAACAAGCTCACTTATTTTTACAATAATTCCCAAAAATCCAGTTTCATTTTGTAGACAGCTATTCTTACCATCTTAAGGATGTTTCTCTCTCTTAAACTAGTTTTTCTTAAACTGCTCCTAAAATACAACAACTTGCAAAATGCCGCAGACTTTAAGTTGCTTTTCCACATAAGAGTATTGTACTAGGCTGGATGGAAAAGAGAAAATAGACAGTGAGCCTTTATTCAGTGGGATGAGAATCCTTTCTCTAGTCTTGCAATTTCTACCCCACTGCTCTTTCACAGTTTTCCTCCCTTTCTCTCCCTCCAATCAATCCTCTCTGCGAAGTGAGCAAACTTGTGGCCTGCAGGCATGATTCCTCCTTTGAAAAGCAAAGTCCATGTGTTTTGTGTTTCTGTGTGTGTGTGTGTGTGTGTGTGTGTGTGTGTGTGTGTGTGTGTGTGTGAGAGAGAGAGAGAGAGAGAGAGAGAGAGAGAGAGAGAGAGGAGAGAGAGAGAGAGAGAACATTCCAACCTCATGCATGGCTCTAGAACAGCTAGTTTAAGGTGTTTGTCCTTTGGAGTTACAAATATTAGGGTGTCTTCTGAAAAAAATGTGGGTCAGTCTACTCTGCTTCTTAGTCTTTCTTATACCAAGCGGGGATAAAATATTTAGTAAAGAGAACTGTAAGCATTTCTTAAAAATATTCATGATCCTTTCTTATTGGAGAAGGTGTTTGTGGACTGAGTTAAGTACTGACTTTCCATAAGCATGTGCAGGGATTCATGGGATTCTGATAAAGCCATCAGAAATAGCCAACAAGTCTAAATTATTGCTTGCAGCAGGCATAATTCTCAGTGTAAGGGAATGTTGTGGATGCAGGACCTCAGCCTTAAACAGAAGATGGGAAAACAATTTATTTCTCAGTGCCATTTAGTTAAAAATTATGGTTCTGCTTTAGTTTTTTTTCCCCAAAACAAACAAACCAAACCAGAATGTGAACTTCACATTCAGCCTAAATATCCTTTTAAAACCAAATCTAAATTGGTAACCTAACCACATTTCATGGAAACAGGGTCTGGTGTGTGTGTGTGTGTGTGTGTGTGTGTGTGTGTGTGTGTGTGTATACACATTCCAGTCAGCCTTGACTCCTGGTAACTGCCTGGATAAGTCTCTGCAGCTTTCTTGGCAAGGATTTTCAGAATTAGTTTGTCCTTTCCTTCTTCCTAGGGCTAAAAGAAAGTGACTGGCTCAATGCTTTAAACCATTACACCAAACTGGCTCTCAGTTTTAATATATTTATCTGAAGGGAAGATGATGGTGAAGATGACATTCCCAAAGAATACACTGGAAAATACTGGGTGGGTGTGAATGGAGTGGGTGTGGCCTACTGGGTGGGTGTGGCCAGCTCTACATCATTCACATCAAGGGTCCCTGTGGGGGCCTGGGCAAGAATGGGACAGATCTGAGGGTCTCTGGCAGAAGGGGATGGGACCAGGGCAAGTGCCAAGGCATGGTGCATTTCTTCATTACTCACAAAGGGTAACACTCCCCAGCATGCACCCAGGGGACGGGGACGATACGGCAGGGGCTGGTTCCTCGCTGTTTCTGGACGGCTTGTGGAGCTAAGATTGAATGCGTTTCAGCATAGATGGCCACCACAAAATTGTACATTGGCTCTCGGCCCATCTGGGCCAGGGCCAAGGCAGCGGGGGCTGTTCCCTTACTGTTTCCAGGATGGCTTTGTGGGCCACATGAAACCACTTCGCAGGCTGCATCTGCCCCCCCCCCCGGGCCTTGTGTTTGACATGTCTGAGCTATACTGAAAAAGAAGGCAAGAGAAGAGAAGATAAGGAGCAAAGAAAGGGAAGAGCTAATTGGAAAGAATGGGAAGGAAAAAGAGGAAAGTTCTTTTTAGGCACTGAGAAAAACAGTTTAACTTTGCTAGGTAAGCTGGCCTTCCAGAATAAGTGCTCATTTTCAAGATAATCTTCAAAGGCGAGCAAGGTCATTTGCCTCCTTTTCCCATTCCTTTATTTTTCAAAGGCTTCTTTTATTCTTATCTTGTGTGAGAGTTTTCTTTTCATGCAGGGTGACTTCATCAATTCACAGGTAATTATTTGGGGGTGGGGGGGAAAGACCGCAGCCTTCCAATATTTTGGACAGGCAGGGAAACTTGGCTTCCAGATTACAAGAGTATTTTTTTTTCTACATTTACTGTCCTGACTATCCTACATTTAATTCAGTGGAGAATCCTGCATTTTCATACCCTACTATAATGGAGTAGAAAAATTATATCTGTTTTTTCCTATTGCGTCCATAATTTTAAATATGTCATTATTCCCACTTCTGCTTTCCTGCCTACTTTCTAAACTTGGAATTTTTACCTATGCTAATATTATACTATCCTATGCACAGAATCATATTTTGCCTTTTGCCATTTTCCCAGTGTGGTTATAATACAAACCAAATGTTTTGTTCTCTAGTTGCAATGGGCACTCTAGTCTTATACAAAGTGCCAGAACATAAAATACTTGCACAAGGTGATGAGTTTCTTTGTGCCATAGACATGATATTAAAAATACAGTCATGACATAATGTGATGTTCTTAGAGTGTCCTGCTTCCAGCGCTTCCTCCAACCCTTTCAGTAACAATAGAACAGTAAGGCAGAAGGCTTCAAAGTCTTTTAATACAACCCTCTGTGAAAGGTAGGATTCCACAGACCATCCCAGACAAATGGCTGCCAAACCTTTGTTTAAAAGCTCTAGTAATGGAACACCTGTGACTCCAGGTAGCAGGATAAAGAAATGTCTTATTTTGAGTTTGGATTCCCCTCTGTAAAGCTTCACTAATTCTTGTACTGCCTTCAGGAGTTATGGAGAATAAATTCACACCCTCTTCCCTTCAATATGTTTTTAATACAATTTTTATTAAAAGGGTTAAAATAAAAAATAAAACTAATGCAAGCTAGAATAGAAAATAAAAAAGAAAGAACAGAAAAAAGCTGGAAGGGCAGTTAAAAAAAGAAAATAGACGTGGGAAAAAGAGAAAGATAGAGGAAAGGTATAAAGAAATAACTGTTCATAGTCTTCATAGCAGTTATAAGGACAACTATATTTTAACCTTTTCTGTAAAGTTATATCATGACTCTCTTCTTTCTATAATCTATTCCAATTATCAAAACCATAAATTGCGAGTTCATTTTTTTATTTTTATGCATAACCAATTTCTAGTCACCAATAAATGTAAGTATTGTCCTTTCTTTAATCAAAGAAGTCAGCAAGTTCTGTCAATTTCACCAACCATTCCTCCAGAGTGTTATTGCAAAATCCTTCCAATTTTTTGCAGATAGTAATATTTGAATCTATTTTCTTTTTAGCTTTTTTTACATACCAAGCATGATAACATGCCCCTTCATATTATTCATATTTCCAACATACATTTTAGATGCCTTTATAGATTCAAGTTAATTTCTCTGGCACAAAGTACCAAAGATGCACCATTTTATAAAAAATCTTTTTTATAATCATGTTTTTCCATTGATCCATCTGTATAACCAAAATCCTTAGTCTACTTCATCATACATTCTTTAACTTGTTCTTCCTCCGTTTCAAATTTCAGCAAAAGTTAACACATTTTAGCAATTACATGTACATTGTATGTATTCAATTTACTTCAAATTCTGCCTTACTTTGCTCTATACCATGAGTCTTTTTATCTATTTTGAATCTTTTTGATAACCCTAAAGGGAGATGACTCTATCCTTCTGCTATTAGTTTCTCTCCTGATTTAATCTTATATTCCCATTGATGATCTCCACTAATTCCTGATATGTTAATCATTTGTCTCTGCCTGCCTTTCTCTTCTGTGGAATGCTTCTTGTACAGAGAGCCAGAGAGGTGTTTACAAGCCTATCCTGGGTTTATCATGTGTTCCCTATTCTCAATATGGCCTATCTACTACAAAGATTTTTAAAATTTATCTACTAATAAAATGATTTTAATTTTATCATACTGTAAGTGTCCTTGCCATTTGGGGTGTGACCTTCTAACTTAAAAGTATCTTGTTTAACAGCAACATCCATTTTTTCATCCAAACTAATCTCCAAAATACAATTTCAATCTGGTAAATCCTGTCTGCCTCTTTCCTTTGTATTTTGTAATGCCTTATATTTAACTTGTAGTTGCCTCTGTAAAAGCTTAATTTGCTGGATAATAGTTGTCTTTCCTGGAGGATTTTTTTAGTCATTATTTTTTTAATCTCATCCAAAATTATTTGCATTTTCTCTTAAAGTTCATTATTAAGTTATATAAAGTATCCTCTTACAGAACCTTCACTTCCATCCCAAACCATTCTTACTTCTGTGCCTTTATTATTTTCAAAAAATTCTTTTAGCTCCTTTTAGCAAATCTCCTATTACTGTTTCCTTTTGTAACCATATCTAATTCGATCTGCACCTAAAAGAGCCATTTTTTCTTTTAAAAGTTAAACCCACTGTATTGTGATCTGAAAGCGTTTGATGTCTCTGCTTTATGAACAGCAGAGTTCATAATATAATATAATAGCCAGAGTTTTAGAAATCCAAATTGTATCTATTCTTGAAAAAGATTTATGACTTTTAGACAAATACCGGTAGGTATATTCCTTTCAATCAACATTTTTATATTTCCCTACATCAACAGGCGAACCTTTTAGAGACCAAGTGCTCAAACTGCAACCCCAAACCCACTTATGTATCATCGGGTGCTGGGTGGGCGTGGCCCATTGGGTGGGCGTGGCTGCAGTGGTAAAAGCAGACTGGGTGGGACTAAAAAGTTCAATCAATCAATTCCAACTTTGCGAGATCTTTTTTTCCCTGCGAGAAGTTGAAATTGATTGATTGAACCTTTTTTTTTTTTTGCACATGGCGAAGGCCTAAAGTGAAAAGGTTTTATAAAACCCAGCTGAAGCCCTAGGACTGGGGCGATGGTGCGCGTGCCCACAGAGAAGGCTCTGCGTGCCACCTGTGGCACGCGTGCCATAGGTTCACCACCACGGCTCTACACTATCAATTAAATAAAAAACATCTGTGGTAGCTTGTATTTTTAATATTTTTTTCAGAAGTTCTAACTTTTTGTGCAGAAAGTATCCCATTCCAATTTCCCAGGAGACACCAATTTTCATATGGAAAATCCAATAATTTGTCCATAGGTCCTTTATAAAAAGATGTTTTATCTACATCTAGGACATAAACCCCCAATATCAAAGTCTTAGCTCTTTGTAAATCAACTGCCACCCCAAAGTATCTGCTATGATCATCAGTCAATGTAAGTTTTTGATATAGCTGAGGATTCACAGTATATACAAAATAACTTTTTTCATTCTTGCTGAAATAAATTGTTCAACTAGATTTTTTTATTTCATATCCCTTTTCCTAATATACATGTCTTGAAAGCAAATCACATTGTTTTAACTTTTTCAAATAATAAAAATAACATTTGAAAAGCATTTCCTTCATTTATATTCCACATTAAGTATGTATAATCCAGTTACACCTAGTTACACTTTTTAGAAAAGTCAATAATACCTGTATTTCCTAATATGGAATCATATTGAATGTCTTATTGTATCTGTTGTTATATTTGTTTAGTCATATCTGTCACTGTCACTTCTATTTGTAGTTCCTCCAATTGTTCTTTAAATTTCCCTCCAAAATCTCTTCCTTTCTGCACAGAGTTCTATCTGTTTAAAAATAAAAACCACCCTTCCACTAAATGAAATCTTGAAGCACTTCACTGTGCCCCAATCCATGGCGGGTCCCACACGATAGCTGAATTAAGGAGACATGCGGCCTTGCAGGTTCCTTTGGGGTGAGGCGACCAAGACAAAAGGCTGCCTCCCCTTTTTATTACCTTTCACAGTGGGCGGTTACACAAAGCATCACAAGGTTACAAACAGCCAATGACAAAGTTACACCTGTAGCCAATGGCAAAGTTACACCTGTAGCCAGTAGTTTTAAAATCATGGTACAATCTCCTCCCTCATTTCCTGTTGTTTACAAGCCTCATGGTCTTTTGTTTCAGGCCTCATGGTCTTTTGTTCCAGGACTGATTTCTCACATCCCTCATGGCAGTTTCCTTTTCCCGCCTACGCTCCGTCCAGCTTATACACGATCCTAGGGCATAGGCCATCATATCAACAAAATCTTCTTCTGTTTTAAGATTGTCTGATACAGAAAAATACTCTTCCCTTACTTAGTATTCAACTGGAATTTCTGTAAGTACAATTACATCTGAATTAACAGTTAATTACCTGGTTGGCCATCTGACTTTTGATTTTAGCAAGTGTATAAAATGGATGAAGGGATGGATAAATATTTGCTATATATATATTTTTTATTTTTTATTTTTAGAAAATAGGTTTCTTTAATATTTCAACTTCTTTGCATTTATAACATCAAGTCATCTCAACAACACGGAATCCTTTCTCCCTTCCAATGCCACAAGCTGCTTAACAAACAAAAATATTTGCTATATTTGAAATAGCTGAGGAGAAAAATCAAGTGAAGAACAAAGAACAAGGAAAACCTCATCATTTTACCAAGAAGGAGAATTTTGATTAAATTCAGAATGCAAGATATAAAAAGAACAAATGTATTTTATATGCAGGGAACTTGTTTAAAAAGAATTATGTTCAAATGTACAAGTATTGCAAAGTTAATTATAACGTGAAGAAATTGGAATACAGAACATTCCCCATCTCTCTCTCTCCTGTAATGGTTGAACCTGGAGTCATCCAAGACATACATTTGCTAGCAGATTTAGGACTGATTCAAATAATATTTTTTTTGTGTGCAAAGCATTTTTCATTTGTAGGATTGGATGCCCAAGAGATCCTGATGGCCACAATTACTTTAAAAGTAGACTAGAAAAAATTTAAGAAAGTATAGTCTTTGAAATGTTGTTGGCTATTAGAATGTTCGAGTCCTAAAGAATCACAAAACCAAACAGCAATTGTAAAAGCACTAAGGAGAATCAGGTATTTTTACATATTGCCTAGAGGCTGCCAAGAAGATAAGAAAAAATCTGGTTAGATCAATCCAAAGTATACACAGTTTAGCATTTTGTTCCTAGTCAATTTTATTTAGAAGCACAGAAACAGCAAAACTCAAGAGAGAACAGTTTCCCCCAGCCACTAGTGTTTCTATTAATTGTTCAGATTTTTTAATGACTTATTCAGCAAACTGTTAAATAGTCCTTGGCTTGGTGTAATATGGTTTAATGAATGTTGGATTACAAACTGTTTCAAGCTGAGGTTCCCATTTTTGAGAGACATTTTGAAAGAGAGATTTTTAAGTGCAAAAGTCTAGAATGAAAGTTTGGGCGAAATCAGGACAAAAACTAAATTTACATAAATTAGTAAATCAAAAATTATTCTCTGGGTATCTGACAATTACTTCATTTTATCACAATTTGCTAACATTTGCAGAAGGTTGGAAACTAAGTACAACTGCACAAGCTGTGTATTCTACCTTAGTAAAACCACCTACAAGTAAAATGTTTCCATGACTCCTTACTTGCTAGTCTATACAAGAGCATTATTGAGACAACTTCTCAATGATAAGAATGTTCATGTCTGTTGCTTGCTAAATGTTTCAATGTTCCAACTATGAGGTATCTATGGAATTGGCAGTGAAAGAAGCAGCATTTTAGTGGTTCTGTTACAAATCATTTGAGTTTAGTAATTTCTATGGGCAGCATCTCTCCAGGATTTGAGGTAGATTTTCTCAGTCTTACTTATGGGCCTCAAGAGATTGAGCCATGAGCGCATTCATTAAGCTCAAAATCTCTTCCTGCTGCTGACCTTCCAGATATTGTTGAACTTCAGTTTGCACCAGCTATAGCCAGCATAGCAATGGTGATGGATGAGCATCAGCTGTTCACCCGTGCTTTAGAGAATCAAAAGAAATGTAATTAATTAGTTATTACTTAGTCCTGTTAAGCTGCTATCTTTGAAACCTAAAAATTCTATTGGCTTACAGTCCAGGGATAATTTAACCAGACACCTGGTGTGTCTGTACACACACACAAAAGTTCAAACAGAAAGCAACTGTGGTGAGGAACAAAGGATTATCATTATAAATATTGTAAGGAGTAAGGTAGATGTGTCCATTATGTTAAGCAGTTCATCAAACAGAACCTAGTGCAATCCTTTGAGTGTTACCTTTGTAACCTTAGGCTAAAAACTTTGTAAAACCAGAAATAATTAATGTTCTGGGCCCACTTCCAAGCCAGACAAATCTTTATGTTGACCTGTAAACAATTGCAGTTTGAATTAAACAATAACTATTGATAGCTTAGAACAATGCTTTGAAAAAGCTGCTTATACTTACCCATGGAAACAACTCCCTTGAGTCAAGTCAATTCCTAAGCTAAAAATATGGTTTTTTTTTATTATGTGAGGATTATTAGTGACTTGCATTCACCACAGAAGTGTGCCAATGTGTGGCCTTTGTAAAAATATTCATGTGGGTGCAAAGACTTTTAATCATTTTTCAAACAAAAAATCTTCTTTTGTGATAACTGACAGTACAATAGTGTTAAAGTTGGCCAGGTAATAATATAATTCCTGCGGTGAAATTCATTTTTGTTTAATATTTCCACAATGACTCTAATTTTTCTTTCGTCTTCTCCACTGCAATAAAAAGAAAAAAAGGAAGAGCAAAAACGGGGGAAGTTTTATTAGGCCACTCAGAAATTTCCTCCTCAAGTAAATTTGTTCACTTTGTGTTCATTCAGCTCCTGGTTGGTGATAATTTTAACGATCCTTTTTAGCTGAAGTGCATCAAGTACTAAATTGTATATTATTGTATATTTGTTTTCATCTTGTTCACAATAGTTGGATTATTTTTCTTATAGTGTTGAAAAAAAATCTTGTTTGTTAGACATTTTATTCCTTCTTTCAAATATTTGGAAGTCAATATGTGGATAAAATACCTAATATAGCAATAAAAATGAAAAGTGAATATCCAATTAGTTTACCAAAGTAATAAATAAGTTAATTTAACATGAATCAATATGATTTAATTTAATTTTATACAGAAATATATTAACCTTTTAATGGCTCTAATAAAAAGACATCTCTGTGCTTGAGATATATAGCCAAGGGACTTAATTTAACAGATGCTAATATAATGTTTAAATGTACATATTCTAAATAATAAGAGATAAACAAGGTTTCCCAATCAAAATTCCACTTTGTTTTTAATTTCTTCAACAGATTTGGTAGATGTGGAAGTCATACTAAAAGATGCTAGCTATATTTTTTGGCATTTTTTTCTTTCATAACTTAAGTCTTCCAGAGTCTTAATGCCTAACATAATTACATTCTACTTGAGCCTTTTATGATAAAGCAAAATGAAAACCTCAACAATAAATTATGCTATTAGAATTGGGCACTATCTTAGAGCACTCTGGATAGAAAACAATAATGGGACCAAGCAATGGCTAAAGGTTGACCAACATCTCTTTTCTGAAACACACAGATACCTATAAGAATTAGGCTACCTAGTCTTACCTAAAGAAAGCTTGTTTGGTGTAGTAGTTAAGGCATCAGGCTAGAAACTATTCTAGTCCCACCTTAGGCATGAAGCCAGCTGAGTGACTTTGGGTCAGTCATTCCGTCACTCAGTCTCTTACTGAGGAAGAAGACAATAGGAAACCACTTCTGTACTCTTGCCAGGTAAACTGTCGGGACTTGTCAAGACAGTCGCCAAGAATAAAAAAAACAAAATAACTGATTCAGAGACACAGGAAAAAAACCTTATTACCTTATTGCTCATTACTGCATTTATACTCCATCTTTCCTCTGGGAATTGAAGTTGCTCTCTTGCCATCTTTTTCCACAACATCTACCTGAGGAGTAGGCTATACTATGAGAGAGTAACTCTTTTTTACTTGGCCCAAGTTATGTGACTGGGGAGGGGATTTAAATTTACATCTTTCCAGTCTAGTCCTGCATCAGAACCCCTACGTCACTCTTCACAAAGAACTCAAACCTTATTTTATTGTATAAGAGCTCATTGAGAGAGCAATCAATATATTCTCGTGAGCAGGATTTTTTAAAACATGGACCTTAAGATTCATATTAGAATATTATAGGACTGTTGTAACTAGTTTTGTTTAATAAAACAAAGACTAATAATATTCTATGTCACCCAAGAACAATCATAAGTATTATTACTTTAGTCAGTTCCATTATGTGCTGCCAATTTTAAAATATAATATTTTCTTGTACACATTTGTTACCCAGTGTTAACTGGGTTGTATTTTTTTAGTCCTATATACTGGATTCAACAGGACACAAGATGACATAAAATAGAATAGTAGTAATCCAGTTACTGCCATTAATATATGCAATGCTCATTTTTGCCGTCTTTCATTCCAAAATTAGATTTCATGGTAGGATTTGTTAGCTTATGGAATATTTCAGAGGGCATAAGAGCCTAGTGTTTTAGATAAGAGTTGGAATCAAGGGTTTGTCCCTTTCTTCTACTGGATTCAGTCATAGCCCTACAATGCATTTGTACTTGATTGGAGGGAATGTGATCATATCCAGTGCCAGGTCATAAGGTTGAGAGATTTTATTTTGGTTCTTCCTAATAAACTGGGTTCTATTGCTTTACTTTCTGCCATTGACAACTCCCAAAGAGAAATTCTTTCAGCTTAATCTACCTCATCATGACTGTTTAAGAGCATGACTACAGTACCATTGAACTGATGGAAGCACCATTCACTTATTGCTCATGTTATGTGGAGGGTTGCTTACTAACGATTTATGGGATTCATTGTCTATTTTGCATCAAGTTAACCTTCTAAAATCAGTTGTTATTAAGGTGACCAACTTTTTTACAATGAAAAGGAAGACACAAATAAATTGAAAAAAATATCGTAAATAAAAGAAACATTTTATTCATTACAACAATAATACAGACAACTTGCATGTGCAAAGTTTGCCAGCCGGGTGTTTTGGCGCACTCAGCAGCAATTCCTATTGGCTTTCGAAAGCCAATAGTGGGAGTAGCACAGCTCATGCAAAAGTTGAAAAAAAAACATCAAAAAAAGGTGCCGGAACGCCGTTCTGAGCGTTCTATGAGGGGGGGAAAAAAACCCTGCAGATTAGTCTTCAAATATCGAAAAGGAGGACATGAAGGAGGACACTTTTTGAGGGAGGACAGAACTTACAAAAGGAGGACTGTCCTCCCTAAAGGAGGACGGTTGGTCACCTTATTGTTATAGAACTTCCAAGTCTTATCGTTCTTTCTGTCCACGAAGATCTTTGAACCTTGAAGAGCAAAGGAAATTCAAGGTCTCAGTATTCTTTCTTGAAGTTCAATGACTCACCACATGGGGCAGATCCCTGGAGCTGTTGACAGTGTTACCTCTACTTCTGCCCATCATAATTTGGGCAGTGGAAGCATTCCTTGCCAGCACTGTCCAATGAAAGTTTCCCTCCCCCTCCCAAGCAAAAGTATGCAGAGTATGTAATTACAAGACAAGAGTAACCACATACTTTCTGATCTTGATTTCAGCTTCTACTTTCTCAGCATCACATACTCCAAACCAGCTTTCCCCAACCTAATAACTTTGAAATTGAAGTCTAAAGAATTGGGGGTGCGCACCACGTTGTGGAATACTTGTTCTTCTCAAAGGACACATCTGTACTCATTCTCTATATCACACACACAATGCTAACAGGATTATCAGATGTTCCCCATTTCACTGGCTGATGGATCACAAGGATGAATGGTAAAGAGAGATTCCAAACAAGGATTTTGTTTTATTTATTTGCATCCTGTCTTTATTAGTTTTATAAATAACTCAAGGAGGCAAACATATCCAACACCCTCCTCCTCCTATTTTCCCCGCAACAACAATCCTGTGAGGTGGGTTGGGCTAAGAGACAGTGGCTGGCTCAAAGTCACCCAACTGGCTTTCATGGCTAAAGTGGAACACAAACATATGGTCTCCTGCTTTCTAGCTTGGTTCTTTAACCACTAGACAAACTGACTCTCAGATTTTCATGTGAAATGATGACATATTTCATGCAACTCATAGGCAACTCATCTTTTGACCCAGAACCCACCATTCTGGCTTTTGTGTGGACTCCAGTTGCTGTGCTTGTAAAAGATTTGAGTTGATCAGATATTCATGACAATTTCACAGATTGTAGAACTGACCCTGGTATTGACAACATTCACCAGGGCTGAATTCTGCAGTGGGTCTACATTCCAGGTGAAGCCTGTGACTCCAAATTCCTTTCTCTTGTTGCTGTTACGGAGAGCCAGTTTGGTGCAATGGTGAAGACACCAGTCTAGAAAATGGGGGAGAAGATGAGTTCTATTCTAACATTAAGTATGAAGCCAGCTGGGTGACCTTGAGCCAGTCACTCAGTCTCAGCCCTAGGAAGAAGACAACAATGGCAAACCACTTCCAAAGAACCCCACTCCCCCCCCAAATGTAATGACTTCTCCAGGCAGTCTCCAGGAGTAAGACTAACCCAAGGCATCAAAATAATACTATTAATACATGCTATTAATAGATAAACGTTGCCTGTGATTATTCTGGCCTTCAACAGTCTTCCTATGCCAAATTCCAACCAGCCTTTCAGTCTTACAACAACAACCCGAGGAGGTAGCATAAGCTAAGAAGTAGCCTTTTGCCAAACAGGAAACCTTAGAAAGCAACAATAATCGAAAAGCGAGCATATCTTTTACGGTCCAGCTTTCCACTCATGTGACCAAGCAGGAAAAAAAAAAAAGGACAGTATCGAAAGCTGAGCTAAACATTGGAGAGTACGAAGGTGAATTGCAGGCATTGCAAACACGCTAAGGGGCAACCCTGGATTTATAGACACCTACACCCTTTCTTTATTCCATGCTAAACGTCTTTTCGGGCCGGGCCGGGCCGGGCCGGGCGGAAGGCAGAAAAGGAGAGGAAAAGCCTCCAGCGAGACTAGACCAGAGACGCCATCTCGTGCCAAGGGCCTCGTGCTATCCAACTCTTCAGTCCGAGGGGGGAGTCGAAAGGTCGGGCGAAGTCGCGTTCCTGTCTCCTTCGGAGAAGAAAGAAAAGTCCCTTCTGGGCTCTGTAATCCCCCCTCCCTCCTTTTGCTTAATGAGGGCGAGGGGAAAGTTTCCCGCCTCCTGGCACATGCTGGAGCCCTTGGCTCCCTTTCCCGCATCCCGACTGCGGCGGGGGCTTAGCCAGGCAGCTGTTCCCACCTCCTCGTGCCTGGCAGCCCCTCCCCGCCCCTCGCAGCTCTCCGGGCCGCCTGCCAGCCGAGGCTTCCCGCCCTCCCTGCGTGCCTGTGTCTCCGCCGAGCTGAGGGAAACTGGCCCCTCCTTTTACCCACGTCGACCCCTCCCTCTCTGCCTCCTCCCTCCCTCCCTGCCCCCGCCCCCCCCACCAAAGCTGAAGCGGAGCTGGTGTTTTTCCACTCACCAGGATGGGTGATGCTCAGCGCTCGCTCATTAGAGAGCAGACACGAGAGGTCCGGAAGAAAGCGCTTATAAATTACCGTTTCTTCCTTCCCATTGCTGTTAGTCTGCCTTGCCGCTCGCACCGAAGCACATAGGACGGAGGCAGAGACAGCGAAGACGCTGGACAGCTACCTGGTCCGAAAAGAGCAGCTGCTACAGGTAACCAAGGCGGGTTTTCGGTCTTTTTGGGAGAGAAAGCGAGCCCGACCACCGCCGCCCTCGCCTTCCTTTCTAGCAACAAGGAACAAAGCGGGCATATGAGACATAACCCCCCGCCCTAATGTCTTTGTTATTTCCTCCTGTCCAGTACCAGAATGGGGTGGTGGTGGTGGTGGTGGTGGTGGTGGTGGGAAATCCCCAAACAAACCTCTATCAGAGAATGGTGCTTTTTCCTTCTCCCCCCCCCACCTTCTTTGTGCCGAGTTCCCAAACGATCCTTTTCCTCCATTGCCCGCGTTTGCTTCCTCGCGCCTGCCCGCACTTTCCCCGCGCCTGGTTTCCGAGCGATTCCTCCCTCCACCCCCCCCCCACTTTCCTTCTCTAGAGCATGGCGGTTGCCTTTTGTCTGCGTTTGATAAAATGTGCGGGCATGTGCACCTTTTCGGGTGAAGCCGAGGGCTTTGCTCAGCTAGGTTCTCCCTCTTCGTCCCCAGTGGTCAACCTCCGGTACCTTACGTGCGCTTCGAAATAACACACACACACACACACACACACACACACAGAGAGATATTTTTATATATGTGTGTGTGTGTGTGTGTGTGTACGTATAGGAAGGGTGAAGTGGCGTTAACCACTTGTGTGGCAACGCTTTCCGTCTGCTTTCGTGCGGTGGGCTGGGGTTTTTTTTCCCCCCTTCTTCCTCCTTTCCTCTCCTCCCTGTGCATTGTGAGCAAGTGCTTGCCTCTTCCCCCGCCGCCCTCCTCGCGCTTCTTCCTCCCCGCGACGTGCGATCGAATTCTATTGAAGCACGCGGCTCGCCTTAAAAAAAAAAACAGAAAAGAAAAGAAAGAAAGAAAGAAAAAAAAAACAAAACCAGGCGGACGGCAATTCGAAAATATTCGAACCGCGAGCATTTGCTCCGCCGCGGCTGCCAGCGCATCTTTAATAGCTCTCTTGCGAATTCGTTCATTCATTTTCTGGAGGGGAGAGGCCCCTAAGAGAAGCGCCCTGGGTATTCTTAGAAACTTTGCTGGCAAGAACTGAATCCCGGACGTACTTCAGGGTAAATAAAGTGATCCTTGAATTGACATCGCTTGTTCTTGGAATCAGAAGCCAGCCTTTAGGGATAAAATACCCGTTCGTATTTTGACCAGATAACAAAAGGGGAAATGTACTGACTTTTGAAAGGGCATCGTCTAAATTTCCGTATAAGATCATAAAGAGGAAACAAGCTTTTGCATGTCTTCTTGGATCAGCAGATGGCGTGTTGGGCACATTATAATTTTTCTCTTTATGCCTTTTCCTTAACTGGAGAGTAAAGTGATCGTTACCTATCAAACACGTTTTTGGAATTAAGGAGAGTGGGGAACGGAACTAATGCTTGGAAAACGTTTGGTTGTTGTTTTTTTTAAATGTATTACTGTTGTAGTAATACTACACACTTGGGAAGAAAACTCGGTAGAACGTCCAAATCATTACTTTTAAGATTGCTGTTTTTTGCATTTTAAAACAGAAAAAGGTGAGATAAATTGTGAGATAAAAAGCTAGGTATGTGGTTGAAAAAAACACTTTTGTGGATAATGGCTTTTGTAATCTAGAGTTGCAGCTATCTAACATTCTGTAATATTTTAAAATGGTGTTTTACATAAACAGACTGTATATGTATGTGTGTATATGTATGTATTTGTATTTGAGGGAGTAAATTAACCCCTATAGAAGAACTCAAAAGAGTCTGTTGGAAATATTTGTCTGTACACGGTGCTTGGAAGTTTCTTATATTACAGCAGGAAAAAATATTTTTACATATTTCAGATGAGATAGTCATATAGTATAATAACGCTGCCACTTGCTTAAGTTGAGTGCTAAGATTGAAATTGGTTGACAGAAAGTCATTAATATTAGCAGCAGCAAACACATTTTGTCTGCTTTCTGTATTTGATTATTCTTGTATCTACTCTATAAGTATTGCTTAAAAAAAACCCTTGGCTGCCACTTCAAGTTTTCCATGACTCTTCCAGTCATAATCTATTCTGGTCCCCAAGGTCTCCCTTATTCATTTTCCTTTGCCACCTTCTTCTAACATAATTTCACTCAAAAGTGATATTATTTATCAGCCTTCAAAATCAGCTCTAATATTTGACATCCTATCCTCTAGGGGGCAGCACTAGGAATAAGGAAAAGATACTGTTGAATTTTACTACAATAGAGAAGACAGAAAAAAATATTTTATGTGTTGGTCCTGAAATATATCATGGCATGTTCTAGCGTGACATTTAAGGCAGAATGAGCTTAAGAAATCACTATGTTTATGGATGTACTATGTTTTATGGATTTTATAACATATATTTTAGGAATTGGAATAAGGAACATTACATTTATGCACTGCTGGAATGGAGATTTAGGAAGTGAACAAATGATAAGAAATATTAATCTATGAGTTGATCATGAATTTAATAGTTAGGGATATAGTTTGGTATTCAGGCTGAAAAAAAATAATATACTGAAAGGGTAACATAACTGTGTATCCCCCCCACCATGTTAGAAAAGAATATATTCATTTTTTAGCCCCACAATTTTGTTTTTTAAGTGGGAGAAGAATGAGGTGAATGAAGTAGGAGTGGCTAAATAATACGATTTTAATAGTAGCACCTCTGAACATTACCAACCTAAAGTTCACAATGCAGACAAGATGTCTGATTTGATATTTTCACTTTTAATGGAGTTTCATTAAATCCTCATTTGGAGGATTATCAGTGGGATCCAGTGAAGCAGTGTAGCAGAATTAGATGCTTATCCCTTTCCCATCACACCATTCTTCTTCATTATACAGTATAAGGTGTTGAAGTTTGTCCTTTGGGTAGTTGTGAGAGCAATGTATGCAAATACTTTTATAACGTGAGAATTTTCTTCCTCTTTATGAGGCAGCGAAAAGTGTCACAATGTTAGGAAAAATACTAAGATAGACTTTGTTTCATGTTCAGCAATATTGTAAAGCTTAGTACTTATGCCACAGCTTGCCTGGGCTATGAGAATTTGTAGCAATTTTGAATAGGAGTTTGTTGGAATAGCTATTGAATGTAACTTAAAGCCATGTCAGACTAGCATTTTCTATATTGTGTGGCTGCTGCTAGACTATTGGCAGAATCATTCTTAGATACTGGAAGTAGGTTATATCTCAATGAATATGCCACAATTATCTTCTACTATTTCACTCTTATGTGCATTTGTTGGATACAGTTGAAGTTGGAGTTAAGTGCAACTAAAGTTCACTAAACTAGAGAAGGCTGTTTTAGAACAGTCCTGTGTCAACTTTAAACTTGACTAAACACATTCATACACACATGGTTATTAGATCATTCTAGTCTGAAAATCTCATAAGTTGGTTGGCTTGTGAATTTGAAGAAATTATTTTCTTCTTTTGTAACACATCATTACCCTTATTTGTCTGAGTATTAAAATATTCCATATTCAAAGGATATCCATGAGGTTTTTTCCTATCCTCTCTGTATGGCATACTACCTTTTGAAAACAGGTGGCCAACCCAACTAATATAGAATGGTATATTTGCTGTTGAAAATCCATATGTCCACAGTATTAGAGCTCCATAAAACTGCTTGAAAGTTTGTAAACACCTGTATATATATTAATCCACCAACTTTATGGTCATAATAGAAGCATCAAGCCTTCCTAAAATTCCTTTGCCTGAAAATTCTGCTTGTAATTTCAAACATAATTTTTAAAATATTTTTTTTTCTCACTGAGATAACACTAATGCAAATAAATCTGTAAAAATTTATTTTTGACCAGCCTACCTCAGTTTGATGTCCTCCAAATATTTTAAGAAGGCTTCTAGAAATCTTAGGCAAAATTCTTATCACAACATAGCTGGAAGACACAATCTTGGGAAGCTGTCATTGGTCTCAAGAAAATGTAAAGATGTTGCATCAATAAGGATTATTGTAATTATTGTGCTTATGGAGAAAAAGATTAAGGTTATGTATAATGGATATAAATAGGACATCTTAGTAGAAGGTTACTTTTTAATTGCATATCTTTTAGTACCGCTAATAAGTTAATATGAACATGAAAGTTTATTTTTTGTGGAGATTCTCAGTCATCCAGGTCATAGTTGTCTCAAAAGTGCTTTTTCAAGAGGCAACTGGAAAATATAAATAAACGGAAGTTTATTTTGTGGAAATGGTTTAAAATTCTGCTGTGCGTGATACTCTACCCTCTAATTTAGCTTTTAAACTCATACAATAAAATACTCTGGCTATCTTGCTGACTTGGTACTTATAACTTTATGGTGACTTAATTGAGCCAGATATTGCAAAATCGTGTAGCACATATCTACGGTAGGATTGCATACTTTGTTTTTTTAAGAAGTAAACATTTAGGTATTTTGTTAGTTACGCAAAATAAACCCAGATTTCACATATTTTTCCTGCATCTCAAACCAAAAACCAGCAATGAGAAAGATAGAAGAAAGGAGAGGAAAGCAGCAAGCATCATGGCTACTAAATTTATTTATTTCTTATTTATTCAGATTTGTATGCCGCTCCTCTCCGAAGACTCGGAGCGGCTTACAACATATATATATAAACAATTGAACAAATCCGAACAACATTAAAAATACAAACCCCAAATATTATTCATTTCTTGACTGTCAGGTGAAATTATTTCTCCACACTTTGTGGGAACAAATTCTCACATCATAATGCTTGCAGTAAGGAAAAAAAGATTACTAAATAATTATTTCCAATTTAACTACTAATTAATGGATTCAAATTGACTGATTGCTACTTCAAGGAATAATGAGAACACAACTGTGTAAAGCTACTTCTATACTGCAAGTGCCATAATAGGTAATAATATTTTTATCTTGTTTTTCTACTTAAAAAGCACTTAAAGCAACCCAGTATTATGTGCTATCAAATTGTTGTCAACTTTTAACAACTGCATGGATGGATTTTATGATGATCTTTTTCTAACCTGGTCCTTCAGGTCTTCCAATGGTATGCCCATCACTACTGTAACTGTCCCAGAATGGGGATAATTGTCATGGAGTTAATCTATCTACTTAGAGCTGACATCAACGTATAACACATAATCTATCAATACAATAAACCACAGTAAGAATGCATGAACATCCACCAGTGATGAAATGTATATCTAAACATAAACCATTTAACTTTACATCTATGTGTTCAATGCCAGATTGCTAGCAAAAAAAGGGCAAGGTTTGTTTTATGACATCATGCTCATTATCATTTCCACTATTATTATTTATTTTATTATTATTTTATTTAATTTATATGCCGCCCCTCTCCCAAGACTCAGGGTGGCTCACAACAACAAAACAATTTAAAAACACAATTAATTTAAAAATTTAAAAATTAATTCCATTCACACAACATACAAGCAAATTCAGCTCACAGCCGCTGATGGCGGGACACTCTTAGGGCCGAGGGGCAGAGCACAGCTTATATGCCCCAAGCCTGTCAGCATAGATGTGTCTTCAGCGCTTTCCGGAAAGCTAGGAGGGAGGAAGCAGTACGAACCTCTGAGGGAAGCTGGTTCCAGAGGGCTGGGGCAGCAACAGAGAAGGCCCTCGCCCTAGGCCCCGCCAGACGACATTGTCTAACAGACGGGACCCGTAGGAGGCCAACCCTGTGCGCCCTAACCGGTCGCTGGGATTCATGAGGCAGAAGACGGTCCCGCAAGTATCCTGGTCCATTGCCATAAAGGGCTTTATAGGTCATAACCAACACTTTGAATTGTGTTTGGAGACCAATAGGTAGCCAGTGCAGCTCGCGGAGAGCTGGGGTAATATGAGCATGTCTTGGGAGACCCAAGACAGCTCGTGCGACCGCATTCTGGACTACTTGCAGTCTCCGGACATTCTTCAAAGGCTGCCCCATGTAGAGAGCATTACAGTAGTCGAATCTCGAGGTGACAAGGGCATGGGTGACTGTGAGGAGTGACTCCCGGTCCAAATAGGGCCGCAACTGGTGCACCAGGCGAACCTGGGCGAATGCTCCCCTCGCCACAGCCGAAAGATGATGTTCCAAACTTAGCTGTGGATCGAGGAGAACACCCAAGTTGCGAACCCTCTCCGAAAGGGACAAAACTTCTCTCCCCAGGGTAATGGATGGACAGTTAGAATTGTCCTTGGGAGGCAGCGCCCATAGCCACTCCGTCTTGTCGGGATTGAGTCTGAGCCTGTTGGCACCCATCCAGACCTCAACAGCCTCCAGGCACCGGTTCATCACTTCCACTGCTTTGCTGTAGTGACAGGGTAGAGATATAAAGCTGAGTATCATCAGCATATTGATGACAACTCACCCCGTGTCGATGGATGATCTCACCCAACGGCTTCATGTAGATGTTAAAAAGCAGAGGTGAGAGAACAGACCCCTGAGGGACTCCACATGGAAGAGGCCTCGGAGCCGATCTCTGACCTCCTGCAAACACCGACTGTGACCGGCCAGAGAGGTAGGAGGTGAACCACCGTAGAATGGTGCCCCGCACTCCAAGCTCCTCCAACCGGTGCAGAAGGATACCATGGTCGATTGTATCGAATGCCGCTGAGAGGTCAAGAACCACCAGGATAGTGGAATAACCTCTATCCCGGGCCCGCCAGAGATCATCGATCAGCGCGACCAAAGCAGTTTCCGTGCTGTAACCGGACCTGAACCCAGACTGCTGAGGGCCCAGATAATCAGTTTCATTCAAGGACCGTTGGAGTTGGAGTGCCACCACCTTCTCAACAACCTTCCCCAAAAAGGGAAGGTTGGAGACTGGACGATAATTATTTAAAACTGCCGGGTCCAGGGAAGGCTTCTTGAGGAGGGGGCACACGAGTGTCTCCTTTAAGGGAGCCGTAAAGGACCCCTCCCTCAATGAAGCGATAACGACCGCCTGGACCCAGCTCCGTGTCACCTCCCTGCTAGCCAAAACCAGCCAGGAGGGGCACGGGTCCAGTAAACAGGTGGCAGAACTCACAGCTCCAATGGCCTTGTCCACATCATCAGGAGTTACCAGGTCGAACTCATCCCATACAACAGGACTAAGACGGGCCTCTGTCATCTCGACTGACTCACTGTCAGCCGACACTGCATTCCAATTGGCGTCCAAGTCAGTCCGGATCTGAGCGACCTTGTCTGCGAAAAAGGTGTTAAATTCTTCGGCATTGCCCTGCAAAGGTTCCTCCCTCCTCCCCGTATCCAGGAGAGAGCGAGTCACCCTAAACAGGGCAGCCGGATGAGATTCCGCAGACGCGATCAATGCGGAAAGATACTGAGATCTTGCCGTAGTGATCGCTTCCAAATAGGTCTTAATATAAGCTCTCAATTTGGTTCGATCAGATTTGGATCTGCTTTTCCTCCATTGCTTCTCTAGACGTCTCTTCTGGCGCTTCATCCCCCTGAGTTCCTCGGTAAACCAAGGAGATCTCCTGGGTCTGCTACCACAGAGAGGTCGCAATGGCGCAATCCGGTCTAGAGCCCCCTTAGTGGCCGTATTCCAGGCCATCACTAGGGACTCCGCCAGACTGTGCATGAGCGAATCCGGCAGTTCCCCAAGCGCCCTTTGAAAACCGATAGGGTCCATCAGGCGTCTGGGGCGGAACCATTTAATTGTGATTACTTGGATGCCTGTCTTAAATATATGCTTGATTCTGCCTACTGTATTAATTTCATTTGGGAAGCAGCAGCAAAATCTTTTCAAAACTATTAGATGGGGAAGGCACTGGATTTGGGGATCATGTCCTCCTCTGAATTTAGAAAAGTGTTCTATTCTTTTCCTGAGTTGCTTACCAGAAAACTTAAGATTTTAAAGCCCTTCATAGCATGGATCCAGGTTAGTTGAGGAACCCGTCTCATCCCGATAGGACTTGCCTGCCCCATCCACACCGGTAGAAGGGGCATATTGTGGATCCTGGCAGTCAAAGAATTTCTGCTTGGTGAAGTTCAGGGGAAGAATCTTCTGTGCCAGTGGCTCCTGCCCTTTGGAATATTATCCCCTGAGATGAGATCAGCTCCTACCTTTCTGATCTTCTGCAAAAGCCTTAAGACCTGGTTCTATCAGATGGGGCCCCAATGTGGGAGCATCACACTGGAGGGGATTGATTGATTAATTAAGAACTAATCCCACCTCACACACCCCATCCGGCTCCCCCCTTCCCCATCCTGTGTCCATGATCTTACTTTGATGGTATTGTCATTTTATTGGGTTAGGAATATTTATTGTTGATTATTTTAAAGTTTTTATGCTGTAAACTACCAGAGTCACTTCAAAGTGAAATGGGCAGCAACTAAATTTAATCAACCAATCAATAAAATGAGGGCAAGATAATAGTTTGGCTTGGGAATCTTAAGCCTTGCCAATGCTCCATGGTTACTGTTTAGAACAAGATTGCTTGGGGGGGGGGAATTAATGTGTTTGTGACATCAGCAACCATTATACCAATCCCAACCCTTGAATCAGAATTCTCTGTACTCTTAAGGAATGACACCAAGAAACCTGAGACAATGCCTGCTGATGTCACCATGTACTTTTTACTGTCTATCTCACACTGTGTTAGAAGAAGAGAAGGAGGGAAGAGTTAGAGAGAAGAAGAGGAGGAGGAGGAGGAGGAGGAGGAGGAGGAGGAGGAGGAGGAGGCAGGAGCATGAACTTTGGATAAAGCCATAGATCAAAGGCAAGGGGCTAAACTCAAAGGGATGAAGAAAGGGGAGTGGAGTGGAAAAAGAACTGGCTGGATCGTTTACTCAGATAGTTCAGTTATAGCTTTAGTCATCATTCTTCATAATATTGGCATAACATTTATGTCAGTTACTCAGGGATGCAAAAGCCAAAAACGGAGTACAGTGCCTTCATTCCTTGGAGGTGATCAGAGATATAAAGGCTTCATTCACAAATCTCCCAAGTGCTTTTTGAAAATAGGAGTGAACGAGTTGGGTCTATTGACCTCTATACAAATTTAGAGCTAATTATTTCTGTTAATTATGCCAAGTTGTTCACAGTTCTTGAATTGTGAGCACTGTAGTAATGAATCAGTCTATTCCTATAATAAAGGTAGCATTGGAAGGATCTTTAGATCATGACGGGGATTATTCATATCATAAGAAGCTTATACTTTTCTTTAGCTTACGTGTGTGTTGATATCTTCAATTAACAATTACAAAACATCCAGGGTTATCTTGTAAAAGCTCTGTTACAATATCAGCAATGCATTTACTACTCTTACTTCATTTATTTGTTCTCTCAGTCATTCATAGGCTTAATATTATGAATTAACTCAGACCTATGTATAAATAAGTTATGATTCCAATTAACATTTGAGCTCATGAATAAACTTTTATCTATCCAATGATCATATGTAACTAGCTTTATAGCTGCCAGATTTGTTGAGAAGGGTATGAATAGCTAGAAACATAATTCTAGGCTAGATCATAATATAAAGTCAACTACATAAAATGGCAGTAATCATGTTCTTTGTGTAGCAACTCATGATAGTTTTAAGTTTTGGTTAATTTTAGTGTTGCTATTATGGATTGCTGCTGAATTTTATTATTTTACATACATTTTTGTGCCAGGAGTAAGCAATAAGCATGGTGAATATGTGAAACTGTTGTAGTGGTGACAAGAGATATGATTCTCTTAAGTAACCTGTAAGTATACAGGGTAGGAATTTTATCTTTTTGGTTATCCATTGATTGGAACTTGAATTGACAGTGTTATGAGAAGAGGACTGCAGTTTCAACTACTCTTGGTTTCAATTATTTTTAATTTATTTTATTTTTGTATGATATGCTATGTGCTCAGTATTAAATGACATTTGGAGAAATAGAAACATCTGAAAGCAGTACTGTACTATGCTCATTTAAAATGTAGTCAGAACATCAGCTTTAGATAAAAATTTAAGGTAGCATATTGACTAAAAAATTCTGAGAATCACAATTGTGGCTCATCTTGAAGGCCTAATTTATGGAAAATGGGAATGAAGAATAATAAATTTGTTATTCTTTCAGTATCCTTGTACCATTACATTATTCAGTGGTTTATCTAGGTATAGGTAGTCATTTATTTATGACTCTAATGGAGTCTGCCCATAATGGTCATAAGTTGTGACAGTTATAAAGCTGGTTGGTCATGTGATTGACCCAATTTTACAACCTTTTACAGTTGTTAAGCAAAACCATGATCATTAAATGAACACCACGATCATTAAGCAAACCGATATGATTTTGCCAAAAACCAGAAGTGCTGGTATTCAGCAAAATAGTCATAAAATGTGGATCCATGACTGTGAGACACAGGAAATGGTTTAAAAGTGGTAGGAATAGATAGAGGCAGTGTTCAGAAATACAGGATTTGTGCCTGCTGTTCTCATAATTTCTCAACGATCATGGGCTTTGGAAGACATACTGGAGTACGTAGACTCATAGGTAGTTAGCCAAACTATGGAATGAAAGAGGGAAAAGTAAAAAGTATTTTATTAGCCTACAGAATTCTTGAGAAATATCTGTAGACTCTGAAAAGCAATTTCTCATGCCAGTCTCTTGTCTTTCTGGTAACCTTTTAATTTTTCTGTCTTAGTCCTCTAGAATTTGTAATGTAGGAGGGGTGGATTTGAAGAGGTATTTGTTCCACAGACCAAACATGAAGATAATTTATTCAAATCAGACCCCTGACAAGAGATTGAAACTTTTGCTGTTTCACTCACAGATCTTAGTAAACTAGAAAGAAGCTGTAAAGATGTCAGCATTTAACTTTTAAGTAATACAGGTAGTCCTCGACTTAACGACTACAATTGAGCCCAAAATTTCTGTTGTTAAGTGAGACAGACATTAAGTGAATTTTTCCTCATTTTACGACCTTTCTTGCCACAGTTGCTAAGTGAATCACTGCAGTTCTTAAGTTAGTAACAGGATTGTTAAGTGAATCTGTTTTCCCCATTGAACTTTGTCAGAAGGACGCGAAGAGGATCATATGACACGGGGACACTGTACCCGTCATAAATATGAATCAGTTGCCAAGTGTTTGATTTTTAATGTGACCATGGGGATGCTGCAACAGTTGTAAATGTGAAAAATGATCGTAAGTCTGAGGGCAGGACAAGAAGCAAGAAGCAACGGATGGAAGGAAACTAATCAAAGAGAGAAGCAATCTAGAACTAAGGAGAAATTTCCTGACAGAACAATTAATCAGTGGAAAAACCTGCCTCCAGAAGCTGTGAATGCTCCAACACTGGAAGTTTTTAAGAAGAGACTGGACAGTCATCTGTCTGAAATTGTATAGGGTTTCCTGCCTGAGCAGGGGGTTGGACTAAATGACCTCCAAGGTCCCTTCAAACTATTATTATTATTATTTTCCAGTCTTCTGGTAGTTCCCCAGTGCGCCAGGATCTTTGAAAAATATAGTTCAGTGGTTCTGAGATCACATCTGCCAGTTCCTTGAGAACCTTGGGGTGTAATCCACCTGGTCCTGGTCATTTGAACTTGTCTAGGCTGGATAGGTGCTCACTTACCATTTTCTTGCCTATCTTAACTTGTGTTTCTAATCTATTTTTTATGGTACTGTTTAGACTGTTTTTTATTATTATTGACTTTGGTCACAAGCCTTAGTTCAGGGGTTCTCAACCTTGGCAACTTTAAGACTTTGCTGGCTGAGGAATTCTGGGAGTTGAAGTCCACAAGTCTTAAAGTTGCCAAGGTTTAGAACCCCTGCCTTAGTTCATTTTGAGCCTTAGCTTTCCTCACCTCATCTTTGCAGGCTCAGACTATTTGCTAACATTCTGCTTTAGTTACGTGTAACTTGTAACTTCAAACAGTCACTAAATGAACGTTTGTAAGTCAAGGACTACCTGTACTTGAGCAGGAGATAAAAGCCAAACTTTTAGCAGGTGGTGTTATGAGAAAACTCTTAACACTAAAGAGACTCTATCAAATAGATATTTCTAGATGAAATGGATGACTTGATTTAGAATAAGGTAGCTTCCACTAATCTTGATCTTTCAGTTCTAGAAAAAAGCTTGTAAAAAACAAAGGTCACAGAAAGCAAGGGGGAAAAAAGTCTTCTATCATATTAGGTAGAACAGTATTGGAAATAAAGATTTCATCTTGAAATCAACCTAATTTTGAGATGGTTTTCCAGAATTTCATGCTGGCATATTACATTAATGTAGGACATTAGAGAAAATTATGGTTTTACAGTCTTTAGTTCTAGCTGTTTATTAAATTGCTACTTAACTTATGCCCAAATGGTCTTCATTTGTTTTCCCCCATTTGCATCATTATTTTGCTTTGCTTTGTTTTATCATTTTCTATTCTGTTCTGTTCTGTTTTGTTTTATTTTATTTTTTTCTTTTTTTGAAACAGGAAGAGAAAATCCTTTCTGGAGATACTCCTTTTCATGTAAGTGTTTTTTATGCTTGTTAATAAAAACATTGTAACACTAGCAATATAATTTTAAATATTCAGAATCCAGACTCCAGACGTTTATCATCTGCTCATAGAAAGATAATAAAATCCATATCCCCAATAAACACATCTATGGTATAGAGCTGAAACAGTATTTTCAGATCTCTTAGAACTCTTTGCCCAGTCAAAGTCTAGTCATTTACATGCCTATGTACCTAGATTGAGTCATAATCAGAAAGTGGCTGCAGATCACTCATATCTTGCACATAATTTCCACAACATTCCCCAATTTTTGAATCTGTAGATAGCCAGCTTACCAGACCTCATATTAACAAGCCGGTGTGTGTTTCTTGCCTAAACTTACAGTCCAGTATACCCCATTTATATGTTTGGAGGACCCAGTATACTTTAAGAAATTTATTTCTGAATCAACATGATAAGGTTGTGCTGGAATCCTAAATATACTTGCTTCAGTGGAACTTAATCCTGAATAAACTTTCTTAAGATTGCACCACAAGAGACTATTCAATGGTAATAGAACAAATCAGCATAGAATTTCCTGCTTCCAGTCTTTGGCTAAAATGTGCTTTATTTTTTTAAGTTCTACTCTATTTGCAAAGTTCCTATATGGATAAGACTTCAAGTAATACTCCACAGCTCCTTCTATAATTTAATCATGTTATATAATGTATATATCAACATTTAGTAGCCTCCCTAAATAGATACACCCAGTAAACTATAGTCAGCCTGTTGATTCACAGTTAACAAGACACCACAATGTAGCTAATGTCGGGCAAGCTGAAGTAGGACCTCGTGTTGTGTATATAAGTAATGTTCTCACCACAAGGTTGTGCTAGAGAGCGGTTCAGTGACTTATTTTGCATTGCACCTAGAGAAAACAAAACACCAAGCTGTGGTAAACATAAATTTATTTAAGGCATTTTCTCTTGATCTTCAGATGAAAAAGCTCTCCAAATGACCCTATTGATAAACAGAACAAGTTGTCTTTGGCTTGTGGCTTGGAATATAAAAGATATGACAAAAAATCAATGTGGGATGCCAGAAAGGAGTTAACACACTTGTTTGCCAGTTTTGGCTTAGTTGTACATTTTGACAAGTTGTGAAGCGTTTTCTTCATGGGAACCTATATATGTGTAGATGAACCCATGGGATTTTGCCATTCCCCTTGAACAATCACAACTAATAAGTTCATATACATCTTGGGAATGATTTTTGCATTCAAACTAAAAGCCATGTGTTTGGAAATGCATCGTGTACTTCAGTCATGGAAAGATTTCTCTTAAGTTTAAATATATTTCTTTGATAAAGGTAAATTGGCTTTGGAAAATAAAATTATGACAGAAATTGTATAGAGGTTCTTGTTTTATATCATATTCTGTATGTGCACCGTACCTAACCTAATGGAAGCTCAGATACAATTTTGTTGCTTTTCATTTTCTTTAATTAATTCATTAGCAAAAATGGTAACTTACATTTCCATAACAGATTATTCAAAAAGCTTCTCAGGAACAAGGGTCTTTGCTTTTGTGGAGCTAAAGTTTTACTTGACTTAAGAATAAAAGCAACTTGTAGAGTGCACACTTATGTTTAATTGTTACTGTGCTGGGTACTACCAGTGTTTGCAGAAATGTATTTGCAAACTTCCTTCAACCTGACAGTCTGTTTGGGTTTTGGAGATTCCTGCAATGGGAGAAGTAGTAAGGGAGAGCTTTCTCCTTTTTCAGGAGCTTTCATCATTCTTACATTATTGATTATGCATTTATTGTTCATAATTATAAAATGTCCATACAATGTATTCTCTAGGTATTATACAAAATAAAATGTTATAATACAAAAATGAGGTTTTCTTCCCTGGCTCTGCTCTGTCATACCATAGGCTAAATGTACACATAGACCACTGTTAGCCAGCCTACAGAACTGGATGACAGAAGCTGGTTTATGCTCTTCTCTACTGCTCTGGTTTTCCATCCACTGCCATTTTCTGGGAATGTGCAGAGGCAGCTTCTGCCTTCATTTAACACCACTTCAAGGGAGTTTCCACTCAGAGATAGTGTGCAAAGCCCTAGTGTGTAATGTGCAGTGTGCAAAGCAACCATTAAACAATTAGTGATAGTACCGAACGAAGGGGGGAGGGATTAAAAGCTATAATAGTGCATCTCTCCCATTTCCCTTAATATAAGGAGAGGACTATTTTTTTTCTCAATAGCACTGATTTCATAATATAAAATTGGAAAGTAATCTTGCTCCCTATCATGGAGTTTTTAACGAAGATCTTGGCACTTACAAATGCAGGAACAGGGGGAGGGTCTCTGTATTTCTTCATTTTGTTTCATTAGCTTGTGGAATGACCTAAAAAGGCTTCCATACAAACCCACTGGTTTTTGAACAGGCTGCAATGGAGAAACAAGCTCTCCTATAATTCAGACCCAACTTTATCAGTCTTACTATGCAGTAGTTCTGGATAATAGAGGCCACAAAGCAGAGATATGAGGAGGAGAGGACAGTATACTGTATGCCAGGTTCTGTACCCAAAGTTTGTGGTACATTCTCACCGAACCACTGCATTATTAGGACTGTCTCTATACATTGGTGAAAGAGAAGTATCCTCCCTCATTCAAGATAGGTTAATCACAATTCCTAGTCGGTCTGGAAAGTGAACCTGCTGATTTTCTCAGTATCCTTAGTAAGAACTTTAGAATGTAGATAATTAACGATCACGCAGTGTGCACAATCTGTTCTTTCTCGTACGATAGATGGTAGGGTGTGTGCATAAATGAATTTTCTTGAATTTAACCTGGATTTGCTTCCTTAGATCACACTGCCACTGAAGAAGCATGGAAAGGGCAAATCCAATGTTACTGAGCACAATAGGTTTTTTTTTTTATACTTCCTCCTCTCACCTTCCTGGAGCACATGCTGTTTAATTAGACTAATTTAGAGTAGGTTGAGAGAGAGAAATATTTAGCCAAAGGAGGCAGTGATAAATCCATTTCATATGCCTTGTATTTAATAACATCAACATAATAAGAGTAGCTTAGCAATTCAAGAAAATCAGTTGCAAAGTTAAAATAGAAACATAGTCCCTAGGTCCATGCTTGATGTACCAATTCAGACTGGGCATGGTTTCTTCCAATTATTAACTAAGATTCAGAGGCAGAGTTTTAAAATTATTTTATAAGAGACAAATGAAATCCTCATAGGGTCTGCTCTCAAATGAAAGGGTATTATATATAAGTATGCCAAGTAACAAAGCTGGCAGGAAAAAGAAAAGTTGTAAATCTACCTTTCTGCTTTCTATGAGGCCCTTGAGAGATGTAGAAATATTGTGCTGGCTTTTCTTAATATCTTGTATACACACATACACATTCTCCACCACAAAGCCTGGGACTACAGGCTTCTATAGTTTCATATGTTTGCTGCCTTCAAACCACCTTGAAAATGGTCAATATAGAAGATGGAAACATCAGTTTTAGGAATATTTATTTATTTTTATCTCATTTATATAGTTGTCCATTCGCAAGCAAGTGATTCTGGGTGATGTACAACGTATCTGAAACGGAGTACATGTCTAGCAGTCATATATATATTGCTAAGCTTTATACTTCTCTTTAGGATCTTCAATTTAGCAGGCAGAATACATTAGCAGCTTTCAAGCATTTGCAAGTTGCAGTACATTAGTTTAACAATTCCCAGAATCCTTGACCAGGAGATAAAATTCTAGTGATAAAAAACAGACTATATTTCAGTAAAAAAAAATTTTTTTTTTGCACTTGGTCTCTCATTAAAACCCATCCTCGTGGAACTGTAGGGTTCCATGGAATATAATTATAGCCCTGGAATAGGTCATCTTTATATTTAAAAGAATCATAGTATGGTAGCCTTGAAGAACCCTGCATCACAAATGGCATATTTTTTAAATCTAATCTGTAGACCTACAAGGATTCTTTAATCTCCAAGGCAGGGTGCCTTTGATGTGTAAAAACTACATAAGCCAAAAGACCCAGTTCAGTTAAGGAAATCAATTGAAGAAAGCTATCACAAGCAAGTCTCAAGTGTTTATTCCATATCAGCCTATTATATTAAAATGGATATGCATTAAATGCACATCAAAAACATGACACCTTACCTATTTGCATTTAGATGCATATGTTAGAAGCACATCTCAGTAAGCATTTCATTGAAAGCAGTGAAGGGTAGATATTCTACATAGAGGTCTGGATGTACATGCAGTTAATAACAATAATTGGTGAATCAGAAAGTAATGCATCAGCAAACGAAAAAACAGTATAATCTTTGGACTGCGAACAATACAGTACATCAAAATTATTGCTGTGGTATCTTACAGTAATGAAAATCAAATTAGAAATGTCAATGGTTAGTTCTGTATATGTGCACAACCTACGGTATATAAGGTAATATTTCATATAGATATTTCTTCCTACTCATAATCTCTTCAATATAAATGACATAGTTCTTTGGCTCTTTTTAACTGCTATGGCATACATTTTTAAGCAGGGAATAAATGAGTTTGGAAAATTACATAGGGATATCATCAACCTTTAAGCTTGTTAAAATATTTATGTTTCATACCATAACTTGAGAAAATATAGAGCTTATATATAAACTTATATGTTGCTATACTCACCATCAAAGTGACTCTGGGCATTTTGTTTTGTAATAATTTTAAGAAAGCTCTGTATCCTTATTAATCTTCAATTGGGGATCCAGGAATACTGAAGACTTTAGCTCCTGACAGAAATAGGTTTTCCCAGACTAGGGACTTCGGGATTGCATTTTTTTTATAAGAAGAGTCGCATCAGAGTTAGTCCTGAAGTGCAAGTATTTCTTAATGTGCAACTCCATAAGGGGGAAGTTGATTGCTCATGGTCATCACCGATATTATTTTAATTGCAATGCTCAGAAGGATCCATCTTTCTGTGTTCATTTGCTGCAACAAATACTACCAACATTCATTACTTTCTATCAGTGTCTTACCCTATGGAGGAACCAGCCCTGCCCATCCACATTGAGGAGGGGATAGACGTTCTGACTGGTGAGTGCAGCTAAGGTGGGGTGCTTGTGAAATTGGGGGAGGCATGCTGATGCAGAGAGCTTGAGACCTTGTTTTTGTTATGTATTTGGGAAATTTAGGAATGTTTTCCATAAACATTTTAAGTAGTTTTTTGTTTTTCCAAAATGTGCTGTATTGGCAGGAGCAGTTCTCAGTTCTTCAGTTCTCAGAAATGTTTCACCATGACCAATCTTCCACTATGATCACACTACACACTGATCTGTCATTACGTACCCTTGCAGACTGTCATAATTTTACTGTCTGTATAAAGAATATAGCCATTTTTTATTCAAATATACAGAGATAGAGTGCAATAGAAAGACATCCAGACAAATGGCTATGTTGATTTGAAGACTAACTTGTTTTGAATTGCTTGCTCACACCTCTTTAAAACATATTTGCATGGTAACATATATTTCTTGGGCAAATCTTAAGAAATTAGATCCCTTTGGCAACCTTCTAACAAGCAAGGTCAGACATGGGGAAACCAAGGTCAATGGGGAAACCAAGGTCAATGGGGAAAGCAGATTCACTTAAGAACTGTGTTAATAATTTAACAACTGCAGTGATTCAATTAATAAATGTGGCAAGAAAAGTCATAAAATGGGACAAAACTCATTTAACAAATTTCTCACTTAGCAACATAAATTTTGGGTTCAATTGTGTTTGTAGGTTGAAGACTATCTGTACAGCCAGTTACCATATTTTTAATGAGAAACCTTGTGCCTGTTTCTCTGACATTAATTTTTGCACTGTTCTATCCCCATCTCTCCTGGTTGACTCAAAGAAGCCTCTCCTCTTCTCTGTCTCTCTTTCTCCGTCCCCTTCTCTTTCCCCATTGTCTGTTTTTTCTCTCCCTTTCCCTCTGAAATTACCTTCTTTTATATCCTTTCCTCTCTCCCCCTCCTCCTTTTCTGTTTGATATAGCTATAGATGACTCTTTTCCCCAAGGCTGTGCATTTCTCCTTCTCTTTCCCCATCAGGTTTTTTCTCTCCTTTTCCCTTCAAAACCTCCTTTTATATCTCCTCTCTCCTCCTCCTCCTTTTCTCTTCAGTGTAACTGCAGCTGACTCCTTTCCCCAGGGCTGTACCCTGTTTCCGGAAGCGCCAATCAGTTAGAGCCCCATATGGATCCTGGGTGCTCAGCAGAGCCCTGGCAACACTGTAATTACAGCTGACTCTCCAACAGGCCTGTGCGGCATTGCCATTGCTTCAGTTCATCCCCGCGTTACACTTGTACACTTTTTTTTAACACTGCTTATCAACCTGTCGTATGTGTACCACCTGCCAGGTGCTGAAGGTACCACCAGTGGTACAGGTACCACGGGTTGAAACGCACTGCTTAAGAGCATACTGTTCTTATTCTAGAATAAACAACTCAATTGTTCTGAATTCCATAATTTAAAACATAGTATTGGGGGGGGGAAATGACCTATTCCATTATTTGGAGATTTATTTCAATATTTAGTTATCTATATTTTAATCCAGACACCTGTTCAAAGTATTTCATAGAATACATTACAAATGAAGGCAAAAAGAGTTTTATTTCTGATATCTGCCTAAATTGTTTTATGCTTTAATGTTTTCTTATTTCCTGCCAAAATTATGCTTATAAATGATTTTTAAAGTAGAAAAGTGCTCTTTCAGTCCATCTAGTTTTTGTGATGGAAATTCAAAGTATTATCTTTAGCCATGTGATAAAAATGAGAATTACTCAGAAATTCATTTATATGCCCTAGACCAAGCGGTTCTCAACCTATGGGTCGCGACCCCATTTGGGGTCGAACGACCGTTTTGCGGGGGTTGCCGGACACCCCGGTCCGCCATTTTGGTTTTTTTGGGGGGGGTTGGTTTTTTTTCGTCGCGTGCGCACCGCGCACGCACAGATCGGCCCGTCACGGTCCACCATTTTGTGGTTTTTTTGGGGTTTTTTGTTTTTTGTTTTTTTGATTTTTTTTCATCGTGCGCGCACCGCGCATGCGCGGTTCGGGCCGTCGCACGCGCGCCATGCATGCGCGGATTGGCCCGTTGCGGCCCGCCATTTTTTTTGTTTTTTATTTTTTTATTTTTATTTTTTATTTTTTTTCATCGTGCGCCGCGCATGCGCGGTTCGGGCCATCGTGCACGCCGCACATGCGTGGATCAGCCTGTCGTGGACCGCCATTTTGTTTTTTGTTTTTTTTGTTTTTTTTCCGTCACGCGCACGCCATGCATGCGCGTTCTGGCCGTCGTGCATGCCGCGCATGCGTGGATTGGGCCATCGCGGCCCGCCATTTTATTGTTTTTTTTTGTTTGTTTGGGTTTTTTACGTTGCGCGCCGCGACGGGGTCCGGGTTGCGGCGCGCATGGGTGGCGCAAGTGGGGTCTCAACCTGAAAAATGTTGAGAACCACTGCCCTAGACTATTTTATCATTTACCTTGGCATCTGAGACTTAGAACGTAGAATTTCATATGAACAGACACTGTATGACACTTATTTAGCTTAATAGTGAAATAGTCTTTTTATCCTTTCTTCACAAGAAAGCATTGCAAATCTTTGATATTTCTTATAGATTTCTATATATGAACTGTAAGAAATCTGGAAGATTTTAGTTCATGATATAGTTACATTTGATATGTATTTTATATTTCTTGTCTATATTGTTTTGGTATTATTTGTTTTAGTATTTTTCATTCCAAACAGTTAGAAGCTAGTTTTACTGTAATCATATAATTTTATTCAAATTCATATTAATTTTTCCTATAAAAATACAATCAAAATATGCATATTTTCCTTTTAAATGTGAATTGAGAGTACTTTGGCTTGCTGGAAAGCAACAGGAAACCCCACAAAAACTGTTTATTTCATATAGCTAACTGTCTCCTATTCCTCTTCTTCTGCCTTTCTTTCAAGATCCATATTATGCAAGAATAATACTTTGATAATACTTTGTATGTGCATAAAATATTAGTGTCTAAGATTTTAATTTCAATTTTTTGTTTATATAAAATTTTGCTTGGCTAATGCAGCAGTTCCTCTACTGTATAACAAAATAGTTAAGAAACTATAAGTATTTCCATTTCCTGATAATTCTCAGGTACATAGCAGAGGGATTTTGTACAATCTTTTGCTTTGTATACCCTTGAAATTAACTGTAATGTGTCTGCATGCTTACTGAGTGCAAATTGCCTGTGTGCGATTAACACAAACTAAATATAATGATGGCAAAATCATTCTGAACTCAGCTGGAACTGGAAAAAGAAAAATTGAAATAATATTCATTAAGATTAATCTTACGGTAGTAATGTTTCCAACATTGTTGAAAATGAAGGATAAGTTGCCCTTTTAAAAACATACCTCAATTTGCAGAACATAGTAAGCCGAAATAACTGCATATTTTTACTTCATCAAAAAACAAAAACTTTATCAGTTATCTAATATTTCCTGTTACCATTTTGAAATGTAAAGCTTTTTTTTAATAAAAAAACTGGCCTTTTATTTGTTGTCAAAGTTTTATTAGGTATATTGTGCTGAAGATTGTTCCTGATAGTGAGAACAATCAGTGGGACAGTTTGTCTCCAGACATTTTGGGTGTTCCTTCACTGGAGGTTTTCAAAGAGACTGGATAGCCATTTGTCGCGAGTGGTATAAAGTCTTCTGCTTGAGCAGGGGGTGGATATAAGATATCCAAGGTTCCTTCCAACCCTATTATTCTATGTTATTCTATTGTTTTAGTATTTTAATGTACAGAGAATTATACAGAAAAAATTAAATTCTTAGGAATTAAGGAAAATCTGGTTTTAATGTGTTGTAAGATCATGAGTAGTTTAAGAGCGCAAGAAAGATGATATGGGGACTTGAGACATCCAATAAAAAAAAAAAAAGGCTGTAGCAACCTGAGATGGTCAATTCTAAAGAAGAGGAGGCCTGGGGAGACATGATGGCCACATTCAAATATGCACAGGGAAGCTGTAGGGAAGAAGTTCAGGAACTATTTTCCAGGCCATAAAAGCAAGAGCATTTTCATATAAGTTCCTACTACCTAGGTTTTGCTTAAATATAAAGAATAACTTGATGGTAAAATATATATTTTAGGAAATGACTGGGTGGGGTCTGAGGGCAGGGTCAAATGCATTATCAGTCTGGAGTCCTAAACTCTAAAGAGACCTAACTCCAGCCCCCTTGATGTCTGTTGACTCTTACTTAGTGCCTATTTGCCTTGGCTGTTTCTAGATCAGATTCTTGTAGAGCAGTGGCTCCCAACCTTTTCTATACCCCGCACCCCTAGAACACTTCTGATATATTCTCGCACCCCTTGCAAAAGTTCAAAATAACGACAACAAATTATGCATATACACTATAATTTTGAAAACCCAAGTTTTTGCACCCCCTGGAATATCGACTGGTACCCCCAGGGGGGTGCAAGCACCGTGGTTGGGAACCTCTGTTGTAGAGGTTGCATGGAATAAACTTGCACTGATTTGAACTCTATCCTGGCTCTTCGTTTCTTGTGCCTGTGATATACAGTGGAAATATCTTTCTATGAATGTTATGGCTTCTCCATCTCTGGAGGGATTAAGAAGTGGCTGAATAGCTACTGATCGTGAATACCTTTTCTTCTACATTGTAGAAGATTGAATTAGACAATCTTCATGGTCTCTTTTAATTTTATAATTCTATGAATGTATGAAGGATTATTATTTGGTGATTAAAAAAACATCTGCATCAATGAAATCCACCAGGCAATTTAGAGTTAAATTGCATACCACATAAAATATGCAGGTTTAGCTGCCCCTGTGATTTGTATATAGAAGAGGAAGCGTAAGTTGTTTCTCCTGTGCATTGAAGTAATGTGTGAATTCTGTAAAACAAGATTAAACTTCCCCTTCCATTTTGCAGTCTTAATTTGGATTGGTATAATGGTATAATGTTCAATTTATTAGCATGTAAAATTAAGACACAGGTAGCTACAGTATTTTAACTTAACATCTGAATAAAGCTATAGAAGATGAGAACATGTATTTCATTCCAGACATCTTCAGATACATTTATTATAGAAATTCTTCAATGAGTACTAGAAGAGGCAAACATAGACTATTATATATGTATAAAGTACACTATAAACTATAAGGGAAACAAGATATCAACAAAAGATAGCTGTAGGCATCTGTGGGAGCGTGGAGACAAATGGTTAAATTACATAATGGTGCAAATAACATCAATTAGTTGGATCAAATGTTGGGATGCAAGTAAGGAAGCACAGAGATTGTGTCATGGTGTCCTCATCAGTATTGCCATTTTGTTGAAATTCTGGTTTGCTGAGAATATCAGTGATCATAGTTATTATTTCTATTTTTTTTTTTGTTTGGAAAAGGACAAGTAGTCCCCATGGCAGCATTTGTAACAGCAGGATTATATAATTTGTAGCATGTTCTCTGTAGAAGCATTATGGTCTCTTTCACTCTATGTTCCCATCCTTATGGTAACTTGTCTTGTTGTTTGATATCCTTTATTTTTTTTAAAAAAAGAAAAAGCAGCAGTACTTGGAAATGCCAGGGCAGATTCTATAGACAGCATATGAGCTTTGGTACTAATTATATTTCTTACTTGGGATTGGGGTTGATGCTGTGATTAGCAATGTAAATAATCCAGTTTGCAATGGATTGACCTCTAGTTCATCCCCTTATTTTAATTCGTTATCATTTTAATGAATACTTAGAATAGCTAATGGTCTTTGTCTCTATTAGGCTCATTTCATGAATGTTAAAAGTGCTTTAAGTGCTCTTCTTTGTTTACCCATCTATGGAACACAAATTATATTTTATCTCTAAGTAAATTGAAGGGAGAACATTAGATTTGGAATTGGCCTGGATACAACAGACTAGTTGGGAAATTGTGCTCATTCGTATCTTTCTTTCCATAGGCATAGGTTTTTTTTTTTAAAAATTATTTTAGTTTATACAAACTTAATTTGTAATTTAAGGGTAATTTAAACATTTGTTTTTAGATTGCTGTCTGAGAATTTGTGCTGCAGCATAGAGTTCTCAATTTTGTATCAGAAATAATGATGTAATTTAAAAGAAGTGGGTAAGTGGTGATCCTTTGTAAATAATTGTCAGTTATTAAGTTTTTAGTAAGCTCACTCCAGGGATTGTTAATTGAAGCCTGAAGACAGTTTGTGGTCATTTAAATGTGGTCATTAAAGAACTAACAGTTCTTGTATTTAACAGGGCCATCATATTCTTAGAGTAATTATTGTAGATTTAACAAGCTATTTATTAATATATAGCTTCACCCGTGGAAAGCTGTTTTTAGGAAATACTAGCTGAGTAGCATTGTTGATGTTACCTAGTGAGGTGATGAAATGTCTGCAAGCAAACAATGAAGTTCAGAGAGCATCAAAGGTTCCATAGTTCAATCCTGAGCTACAGATATTCTCTTTTATTGGAGTACTGGCTCCATTCAGACAACCTTATATGAATGAACCTTCTAGTGGTATTGCAGCTTCTGCTCCTTCTTTCACAAGTGGGTTTGTTGGTGTGTCATCCTGTAAGTTTATGTGAACAATTCTCATGCTCATAAATTCCCTTGCCACCAGGCCCATAAACATATTTTAGGTACAGTTTGGAATTTTGTCCAAAAGTGATCTAAGACTTGTCTACTTTTGTAAGTTATATTTAGAAATAACCATGATTTATGGCTTTAGTATCATGATAAACTGCAATAGAAATAAAACTTTTCATTCTCCTTGTGATTGTGTCAGAAGAGAAAAGGGTAGAATAGGATAGAGCAAGTATGTAGGAATCTCCGAATCTCTTCATATATTGCTAAAGTATAATATCTAAGTGTCTATGGAGATTTTCAGTCATCCAGGTCATGGTTGTCCCAAAGGTGCTTTTTCAAGAGGTAACTGGACTTTCTTGTTTTTCTTTGAAGAGGTTTTGCTTCTCATCCAAGAAGCTTCTTCAGCTCCATTCCCCACCATCCAATCATAACTGAAGAGGTTTCTTGGATGAGAAGCGAAATGTCTTCAAAAAACAAAACAAAACAAAAACCAGGGAAGTCCAGTTGCCACTTGAAAAAGTACCTTTAGGACATAGAATATCTAAGGAGCTTATTTATCTCTTCAATTAAACAAAATAACAACAACAAAAACCCAATGTGTAGCCTTCTAGGTTCAAATCTGAATCTTGATGATTGATTGTGATCCCTCACTAGCTTTTAGTTAATTCTCATTAACAATGCTATTTCTAATGTTTTGAAAATAGAAGCTAATTCAAATACATAATTTGAATTCAATTCTTTATGGAATTGAAAAATATTAATTAAAGTGAGATTTGGAAGGAATTTGAAATATTATATAAGGAGGAGGATATAGGTTTTCTATGCATGGGTTCTAGGATTTTAGGATTTTCTAAACCACTTAGAAAAAGTGTTTTGATGCATCTTTTTAAAACCACTGTTCAGAATATGAAGTTACCATGTGCTTTACAGGTGTTCATTTTGCCATTTCTGAGAACTTACCCTTATTGTTTTAGATAGATAGATAAGATAGATAGATAGATAGATAGATATATTTTGTGTGTGTGTGTGTGTGTGTGTGTGTGTGTATGCCTGTGTGTGTGTGTGTGTGTGTGTGTGTGTGTGTGTGTGTACAGAGAACAGTTCAGTTAGGATTATTGCCAAAGAAAAGCCAATCTCCTGGACTGGTCATGCAGTCTTATTGATTTCTTTTAGTTTAGTGAAAAATAGCTCAGAATCAGCTGAGGTAATATTGGGAAAATCCTGTTGAACAGAACTTCTCATCCATATAATAACTGATAGTTTACTGGAGGATACTTAGGGAATGGTTTATAAATAGAAATGGTGACCTATTACAAAAAATGTTTGCCAATAAAGACAATGCCTTAATGAAGTTGTGTCTGGGAAGCCAAAGACCCAGTAGTAAACGGTAATAGCTTCATCAATGTAATATAATTGAACAACTTGGTTAATGATTGTGAATTTGATGGAACTGATTTGGATCATCATCAATAAAATAGCATTCATTTATGGCCTAGAGTTTTTTTGGGTTTTTTTTTTTTTTGTAATTTTGGGAGGAACTTTCCTTTGGCTGCATTCATATTGTTTCTTGCTATAAATAGCAGCTTTGGCTCATTGTTCAACTATCTTAAAATATTTGAGCCAAGCTCTTGTTTTTTGAAGGGAAAGCAGACATATGTCTCCTAGAAATTGGCATGTTTTTCAGAAGCGGAACTATTCAATTATTTTATTATTCAAGAATGTAAGTTGCTTCTTATCAACTGAGAAAATGGCTGTAGTTTGTATTTGCAAAATGCCTTCCAACTCTATATCAGACTTTTGATTCTTATCTATAAAAAGTAATTATAGCTTTAATCAGTAAAATAAAATTGCAGGAAATCAAATACAAATCATGTGAACGCTCAGCACAATGCCTTTTGTTAATAAACACTGGGGTTTTTTTTTAGTTTTTTATATTTTTGAGACTTCTCTTCAATTTTTTTATCTTCCTTGGTATTTCCTTCAATTGGTAGTGTCCAGGTCTGGGGCATAGAATAACATCTAAAATATGTGCAAAAAAAACAGAGTTTTAATAGGCCAATATGAAAATAACCTAAAATTATAAAGCAGGCTCATTTCATCCCCTGTAAACTATTTAGGGATTATCAGGATCATGAACTAGAACAGTGGTTCTCAACCTTTCTCAGGTTGAGACCCCACTTGCCCCGCCCATGTGCGCCACGACCCCGACCCGGAAAATTTTTTTTAAAAAAATAAAAAACAAAAAACAAAATGGCGGCCGCGGTGGGCGGATCCGCGCATGCGCGGTTCGGCCCGTCGCACGCGCCGCGCGGATCCGCGCATGTGCGGATCAGCCCGTCGCACGCGCCGCGCATGCGCGCATCCGCCCGTCGCAGGCCGCCATTTTGTTTTTTTAATTTTTTTTAAAAAAATTTTTTTTAAAAATAAAAACAAAAAAACAAAATGGCGGCCGCGACGGGCGGATCTGCGCATGTGCGGATCGGCCCATTGCACGCGCTGCGCATGCGCGCATCCGCCCGTCGCGGTCCGCCATTTTGTTTTTTGTTTTTTTGATTTTTTTTTTTATTTTTTAAAAAAAAATTTATTTATTTTTTCGGCGCGACAGGCGGATCTGCGCGTGCGCCAAAAAAATAAAAAAAATAAAAAATAATTTAAAAATTAAAAAACAAAATGGCGGCCGGCGGTGCCCGGCGACCCCCGCAAAATGGTCACGCGACCCCAAATGGGGTCGCGACCCCAAGGTTGAGAACCACTGAACTATAGAAAATCAACATTTTTTTGTAAAAAACAACAACAAAACTAGGCATTTGAAAACTAGGAGTCTTTTAAAATTTGAATCTTTTTAATTAAATAAAGAGATCACATAATTATCTCAACTAACCTCTGTTCAGTTTTTAAGCAGTACTTCCATTTCATGATATCTGAAATAATATGTTCCTTTATAAAAGAAGCTATAAATGTTTGGTTAATTGTTCTGTATTATTACTGAGTCAGAAACGATTCAGACAATCTCACTTCTACTTTATCTAACCTGGTAACTTAAAGTAGATGTATTGTTTTGTGTTTATTAATCACAATTCTCCTCTTCTTTTGGCTTGCTCTCATTCCCAAGAAGTAGACAGGAAAAATTTGGGCATGGGTCATCAACAAGCTTTTACACATGATTCCTATTAAATGTTCATTTCAGAGTCCACTTATGCAGAAAGGAGTTTGCATAAATACTGGGCTGTATAATAGGCAGAGGAAGATTCAACGCCAGTTAGCAGCCAAGAAAAATGTAACACTGCATATTAGCATACATCCTGATTCTGTCTCAGTAAGATAGAATTTCCAGTTGCTTTCTTTGCACTGACAATGGGAAAACTTAATCTTACCTTTAGTCATGGATCAGGCAGGTGCTGCTACCTGTTGTAAACCTCACTGAAACGTAAAAAAAATATTTCCCAAGTTCGTGTAAATCATTGAGAACTCATAGATGGAAAGAGTGTTACTGGGTGATTTGCATCACAGTTGGTTCTGGTGTGCAAATATATAAAATAGCCTGAATTGGAAAATAGACAGTTGGACTTATAAAAAGAGATTTTGCTAATATGCCCAAGAATTTATAGAAATATCCCTATTTGTTCTTTTTTCAAATTTTCAAATTTCTTCTTTTCCCTAATCAGAAACATTAGCTTTCCATGTTTATGATGGATAAAGGGAGGTGAAGATTTGGCTTGGTGATATCTGAAGACAATTCTTTCTCAAGGATAATAAATAAGTAAATAAAAATAAAAATAAATGTTCTTCACTGCCACTGCTGTACCTATAATGAATATTACCTTTGACCCTTTAATCCAACATATTTCATGAATTACTCATTCTAAGAATTATGCAATATGTTGAATTCTAAGCTAATTAAATGGGAATTTGCGCAACACACTAAGCCACCAAAAAGAAAAGAGAAAACCAAAAGAAATTTAAAATTAGTCAAGCTTAACATATGAAGCAAATACACCCCCTAGGGTTTTCATAGAGTAGATTAAGCATGGTGTATAAACACAATTACAATATTCTTTAATATACCTGCTTAGCATTCACTTTTATATCATCATGACTGTATTGAGTCAAATATTTGAGACAAATTGACTAACTCTATTATTTATTTTACTGTTGTCTGCCATTTTCTATTCTTTTATTATATTTTCTATCCAGATACACTCAGTAAAACTAAATATTATTTAAATAATATCATCATGAAAGACATCTTAAGACATTTCTAGTTGGTTATTAACAGTGTTTTTAAAATATCTATTAAATATTCAGAGATACATTTAACAGATTTGTTTTCTCACAAATTTAACTTGATTGATTTGTAGTTCATGGAAAAGTTTTCATTTACATCCTACACTGATGCATATACACACACACACACACACACACACACACACACACACACACACACACACACAACTGTTTTCCTGCTAAGCTAATATCAACCATAGTTTCAGATCTCTACCATGCCAACCAGATCTGTTTACCACTCAGAAAGCATAAAATTAAATCCAGACATTCAATACAACAATGCAAACTATGCTTTTATAGTGACATATACAGCATATCAAATACTCTTCCTAGTTTCCATAAGTCAGATAAAAATGAAAGGTGTTTTTGCTAATGAAACTAGTGTGGAAAGATAAAAAGGCTTAAGGTGTTACTACTTTAAGCACTGGCTTTGAACAAGGCAATTTCTTTTATTATTAGGATTAGGTTTAAATGCTCTATTTTAATGGTTTTTATTTTTATATTAATGGATTATTTTATTAAATTATATTAATTAAAATAAAATGCTTTATTTTAAAAGGTCTTTAAACCCTTTCCCTTTCCAGCATTCTGTCATAGGTAGCTCCAAACATGCTTCTCACAGATAACATTTCACTATGTGGCTCATTATTACCGAAAGTCTAGCTTGATGAAATCTTGTTTTTTAAATCAGTAATATTATATTACCAATGATAAATATAGCATATTAAATTGAAAACAGTCTTTGTAAGCTAGGAGTATTTCTGAATACTTTAGATTTGGTATTAAGCAAGTCTTCTCATTGATGTGCCATTAATTAGTAACCATTGCTGTAGGAATGAATGCAGTTTTAGGGTGCATCAGAGGAATTCCAATCTTTTTAAAAACAATTTAGATGAAATGCTAAAAAAATGATGGAATGAGGTAACTCTGTAATTCAGAATTCAGAAAGACTTATTTATGACTAGATAAACAGGCCCAGGATAAACACAGGAGAGGTAGGGAATTGCTATTTTATATTTATATTACTAGGATTAAGCATTATATTTAACAAAGACTTATTAAAAGCCATTCTGTTGGAAATCTTTAAAGTATCATTTTTGTTTTTGAAAAGTACAATTTCAGGCAAGGAACAACTACTGACATTGTGAAAAGAAAGAAATGATGTAATCGTGGCGATGAGCAACTCCAATTTACCCGATAAATTAGGCTAATATATTAATATGAACATAAAATTGCTCAAGGGGATTTGTTGGATGTTGAAAGAATAACTCCTAGCAGTACTAGGTCATGAACTGCTTAGCTTTCAGAAGTAGCTTCCATGTTCCTTCCAGACAAAAGGAGAGATGAGACTTACTACTGACTTCAGTCTCTGCAAATAAAGTGCCATCATGATAGGTTAACACTTCCTTTAGCACAGTAATGACCGCCCACCCAGAATGTTCAGGAACCTGGCATGCTAACCTCATATTATGAAAAAAAAAAAAAGTTTCCTTGTACCTGTTAAAGGAAGGAAACGTTCTTGTACTGTGCTTTCAAGTTTGCAGATTCATGTATTACTAATCATTAGTTGCATCTCTCTTGTGCACGTATTGATTTTTTGGGAACCTTGGCTTAGTTGCTGACTTTGCATAGGCGCTTTCCAACATGTTGCATAAGCAGAGGGACCTGTTGTGCAAGGTCTGTTCAGTAAGTTGGTTTATATACCTTATATTGTAATTTTGATCTTTCTAGAAAACAAAACCATGGCAACAAAGGAGAAGCTGCAGTGTTTGAAAGATTTTCACAAGGATATCCTTAAACCTTCCCCTGGCAAGAGCCCTGGGACACGGCCTGAGGATGAGGCAGAGGGCAAGCCACCACAACGGGAAAAATGGGCCAGCAAGATTGATTTTCTGTTGTCCGTAGCTGGAGGGTTTATTGGATTAGGCAATGTCTGGCGATTTCCGTATCTCTGCTATAAAAATGGCGGAGGTGAGTATCCTTACCGTGCTCATAATTAGTCACTGGTCTGAATGGTTATTTTGCTAAGTCATAAAATCTTTCTAATCACCTTTCCGTTTTTTCCCCTCTACAGGTGCATTTCTCATACCTTATTTCATTTTTCTGTTTGGGGGAGGTCTTCCTGTATTCTTTCTGGAAGTGGCCCTAGGACAATATACCTCTGAAGGAGGAATTACATGCTGGGAAAAGATCTGCCCTATTTTCTCTGGTTGGTTATTTATCTTCTACTTCCTTAATTCATAGGATGCTATGAGGTTCTGTTAGAGTGTTAGGTTAACATAGAAAAGAAGTGTATGTGGGAGGATGGGATGCTAGGCTTTTTAATTCTTCCACCCATTAATTTCCTTTTATCCATGTGAAATGCTGTCACATGCATATCAGGATGAAATAGAATAGCAGTGGTAGAACAATTGGTCCAAGGACAAATCCTGTTTGAGACTTGAAATAAAAATCACTTTAAATAAAAATTTAAAGTCATTATTCTGAAAGGAATTGAAATCTCCTCAAAAGCAGGATACTTATACCAATAATGCAATTTGATGGATTTTTTTTCCAACCAAACTTTGCCCTATAGTGTGTGACCTTTTGTATAGTTAAGCATTCTTACAACAATAGTAACATGTTTAATTATTTATTTGTATCTCATTTTGTTCCTGTTTAATTGACAACAAAATGGCCTTAAATAGAAATCTAAAACATTGCCTTCTTTTAATTCTGTCCCCACTCTCTCTTCCTTCTTTCTTTCTTTCTTTCTTTCTTTCTTTCTTTCTTTCTTTCTTTCTTTCTTTCTTTCTTTCTTTCTTTCTTTCTTTCTTTCTTTCTTTCTTTCTTTCTTTCTTTCCCTCCCTCCCTCCCTCTCATCAGATGTCCAAATTTAGGCATTTGCCCCTCAAAGATAAAGAATTTGAACAGTTACCATGACTGATGACAACATAAATTATTGCTGAGCTCATGTATTCACAATCATTAAATTGTTCCAGAGCAATTTGGTATTTTGTAAAGAGACTGTAGATTAGACCAGATTTTTTTCCCCTCTTCTGGTCTCCCACAGTGCTTACTTGAATCAAAATCCATTGAAAATTACTAAGGCATCATATCAAGTATATGAGGTTAAGATCAGAAAGGCTTATTCCCAGTGATACATCATTAGCTGCTTGTATGACATTTTGAGTAATAGCTCACATGACCTTATCTATCAATGTACCTTTGCTTGAAAAACAAACAGAGTGGTTGTCAGGCACTGATAGCAGAGTTAAACTTTTATCTCTTAGTAGCCATGAGAATTTTGCAAAAAATATTCAAGAAAAGAAGGGGAAAGATGCATATATTGTGGTGTTCTGCTTGCTGGCTTTATCTTCAGGTCTTTTTATATCTGACACAATGTGTAGCTTTTCCTCAAGAACATTGCTGTTAGTGCTGTTTAGGAATGCTGTCTCTTTGCACCTGTCCATCCTAATGTAGACTTTATTCCACTTCCTTAAACAATGTAAAAATTGAAGACTATTGCTTTAATAGTTCAGGCATATGATAGGAGCTAAACTAGCAAGGGGGGAAATGTTTATTTGGTGATATGAATTGTTTCATATATTTTCTTTCTTTTTTTAAAAAAAAAACAGGAATAGGTTATGCTTCCGTAGTGATTGTGACTCTCTTGAATGTATACTATATCGTCATCCTGGCTTGGGGATTGTACTATCTATTCCAGTCATTTTCGCACACACTGCCATGGGCTCATTGTCAGCAAGAATGGAATACGGAAAACTGTGTGGAAGACACCTTCAGGAAGAACAAAACACTGTGGCTGTCACTCAATGTCACTGAATTCACATCTCCTGTCACAGAGTTTTGGGAGTAAGCAAGTTTACTTGTTTTTTTTTTTTTTTTTTAATAATATTTTTATTGGTTTTTTTTAAAATTTTAACAGAAAAAAGAGACTAATCATATCAAATCATAGTATTAAAATAAACAATCATCCATAAACAGAGCATAAATACATTTTCCAATGCTTCTAATGATAATAACTCAACTGAAAATAGACATCTCAAACAAATAACCTTCATCCTTCTCTATCTCCATTCTATTATTCCCCCTTCTTATCAACTTCCACTTAAATCAATCTTCATTCCACCAAAGGCCACCCAAACAACCCTTTAGTAACAATAATTAATTATTCTTCCACCAACCCCAAATACAGTTGAGAAAACATCACATCTAAAATTATAATCCCTCCCTAACCCACGACTTCCCAGAATGCTTACAGGGTATAACAAAAGAAAACCCCACTACATCAAACATAATTATTATATAATCTTAACAAGAATTTTAAACTATGTAATATATACATTCTCTAAATCAAAACAATCCATTAAAAAAAAAACTCATCTTATTAGAATTAAACAGATGATATTAATGACTATAACAATATCAATAAATCCTTCAATTCAAAAAAAGAAAAATAGTAATAATAATAGTAGTAGCAATATCAATTACATTCTAAAAAAAAAACTCATCTTATTAGAGTTAAACAGATAATATTAATAACGATAACAATATCAATGAATCCCTCAGTTCAAAAAAGAAAAGTAATAATAATAATAATAGTAGCAATATCAATTACATTCTAATCAATTTAATTTCTCATAATATATCTTAATATATCTTCATTTAACCATCCTCACCAAAACCTTAGCTATAATATTTATCTTTAATTCAACCCATAATCTTAAATTAAGCTTAATTCCTTATTAAACAATTAACTCATCTTGTTAAAAATAATATTTGTCATCTATAAATTTCATTTAGTCAATCGGCTTCTGGGCTCTCTCATCTAACAAACTATTTATAGCATTTCTAACTTACATTCCTTCAATTTTATCCAGTCTATCTATCTCATCATTAAATCAATCTAATGTCAAACCCAGATCATCAAAACAAATACATCCTTCATCAATTTAATTATGTCAACCATTAAACATCTTCTCTTGCATCTTACTCCTAATCTTGGTCCTGAATTCAGTCCATAATTTTAAATTGCCAATAATTCCTTACATACAAGTTTAAATTTCATTGCTTCAAACGAACTCTAGGTTTTTTTCTTAACCAAACAAGCCGCCATAACAGGGCCACCCTTTCAAATAATAAGTCTCTCTTCATTATTTCTTCAGCCCCGTAAATAAATTGCTTCTGAAACTGAATCTTCCTTTCTTGAATCAATTCCTCTTGCTTTCCATAAATAAACTGCTCATCAAACAAAGTCCATTTCACTTTGTAGCCTAAGTGCTTCTTGAGGTGAAACAATGTCTCTCTTTTGTGAATTAAATCCTCTTCTTGGTGCTTAACTGGATAGAATTCCTTTTCTTGAAACAAAACCTCTTCCTGTCCATAAATAAACTTTTCATCAAGCAAAATCCAATTATAGTCCCCATTCTCAGAAGTATCCTCTTCCTTTCCCTGTTGATCCCCTAATTTCTCTTGTATTGTATAATACTCAACAGAGGATTGTAATTCATTTGAAGGGGAGGTTCCAGTTAAATGTTCCAACTCTTCTCCAAATTCAAATTGTGATATAAATTGTTCAGCAGTAAGTTGTTCAGCTTCACTCAAAGGAAGGTATCCAGCACATATAGTAAATATTTCTGTAAAAAACTCTTTCAAAAGTGCTTTAATCTCTTTAAACTCTTGCGTAAAAGTCTTCTGTGTATCAGGTCTTCTTTCATAAAATTCATCAGTACAATCCAACATAGGTTTAGCATATGACTGTAGATTCCACTCCATTTTAAATTTCAAATAGTCACAGCCATCTCTCTAGCTGCACTTAAAGAAGCAGGAAGTGAGAAATAACAAATCCAGTTTCACTATCCAGCACTTTCCCTAACAATGAAAGCAGTGAAAGTTAAGCGCCATCTTAAAGCATTATGTTGATTGTGAACGTTAGAAATGCATAGCCAAAAAAAAACAATAAAAATACTTGCAATCCATTTAAAACTCCTGTATTCATTCAGCCTGCTTGCAGTCTCTCCAGTGTTGAACTTAGAAGAAGCAGAGGTGGTCGCGGCGTCTTTGTCTGTCAAAAGACAGAAGCGTCTCTGGAAAGGAGCGTTCTCCGGAGCTATAGGGAGCTCACTCTTAATCCCTGAAAACTTATTTTCCAGGGATCTAAGAAGGCTCAACCTTACTCCCGATGCTCTACACCTCTCCTTTGCCCGGAGAGGGGATTTTCCACCGCGAAAAAACAGCTGATGAGCGCTGTTTTTCGCGGCTTTACAAATCCAGAGAGCGGAGTCTCACAAAGGAGACCCAGCAGGGGCCGCGGAGCCACCGGAAGTCTCAGCAAGTTTACTTGTTATTGTTTACAGCAAAGAGGCACAGATTATAAATTGCAAGAGACACAAATATATTAGGAAGCATGTGGTATTACTTAATCTTGTATGGGTGCACGAGGTGTAACTGTCCATGTGGAATCAAAACTATCTTCTATAATTAAAGGGAGTGAATCCAGCTGGCATATTTAATAATTTCAGCCAAAAAGTAAAGATACTAATCTAAAGGCCAGATTCAATTCTAATGATGGTTGCTTCTTGCCAAAGCACCATATTTGGAGGATAGTGAGGAACCTGGAAAATATTTCTCAAACCTTTGACTGGACTTGCCCTCTCATTTATATGGCCCAAATTAGTTTTTAGTTATCAGCTTTGGGTTTTAGGTGTAGGAAGCTAATTCAAGGCTACTTTTTGCATGTCACCTTTTGTTGTGCTAAACCTTTGTTTATTTGAAACCAGGATGATCATTAGAAGTAACAGTGTTTTCAGGAGAAAGTTAAAACCAGCAGGGTGGCAAGACAAGTTTTGTAATGCAAGTCCAGTCCCATGTGCTACCCAGAGTTGCTTCCCAAACCCATCCTGGTACGAAAAATGTTGTGGGGGCCACTGGTGTAATTCACAATATACCCACTTTGAACCCATGGATGGTATTTCATCTAGAGGACTACTAGATGGCAGCAAAAACAATCCTAATTTCTAGACTGGTTCCTTAACCACTGGACAATCACAGTGAATCAGTCTAGAAATCAGAAGACTGGGAGTGATGAACCAGTGCCTGGAGACTGTTGAGGTCTGGATGGGTGCCAACAGGCTCAGACTCAATCCCGACAAGACGGAGTGGCTATGGGCTCTGCCTCCCAAGGACAATTCCAACTGTCCGTCGATTACCCTGGGGGGAGAAGTTTTGTTAGGGTTAGGGCGCATAGAGTTGGCCTCCTACGAGTCCCGTCTGCTAAACAATGCCATCTGGCGGGACCTAGGGCAAGGGCCTTCTCCGTTGCTGCCCCAGCCCTCTGGAACCAGCTTCCCTCAGAGGTTCGTACTGTTTCCTCCCTCCTAGCTTTCCGGAAAGGGCTGAAGACACATCTATGCCGACAGGCTTGGGGCATATGAGCTGAGCTCTGCCCCTCGGCCCTAAGAGTGTCCCGCCATCAGTGCTTCTGAATTGATTGTGTTTGTGTGTGTCCAACTTTGTTTTTGCTGCCATCTAGTGGTCCTCTAGATGAAATACCATCCATGGGCTCAAAGTGGGTATATTATGAATTACACCAATGGCCCCCACAACATTTTTCATACCAGATGGGTTTGGGAAAAACAATTTTTACATGGACTGGCAGAGATGGGTGGAGGATGGTTTCACATATTATCTATATCCCAGGAATGTGCAGATGAAACCACGCTTGCTTGCTCAACTCAGTTCCTAACAGGCTGTGGTCCAAAACTGGTTCGTGGATTCTGGGGTTGGGGACACCTGAATTACACTATTGATGATCAGGATAGACATGAATTACAGAAAATCATTGATTTGTTCTGTTATAACAATAAGAGTTAACAAAATACTTTACGTTTTGCATCAATTGAAATCTTCAGTAAAACTATAACTTCATATGAATGCATACTTATCAATTAATCTGTATATTTGTACTCTTTTTAAAGCTACAATTAATTTACATAATTAATTTACATTGAAGAATAATTGTGCCCTTACCGATATGTAAAGTCTTCTCTTATTTGTTATTAACTCACTTGAAGTTTGTACATTCAGGAGATAGTAGTTCCATTTTATTAATAACATAGTATTGGATGTTGTTGATGTTTGTATAGTAGAATTTAGGTGAGTTAGATTTATTGAAAAACTCACTTTTACATGCTAAGTGATGTAAATCATTGTAGCATTGATTATGCATCAGAGGCATAATAATTATAGTTTAGTATAACTAATGACTTTTGCAAATTTCATGCTTGTTTGAGCATAAGTCATAAGGGATAAGCAAATGGGGCTTCATTTGTATAGATTCCTCTTGGGATTATATCATATGATTATGTGCTTTAGTTTCTTAGTTATTCATTCTACCGTTTCTGGTTATAAGCGTAGTATTGAGAAGATAAGAATGAGAAGAATATTGGTAAACTAAAGCTTGCACTGTTCACATAGTCAATCCAGGTTTTAAGAGTTTCATAATTAAAATTTATGGATTATTAAATATTGTGAGTTCATCACATTAGACATCCATCTAATAAACCAAAAGAAAACTAAGAGAAATCTGATCTTGAAAGCAGCCGTAATTTTTTTTTAAATGTCTTTGTATTTTTCTTCTCTTCAGAGCAATTTTTGCACAAAACCAGTTTAAGATGATTACTTCAGGGTTAATTAGAGTTGTAACTCAAGGACTACTTGTATATAAAGTTCATATATCCTAGAGAAGAGTGGTATTAAAAAGTACAAATGTATATTAAGATGCAATATGGTATAAAAATACAATTTATAGCAAGAACAGAAGAGATCAGTGCTATCACCATTACCCACAATATTTGTCTATCAAAGTCCAGCTTTTGAGCAAAGCCGATTGGTGATATATCTGTTGTCTTTTGTTTCTTTTAATCCTCCAGGCGGAATGTTCTGAAGTTGTCTTCAGGAATTGATGAACCTGGTGTTATCAAATGGGACCTGGCTCTTTGTCTTTTCCTTGTCTGGGTGATTTGTTTCTTTTGCATTTGGAAAGGTGTGAAGTCAACCGGGAAAGTAAGTTCCTGCTGCATTTCTGACAGGCGATAATGATTTTTTAAAAGAAAGATTAGCTTTGCTTAATTAAAGGCTTGACATGGTGTTTTCTTTAAGTAACGGGTTCATGTAACTCTTAAAACATCATCATCTTGAGAGAATTCTAATATAGCACTAAAGAGTGAATTTTGAGCCAAACACTTTAACTGCTAAGCAGTATGTTCAGAAACTAATTTTAAACCTGAAGCAAATTTGGAACCTAAAATTTCCAACTTGTTGCCTAAGCAAGGGCTATGGTTCAACTATTTGAAACCTTTCAAGCATGTTTCTAGTTTATTGCAGAGATTGGGAATGCAGTTTCTTATAGGAGCTCATAACTTTTTCAAAGTGCTTTCTAGAAGTCTTAACTTTTAATTCCCCCCCATTCCTTTTAACATTTATTAATCAAATTTGTATAGCCACCTATCTCACAAAAAGCAACTTTGTTTTTATTCTAAAAGGCCATCTTTTATAATCATGTATTAAAAGGATAATTGTACTTTTGCAAGAGAAAACATTACCAGATGGTAATTAGTTAATAGCTAGGTCTCTTTTTATCCTAAAAAGATAAAAAAAGGGTTCAAAGTGGGTATATTAAATCTAGTTAAATTACCTAAGAATGCTTTAATATGCTGTCTTAATTTAAGCAGGGATCCCAGCATTTCATAAAAATACTTGCTGAAAATATTTATCTTATGTTTATCTCAGTAATCTTTTGTGTTTAAATGGATTAGCTTGGCAATAGAATTGACTAATACAATGAATGTATTTTTTTTTCTTGAGTACAAGCCTCAATTCATCTTACTTCATGGTAGATACGTATAGAATTGCATTTCTGATGTCCAAAAATATAACAAGGGTGAAAGAAATGTGATTACCATTAAATATCTATGGAGAATCTCAGTCATCCAGTTCATAATTATCTCAAATGGCAGCTGGACTGTTTTTTCCTTGAGAAAGAAGAAGACATTTTGCTTCTCATCTGAGAAGCTTCATTGGTTACCATGACTACCATTAACCACCCTATCTATAGACTATGGTGATTTATCTAACTATGTATTAACAATGGGGAGGATTAATAAAATAAAATTTATTCATATGTTTATTAAATTTTTATGCTGCACATTTCCCCTATAAGGTGGCTCTGAATTTTAATACCATTAAAAAATAAGATTAAGTGAAAGTTTCCTTTAAAAAATCGGGATGAATTTTTTGTATGATGATGCTTACAAATTAAATTCCTATAATATTTTGAAACAGAAAACAATGGAATTATATAAACATGTTGTATTTAGAGGTCATACTGTCTGCAGGCTTGTTAGATGCAGCAGGTATTGGTATCTGTGTGTTAATCTCATGAGGTTTATTTATGAGGCAGGGAGACAAACCTCAAGAGCTTTTATCTGGCTAAACCAGTTCCATAAAACAGAAGTATATTAAACTGAATAGCACAACTGTAATTACCAAATGGCATAATATGACCTTATTAAAAGAATAAAGGAAATTTGCTTTAAAAAACCAATTTGAAATTAACTTCAAATTGTATGGGTTAATGAAGATTTCCAAAGCCAGGCTTGTACTTAATATTTTGCACTCTCTAGTCAGGAAGACACAAAGGTGCCAACTGGTGGGATTCTTCTTGGATGGTTAGTTACCTGTGGCTTTATGTCAAAACATTCTCAATGAATGATGCCACTGAAAGAGTTTCCTAAAAATCTACATATAATTGACTGCCACATCTCAGTTCTGATTTTGATTACGTGCCATCAAGTCATTGTTGACCTCCCCCCCAAAAAAACCCTGGTCCTTCAGCTCTTCCAATAATAATTGTTCGTAGCTGTCCTACTGTAACTGAGTCAGTAGTGAATTCTTATTTGTTGTGGTTTATTTGAACCGTGGTTTATTTGAACCTTCAGACCTGTATAACAACAACAATAATATACCACAACTATAAACTTAAATTTCATATTTATACAAATAAAAGAGTTTTTGCTATTTTTGCTATTTTACCTTTTATTACCAGGTTGTATACATAACAGCAACATTTCCATTCATCATGCTTTTTGTACTCTTAATCCGTGGTGTCACTTTACCTGGAGCTGCAGAGGGCATCAAATTTTATCTTTACCCTAACATCACTCGTCTGTCCGATCCAATGGTGAGTTGTTAAAAATAGGAGATACTGCTAATTTCTTCCCTATACTCTGGAACAAAATGTAAGGAGGGCAATGGGTTCATTCTGAAGATTTACTGATTACTTAACCAATCTATACTTAACTGAAGTTTTCTACTATGGTTCAGTTTTCCATTTTATTTGTCAAAAAAAAGCTATTATTATGTTAATGTATTTTCCATGTGTGTATATCTTTTTGTATCAAAAGGATTCTGAGGCTTGTAGACTATCCAAATATAGCATCTCAGCTTTTTTGTTGGTATTAGGCTGTGGACAAGGTAAGGGAAATAATTTGCTTCAGTCTTTAGTTAAATTCATGGAGAGCAGAATGAATGGTAAGAAGCACTTGTGAGTATTTGCAACTGTCCACTTAGAGGGATGCTCTCTGGGAGGGTAGATAAAGACCATATTATAAGTACAGTGGCAAAAATTTTTAAAAATGGCCCACTTGTTCTTTCTTATAAATGCTTGGAAAACAGTTTTTTCCCCCCTAATGTACAGGAACCTAGATTGATTGTTTTTGTTTTATTATGTATGAACCTTTTCAACTCCTTACAGATTGCATGTTAAAAATGTGTTGTAGGCAGCCAGAAGATCTATTTCCTAAATCTAGGGAAATGCAAACCTGTCTATTCAAAAGAGAAAAAAAAATGAAAGTATGAAACAAGCAGAATCAAATTTAAGGATCCAAAGCAGCCTAAATGTTACAAAGCAAATGGAAATGCCATTGGGTACTATCCATCTCTAGTGCTTTTGCAGCGTACTGAAGTTACATAAGAACCGCAAGTGTTCCTAAAAAAGCTGCTGCCTTTCTCTCCCTTTTAAAGGCTTGGGGCAATTCTGTATCAGTTTTGAATATCTGATTCTACATGGCTGCAGTAAGAAAAAAAATCAAGGTTGGGAGAAATATAATCCTTTTAAAAGTATGGAGTCCATGAAATGCTAACCTGTTTTCAAATTTTGTTTTTTATAAATGTTCTTCTATTTCTGTTTTGTTCTTTGTTCTTGTCTGCAAATGTGGGACTTTTTATTTATGTATATAAACTTATGCTCTTCTTTAAACTCTTTCCGCTTTGAGTTCATTTTCACACAATAATGTTGTAATATGCCACCAATCAACTTTGGTCAATGCAGTATGGTTATGTTGTTAGCAACTGCTGGTCTTATTGAATCAATATTTTTATGATAATGTTATTTTCAAAAAAAAAAGATTATGGGTTGCCTAATAGCTAGTAGCTAAAACTAATACCAAACACCATCTTCTGAGCTTGTTGTTTTTCATGTTTTCCTTAGGTCTGGATAGATGCTGGCACACAGATCTTCTTCTCCTATGCAATCTGCTTAGGTGCAATGACTTCTTTGGGGAGCTACAATAAATACAAATACAACTGTTACAGGCAAGTTTCCTACCAAAGGGGATTAGTCTGTTAGCTAATTGATGTGTAAGGAACCATGGGTTCAAATTTTTCTTTAATTAATTTCCTCCATGACATATGTGTGACATAGGGACTGTTTGCTGCTGGGATGCCTGAACAGTGGTACCAGTTTTGTGTCTGGCTTCGCAATTTTTTCCGTCCTGGGCTTCATGGCACAAGAGCAAGGGGTGGACATTGCTGATGTGGCAGAGTCAGGTACGATGGTATTGGTGGCAGTGATGGTGGGCACTGCCATCCAGTGTGTGAGCAAAGTTCGACAAGCTAAATCATCCCAAAACTCAAAGGAGAAAAAGATTAAAAATAAAAGGTATTTCAGCAAACAAAGTAATGATTTATTTCAGTGAGCAGTACAGTTGGAAATGTACTTTTTAAAAATGGGCTGAAATATAATACGGACTTTGAACGCTCAGGACTAAATCAGAATTACAGGAAATGTCAATACTGTATCAAGAGTTGACCCTTTGGGGTTTACTCTGCCTTAGCTTCAATGAATTCTCTAATAGGCATCAGTCTACAATCTTCATGGGCTCACCATTTTATTCAAAACTACGCTAGAGAATCTGAGTTGTGGCTTTTGGAAGTGCAGCTTATATATTTTTACACAAAACATTGATGGAATTGATGAAGTTTGTAATAAAGTGGCTTAAAATATGAGTGGGAGGGAAACAATAATCTTCCCTGTCACACCTCACCTGGACTTCCAGTATGTGAAGTTAGATTAGCCAGTCCGTCTTCCCGTTACACTACTGTATCTATGTGTCTAAGGCAATGTGCCATGCATATTTCCAGATGTGGAAGTCATACAGAGATTTTTTTTTCTTTTGATTTGTGTTTGTAAAATATTTTAAAGCTAAGCCTTTTGTTTTCTGAAAGGATAGGTCCCTGCTTATTTCTTTTGAACAAAGCATGCAAATTTTTTTGGACTTCCCTAGTGCACTTGCACAATTGACATTAAGACATGCTGGACCAGATGCTCAGTTTATTACAAGTCTATACAATCTACTGAAATCTATAGTGCTAAGACTCGCTGACAGCAATTCAGGCACATGAGTAACTGGTAAAAAGTGTCTTTCAGAATTGGAGAGATTTTTATTGACCATCGTGGTTACTGCCCAAGTTATGTATTTTATTTATCTGCCTGTTACAGATTTGCAAGAGTCTTAATTGCTTAAAAAGGTATAAATGTGAATCAGCCATTTAAAGGCTGCATCTAATATCTAACATAATGTACAGCTGAACTGCCAGGAAAAAAGTTTCCGGGGCAAGTACTGTGTGGAAAGCAACTCCATACTGTGTTGTGTAACAAACTGGTTTATCTTCCTGTGCCATGTCATTGGTAAAGGAATGGCAGTAAGAATTGTATACTTAATTCAAATTTATATTTCTGCTGTAATTATATATATTTCTTAGGGCTCTTCCTTCGTGTTTTGAAAACGGTGCGGGGCCTAGCACAGCACTTCTCTGCTCTGTCTTAAAGCTGCCTGACCTTTCTCAGGGTTCCTCGTGAGAGATGCTGCTCTTGCTGCTGCTTAGAGAAGCCACTTCATTAAAAGAAATGGAATGCATCCTCAAGGAGGGTCATGTTTTCTCCCCAAGCTGGCACCAAAGTCAGGCTGCTTTAATGAATAATAAAGGAGTGGTGCACACCTCTGATATTCAATCCTGGAAAATGTGGGAGCTTGTTGTGGCTGTTAATGTACTTTAATCTTCAATACAATACAAAACTAGGTTTACTTAACTCTATTGATTTCAGTTAGTTTACACATTCTTAAGGCAGCAGTCCTGTGCAGTCTAACCCGGGACTAAGCCATTCTGGACACAGTAAGACTTAATTCTGAGTAAGCATGCATATAGGATTATGCTGTGACTCTGGAATGGCAGCCTCTGTTTCTGAAATTTTGCATGCCTTATTCAACCATCCCACTGAAAATAATTTCTGTGAAGAAGTACCAAGGCCATATTGATAACTATGTTAAATGAGGCCATTAGTTTCAATGGAACTTAGTGTTACACAGGATTTCAACTAAAACAGCTTAATGAAAGAATACGCTCTAGAATAAATAAGTGAATAATAAAATTTAATAACCTTATGTGAGAACTGGGTCATCTTAGTTATGAATCCAGGGTACTAGAACTCTTTGGCTCTAAGATATATCCTCAGATGTATAGATGGAATGTCAATTTTTTAAAAGGGTTTTGTCAAACTGCATATTTGTTGGATCACAGAAGAAAATAATGACCATTTGTGATCTTTCATCCAGCAGAATATGATTACCTTAACAATGCATAATGCAAGCAGGATTGGGCCCCAAAGTTTCAATCTACAGAAAGTGAATTGAATCTCTTTCTATTAGAATCAATGGGATATCTGTAGTTAGTTTAAGGCTTATTAATTTAACTGAGGAAATTGCCATTAATATATTCTAGGCAGTAGGTTTTTAGCATATTTTTGCAATATATATATTTTGTTAAACTGAACGGAAAATAGAAGGTGGCAAAAGCATACCTGGTGATGGCCAGGTACTAATTCATAGGACATAATTTCCAGTTTAAAATATGGAAGAAAAGCAAAAGAACAATAAATAGAAATATCTTAGTCCAATTTAAACAAAAAGCTTGCATGAAAAGTGTTGGTACAGTATTTTCCCATTATGGCCACAGTATCAGTGTTAAATAAATGCAAGCATATTTCAACTCTTTATTGTACCTGAATTAAAGGGCCCCAATATAAAATGATAATTATCTCACATAACTTTTAGAGAATTGTGGCTGTTTGGGGCTTTTATTGAATAATCCACAAAGAAAGCAATAAAAATATACTAGTGACTTTGCTGTTAATAATCTTACCTGAAGGACAGTTTTTCAGATAGTATTTGTTGCTTTGTATCCTAAGCAAATAATACTCACTGACTATGTTAGATATCTGCAAATGGGTTTATTATTGCTGTATTGAGAGAACTTACTAATGTCATTTGGCAGAAAATTGTAACCAAGGATGGATTCTATTTGGAATATTCTCCCAAGCCATTACTGTCTTCTAATAGAAGCTGTTACATTATTTCCTTTGTTTCTACATTTAAACACAGTATTTTGTGATATTAATAGAATTCTGGAGTTTTACACAACTTCAGGTATCTGGCCTTCTCTGGCATAAATCCTAGAAACTACTATTAGGGTTTTGTTTGTCCAAGGAAAAGGTTGTGCATGAATAACCCAAGAGAAAATTAAGAGCTGGGGCTTTTTTTTCTCTCCTTAAAGATCATAGAAATTAGTCATGCAATAATTATATCTCATTTAGTTCATCAGCTCTCTTTGTGAATGAAGCGTGCTGGGTTCTGCTTTTTTTTCCCCATTTACCTTTTAGATTGGAGCTGTTATAGTTATAGTCATGCTTCTTTATCAGATAGAATGAATTCCTTTCTGGAATCTTGAGTTGGGTTTGGGTTTATCTGAATGGAATCGGCCAATTTATGAGAAGCGAGGGGAGGTTTTCCTTCAGAAATGAATTAAGTATTTACTATGTTGTCTCCCTTTCCCCCCTTCCTTTCTCTCTCTCTTTATTCCTCTAGGTCCAGGTCTGGCTTTCATTGCTTATCCAAAAGCTGTGTCCATGATGCCACTGCCAACTTTTTGGGCTATTCTTTTCTTTGTTATGCTTCTGTTGCTTGGCCTGGACAGCCAGGTGAGTAAGTGGTAGTAAATGTAATATTTATGGCTTTTAATAAGAAAAACTGTACATAAATATAATTATTATTACATTTTTTTTGCTCTGAAGTGTTGATCCAAAGAAGAATCGCTTGTCTTTTTTCCTATTAAGATTAATCAAGAAAGGTGACAATGTTATTCATTTAATTGCCTCTTATCATGAAATTTCAGCATAGGTTTTATAATAGGAATCCTCAGAACTTCTTGAAATGGGAGGCACTAGTGGAATTCTGAGCATTTGGGGGGTGATTACAAAATTACTATAGGCAGAGGCACAAAATGCCTGCTACAAGGCACATCAGTTAATTTACAAATGCTTACGGGGGGGCGCAAAACCAGTTACAAAATACTGGTTTAATATAAAGGTGCCTACTATCCTTTCTAGCTTTTGCCTCTGCTTAGAGCAAGCATACTGGCATGTCTTTATTTACCTCTTTTAACTACTTATTTCTGCCCTTTGTTGGGACAATTGATGCAGCTTCAAAACAAAGTGTTAAAACTATAAATAATAACATTGGAAATATGATACTGGAAGCTGAAACTTTATTTTATTTATTTATTTTATTTATTTCCTCCCTCCCTCCCTCTCACCCTCTCATTCATATTAATGCATATAAATATAATTAAAATAATCTAGACTTTACAAAAAAACACAGAAGGTGTCAAATCCAACAGGGTGTCACACTGGGGATTCTACCTCCACAACATAGATTTTATTACTGCATATTTTGTAATGTATACCCCTATTTATTTATAAAAAAGATACTTTTATAAAACTATTAAAGGATAAACTAAGCCTGAAATGTGCCACATACATTGGAATGTACAGACACATACATAGTAATTTCTTCCTCCCCTTCTCCAAGTCGTATCAGTTCGTCAGAAATGTGCTTATTTCTCATACTCTTGTCACTTCCTTGGTTCATTCCTGCTTTTATGTATTTTGCTTCTTAAAATGTTTAGGTAAATCCAATGGAATGGGAATAAAATTCAGAGTAAAAATGGAGGCGTGCTCAGGCTGCTCTTTCTTCTCGTAGCCATATAACTCAAAGGCCTTGATATATGTGAATCCATATGCACTGGATATTTTTGCCTGTCCTCAACAATATGTTTTCTGAAGACTGACTTCTCAAGGCTTTTTTATGTAACACAAAGAAATCTGTTAATAATCTCCAGACTATTACAAGTCACACAGCTGTCCTAGGATTTTAGAGAGGACGTCTTTGAAATGGCTTAAGATTTTAAGCCAACAAACTCCTAACTGTTATTTGGGAAAATAGTTAAAACGTTGCATTAATCTACTAGCCTGGGGCAGAAACTTTACTGAATTCAAAACCTCTCATATGGTGGAGATTAGAAGAATTTCCCCTCTGATTGTTGTTTACTTAATCTCATAATTTGGCAAAGCATTTCATTTGTTCTAAATGGTTCTTGGGGGTTTAATCTTTGAATGCCAGTGAGTGACTTTTAATCACTTCCAAATTGAATGTTCAGACATCCTCAGAGCTGTGGTTCTGCAACCAAGTACTTATGTAAATTAAAGGTTGCCTGGTAATGTTCAGTCATTTCAGTTCAGGCTCACTGTGTCAAATAATTAAAGCTAATTGGAGCACTTAATGTTTTGTTTGCTTTTGGAGCCATGTCAAGCTAGATTTTGGAATGCTACAGCAGTTTAGGAACAAACTGGATACAGTTACATGGCAGGAGAAAAAGAAAAGTCAGAATTTCTTAAGGGCTAAGATCCCAGATTTCTAAGGATTATTAAGAAGCCATACAAAGCCAAATGTTGATTGGCTGTAGAAGCAAATATGAAATTAAGGACAATAAAGGAATACGCTCACTGTAATGAAATAATAGACAAAAAATGCAAGTTATGGAAGAATGTCAGTTCACAGAAGCATTTTAGAACTGCCTCTATGTGATATTTGCTTACTTTTAAAAGAATGTAATACTAAACTTCTCTCTGTAAAGTATGATTTATTATTAAATTACTTACATGAATAGAACATTTACTAAAAAAAAGAATCACAAATCTCTGTTAGGTTCTTTTTACTTAGTATACAAAGATGGTTTATTTTTACTAACTGAACCACAAAACAAGACAAAAGCTAAAAGGTTACAGATTTTAAAAGGGAAGGAGTTTTCTTTTTTTTAAAAAGGGATTGTATAATGCTTGCATGTGTATTTATATTGGGTGAGCATTTTGAGCACCTATATTCCATACTTTTACCTAGTGCTAAATTTTATTTTTCTAATAATGGCTTTTGTTGTTAATTGCCCATCTTGCTTTGTTTTTATATTAATATATCATAGCTCTATTTTATTAAACATTAATATAGTTAATTAGAAGAGTAGAACAACTAGAAATATCTTAAGGTTTAATAGGTTTGGATTTACAAAGAGTGTATATATGAAGTGTTTGTACAGCTAGTCCTCTATTTATAACCAATTGTTTAGTGACCATTCAAAGTTACAACACTGAAAAAAGTGACTTTTGACCCTTTTTCACCCTCTTGACCATTGCAACATCCCCATGGCCATGTGATCAAAATTCAGACATTTGGCACCTGGCATGCATTTATGATGTTTGCAGTGTCCTGGGGTCATATGATCACCTTTTACAAACTTCTGACAAGCAAAGTCAATGTGGAAGCCAGATTCACTTAACAACTGCAGTGATTCACTTAACAACTGTGGCAAGAAAGGTCATAAAATGGGGGCAAAACTCATTTAACAACTGTCTTGTTTAGCAAAGGAAATTTTAGGCTCAATTGTGTTTGTAAGTAGCCCTAAAATTTTCCCTTAAATTAACATGTCATCATGATTTATATTATATTTTTAGCAGGGAAAATGGAAGCCAGCTTTCTTAAATGTACAGTTGAAAGGGACAGATGAAAATAAGGGATTTCATAGCACTTCTTTTCTGAGGATGTCTGATTCATGCTAGAAGGAAATGAGAGGATAGAAATATTTTTCTGTTAAAAAATTATGAAAACCCACTGTCATGCAGACACTACATGGAAAACAGTTTATCAAGTTCCTTCCAAGAATTACTTGGTTTTTCCCTGGAGAGTCTACAAACAGACCTATCTCTTTACTATCTTATTTCTCCTTTTGTTCATAAGTTTTATGCTTGCAGTAACTGAACTCACATCTAATTAGGAGGTGAAAGGGAAATCAGTAATCCCAGGAAGAGCTTATTATCAGCTCCAGTCTTGAATATTGAAACATAGTATATACAGTGGTATGTTAATAAATGGTGAATACTAACCTTTTTACAAGAGATATATTTTTACACAAGAATAAAATAATACATTGCGTTACCCCACTCATTTTTTATTCTCCCCTACAGTTTGTTGAAGTTGAAGGGCAGATCACATCGTTAGTTGATCTGTACCCATCCTTCCTAAGGAAGGGTTACCGACGGGAAATCTTCATCGCTATAATCTGTTTCCTCAGCTATCTTCTGGGACTAGCTATGGTGACTGAAGTAAGTAATTGGTTATTGTTGCTTTTCTTCTTTTTCTATTCAAAGAAGTTACAATGCAAGACTGTCATCCTAGTGTAATGGTAAAACAAGTGCTTTGCATAGGGAAGCTCCCAGGAAATGCTCCTTGCCATCTTTATTTAAAATGATTAAGTGTTGTGAAACACATACTCTGCTGGAAAAAACCTGGAGAGCTTCTGCCCAAATAAACAGGAGATAGAGAAAGAAGGCTTCAAAGAATTACTCTGCAAACAATTTAAGCCCCTCTGTACGGTCTTCTAAATTTAGCACATGTTTCAGCCTAGATTCGTGACGATTCAAACTTTATGGTGTTACTCTGCTATGATGAAGCATTGTATTTCTGCAAAACTCTGCTCAACTGGGCAATATGCTACATTCTTGTGTGTGAGATAAGAGATATGAAAAGAAGCTAATTAAACATAAAACATAAAAAATGATGGCTCTCTCATATTCAGAATGTTGTAACTAGGCATTCTCGATAATGCCATGCATGAAAGAAAATAACATGATTTAGGAAAAGAAATCCATCATCCTTATATTGGGCAACTCTTGGTGAGTTTTACCTAAGTATTATATTCAAGACTTCAATTGTCTTCAAGACTCAGTTCCTTCCTTCCATCATGTTTCTATAAATGGTGCCCTAAAAAAAACACAGTTTAAACAGCAGTATTAGAATGGTGTTAGTCAAGGTGGCTTAATTTTATTTAGTCATTGTCTCTTTCAAAATGCCTTCTAGAATAAGGAAAGAGTGCAGGTTTTAGGAAACACATGAGTGTATACTTTTTGATGTCCAAAGAGTTGACTGGTAATTGTATTTGCTGGCAGGAAATTTTATGAATAGTGAGTTAAAGATATGTCACTTAATTTTTTTACAATGAATGTTTCTTGTGTATCTTTGTGTTGGTATATTAATACCAATCGGGGTTCATTTTTTGTCCTTTTTCAGGGTGGCATGTATGTGTTTCAACTCTTTGACTACTATGCAGCTAGTGGTGTATGCCTTTTGTGGGTCGCATTCTTTGAATGCATTGCTGTAGCCTGGGTTTATGGTAAGTTGGGAATTCAGTTCTGATCTGACCATTTCCCCACAGCAGCACTGAAAGCTACAGGGATCTTGCAACACTGTAATATAGTTATTAGAGTCAAACAGAATTAGAGGACAGAGAGATGAAACCTTACAGGCCAAGGAAGGAATTTATTACATGGCTTCTCTGCATAGTGGGGATTCAGCCAAGTACTTCAAAATTCTTGGAAAACATTCTCACTTGACCTCCAAGAACTGAGTTCATTGCTGTTCTCTTTCTTGTAATGCTTCATTTTAAGGCTGTAAAAATCCGCCTCGTCTCCTGAAGTCATAAAAGGACAGATTTTAGGGGCCAAGAACTACAGTATTTTTTCCCCCTATTGCTTTTATTTGCTTGGTACAAAGAACAAAACATCTATAGAACAATTTAAGTAGTAATGCCGTAAACACTGGCTGTATGATGCCATCATTTTTATTTCACAATATCTGGTTAGTTGTATCAACTGCACAAGGAGATAAATAAAGGAAGCCCTTTCCAAATTTAAGAACACCAAAGCTCAGGAGAACAAAGGTATAGAAGACAAAGCAAAAAAATAAAGGCTTTCACGGAGCTTTTCAAACTCCCAACAGAGTAAATGCATTTCTCCTTGAAAATCTAGCATAGCTGTAGAGCAGACATGTCAAACACTGGAAACAGTGAGAGAACAGCCCCCGCTGCCTTAGCCCTGGTCCAGGCTGGCCGGGAGTCAATGTACAATTTTGTGGTGGCCATCTTGGCATTTGCCTTGGTGGATTATGCCTTGGCACTTGCCTTGGTTCCACCCCCTTCTGCCAGAGACCCTCAGATCTGTCCCACTCCTGCCCAGGCCCCCATAGACACCCTTGACATGAATGATGTAGAACTGACCATACCCACCCAGTAGGCCGCACCCACTCTGGCCACACACTCCTGCCCCCCACCCAGGGCAACCGCAATGCTGATGCGGCCCTCAGTGAAATTGAGTTTGACACCTCTGCTATAGAATATACATAGCCAGAATATGCAAAGTAATACAATTTCTTTCTTCTGTGTTGAAACTCTAGGCGCTGACAATTTTTACGATGCCATTGAAGATATGATTGGTTACAGGCCTGGTCCTTGGATGAAATGGAGTTGGATTTTAATCACACCAGTTCTCTGCGTGGTAAGGATGGACATGTCTTTGCCTAAACTTGATTTAGAACATTTTTGTGAGTCTAATTAGCTTTTTGCTCCTTGCATTGTCTGAAAAGAAATAAGATTGAATAGATAAGTATTTAATGAGTAATGTGTAAGCTCTTCATTGATTGCAAGATTTTTACTGACCTGTAACTGGCTTCTATAGCTGACATGTTACCTTTACCATTAAAGGAACAATTTTGAGGTGAAGGGTGGGTTCATCTAACATTTTGAAAACATGTAGCTAATAGCATCCATACTGAATGTTTGTGTGGGCATTGTTTAATTTACAAATTGGTTACCACTGTGATGGTGACCAATGACCAAGGGCTGTGCAGTATTGCACAGTCTTAACTCTGCCCACAGCCTGGAGTTTGTTCCTGATGGGTTCAAGGTTGACTCAACCTTCCATCCATCTGAGGCCGGTAAAATGAGGATCCAGATTGTTGGGAGCAATAGGCTGACATTGTAAACTGCCCAGAGAGTGCTGTAAAGCACTATGGGGGAGTGTATAAGTCTAAATGCTATTGCTATTGCTATTTTTGTCTTTTTGTTCTGGATAGGCTGGCCATTTTCAAACAAAATACTGGACTGTGGCTACCTACTATTTTTTTCTAAAAACACCTAAGAAACTGAGATGTATTTGAAACTAAGGAACCTAAGGAACTATGTGGAATGAAGAGTGTCTGACACTTTCCATGTTTGACTTAAAAGAATCTTCTGAAATAGTCAGATGTGGCAAAGAGTCTGTGCCCACAGATCCCAAGTCACCTGTCTATTAAAATCTTGAAAGATCCTTTTTTGAACCACTTTTTCTTTGGAGGTAAAGCAAATAGCCACCAGAATAGTGAGCACCCACATGGTGAAAGTCCCTTCCCAATACATTTTCCCTCTCTATTCATTATATTTGAGAAGTAAGCAAAACCCATTGGTTTTAAGTAGGAATGCCCAAGCATCCCATTATTCTCCTCTCCAAAGCTGAGAAAATAGTTCATTTGTAAAAAAGGTGTTGGAAAAGTGCAAGGCCTTCCTTCCCTGCTATCACCTAACTTGAAAATATACTATGTGAGAGGGCAAAAGGTAGACACAGCAATCAATGCATCATAAGCTCTTCCAAAACTGGAGAGTGGGTTTTGAAAGAGCAAGGATTATATGAATGGCAAGGACATCTGGAAATCTGAATTTAATCCTCATGGGAGGAAACAGTCTATCATGGCTGTTATTATAAGGTAGCTTGTCTTACTGTAAATTGGTACTTTAGTTGGTGAAAACCACAGTGGTAGCCATTTTTAAAATGCAAAAGTATCCACAAGGTTCTTCTGTCAGAATGCCAACTACAAGCTCTCGAAATTGTGATTGTAGCCACTGGACCAAAAATGTATAGTGGTAGCTGGAAAAGAAATGGGGGAAGGGTTCATTGTTGATTAGAAAGTAAGGTAACAGCTGCATACAAGACACTTTGCAAGCAAGAACCTGTATCAAGCTTTCAGTGCCATCACTACTTCTTTTTGTGATAATTCAGAGATTCTTTTAATTGCATGTTTTAATCATCTCACTGATGGCTATGTTGTTAACCAGCTGTTAACTAAAATGGCAGCATATTTTTTAACAGCTATAAAGCTGTTTGTGGCAAAAGATGTCCTGCGTGTGTGTAAAGATTGCATTTGAGAAGGGTTGTAAGCTTCTGTTTTTAAAAACATTGACATTTTGTGGAGCCTCAGTTATTTTTTTTTTAAGTCAGTCAGGCATCAGACTTAACGCATATTTGTCAAAAACATCCTTTGCCCCAAATACAATAACTAGAACAGCTGACTAGATTGGGTGACATGTTATGCAACTCAAGGTAAAACAAATAAGCAGTGTTATGGACATATAAAAGACCTTTCTTCTTTGTGGTGTGTGGTAACACTACTCAAGTTAATTTTCATGCTTTATTGCACACCATAATTATTTATACTTGCTGTGAAACTTGAATATTGAAGGAACCAGGAAAACAAAACTGGCTCAGCTAACTTTTTGTTTAAAATTCCCGTAGCATAACCCTGAGTTTTTAAAGTACAATTTTATGGATATTTTCTTTCCTCATTTAAAGATTAATTCATTCCTAAGCTTTTGTAAGAGTTAGGGAGGTAAGTTCAGAGGCCCAAGACTTTAAAGAAATACCGCCATCCTCTACCAAGGTAAAATGACTATGAAGACTTAGGAATCAAAAAGAGACCCCCTCCCCCCCAAAAAACCCTTTGTCCTTGAAAAAAAAAGTTTATTGTCAGTTTCATTTTCCTTTCATTAGACTAATCACAGATAATGCAAATCAAAGCTGGGTATGTCTTAACAATATTTGGGAACTAAGGCCACAATAGATATGGTAATGAAGTGAGGGGGGAGTAGCCAAGACTTTATACTTTTCCTTGGGTTTTAAGGACTTTTTTTAAGAATGGCATTTGGATTATTTTAGAGTTTTACATTATCGTTCACATTTTGCCCTCTAAAAATTCTGTTGATTTCAACAATCACAATTAAAAAGGCTCCAGGGAGCTCCAACAAGGTGTTTGAAAGGCTGTTGGTGACTCATTCCACTATATAAATTGTTGTTTGAAGAAAGCATAACTGTTTCATGTGCTTCAATCTCTTTGCTTTATTTTTTCCTCTGACACACAGGGGTGCTTCATATTTTCTCTAGTCAAGTATACCCCTCTGACCTACAACAAGGTCTACATCTACCCTACGTGGGCAATCGGTCTGGGTTGGATACTTGCTCTTTCATCTATGATCTGCATCCCATTGGTTACAGTTATCCGTATCCTGCAGTCAGATGGCTCTCTCCTTGAGGTAAATCCAAAACAACTATCAACTACCAGAACTTTTAAGCATTCAAACAGATGATTTTCTTTGCAGCGGTCTTTCTGATCCCTTAACACAGCAGTTCATCCAGGGCCGGCATGTAATTTCTACACCTACAAAGATGTTCTCAGTCATTCATTTCAGCAGATGTGGTTATTGTACAACTCAATGTGCAAAAAAAAAAAAGAATATACAGTTATATAGAAGCTAATCATTTATTTGCTTTCTATGTTCTGGATCCAGTTTGTATCCTTTCAGCTTCATGAACAACATTTTCTTCAAAAGTGGTTTGCCCTTGGCTGAGACAGAGGGACTGATCCAAAGTCACCCAGCTGGTTTCCCACCTAGGGCTGGACTGGAAATCACAGACTCCCAGTTTCTAGCCTGGAGGCCTTAAACCACCATACCAGACTGACTCCTTTATATAGGAGCTATTCATTGCCATGAAGTCACAGAAAAGTTAGGATAAATTTTGATAGTAGATTTCGAAAAGATTTCCAAGATCAGGAAGTCCTATGGTATTTTCGGGTGACACACCTCTCCTTATGCACACTCCATAAAAGTTGCACATTTCATTTGTATCATGCACAGAGTGGAAGGAGATGATTTCATTAGCTACAATATGAGTTGGGGAGCCATCTAGTGGAAGTTTAACCTCCTTCCTTGTATTATTTTCTTAATTGGCCTCCCCGTTTACATTACTGTACACTTTCCTAATGATAAGATCAGCTTTCCCATCCCAGCCTGGTAAGGGGGTAGACAGTGGCTTCTGGGATCAAACCATATCCAATTGGTTATCACACCCTCTATAAATATAGTGCTTGATAATGGTCACACTTTGGTTTAACTAAGCATGTGAATCAGAATCCTTCTACTATTTGAAGTATGTGATTATAAACTAAGGAAAGCTGCTTATCCAACCTCTTGCTCTATTTCCCAATGGACAGTCAGTCTATTGGAAATTCATAAAGAAAACAATTTGAAAATAGTAATTTTAATCAAACTGAAATGGTACTTCTTGACTTGCAAGGAAGGATAACAATCTCATGTTCTATTGCGTGGTAAATAGCTGTCATGTTTAATAATATGTACAGTACTTTTTGGAATGGAACATCAGTGTGCAGCTTACTAAAGCAGCCATATCTTTTTCATGGCTGTGTGAATTTGGAAAAAGCAACAGCCAATAACTACTGTGTTTAAACTTTGCTATATTCCTAAGTACCTCTTCCTATTGAATCCAAAATAGGTAACATCTTGACTATTTAATATAGACTTAGCCTCCATAAATTTGGAAGTCTCTTCATTTCCATGTACACTTTTCTCCCTAGAGGGTGAAGACAATGGCTGCTCCTCGTGAGATCACACGGTGGGACAAAGAAGCCGAGGTTGCTGCCACGTTCGGCCCTCCTGGCCTGGTCAATGGAGAACTGGCCAAGAAGCCAAGTCATGTCATCGTGGAGACAACAATGTGAGCTCTCTCTATGAGAGGAGGACACCTGCTTTAAAACTGCTGTTTACTAACCATAGAATCTTTCATAGGACCAGGTTTACAGAGCTTTATATTTGCACTAGGGTTATTTTTATTTCTCATAGAGAAAGTAATTTTTTGTGTGTTTGGTTTTTATTTTTTAATATTTTGTAAAGTAAATCACAGCAGATGGCTGTCCTGCTCTATTTAGAAACAGAGCTTTCATATCAAATTAGGCACACTGCAGGAATTTATCTTCTGTTTTCCACATAGCATATCTAACTAACTTTTATTCATACTGCTACGTTACCATTTTTAGTTGATTTTTCTTGCCAACGGTATACCCAGGCGCAATCCTATGCAACACTGTCTTGCATATACGCCTCAATGAACATAATGGGACTTAATTCTGAGTAGACATATGTAGGATTGCGCTGATACGTATGCATACATGTGCACATATACAAGCTTTAGATTTCTCTGAGTGTTGATGTGGTTGGGAACAGGGTAGTGCAAAATTTCATTTTGGACTTTTTTTAACCAAAAAAAAAAAAGCTCTGGCATTTTAGAAACTGGTTTTTAATTAACGGTGTGGCACTATCTTCTTCTGGTAGAAGCAGGTAGAATTAAAGAAAAAGTACATGTTTTTATGTTGCTGTGAGCCATGTGGGAATGTATTTACGCGATAATTGGAAGCTGCAATATTGTAGCTGCAAGTTGTTGTATGCTACCCAAAGTAATTTTTTTTATGCGATGGGCGACCATGTAAATTTGATAAAAGAGGGAGTTGGAACCAGGGGAATAATCTGAGCAGCTCGTGAACCAGGCCCTAAGAAGGTGGCAGAATCATTCTTGCTGGAAAGCATTTTAACTGATAATCTTTTTTGGGGTGGGGGCAGAGGAGATGATTTCTTCCATCAAAGGAAGAATTGATTCTATATCCAGTAACAAGTTTCTATGCAGACTTAAATACAGATTGGAGTACGGTTGAGTTTCTCTTAGATTTAAAGAGTTGATGTAAAATGCTGGTAAGCCTGAATCTGTCACCTAGTGTTACCTCACTCTTACACAGAAATGTACATTTCACAAGTGTAATCATATAACTAAAAATATATATAAATTGGCCCATTCTTGTAGTCTGCACCTGAGAAATAAGTCATTTGGACTTTGATTTTGTTAGAACATTAAGTTAGTGTCAGAAAATCCTTTACATAATGCTACATTTACAAAGATACTGCAAATCATATTTAAAGTCACACATTTGCCAAACTTTATCTTTGTTAGAACGAAAAAAGGAGTGGTGGGCCTGTATCGTACCAGTCAGCTAAGTTGCATAGTGTTGAGTGCAGATGCAGAAAAAAGTCGACTAGAACCTATTGATGAAGCTACTGAAACAAGAAAGCACAGAAAGAAAAAGGAGAAAGAGTAAATAGACTAATATTCACAGGGTTAAACTGACATTTATATCCATTGATCCAAGGAAACACAAGAAGATCAAGTAAGTTATACATTTATTTTAGACTGAACGAGGCATAAAATACTCAATGGAAGTTTTATTGGCAAGTTAAGTTCCCCACTTTTTCCAGAATGAGGTTTTGCCTCTGGAAAACTCACCCCAAATCCTGCAAAACGTTTGTTTTCAACCTTCATTGAGTAGTGGCTCAACCCTTTTCCATATGGGCATTGATCTTGGGGGAAGGGTGCCCCCTTTAAGCTTTATATTGGTAATAAACACAATTTGAGCAGGATTGTGAGCCAGAAATCGCAAAACCCCTTTCCTTTGTAATCTCTGCTGATTTTGTCTGTCAGTGACAGAAACTGTAGTTGAAACTGGAACTTAGCCAGTATTTGAAAACATTCCTATATGCTTTAAGAAAAGAAAGAAATTAAGAAAATCAGTTTGTGTCTTATGCTATCTATGGCCACTGCATATGTATTATGTACATACTTGTTATGTTAGGTTTTATATATATATAAACACTATAAATAAAGGACCAAACAGTTATTTCAGGTGTCTTGTTTAGCTAATATTTGTTTGTGGATGGAATCTGTGATTTATTTTATTTGAGGGAACACAGCTTGCAGTATATGCAGGTGGCCATGAATGGAAATGCTTTGCTTTCTTGTTACCAAAAGCTGATAAGTAAACACTTCCAGAGTACAAACCCTTTGGAAATTGTTTATCTTCCTACTGTACTGAAAAATGGCCAGTAAAAAGGTTAGTTACAAAATAAGCAAGGAAGCCAAGAGAAAGCTACTGTTTGCTTTGTTTTCTAATCCTGCAAAGCCAAAGATGCAGGGCATTGGTATCGCAAACTCCATTGCATTCCAGATAGGACTGCAGCTTAATTAAATAAAGCATAAGTCACTGGTATCATTGAAGGCAGCGAGAAATTAGGATGAAGGCAAATCTTAACAGTTAGTTCACTTGACTTCCCTGGTGCATTTTACATGCAATATTTTGCTAGTTTCAAGAACAGCCACTGAACCAAAAGCAGATATATCAACCAAGGGGATAATCTAAAGCAGATAGCATGAGAAGATGTATTTCATGAAAAAAACAGAGAATCAGTCCCACACTGTAGACTTCCATCTAAGAAAAGTAGTACCCAACCTATTTCAAGGTTAAATTCTGTGATCAGAATCGGTTCCTTCCAGCTAAACAGGTTTTCTAATCATGACCTGAAGTCATGAAGGACTCTTACAAGAAATAAATAAATAAATCGTCACATAAGATTTAGCCCATCAACCTTCAGTTTTTGTTTCAAGGATCATATTTTCATAGAGCAAAACTTGTGAATAATAGAATGTGTTATATCTGAATGTTAAGAATAGGTTCTGCTGAATAAGGCCAATGGATGGGAAGGGCTGGGGCAGGGAAAAAACTATTAATCGTTTGTATTTTCTACTTATTTATGACAGCAAAACGATTGATTTTTTTTTCTAATTCACTTTGTAGAATTGTGTGGCGTATTTTATCCATCATTTGTAATGAAGAAGTTAAATATTCAGTATTGTGACTAACTTGTGGGTGAACTGGTTTGGATATAGGGGTGGAGTGGGGATATTCTTAATGTTTATTCAAAGAAATTGTTGTATTTCCAAAAAAAGGATGGGTAGGGACCGGGAAGAACATTAGAGGACAACAATTTGTTGTGTGGAAGTATGGCTTGTTTCCTAAACTGCTCTAGATATGCATAAGGTGAAAAAGTTTATAACAGGTCTAAATGGGCATTTGCTAATGTCTAGTCAAAACAGTTGGACATAACCTGTGTTTGCAACTGGCCATTTCAGGCTTGTTTCCAACCAAGGCAGGCTCTTTAGATGTCTGGAATTGGGTCCTTCTCTTCGTCCAATCTTTCAAGCTGTCAACATTCTCAGAAGTAGCTATAGTACTAATGGAAGGTATGGTTAAATAATTGCATAAGTAATTCACAATTTCACAATATATTGCCTTTAGACATTTGTGCTTGTTTATAATGAAACTAAACTTACTAGGCAGAATATCAGTCCAGCTGAAAACCCAGTGGAAATAAATGATTTGACTAAGAATTGAATGGCCATGGAGGCAGGAATAGAGATACGTTGCAAAGAGGGAGAAGTGGAGAACAGATGATTTCTAACAAAAGAAAACCTAAAATTCTGGCAGACTTCATTTTATTTATTTGCTTTTGTGGTCATCATGAAATATTTCATATTTACACAAAAGTAAAGTACCAGGACAATAAGTGAAATCTGCTTCTGAGACAACAGGTAAACACCAGTGTTGTAAAAGGAAAGTTTGGAGAAGCTAGAAACATTTTGGAATTTATGATTGACAAGTCAGCTGCCCAGAGTCATTTGGTGTGGGCTGGCTTAATAAATAGATAAAACAGTTGTCACAGCTTGCTTTAGCTAAGAGGGGCTAAGACCAGATTTTTTCGTTAACCAAGCTACTTACTCCACAAACTCTTTAAATGCACAGTTGCTACAGATATAGGCCAAAAATAAACAAAAAGTGATTGTCTACTGAAAAACAATCTTAATCCCCCGATGCACAATTTTTAATTGAATATTTCTAGCAATCAATCCAAAATTGAAAACTCACTTTTTAAAGTTTTTTATATATCCTAAGCTGAAGTATCTTCCCTTGCTGAAAGCAAATCAGGAACACTTCAGCCCTTTCACCAGTCTTGACCAAATATCTAGTTGAGTCATCAATCTCTCTACTCCCCTAAATTTGCCCCGTAGTAAAGCCACTGATAGAATCCAAAGTCTTGCTCATAGTATTAAGTAATCTTGATAAACCTAAAGGATGACTTATGCAGGTCTATAGTGGTCTACCAAAAAGGATTACACTCTTAATGCTAATCAATTGGCAGGGATAACGTTCAATCACATAACGTTCATACAGTTCCATCTACGGCATTAGTATACTCCATCAGCCCATGTCCAGCTTTCTATCCTGTTTAAAAGGAATAGCAGCCTGCCTAATCTGCATTTAAGCTAAATTACTTTGATTCTGCTATGCAGGAGAGGTGGAAAAGAAAAATGCAATATGCATGCTCTTTTCAGGAAAGAAGATAAGGCCATGCACTTTATGAATGTAATATGCTTTTGAGACATGTTTCTATCTGTAGAATTAGATCAGAAACTTAGCTTTACACAATTGGATCCAAATCTTTGGAGAAGAATCAGTATTTTTCTACAGTAAAATGTGGCAAAAGGAAAATAATACGTTATCTAAAAACATAGAAGTTGACATTTGCAGATTTCAAAATACACACTGTGCAGGTTTGGCCAAAGAGAATACTTGTTCCAGAGATCTACAGGCTCATTCTAAACATGTACTTGCAAACAAGCCATACCATGTTCAGTGGAACTTCCTTTCTAGTGACTATGCTTAGGGCTAGAGTCCTAATCTTGCAGTTTGTGGCTGGGCTCAAGGAACATACAGAAAATGTCTAACCCACATTTGCCCAGTCCTGGTTATTTCAGAAGCCAAGTGGACTAAAATAGCTGTCTTTCTGAAGATCCTGTTCTAGATTGCATAATTAACATAAGCTCTCTTGGGAGAGGGAACGGGATTGCATAGTTAACAAGTTGTCTTGGGAGAAGAAAGAGGACTAACAAGCTCCCAAGTGACCCACTAATGATCAGCAACAGGTGTTACACAGCAACAGGCAGACACTGACATTGTAGCCAAATCATGTTGAGTGGCTGTGTCATTTGCTAGGAATGGAGGGAGTTGGATTGTAAGTAACCAAATGCCAGCCTGAGATTGTTCACTAATGTCTCTTCCCAACAGACCTCAACCTGTCAGTGCTGTACTCTGATAAATTCACTGTTGTACTAGAACATTGTTGTGTCATTACTGTAGCTGTGCGGTTGCAATTATGAAAAGGAATGCCACTCCAGAGGATTTATGGTTATAAAATAAGGCAGACATCTTTATTTCTACTGAAAATGTTGGTGTGCATTTTTAATTCTGCAAATCCACACTTATGACTACTAATGAGTAGCTGTGTGGATTAAGAGGACACTATCCTCTTTTTAAGAATAATTTTTAGAATAAATTTTTTAAAAAAGACATTTTAAAACTGTCATCTTTGTTCCAGAAAGGAATATTTATATAGGAGTAAGAATATGGCTTGTATTCAGCCCTGAAAATTAGGTGTTTTTTTGGTACAGTATATGTATACAGTAAATGTTTGTATTTTGCAGTTTTATCCGTTTTGCTTTTTAGATAAATGAAATGGGTATCAATATTTTAAAGTCATTTTGCTTTTTTAAGATGAGTTTGTAATCATTGCAAATAAACAATAAAAACCTTTCATGTATAAAGTGAACAAATCATTCGTGTGGTTTTTTTTCTCTAAATGCCTTCAAGTAAGTTTTCATTTCGATACTTATGTAAAGCTTAAATGCTATTCTACTGAGTACCATTAACATAAAAATGACATGTTTGCATCTTCACTAATTTATTAAATTGTGATCTGTGAGGCTCATTTATACAGTTTATTATTTAGGGTTTGTCAAAATATTTTATACCATATTTCTAACATTTTTATTAGAATTCAACAGATAGATAATATTGAAAGAAAGAAATGGCTATGATAGGGGTACATTTCTACCTATTTTGTTGACCAAGGAAAAGTGGATAGAGTTATTGAGATCTTCAAAAACAGACGTAGCGAGACGTTTCGGGACTGTTTTGCCATTGCCGGCAATGGGGTGGGCGCGGATTCCGGATGACGTGTCCGGCCCACGGGCCGGCAGTTTGATACGACTGCTCAAAAAGAATATGGGAAGAACAGAAGACCATTTGTGAGGCCTCACTGCACTTTAAGGATACAAATTATAGTGAAAGGTGATCAGTGCCATCACAGCAAATTTGCATTGTGTTATTTTCATGATCGGCAAAAGTAGTAAATCAATGGATGAAGCAGTGAAATTTCTCCCGACCCTTTCCTGTTAAAATGAGTCAAAATCATGTTGGCACTGTCTTTTTAAAATTTTCATATTAATTTATTTTTTTGCAAGAGTTGACAAAGCCTGAATAACTCATCCCTATCTTAGATCAGAGATCCGTACAGATAGTCCTCAATTTACAACCATTTCTTTAGTGACCGTTCAAAGTTGTAATGGCACTGATAAAAGTAACTTAGGATAGTTTCCACACATATAAAGCCCTACATGGCATCGGACCAGGTTACTTACGGGACCGTCTGCTGCCCCATGAAACCCAGCGACCGGTTAGGGCCCACAGAGTCGGCCTTCTCCAGGTCCCGTCAGCTAGACAGTGTCGCCTGGCGGGGTCTAGGGGAAGAGCCTTCTCTGTTGCGGCCCCGGCCCTCTGGAATCGACTCCCCCCGGAGATCCATATCGCCCCCACCCTCTCCACCTTTCGTAAACTGCTTAAGACACATCTTTGCCGACAGGCCTGGGGCGGTTGACATCTTGCCCCTAGCCAGTGTATGTATGTGTGTATGTTTGATGGATGACTGGTTTTTTAATTCAGGGGTTTTTTATATATGTATTTTTATGTAGATTTCTATTCATGCTGTGAGCCGCCCTGAGTTCCTGGAATAGGGCGGCATAGAAATTAAAACAAACAAACAAATAAATAAATATGACCGTTGCAGCATCCCATGGTCATGTGATCAAAATTCGGCCACTTGGCAAGTGGCATGTATTTATGATGGTTGCAGTCATTATGATCAACTTTTGCAACCCTCTGAAGCAAAGTCAACAGGGAAGCCCAATTCATTTAATAACCATCTTAATAACAGCTGCAATATGATTCACTTAACAACTGTGACAGGAAAGATGATAAAATGGGGGCAAAGCTCCCTTATCTGTCTTGCTTAGCAATGGCCTCAATTGTGCTCATAAGTCGAGGACTACTTGTACCAGTGTTTTTTATGTCAGTGACAGCAATCCTCTCCTTAACAGGAGAGCGTGAAATGAAGTATTTGTTCTCTTGCCTAATATTGGAAAAAGAATTGGAGAAACTCATAATCAACTATAATATTAATTTCTTTCTTTTAAGCCAAGCTGTAGCCTGATGTTGCATTAATTGATATAATTTAATTTTTATTCAGTATTTTTTGAGTTAACCTAATTTATTATGCTGAGCTGTACCTGTCTGATTTATTACAAAGAATGTACAACAGCTGTTAAGTAAATAAATAAATAAATAAATAGCTATTTTCTCTAAATGAACTACTTCCTACCAGCACTTGTGAAAATGAATTGACATTGAGCAAAGGAAGTGTTCTCGTTTTATTTTTGCATGGCTGTAATTGAGAAGAGGAATTATTGCTATGTGTTACAAAAAAGGGCATTGTGAGAAGACATGTGGAATTGTTTCAAATGACACAGACAGGGTCATGCTTACATGGGACCTTCTGACATTTTCTCAGAGGGAGGCAAAAATTGTACCAGGCAAGGTTAAGGGCTGGCTCTCCTTCGAGATGGACAAAGGATGTTGGCTAGTATTTTATCAGAGCCAGTGGTAAAGGCACCAAGGCAAAGCTAGTGGTAAAGGGGCCAAGCTAAAAACAAGGAGACTGAGTTCTGGTCCCACTTTACCCATGAAAGCCAGCTGAGTGACCTTGGCCCATTCATTCTGTCTCAGCTCAACCCCTTCACAAGGTTGTTGTTGCATGGAAAACAGAAGTAAGATGGATAATTCACTGTCTTGAATTATTTGTAAAAATAATAAAAGGTGAGAAATACATACATGCATGCATGCATACATACATACATACAGTCTCCCAGACACCCATGGTTGCCAAGTAAAGATTTTGAGCAAATCCTCTTGAATGTTTCAAATTTAACCAGGCTTTTTCTGGTCCAAAAGAGGTCAAATTGTAAACTGAAGAAACACAATAACTAGACCAGCTAGGATCCCTTCCACTTGGCTAAGAATTCATCCAAGAGGAAGGAGACCATTGGTATTACTAGGAAAGAGTAATTTCATTGAATAATTATCCAAGAGAGAGACCTCCCCTGCCTTAATAGGTAGCACTTAATGATTACCCAAGGGCCAGACCTCCGAATAATACCTGCCTAAAAAGGTTCAAAGATGTTAGACAAAATAATGTATGTTAGAAGCAATATTTTTTAACATTAACTGGAAGTAAAAAATTTTGTGTACAGGTGTCTACTTTCAGCCTCATAGCTACTGTAAAATTAACATAACAGCAAATTTGAGTTTTGGGGATTTCATAAACACATTTCTGTAGTTATTTGTGAATGTAAAGTCATATGGCAAAATAAGAATCAGCACTATGACTAAGTTGGGCACAAGCACTACAATTTTTCAGGAATGTCAGTAGCAGAATTGTAGAAGATGTCTTATGCTGCCATCTTAAAAAGACTTCGTTGAAGTAGAGGCCTGTCAGTAAGACGTCTTACTTGTTTCCTTTGCTTATATTATAAATTCTTTGGCTCTCATAACAATCATAAAACTACAGCCACCTTTGTGGAAACAGATGTAAACCCTACAGATAGGTCACTATGATAAGTTAACTTTCTAAAGAAAACATACATTATAATTTAGTTTGCTTTATTTAATTTAAAAAAAATCTAAGGAATTGTAATACCATTTAAATACACAGATTTACAAATAGGTCCAAAACAGGACTAAAATATTCTTTGAATATTGTGCTTTCATAGATACATAAGAAAATTAGCATATAAAAATATTTTGTACAGGAATACACTCTTAATATATGGATAAAAATACACATTTAATGCATTTCATCTTTATATCATTCAAAATGCATAGGAAGGGATACAAGGACAATTTTTAAAGCCTTATTAAAAGTCTTCATTAAAAACCTAATTGAAGCCACATGGAGCTTCTGCCATTATGAGAATATTGCATATAAAACCCCCATTTTCCACACATCCATCAGTATTTTTTTTATGGCACATTATTTAGGTTATGGCAGCAATGGTATGGAATATTGCATACTTTGAGAAGAGAGAATGGCTACAGCTAGAGACAGCCCAATAAGACTCATGCACATCTTGATAAGAAAATCACGGAGATAGCAGTGCTGTGAAATAGCAAAAAAAGATATATATGCTCACAGCTTGGACTGGGTTCAGACTAGAAACCTCCTTGGATCAGCACTCATCTAACAGGTGTTTCCAATCTTGACCAAAACAGTAGAAAATGACAACAAAATTAAAACTATTAGAAAGGAAGAGAGAAGCCAGTTTTCCCATTCAATGAAGTAAATTCCCAAGTAAAGGTCAACTTAAATAGTCAAAGTGTGGTTCCATAAACCCACTAGCATAGGCAATGACTGGCCTGGTAATTTTCACTCTTTTGAAATGAAGAAATCATGGCCTCTTTTGAAATTGTTAATTGTAGGCAGATAATTAAAAGAATGTGAGAATCACACACAACAGCACTACAAGAGGATTTGACTCAGGAGGCTGATGCAAGGTCCTGGTTTACAAAGGCATCATGCTCACAAGTCATAGAAGAAAAGGTAATTATTGAAAAACATGGGGATGCTGCTACTGATAGGTTACAACAAAGTGTCAAGCATCATCATGAGATTAAACAATTGTACACACTGCACTGGAGCAACCCACAGAGGATGTACCTGGAGGTACGAAATCTAGAGACAGTCTCATGCTACAGAGTAACCAAGGTTCCTTCTACCACCACCATCACACAGATCATTAAGGGGGAGAAGACTTTGATGCAAGTGACTTATGTTCAGCTGCCCACTCATAAATGTGTACAAAAAGGAAATCTGGGAACAATTTGGGGCTCTGTTTGTGCTCAAAAATAAATAATGTGGTCTAAGAGACTTCATGTTCCCCATGCAATGCTATATAATAAGTGCTTTCAAGAAATGGTAGACGGAGAGTAAGAAACTCAGTAAGAAATTAAGCTGGGCAATATTTTAAAGGTGAAACATATTTGTGTTACCACCCAAAGAATAAATTACAGGGATTTTGAAGGTGAAAAGTATATCTGGTATCTCCCAACGAATAAATTATGGGGAAGGTGTTTGTCAGAGCTTCATCTTCTTCATGAACAGGTTGTCTTTTAAATTAAATCCAAAAGTAAAATGTGCACTTAGTTTCAAAAGGATGCGTGACAGTGATCTGTGAGAGTGTGCAGGGGAACTGGAGAAGGGGCTCAAGGAGTGTTGTAGGGATGTCTTTCACAAAAAAAGGGGAATCCATTTTAAGATTAACTTAATTTGATTAAACAAAACAAAAACAGCACCATGTATCCAAGTCCTTCAAGGCCAGGGAAGAGAAGATTGTGCTCTATTAGCCCATGCATTGGAAACACTCATATGATGAGTAAGATTGTTTTCCTGTGGGTGAATTATTCTGGGTGGTGCTGTCAGCAACTGGCTCCATCCCTGACTAGTTCACTCCATCTCAGTTTGAACCTTCAAAGCCAAGTTGTGTTGACTTCAAAATGTGATTGGTCGGGGGAGAGGAAACATCTCTTCACAGCAACTGACATTACGCAGATTAAGCATAAGTACGAGTGCAAAAGAAAACAAATAAACGACAACCAAAATAAAAACTCTCACATGTCACACAACAGACACCCATTAATTCCTTTGCTCCCACAGAACCTTGAGAAAAGCAGACACCAAGCCTAGCTGTCCTTCAGAGTGTCTGTGCACTGGTCTTCACCTCCCCTCCAACTGATGGCTGGTCTGGAAAGCTTCTTGGCTCCTGTAGGCAAGTATTGGCAATGAAAGCCAGAGGGTTTCGACTGATTACAAGGTCCAACTTATTTCCTGCCTCAGATATCAGAGGAACAGCCAGAGAGCAATCAAAGTCCCTTGTACGGATGCAATTTACCTGAAAGAAGGGAAAATCCATGGTGAGATAAGAGGAAAAAGAAGGAAAATATGGAGAGAGATAGGGATAAAATGAAGCAGCTGCTTCTTTGCCAAATAACCTTGCGGGCAGTAAAGGTGGCCTGCAATGGACACATAGTCCTTGATTTAGGACCACAATTGGGACAGGAATTTCCATCGCTAAGGAGCAAGGTGGTGGTTAAGTGAGTTGCGCTTAATTTTACAACCTTTTTTGCCACAGTCATTAAACAAATCACTATGATTGTTAAGTGAATCGTATGGTGCTTAAGAAAAACTGATTTCCCCCGTTGACTTTGCTTGTCGGAAGTCATCTGGGAAGGTCGCAAATGATCATGTGACCCTGGGACATTGTAACCATTGTAAATGCATGTTGGTTGCCGAGTGCCCAAAATGTAATCACATGACCATGGGGATGCTGCAATGGTCATAAGTGCAAGGACTGGTTGTAAGTCACTTTGTTTCAGCTCTGTTATAACTTTAAAGCAGGGGTCTTCAAACTCGGCCCTTTTATGACTCATGGACTTCAACTCCCAGAATTCCTCAGCCAGCATGGCTGGCTGAGGAATTCTGGGAGTTGAAGTCCATGAGTCATAAAAGGGCCGAGTTTGAAGACCCCTGCTTTAAACGGTGGCTAAAGGAATGGTGCTACCCAGCCCAAGCCAAATCATGCTCTGCTGTATTTCAAAACTGAAGGAAAATATCTATTTCCTTGTGGGGGGGAGTTTATAAGGATATGAAATGTTGTATTCTTGCATTCCCCTTAACCTCCAGACAAGAATTTCAGAGCCAAATGGGAATCCTATCACATCCCTTATCAGGCAGCCTTACTCCCAAAATATACTGGCCACGTTAGTTTTTCAGGTATGAAAAGCTGACCTGTAAACTTTTGTAACCCAAGAGAGAAGGGGACTGTTTAAATGTTGAGGATTTTGGAGTTTTTCCCCTTGGAGAGCTTCTTCTCCCTTTTACTTTCTCTATAACAGGCACAACGGGAATTGTGACATGTAGTACAATATGGACGATCACCAATAGTGTTGGGAACACTTTTGCAGTGCTACAGGGACAACCAGCACAAACCGGTAACAGCAATAACTGGAGCACAAGAGCAGGAAAACCATACCAAGTGCCTCTTTCGATATTTTAGGAGGAATGGCTGAGAAACAAATGTACTCATCCCAATAAGCTGGCCTGCAGAATATCTAAGCAGGACTGCAAAGGACCCTCTGGTCCATAATGTCAGAGGTGGCCACCCTTTATTAGGGCGGTGAAATATTCTTGAGGGGGATGCTTTTCTAAAACAGGGCAGGCCTTTCAGGGCTATGGAATTGCAGCTAGTTATGTTGGGACATCCCTGCAATGTGGTTGAGGTTGGATCTTTGAAGAGGGGTTCCAAAAGTGCATCTTCTAAATCCAAAATTCTCTTTAAAAATGAATTTCAAGAGCAGGCCTGGAAATTTTGTCCCCCAGTGTGCATGTGCCTCGAGGGCAACTGTGTGGCCCCTGGATGATTCTCTCCTGCTTTAGCACTTCTGCATTTAAGAGTAACTCCTGGAAGCTTTCTTATGTTCCACTTTGATTCCTGAACTGCTGTGTTTGATTGTACAGCATAAACAAAAGCGAAAAGAGTCTTGGGGAAAAAATAAGTCTTGGGAGACTGAAAACAAGACTATCTTCAGCAAGAAGCAGGCATGGGCCTAGATTCAGGGGCAATAGTGGAGAAACTATGGGCAGATAAGAGGGCAAAATGCATCTAATGGAAGGGGCTTTCCCTGTCGCTTATATTTCTGAAAGGGAAATAATGGCAATTTTTTTCCTACTAAATGTTTCATAATAAATTGATTTCTAAGGAAAACAAGAGGTTAACAGAACTGGCTTTTAAAGACTGAAGATCAATATACTTTCCCCATTTAAACTTTAATTCCTGGGTACTGGACAAAGGGTTCTCTATCTTCCTAGTGATTAAATAATAATGGAAAATGTTTTTCCCCTGCAGGTAAAGAAAAGATGTCAGAGAAAGGAGAGAGGCTAACTGGCAGAAAAAAACAAACAAACAATGGCCTCCTTCACCTTCTCTTGCAATTGGACTAAATACAGGTAGTCCTCGATTTACAACAGTTCATTTAGTGACCATTCAAAGTGACTTATGACTGTTTTTTACACTTATGACCGTCGCAGCATCCCCATGGTCATGTGATCAAAATTCAGATGCTTGGCCACTGGTTCATATTTATGACGGTTGCAGCATTCCAGGGTCGTGTGATTTCCTTTTTCAACCTTCTGACAAGCAAAGTCAAGGGGGAAACCAGATTCCCTTAACAACCGTGTTTCTAGAGCCATCGTAGCGCAGTGGTTAGAGTACATTATTGCTAATTCTGCTGACAGCCAGAAGTTCGAATCTCACCAGGTTCATGGTTGGCTCAGCCTTCCATCCTTCTGAGGTCGGTAAAATGAGGACCCAGATTGTTGGGGGCGACAGGCTGACTCTGTAAACTGCTTAGAGAAGGCTGTACATAAGTCTATGTGCTACTGCTATTGCTACTAACTTAACGACTGCAACGATTCACTCAAAAACTCTTGGCGAAAAAGGTCATAAAACTCCATTCACAATTTTCTCAACAACATAAATTTTGGGGCTCAATTGTGGTCGTAAGTCAAGGACTACCTGTAGCTCATTTCTGAGACAATCAAGAAGTGTAGAAAAGAAAAATCAGTTGGCAATTCCCTTTTTATGCTTTCCCCTTCTTGCTGGTTTAAAAACAAATTCCTTCCTGTGGTAAATAACAAGGTTGGGAAAAGGTTTTCTTTGGGGCTGAGGCAGAGGGGAAAAGAAATTAGCTACAGTCATGACCCTGTTTTGCTTCTCCCTTCACCAGCTGTTTTTTAATTTCTTCTGTGCCCGAAGGGAAAGCCATCTGTCCTTCCAATCTTCCACCTCCCAGACAAATCAAAGAGATTTCTTGTTTTTTAACATGAATTTTATTTTAATTGGAATGTTTTTATTGCCTACTTGTATTTCAGTTTGCTTTTAATGTTGCTTGTTTATATAATTGCTTTTATTGAAGATTGCTTGTTCTTTCTTTTTGTTTATTGCAGTGGGCTCCTTTGGGAGGAACGGTGGAGAAGAAGACAATGACTAACAAAAATAATTAAAAATAACTATGTGGCTTTTCTGAGTATGTTGACAGGGTGGTGGAGAAGGGACAGAATTAAGGAGCAAAAGCTTAGCTGAACACTAGTGCTCTAGAACTGAGGCATAATTTTAAATTAGTGACACAAACATAGCTGCCTTCCTATGGGTGAAATTGCACAATAAAAAAAGAGAGGGAAGGTAAGCATGTTCACAGGTAGCCAAAACCCATCTAAAAACTCTTTAAGAAACCATTTTTCTTCCCCATCCTTTGCAATTGATTACCTGGAGGACTCTGTCATAAGGCTTGAGTCCACATTGGTCAGCTGGCCCACTTGGACGGATCATATTCACATAGACACCCTTTTCTAACAAGCCATCAGAGACACTGAACCCAAAGTCTTCAGTCTCGGGATCCTTGTAAATTGTCATCTATAGGAAAAGGCAACTTTCATTGGAATGATGGTAAAAATGAACTTGGGTATATAAGATGGAGATGCCGAAGAGGGAAAGTGACATTATAAAATATTCAACAACTTGGTTGTCCCAAAGGCTCTTTTTTCAAAAGGCAACTGGACTTTGTTTTTCCTTGAAGACATTTCGCTTCTCATCTAAGAAGCTTCTTCGGAACTGAAGAAGCTTCTTGGATGAGAAGTGAAACGTCTTCAAGGAAAAACAAAGTCCAGTTGCCTTTTGAAAAAAGCACTTTTGGGACAACCATGACCTGGATGACTGAGAGTCTCCATAGACATTTAACAACTTGGGCAACATGAGGTGTCCATAGTACTACTCTACCTCACTTTTCAGACCCAGAAGACTTGAATTCAAGACCTTACTCAGCCATTGCCATGGGATAATTTACTCTCTTTCAACCTGAATTAGTTAACAAGTTTGGTTAAAAAAAAAATATTAGAGGTGTAAGATGCATTATCAAGGTTTGCTACTTTCTTTTCCTTGAAGAAAAATTGGATTACAGGTAAATTAGAGCTGTAAACATGTTGTATTGCAGGAGCACTTTTAATTTTTAATTGAATCATCCCTAGAACTGTGCCCACGAACCCAGATAATACAACTTTTATCCTGCTCCAAAAGTGTAACACTATTTTATTTAGAACAATCACGAAGCCAATAGAAACCATGATTTCTAGATGGATAGAAGACATTTATGTGCAGGAACTTCAGTCATCCACACGTTAATAAAAATAATAAAGGTACATAAAGGTAATTAAGCTCCTATATTCACTTAGCTCGAGCATTTCCCAATTACTCAGCACTATCCTGGAAAGCTTTGCTGACTAGACATTCAGCCACCCAACCCCATCCGTTTTTTGCAGAGATTTCAAAACTGCATCACTCAGTAACACAAGTCATTCTGAAAGATACAAAGTCTGTGATTGGCTTTGATTCATTAAGAGTGGATAATCTTTGACTGTGTTATCATAAATTATCCTCAATGCTGAGATCCCCAATATGTCCTGGACCCTTCCTTAACCACTCACCTTTTAACATTCTTTAGATACCATTATTTATTTATTTTTGTTAATGGGAGGTTGTCATATTTCAAAACAAGGTACCAGTATCATGATTATCCCTAAGAATTCCTTTAGTTCCATATGTGTTCAGATTTATTCTTTTAAAAGAAGGAGGGTATTCACAACAACCCAGTGCATTTCAGTATTTGTGTTGTGCTTTTATCTCAAAAGATAAATTGAGCTGAAAAAAAGTAAAGGACACCTTTGGGGGGGGGGAGGGGAGAAGGAAAAAGATCAGAGTTGGAATAAAGAACTTCTTCGCCAGTTTGTCTTATGGTGAACGGATGTTTGGGACTGATCTCTCCCAACACGAGAGCCATGTTAATGGCCAAGCTACCTTGTGATAGGTCTTCTGCTGTGTTCCAAATTCTAAATGTGCTCTTTGTTCCTAAAAACTGAAAAGTGGACAACCCTTTGGTGTCAAAATTGGTATCATTAGCCATGCTATGTTCAGGTTTTGAGAAGGGAGAAGGAACCTTGATAAGATACCTTCAGATGATCTTTCTCTGTGATTGGAACTTCCTGTCCTCTTCATATGGTCCCCTGCTACCTGCCACAATGCACCACCGCTCAAATATACATATTGGGAATTTTAACCAAAAAAACTATTCATCCCAGAGCTAGAAAGAGAATTTGGCTATGGAAAAGGTAAAGAAGCAATCAGAAATGTACAACCAATATGGGCAGTTATGAAAAGAGAGTTATTAATTACACTTTTATTAGTTATACTACATTTGGGTAACTCTGTGGTGCTCACTGGAGATGAGGAAAGACTTAGGTGAGATGAAAAAGAAGGCAAGAAAGGAGACAGATTTCTAATTAGGGAGGCGAAAGAGAATGAAAAGTACACATCACCTTGGGCCAAAGAGGCAGGAGAAAGCTGTTTGATGGTCAGACAGGAAACAGAATGAGAGAAGGAAGTAAGGTTAAAAAAATGCTATTGTTTTCAAAACCTGACTATAGGTTGAATTAGGGTGAAGGATATTTTGTAATAGGGATGTAGAGTTGGTTTTTTTTATTGGAATGCCAATAAAGTTAATGGACACGTTAATGATCAATACTCACTGAGTGAAGTCACTTGGGTTTTAGCCAACATGCTGTATCTTATCTATGAAAAGATTGGAAAAAGGTTATGACAGAGTGGATATTCGATGGCCAGTTGAGGCGATAAAAGTTCCTTTACCTGCCTCTTCTCTCCTTCCAATCCTCTTATAAGGCACTAAGCTTGGCGGAAGCAATGAAACTACCTTGCTGAACAAGGGATGTATATTTTGAGAACTGCCTGGTTGAAGGAACTCTCAGGGCAGAAAATAAAAATATAACTACCTACTAATTTTGTAAAGTTTTTTTTTAAAAAAAGGAAAAATAAAATTGTTCAAAAGAGTTATGATTTTATTTTCTCCATAAGGGCATTTAGTACAAAAATGTAGAATTTCTATTATTAATGAAAACAGCATATATCTATATTGCAATCAGGTATGCTAATGGAAGCCTTAAATATTACAGCCTTAAAGTTGCTATTTTTCCATTCAGTGAATAGTTGTGTTTCTCTTAAATCTGGCGTATATTCCAAAAGTCTTCAATTAAAATTAATTTCAGGAAGGCGTTCCTGAACTAATTTCCAGAAGTGGTGAATGCTCCAACACTGGAAGTTTTTAAGAAGAGACTGGACAGCCATTTGTCTGAAATGGTATAGGGTTTCCTGATTGAGCAGGGGGTTGGACTAGATGACCTCCAAGGTCCTTTCCAACATCATCATCATCATCATCATCATCATTATTATTATTATTATTATTATTATTATTATTATTATTATTATTATTATTATTATTAGGCAGGGGCAAGAATTCCTTTAGAAGTCAGAGGCTTTGGATGGCAACAGTTTTGCAGAGCATTTGCAAAAGTAATCCATTACATTTTTATTAGCAAACTAGCTAAGTTGGGTTAGGTGGACAGTTAGCTTTTAAGTATATGACAATTAAGTTGACACTTGGCTCAAAATTCATTAAGTGTTCCTCATCAAATTGATGTCAAATGGGATTCAGTCCTAGGCCTTGTACTATTTACCAGGGAGGTAGGGAGGTGTGAATATGTATATATGTATTTTATTTTATTTTATTTTTCTGAAAGGATTGTTGATGAGATAGAAGGGCTCCTTAAAGAACACTTGTTATCAAATTATCAAATAACACCAAACTGGTAGGATAGCTAATATCTTAGAAGATAAGAAAAAGAACTTAAGAGCAATCTTGATCCTAGAGAAGAGGCTAAAATTAACAGAATGAAATTCAATAGAGAAAAATGCAACGTTCTTTAAAGAGAAATCAAATGCATAGGTAGGATGGAGAATATCTAGCTTGAAAACAGCACATAAAAATAGTGGAATAATGGTTGATTGAAAATGGAATTAAGTAGCAGCAGTGATGTGGCTGACAAAAAGAGAAATTCAATTTTAAATGTTATAGAAGTTCAATTTCCAAATTGTGAGAATTGCTCCACTTTATCCTCCTTTAATCCAATCTCACCTCCAACAATGTCTTCTCCTGGGCACAGCTTTTAAGGATTCAGAGAAACTGGTAGTTTATAGAAGGACACTGAAGATCATCAGTGGGCTAAAAATAACATATTTTGAAGAAAGAGTGAAGGAATTGGGAATGTTTAGCCCACCAGGAGGGATATGGTAGTATTATTTAAATATCTGAAAGAAGGACATACCAAGTTGAGACTTGGATAATGGATCCAAGCTAAAGGAAGATAATTTCTTACAGAATATTAAGGAAAAAAACTTGCTAAAAATAGTAACAATTTGTTGGTAGAATTAAATACCCAGTGGCCTCTTATTCATTGAATGTTTATAAGTGGAGATTTATCAGCTTCTTGTTGTGGATGCCTTGAGCTGAGCAAGGAGTTTTGACTTAAGGACTAATTGCACCATTTTAACTTGAACCGAAACAAAATGCCAGGATTAGTCTCCACATTTACTGTAAATAAAACCACCTGTATTTCTTAATTTCTCAATACAATATCATGGCTTCTGCTGGGTTTTTAACCCCTATGAAAAACAACTGGAAAACTAAGAGGTCTGGAAAAGGAGTATAAGGCAGATTTCACATCTTAGAAGGCCCACTGAGACATATTCATTGAAGTAGTAAAATAAAAGCAAAGATGGGGGAATTAGGATTGTTTTCTAATAACTGTCCATAATAATAAGAGACCCCAAGTATGGTTAGTTTTAGTTTTAAGAAGTAAAATAAAAAAGCAAATAGGAATGATCCAGTTTAAAACAGGTTGCCTCAGCTTGCTCTCAAATGAACCCTTGACTATGTAAATAAAGCGCTTGATTTTTAACTAAATCTTGAAGTAGTTCCAGTAACCAAAAGTCTTGTGGGAAAGGCTGGCGCCAGAGTAAATATTCCCATGCAAGAGGTTAATGGTTTACATGTCATTAGATATCTCTGATAACCACAGAATTTGTATTTTGAACCTCCAGTTTTTCAGAATGATAAACACAAGAAAAGGAAAACATCATTGTGAGTCCAGTACAGAGGTCCTCACCCAGTCTCTGGCTGCCACCAATAAAATGATATTTGGACAATTATGAAAAATATGGTAGACGTTCTCTTCTTAAGCCAGGCATGTGGGGAACTCCATTCTTCTAATACTAGTGGCTCATAAAAGCTGCTTCTCTTGTCATTGGAGGACTGCCTTATACTTGGTCAGTAGCGACTTTCCATGGTTTTACACAGCTTCTCTGGAGATGGAGGAGCTAACCTTAGCACATCTCACTGAGCTGTTATCTAAGTCAGCATTGTTTTAAGGAATTGGAAGGAGAGACTGAATCCTCATAGGAGATATACTTGATGCTATTGGTTCAGTGGAATATTCCACTTCCTACTACCCTGTTCCCCTGAAAGTAAGGCCTACCCTGAAAATAAGTCATAGCTTGCTTTTTGAGGGTGGGTCTAATATAAGCCCTACCCCAAAAATAAGTCTTAGTTTTGGGGCGAGGCACACCTAAAAATCAAGCTAGGGTGGGGGTGGGGGTGTATGGATCTGCCCCATGAGCTCTACACCCACTTAGCTTGCAGCCAGGCCTCTCCTCGCCGGCCCACTTCTTCTGAGGCATCTTCTGCAGCCAGCCTGCATTTCGCAGTCAGAGGCCTTTCCAAGAAGGCCAATGCAGCCAAGAATCGAGCTATGGATTCAATCCATAGCTCGGTTCTGCAAGAGATCTGCAGCTGAGGACTGAGCTATGGACTGAATCCATAGCTCGGTACTTGTCTGCAGAGGCCTTCCGGAAAGGCTTGACTGCAAAATGCAGTCTGGAATGCAGCTGCAGCATGAAGCTGCTCCTTCGGCCCAAGAAGAAGTGAGCCGGCTGGGTAGGGCTGACAGTGCCAGAGGGGAGTAAGACATCCCCCATAAGTAAGACCTGGTGCCTCTTTTGGAGGCAAAAAAAAAATAAATAAGACCCATACTTATTTTTGGGTAAACATGGGTATTTGGTCCTCAAACACAGTGAAGCAGTCAGTGAAGCAACCACTGTATTTTCTTTAATTATTTTTTTAAAAAATAAAATAAAATACAAGGGTCATGAGAGATTATCCCACAGATGCCAAACTTACTATGAAACCATTATTCAGAATGCACATGTGCAAGACACACACCTTATGCAGCTCAAGAGGAGTCGGAGACATGATTTCTTGAATCTCATCCTTTATCGTCTTTATCTCCAAATCCTTGTCATTCTTAGTAGGGGTCACATTGTTGTTGCTCTGCACTTCACCTGAGCTCTTGGGGTTGCTCTTCCTTGCTGGGCTCAGTCCTGACTGGTTCACAGAGTTCCTGGGCAATTTCCCCCCATTGAGGCTCAGATTATGTACACTGCCAGCCATGATGGATGCCTATAGAAAACAAAAGCAAACAAAGAAAAACAATAGAATGGGATCAGCCATATACAAGAAAAAGGAAGACTTCCGGTTCCGGTTCGCAGCATTCCTAGTCACACGGGGAGACTCGTCTCCTCGTTGGCTAGTTTTCCCTCCGCTGGTAGACCCTTATGCGGGTCGAAAGTCACCCTGGAGGGTGCGACTTCTGTCAAGGAGGCTTTGATTGGCTGCGGAGGAGCGGCGGCTCCTCCAGCTGTCCACGCTATCTCTGAGGGCCGACAGAGAAGAAGATCGGCCAATAAAACGCCCGATCACCCTGCTGCTTCAAACCGCAAGTCAAAGAACATCTAAGCTGTAAGAACCCCCATGGTGACTCCGGGTGAGACTTTTCCTTGCTACTCTCTCTACTCTATTTTGTTTTTTGTGCCTGTAAGAGGCTTGTTGGAATTATTTCCCTGGCTTGAAAAAGCAGCTTCTACGTGTTTGGGAAGAAAGGCGTTGTATAAAAATAGAACAAAATTTTAAAGACTATATTTTATTTCCATATTTGGGGGGGTACAGAAATTTTTTTTCTCTTTCTAAGAACTGTACTATCATCTTATGCTGGAATATTATTTCTTTCTTCACATTATACTTTAAAAGATAGAAAAAAGGAAATGGTGTCTGGAAAAGATCTTTTTTTAACCTACTGAGGACATCTAGTGGCGAAAACTTAATACTGCAACTTCTGGTTACTCTTTGAAGATGGAATAGACCTGACCTTCAAATTATTTTTGAAGAGAAAAGATAAGCTGTGCAGCTGTGGGAATTGTGGGGGTGGACACTGCCTAACTTTTATTAAATATAGCCTCCACAAAAAAAAAGAAAAAAGAGACTCTTTTTAATTACTATCAAAATGGAGAAACCTCAGTTACAATTAAACTGTAAACTTATATTGGAAAAGATCTATGAGGCTACTGCAGAAATATGTGCTACAATGAAAGAGTTTACTACAGAATTAAGATCCAGAAATCTTACTTCAAACATACAAACTGATGTCCACACTACATCTGACTATTCTATAAATCAAAATATACTAGAAGAGGAATCAACAGAGATAAAAGAGGAACTTATTCTATCCTATAAATGTTCCATCTGTAACTTTGAGGAACAGAAGAAGCAAAGATTGATATTTGAAACTACAAAGCAACAATGCTTTAAGGATGAGAGAAATAGATGTCTAATGCAGAGGATGGGATTCCTATCCTTTCAAAGGCCACTGCAAGCAACAAAAAAAGATCTACTGGTTGAAAGGGAAGCTTGGTTATGGAAACCTGCCTGTCACAGAAAAAAAAACCAGAATCAGACTGAAAAGAGAAATTTAAAATGGTGTAATAGATTAAAAGGCAATGTTGGATTTATGGACTGTTTTAAGGATTAAGATTTAGAGTTAGAAGTAAGAAAAAAATATATAGGAGGGTGATTATTAGAATAGATATTTTAAATAGATTAAGAATGTACCTTTGAGAATAATAGATTTATTTTGATGAAAATTATTATGTATTAGAATTGAAAAAAATGTTGACTTTTTAGATTTGGATGGTTTCAATAATTAACTGAGTGTTTTAAATTAGTAAGATGACCTTTCTGTATGATAACATTGATGTGATAAGACATGATAAACAATTGGATGAAATTTGAATTTTGTTTAATGAATTGAAATGATTTAAGGTTTAACATTATTCTGTTATCTTAAAGAGATTGATTGATTGTGGGATTATATATGTATAGGGTAGATTAATATTTTATTTTAATTAGGATATCTATTGTGTAGTGGAAGAAGAAATAAATGAGATTGGTGATAAAATGAGGGATGTGAGAGATTAAGAATTAGAATATATCTGGAAGGGATACCTGAATTGATAACTTGTTGATTTAAAGTTAAATTTGATTATGGTAATTGTAAACTGACAAAGTTTTAAAACAGGTTTAGCAGTAATAGAAATTTAAATTAGAAATGGAATATTTTAAATGTATTATGCCAGTGGTTCTCAACCTTTTTAATGCCGCGACCCCCAACCAGTCGTAAGTCGAGGACTATTTCCCTGCCCGGGAGCACTGCGCATGCATGGTGCCGCCCCCTGCATCGGCCGAGGCGTAGCTGGCGAGGCCGACCACCGGCTGGGCCACCAGCTGGCCCAGCCCAAGGGAGGTAAGGTACCCGCCAGGCGCCAGGCGCACCAGCAACCCTCCCTGCGCCCGCCGGCCTCCCACCTCCCACCCCTGGCCCTCTTTTACTTACATTTTTAGTAGTTGCTTAGCAGGGAGGGGTGGAAACTTCCAGACAGCTCGCCTTCGCTGCAGACAACTTGCAGCACCATTTGCAGACTGGGACTTTTGGCGGGCTCAGCAGGGCAGAGACAGCCTGGACAATTCCTATTGGCTTTTGAAAGCCAATAGAATTAGACTCTATTCAAGAGAGTCTATTCTGTTGGCTTTCAAAAGCCAATAGAATAAGAGGGAGTAGCACAGCTAAGGAAAAGGGGGGGAATGGCGGACTGCGTTGTTTGGTGACCCCCGTGAAATGATTGTTCGACCCCAAATGGGGTCACGACCCACAGGTTGAGAACCGCTGTATTATGCTATTTGAGGGAAATAGAGAGGGGACAGTGAATGTATTGAGTTGAATTGTTTATATATGTTTTGACTTTTGAATGTTTGATTACCCAAACACCACGGTGTGTCCTGAGTACCTTTTCTTAAGAATTAAAAAAAAAATAAAATGTGTTTAAAAAAAAAGAAAGAAAAAAAAGAAAAAGGAAGACTTCAGAATTCATAGGTTGATGTGAAACGAAAATCTTCAGCACTGCAGATATTAAATTCTGCCTTTCTCCAGCAAATATCCAGAGCTCTCTTAAGGTAATCTCATATTTTGCCAACTCTTACATATACCTAGCATTCTGTCCTTCAAAAGAGAGCTAAGAAAACACTGGCAAACAAGGACATTCTGAAACATTGTAAGACACAATGGTCAATACGCTTCAGATGTATTTGCTACCTAATGGCAATTTCTGTCTCAGCTTTGTCATGTATCCACTGGCTTCTGTGACTATGTTAAATGTCCACTGGAACACACAGCCCAATGTGTGTCACAGTATGTGAAGAGACACCGTGTTGCAGTGTTCCACGTCTTGTCGCCCTGTTGGCCTTCCAAATAAATCATGAGTCATCTTTTAAGTTAAGTTTAAGAAAAAGGATAGCAAACCCAGATTTTGCCTGGGCAATGTTATGAAAGGCATGTCAAGCAGCTTGACTACAACTTTATAAAAGGTTATTCTGAATTTTGGAGAACATAGTGTTCTAAAACCTGTCTGTAAGTTTGTTGCTTTGTTTATATCTGTGGTCCTCAATGTGTGATCTGTGGCCCACTGGTGAGTCCACCTTGTGCTCTGGTCTCCACTTCCCCTGTAATCAGCTCCAGTCAACTGGCCAGCAGTCTGTTTGTTGTCTAAGTCTTGCCTTCTTCCCACATTCTATTATTATTATTACTATTATTACTATTATTATTATTATTATTATTATTATTATTATTATTATTATTATTAATCATCGCACAGTCAGCCAGATGTTCAGACTGGATTTGACATTTTGTCTACCTATCGAGTCCTTACCAAGGACCTGGGATAGGCAGATTTGGATGTTTGATGGTATTACAGATATCGTTGCAAGATGGAAGCAGTTCCTAGTAAGGCCGCCTTTTGTAATTGACTAATGGTAAATTTGTCAATGCCAATGGTGTTCAAGTGGTGTTCCAGTTGTTTTGGGATTGCGCCCAAAGCACCTATTACTATTGGGACTACCCTTGCTTACTTTTGCCACAGTCTTTCTATTTCTATTTGTAGGTCTTTGTATTTTGTTATCTTCTCCAGTTCTTTCTCGTCTATTCTGCTGTCTCCAGGCACTGCCACATCCACTATCCAGACTTTTTTGTCTTTCTTATCGACAATTGTTAAGTCTGGGGTGTTACAGTATGTTGCAGGTGCTTATCTGTTTGAATTCTGAAGTCCCAGAGCAGTTTAATTTTATCATTTTCTATGACTTTCTCTATTTTATGATCCCACCAGTTCTTGCTTACAGGCAAATGATATTTCTTGCAGATCTTCCAATGCACCATTGTTGCTACTTTGTCATGCCGCTGCTTGTAGTCAGTCTGTGCGATCTTCTTGCAGCAGCTTACCAGGTGGTCCACTGTTTCTTCAGCTTCTTTGCATAGGAGGCACTTACTGTCTGTTGCTGTCTTCTCAATTTTGACTTTATATGCATTTGTCCTTAAGGCTTGGTCTTGTGGAGCCAGAATTAGTCCCTCTGTCTCTTTCTTCAATTTTCCTGCTCTTAGCCATTGCCAGTCTTTTTATTATCTGCTTTCCCAGCTATTTTTTTTAATGTACTGGCCATGTAGTGCTTTGTCTTCCCATGCCTCTATTCTGTTCTTCATTTGGTCTTTCTTGTAGGCCAGTTTGGTCTCTCCAGTAGTCAGTAAGCCTTCCTGATATACTAATTTCAGTACATCTTCATCACTGTCCTTCAGATATTCTTCCAAAGCCATTTTTTCTCCTTCAACCATCTGATGTACTTGCAGCATTCCACACCCACCTATTTGCCTTGGTAGACAAAGTCTGTCAATGTCACTTTGTGGATGAAGGGCATGATTCATTGTCATTATTTTTCTGGTCTTCCTATCCATTACTTTTAGTTCTGCTTGAGTCCAGTCCACTATTCCAGCTGTGTATCTAATGACTGGAATTGCCCAGGTGTTGATTGCCTTTATGGTATTTCCTCCATTGAGTTTGGACTTTAAGATTTTCTTCACTCTCTTGATGTATTCACCTCTAATCTTTTTCTTGACTTCAGTGTGCTTGATGTTGTCAGCTTGAAGGATACCCAAGTATTTGTAGTAATCTTCCCCATCCAGACTCTTAATGTTATTTTCGTGGGGCATATTATTATTATTATTATTATTATTATTATTCTAAGAAAAGAATCAAAGGAAAGTCATAGTGAACTCTGTGTCACTATGAGGAAGACAAGAACTGCTTAGCAATAACAGAAAACCAGTTATTCTAAGGCCAACGAGTAACAGGAAGTGGTTTAGATGCGTACATGTCCGAAAATAACTGAACAGCAAATTCAGTTGAAAAAAGGAAGCATGTACTCAGAGATAATGCTCATGAATAGTGTATGAAATGCTGAAGGAAATAACAACAAGGAGAATGGAGTCAAAGAGTTCAACACAAGACTTCTGATCCAGACTGTCTACCGGCTGCTACACTATCTTCCTTGACTTCACATCAAAGTCTGGCCAGTCTTGTTTGGGATGGTATGTATGTTTCTGTGCATGAGGGAGAAAGTGGGAATTATTAAAACTGCAAAAATAAACCAAATATTTTTGTTGCTTATTTCTTGCATTTCATATCTACTGTTGTCCCCCAAACTTTGTGGCATTGGTCCTAGATGCAACTGTCCCTATATTTTGATATGGAAAGAAAGAATGCTTAGCATAGTCTTCTGGAATTCTTTGCTATTGCCAGTTCCTTGGATGACATAAAAATCTCCAGGGCAACCCTTCTCAATTTCCATTAAGAGATTTCTCTCTGTGGAGCTCACAGATCGGTAGCAGACACTCTGTGGGGCAGTTTACATGGAGTCCTTGAAGCGGTATCACTAAAGGAAGGGTAAGAAACTGCAATATTGCCAATCTGCCTGTTTTTTACAAAGCAATAGATTAGTGATGGTGTCTGCTCTTTCTAGTTTACACAAGCAATTTTAAAATGTCTGTAGGGATTTTTTTTGGTTCCTGTCGCTTATCATGCTGGATTGCAGTTAGCCATTTGCAAAAAGGGATGCTTTTGAAAACCGGTTCACTAAAGTGTTCAAATGATCATAAATATAGCATTGTGAGTACTAAAATACAGGAAACTGACAATACGAATAAATCTTCAGCGCCATTACAAATATTAAGTCTACCTTGAGTTAAATACAACTGTGATCTCACACAAGCAAGCCAAAACCAAATGTATAAATAGGAAATGCAGTGATGAACATCCCAAATGGCCATTTTATTTGCCCCTTTTCTTCTGTGTCCTGTTATTATATGGCAAGTGGCACATAAAGTAAATCAGTGGGCAAATCAATACCTGGAGGGAGGAGGTTGTTGTTGTTGTTTTATTTTGTTTTATAAAATTTAGCTTTAAGAAAACTCTTAAAAATAGAGGGGATGGGAAGATGTACCCAAAGATACCCACAAGGCACCCATAATAATTTTTTCATTTACTTAGAAAGGTGTCATGTTCCAAACAAGTCCCATGCTCTTCAAGCCAAAAAACATTGGAAGGACTACTTTGCACTCAGAAACCAAGCATACCCTACAAGTTACTTGAGACCTTAATTTGAAGGGAAACACAAACTGTTTGGGCCACTACGCAGAGTATAGGGAGTCCTCGACTTATGACCAGAATTGAGCCCCAAAATTTCTGTTGCTAAGTGAGATAGTTGTTAAGAGAATTTTGCCCCATTTTACAACCTGGTTTGCCATAGTTGTCAAGTGAATCCCTGCAGTTGTTAAGTTAGTAACACAGTTGTAAATGAATCTGGCTTCCCCATTGACTTTGCTGGTCAGAAGGTGATCATGTGACCCTGGGACACTGCAACCGTCATAAATTTGAGTCAGTCACCAAGCGTCTGAATTTTGATCACGTGACCCTGGGGAAGTCACTTTTTTCTAGTGCCATTGTAATTTTGAATGGTCACTAAGTGATCTTTTGTAAATTGAGGACTACTTTACCTGTAAAGATAGTCCAGGTTGTCCCTAGCTTTGCTCTCTGCTCTCTACACCATGGATTGAGACACACTTACAAGCACAAAGGGGAAAACGTGGTAGGCACAGCAGTGCTGCTAGGCATGCCCGCTTTCGAAAAGTCATTACCTCAATCTCCCTCAAAAGTTCAGATTGGCCGCATGTTTCCAAGTCCTCCAAAGCTTCTCCAAAAACGCGCCAAAAATTTTCTTCATGTGGCATCTCAAGGCCATTTTGGCGGGTGGGATATCTGTTGTAACGTAGGAACCAAAGATTGTCAGCACTCTTCTGGAGCAGGAGGGAAGCTTCAAGGCTACAGCAAGTGGCTCGCCAGTAAAAGCAGAGACTTGGCAGAGTCTTCATATACAAAAGCAAACAACATGAATTTTTCAGGCAAGAAAGAGTCCAAACACAGAACCTCCATGCACTTTCACTAACAGGGCAAAAGTCCTTCAAAAGGAAGAATTAAACTGGCGTAGCAATGTCAAGTTCAAGAGGGTAAATTAAGAAGTGCCTGTAGGAAGATTGTAGGTTTAGGAAGACGTGTTTTTTTTTTTTTTTGTGAAATAGAGAAGTAAAAGAAAAAATGCATGATGGGTAAACCAGGAGCCTCAGAGACTGTTAGTACAAAGGCGGATGGGACAAAATTCAGATCTGAGACACAGAACACCTGAGAAGAGAGAGAAAAACACAGAGGGTAACAGACATGGTGAGAAAATGGTAAATACATCAGGTTTCTAGGGGAGCATATAATGTAAAAAAGATGTATATAGAAATGATTTTTCCCTTGATTAGGCAAGCAATTAAATACAGGTACAACCACAACTGAGCACAAAATTTCTGTTCCTAAATGAGACAGTTGTTAAGTAAATTTTGCCCCATTTTATGACCTTTCTTGTCACAGCGAATCACTGAGGTTGTTTAGGTAGTAACAGGGCTGTTAAGTGAATCTGGTTTCCCAAAGTCAGTGGGGAAACTGCAACCCTCGTAAATATGAGTCAGTTGCCAAGACGGTTTAATTTTGATCACGTGATCATGGGGATGCTGCAATGTCATAAGTGTGAAAAACGGTCATGTCACTTTTTTCGGTTCCGTTGTGACTTCATACGGTCACTAAATGAACTTATTGTAAGTCGAGGACTACCTGTAACTAGCACGACTTCATACAGAAGACAGAGCCGGGCAGGTATATAAAAACCAACATAGGTTTCATTTCTTATGTTCATTGTTCAGGATTTTTATTTCCAACAGTTTATAACTCAAAACTATGGTGAAAAGCATATTCTGCTAGAGCAGAAAGAGTTATGCTTATTGTTAACCATTCCTCTTCAAAAAAAGATGGCTAAATCAGCAACCCCAGTCCAATCATCTGATGTAACTTTCCCATGTGCATTCTCACTGGTGTTTGGGCTGTAGCTCCCAGAATTCCTAGCCATCATGCTCAATGGCTGGTTGGGCAATTCTGGGAGTTGTAGTTCACAAAACCAGTTGACACCAGGTTGAAGGAAGCAGCTTAAATAAATAGACCCAGCTAGGATATAGAATAACCAAGAAGGGCTAAGAACTGCCGTGTTTTCCCGAAAGTAAGGCCTACCCTGAAAATAAGCCCTAGTTTGATTTATGGGGGTGGGCCTAATATAAACCCTACCCCAAAAATAAGCCTTAGTTTTGGGGCAAGACACACACCTAAAAATGAAGCGAGGGGGGTGGATCTACCCCACGCACCCCATACCCATTTAGCTTGCAGCCAGGCCTCTCCTCAACAGCCCACTTCTTATGTGGTGTCTTCTGCAGCCAAGCCTGCATTTCTCAGTCATAGGCCTTTCCAGAAGGCCTGTGCAGCTGAGAACAGAGTTATGGATTCAGTCCATAGCTCGGTTCTGCAAGACCTCTGCAGCTGAGGACCGAGCTATGGATTGAATCCATAGCTCGGTCCTTGGCTGCAGAAGCCTTCTGGAAAGGCCTGACTGCAAAATGCAGGCTGGAATGCAGCTGTAGCATGAAGCTGCTTCTTTGGCCCCAGAAGAAGTGGACCGACTGTCCATGCCTAAGGTGAGTAAGAAATCCCCCCAAAATAAGACCTGGTGCCTCTTTTGGAGGCAAAATAATAATAATAATGATAATAATGATAATAATAATAATAATAATAATAATAATAATAATAATAATAATAATAATAATAATAATAATAATATCTGGGGAAACATGGTATCAAGGGCAAACAGACCCATGATTAGGCTAAAATGTGTTTTAAGATACTCTGTTCTGTTGAGGACAATGCCACTCCCAATATGTAAAAGAGCTACAATAATTCCTCTCAGATTCAGTTACACTGTAATATAGCAAAATATAAAGCTGAAACAGAGCAAACAAAGAGAACCAGACTTAATTCTTGAGGATTGAAAATTAAGTGGCAGAGCTTTTTCTTTGGGAAAGAAAGAAGATCCAGCCATTCCCAAATTGTATTACAACATTTTACATTTTACTCTCTTCTTTCTAAAAGATAAGAGGCTGCCATTTCCTCTCAAGTAGAAAGAAAGAAGAAGAAGGTCTTACATTTAGGAGGAATGGTGCCAAAGAAAGCAGAATTTTTTTCTGCAACCCTGACATGAGATGAACTGGAATTCAGTGCCAGGAAAAGAAAGGGTAAACAAACAATTTTTGCTTTAGTCAGTTTTCTAAGTCAGAAAACCAGACAGCAAGCCCTGGTATTTTTCCTCCAAGAAACTCCACACCAGGTTTAGGTGTCACTTCTTAGTTTTGAAAGGGAAAACAGGAATTACAAATGAACTAAAGTTATGAAATGGTTTTGGAAATCCATGCCAAGGGAATGATTATCATTTTAATGGTTTAACACTACAAAAAACTGTGACACAAATAGACAGAATGCTGAACTGAGATTATTTTTTTAAAAAATGTATGCCACTGCCTTCTGTTGTTCTTGTAACAGCCTCATCTCAATTGCTTCCTCCCACCACCCTCCAATACTTAGTTATGGAGTTCTTTTGTCTCAGACTGCCTTTGTTTTCATGTCCATCCACCGTGGAAGTCACTGTTGGCATTTCAAAATTCCACCTCAAAGATTTATGATCCAAACAATTTGAGGCCCCTTGGCTGAAGACCATTCTCAGATGGAGTATGCCTGAGATATCAAACAAAACCAATTCTATCTCCCTGGCAGCTTCAAGCAATTGAACCAAAAACACTTGAAAATTGGACAAGAATAAAACTGAGTAGCATAGATTAAACTCGATTCTAGAAGTCTCTCTTCTGTTGTAAATAGCACTGCAGTTGACAGGGATGACTAGAAGTTAGCTTTCAGTACCGGTGTTCGGTTCTAAGCATAATACATTTTCCTTACACAAACAAACAAGCAGGAAATTTTAACATATAACCATGCAATAATTTTCACACTGGGCTAAGGATGTGGTTAGAAAAGCTAAGGAGGGGGTCATGACAATTTGACCCCATTTTTTCTATGTGACACATACAAAAAGAACAGGTGGAGCTTTAATCCCATTGTTGTGGCTGCCATCTTGACTTTTTCAACCATACCTGGCAGACACCCTTGCAGCTGGCCACTAGAATCTTGTTGCTCCAAGATCAGATGTAGAACACTGAATAACAGAGTATCATTATCAAAGCAATACGCCAGAAAGGCAACTGGAACATTGAAAGGAGGCCAAATGTTGAGGTCAGAACATCAAGTGCATGTTATTCCACACAAACCGGAGTGAAGACAACAGGGAGGCAAATGACAAAAGCAGCATCTGTCTCCTTTGGACATGCATTATTACACTGCATACACATATATAAAAAAAACAAGCTTGCATCATGAAGATAAGATGCTGCTTTCATCATTTTGCCAAAATGAATGGATTCTGAGGATGCTTCTGCTGCTGTACCACTTGCAGCCTCCATTATGTTCACAAAACACAAGTGCAAGCTTAGTTCTATATGATATATTCCATTTTCAGGAAACTAGAAGTAGATCCAAACACTTTAAAGATAAATTCACTGTACTGCTGATTATCATATTGTGGAGGTAAAAACATTCAAATTGATAGAAATCCACAAATGTAAGAATGTAATGAAATTCTGATCGGCATGAACAATAGAGGTCCTATTTGGGAGGCATTATGCAGCTTCTTATAGTAATCGTTGAACTGCTTTACCCACAGGGATCATTAGACGTCACCTTTTGGGGGAAAATAACTTTACACAGCATTGCATATTTGAAAAAAGCCAATCCAGTTGGTATGCAAATGTATTAATAAAAATCTGTTGGTGCCCCTAACAGCATATGCCTCCCAGGGCATATAGTATATGGAGGTTCTTGAAAGTAGAATGCAGTCATTCCCTTGGAAGCAAATTTCCATCCTTTCATGAAAATTACTGGATTCTGAATGGTTAATTCCTTCTCACTTAATTCATGCATTTCTGAAACTCTGCACCCTGAAATGCATGGGCATTGTGAAAGCACAAAGATGATGAATGTTTGATTAAGACAAGGATGTTTCATCCTCCTGCACAATTGCCATGTACATAGCACAACATTTCATTGATGTTTCCTATCAACTTTTAAGTCAGCTAAGCCACTGTTTTTAAATGCTTTAATAATCATTTGTGCTGACAATGGGAATTGGAGTTTGGAAAAAGAAGAGGCTCGTTTAAAAGCCCATTCCACTGCAATGAATCATTTAAATTACACTTAAAACAAGCATGCCTGAATGTTTGATTCTTGCAATTGATAGCAATATACATTCATTTCTCCCGTCCTTCCCCAAAAGAGCCGGACATACCTGCTTGGCTTGTCCCAGTCTTCCTCACTGAAATTGCCCTGTGTAAAAGGGTAGCTCTTCCTGGAGTCTCCAGGAGGGGTGCTGCTTTGCTGCCTGCTGGATCTCCATTCATGGGGATGAAGTGCAATGCCCATAGCCTGAGGCAAGTAGGTACCTACTGGAATTGGGGAAGCAGAGAAGATAACAAGAAGAGGAAGGAGATTATTTGGTTGCTATTGCTGAGAAAATTATGCTGGATGAGAAGTCCATTGGTGTGTTTTCATTCATGGAACTGCTTCTGGTCAGCAAAACTGGGAATGAAGTGTGGGATTGATCTGGACAGTACAAAAAGCTCCTCTTGTCTCTTAAAGAAATGTTAGATATGTTGGATAGCTGTGAAAGTGAAGAAATGTTCCAGCCAAGTCACACTGGACTTTCTCCAGTGAAGCATCTAGAGCAGGCATGTGAAACTCGCGACATCACGTGACCTCACGTGACGTATCGGAGCTTTTTCGCCATTGCTGGCAATGGTGTGGGCGTGGCTCCGGTATGATGAAGCCAGCCTGTGGGCTGGCAGTTTGACACCCCTGATCTAGAAGATCATAGGGTTGGCCTCCTACGAGTCCCGTCTGTTAAACAATGCCATCTGGCGGGACCTAGGGCAAGGGCCTTCTCCGTTGCTGCCCCAGCCCTCTGGAACCAGCTTCCCTCAGAGGTTCGTACTCCTTCCTCCCTCCTAGCTTTCCGGAAAGTGCTGAAGACACATCTATGCCGACAGGCTTGGGGCATATGAGCTGTGCTCTGCCCCTTGGCCCTAAGAGTGTCCCGCCATCTGTGGCTGTGAATTGATTGTGTTTGTATGTGGTATGAGTGGGGCTAATTTTTAAAATTGTTGTTGTATTTTGTTGTGAGCCGCCCTGGGTCTTCCGAGAAAGGCGGCATATAAATGTGAATATTAAATTAATTAATAATATCAAAGTGATTAAAATCCTGCTCTGCTAATCAACAGACTTCCTGTATCAATTACTATTGTCCACCTTGTTGTAATCTTATATTGCCTTAAAAGCTTTCAATAACGAGATGGGAATCTGACCCTTTTGCCACTAACCATACTAGTTGAGACTGTGGGTGGGTGGGGGAGTGGTCTACATCATACTTGCCTTAAAAAAGCTGTGCCTTTTTCTGAGTTCATACGATAGTCACCCAATGTCAAGAAAATAAGTGAAAGAAGGAAGCACTAATGCCCACTTTAAAATAATATCCATCCCTCGGTTCAATAATTCATCCAAGATTGTTCTAAAGGGTCAGAAAGTGATGGGAGGGTGGGAGATGATGAAATAACTAGCTAGTCAATCAGACAATTTCCTATTGAATAATAATAATAATAAAATTGGAAGGGACCTTGGAGGTCATCAAGTTCAAAACTTAAGTGAACTGATTTATTTAAGTATTCATCATTGCTAAAGAATGGATTTATTACTACCGGAAAGGTTTCAAGGAAACTTTCTCAAGATTGGAATGCAAAACTGGGGGGGAAAAATGTGTGGATTTGGATGAATGAGAGACCAGAGACTCAAGATGATAATGAAAAAACAGGGAAGGAAAGTAGAGGGAGCACAAAAACAGAACGATGTTTTAGGCTAGTGAATGTTAGAAAGTTGTTTACAGAGGGGTCTGTGGAGAGATTTTAAAAAAGTCAAGATGGTCACCATAACTGTGCAATCAAAGCTCTGCTCTTTTATGCAATTACTTCAGCCACTCCTTTGCTCATTTCTGGCAGGATTTCAAGACCACAAAATATGCTTCATATTCTTTTCCAACAGTATTTCCCAAAAAATAATTCTGTGAAGTAGGAGCTGTAAGATAGTGAAGACCCTAATGGGTTTCTATGGCTGGGAATGAACTTTTAACCTTCAGTTTGGGATCATTATATCCCATGTCCCAACCACATCACCTTGATCAGTTTTCTTTGGCAATTGGCTTGAAATGACTGGAGGAATGCCATCCAGAGCATTCCCAATACTTAGGATAGAGACACTGCCAAAACAATTGTTCATTCCATATACAAAGTGTATATCTTTGTAGAATCAATCATAACATCCAAGAAAACAAGAGAAATTTGTAAAATGAAATAAGTCCAGATTGAATTTAATATTGTGATTTTCAAGCTCACCACTAAATCCCCAATTCCGATAGTCAACAACGAATTCTATATCCTAAAATTATTCTGACCTTGTCAAATAGAAAAAAAAGAGAACATTTCTTATCTTCTTGTAAAAAAAAAACCCAGAAAAAAAGAGCATGCCAAATGTAGAATTCACTGTGTCATGTATTCATTATGCCTAGTATTAATATATGTTTATGTATGTATAACACATGTCTCTTGTTTTCATCATTCTCCCTCCTCCCTCCTCCATCATTCTCATTTACCATGACATTGTCATGCTAGCTGGAAACTATGAAAATTGTAGCCCAATGAAGTTGGAGAGGGCCAGGTACAGAAGACTAACCTTTGAAGGCATTCTAGTGAATGTTCTACTTGTACGTTTGTGAAGTAAATATTATATTTTGTTGAGCAACTTATTGAAATATATCCCATTGGCCAAGGCCATAGAAGAGAGTGTACACTGCTGCATGTGCAATTTTGTGTGAGGCCAGCACAAGCTGTTACTCTTGTATAAACCCTATAAGCTTAATATACTTCTTTCCAACATTACTGGGGCAAATGGTCACCATCGGTTAGAAATACAGGCATCTGATGTTTGTATGGTATTTTGATAACCTTTCTTTTAAGGTTTCAAGAGACCCACATCATAATAGTGTCCATGGTAATTACAGCAGGGATATAGTCAGTCTAGTCCTACAGACACATTGGGGTTTTTTTTTTAAAGACCCTCAAAAATCCATAACATAGTTATATAGAAATGAACTACAATAAAAGGTGTGCATTGACTTACATAGTCACACAAAGGAACAGGAAAGTCAACTTACCTTGGCTTCCATAGCCTGTGTCAATACCCGAACCATCCCAGGATTCCAAAGCACTATCCACACTAGGGATTGTGGTGGAATACACCTCGGAGAGCTTGCTAGTTTTCTGAGAGTCAGCCAGATCATCCTCAAGGTCACTAACCTCATTCATACTCCCAGATTTTTGAGGAAAAATCCCTGGAATCCAAAGAAAGATGCACGTGGAGGCACATGAGTTAGTGATATTCCACAATTTGTTTGGTGTCTTATATATTGTATACTATTATGACAATGGACTAATGTTAAGGGGACCAATCGTCCTCCTTTAAGGAGGACAGTCCTCCTTTTGTAAGTTTTGTCCTTTCTCAAAAAGTGTCCTCCTACATGTCCTCCTTTTCGATATTTGAAGACTAATCTGTAAATCTCCGTATCTGATCGATGCCAATCTGATCCATTGCGTGTGATGTGATGTATTTGTATTTGACATGACGATTCATCAAGGCTCGGTACAGTGCGGTGAGATGCGATTATGAGACGCATGCGCTGCGCACGGGAGAATTGTTTTGAGAGAGTGCACCGTGTGCAAGTGGCTTTGTTTACTTCTTACCGAAACATGACATGGCACACATGCACGCATTAGACTCACTTCTTTCCCAGTGAAATATTCAATCATACATAGGTGAGCAATAATTCACATTTTATTCATTCATTATTTATTTAATAATTTCCAAATATGTATAATTGTATTTACAAGTTTATTCGCTTATGTTATTGTTTCAGTTTTAATAATTCATTTTATTTATTCATATTTCTTCCTTCAATTTATTTGTGTCCTCTTTCTCATTGTAAAAAAGTTGGTCACATTACTAATGTGCATAAGCTTCACAGGATGTGGGCCTAATGTTGCATTTCACAGATGAAACAGGATTGCAGTAAGATCAAGGAGCTTTTTCTTTTTTTCTTAACCTTTTGGCCTCAACCTGTGTGCCATAATCGGTTAAAAATTGCACAAACAGCACTTTAGAGTTTAAGAAAATGCAGATGTCTGCTGCCAATATGACTGTCAATACATTTTTATAATTAAGTTTGAGAGAAATCAACTAGAAACTTGTTTTCCTTGTTACCTTCTGGGAGGAGGCTTCGTAGTATCCAAAGCAAAACATCCAGATTCAGTCACAGTTTTGTTCCACACAGTATTAACTTGTGAACTCTAAAGCTTCCTCCTTCCGTTATGTATTCAAGATGGACAGTGATTAATATTTATGTTACTTATATGTAAGGGTGTAGGTCTATGCATATGTTGTATATAGTTATGTTTAAATGTGTGTTATGTATGTGTACACTTTTAGAGCAAGCAACTAAATTTCATTTTTAATGTGTGCCATTGTGCCCACAGTAAAAAATGACAATAAAGGTTGTCTATCTATCTATCTATCTATCTATCTATCTATCTATCTATCTATCTATCTATCTATCTATCTATCTATCTATCTATCTACTTACTTATTTCTAATTTTTGCATTTGATGATGGTATTTCTGAACATTTAAGTTAACATCATCTGGACAATTTGTTTTTATCTTAGAACCATTTCCAAGCAAAAAGACAAATATAAATTTGTTATGAGGATGGATGAAGTTGCTTACGGTAACTCTACTGAAATGGCACTCAAAATTCCAATTTGGGATACTTCTGAAGTTACTTAAGAACACCTGATTTTAAAGAGGTGCTGTCTGAGAGTTTTTAAGAGGTGAAATGGAATTCTGTAACTTCAGCAAGACTTTGTGTTGGCCTTGTTCATTTCATGGCTGCAAATAGTTCTGGAGGGCTGCTCACCAATGCTCTGGAGATACAGGGTTCTAGATCGGACTGTCTATTAGGAGCAGATATGAAGACTAGAAGCCATGTTTTAAATAAATGTTTCTTTTCTTTTCTACTTTTTTCTTTTCTCTATTCCTTCCTTATCTATTCACTATTTTACTTTATTTCTTTTCTGAAATTTGTATTGTTGTTTTTTTTTTTAAAAAAATCTCTTTTATAAAAACTATAAGGGAGGGAGAGAGAGAGAACATGCATGCCCCAGTTTGGTGTAGCCATTAAGATATCAGGCTAGAGACCGGGAAACTGTGAGTTCTAGTCATGCCTTAGGCACAAAGCCAGCTGGGTGACCTTGGGCTTTCTCTCAGCACTAGAAAGGATGCAATGGCGAACCACTTGCCAACCACTGGAGCATTATGAAGTCAGAAAAAAGATACTCTCTACAGAATCTGACATGTGATATTTGAGCATCAGATTTGACAGGGAAGGAGGCCTGGTTCCTGACTTTTTCTACAACTCAGAAACGTTTTTGGCAATATAATGCGGGATCAAAACAGGAGTGCTTGCTAGGTTTTGGAGAAGAGAGGAAAATGTTACACCAAAAGAAAAAAACCCAATTTCTTTGGCTTTTTACATTAGAATTGAAATGCATACATGCACACTATATGCGAATGATATAGCTTAGCACGTAGTCAGCTTCTTAAAATGAGAATCTGAAGGAACTATATAATGATGACCTCAATCAGTGGATCACTGCTGCTCTGTGCATCCCCCCCCCCATTTTAAATAAATCTTTCAAGAAGCTGCTTTTTCTTTTAAATAAGTGGCCCTCTTAAAGGCTTCAGTGAGGAACAGCAGTTTTAATACTATGCAAACAAAAGATGCAGTGCATTGAGCTGTTGAACATGCATTTTGCAAAGTTCCACTAGTATTATCTCATTGATCTGAATTGTCTTTTACCACTCATCAAAATAAAAAAAATATGCATTTTCTTTATGGTTACAAAATACACGGAATGACATTACGTCTCTTCTAAAGAACATTAGAATAACTTGGCTGAGATGGGCGGCTATAGAAATTGAATAACTAAATAAATTTAAGATAAGAAAACTTGTGTGAGAGGAAAACGTTGCATTGCACTTTCTTTTAAAGGGAGTGTAGAGTTCAGAGACAGTGCAAAGTGTGAAATTCAGAAGAAAAAAAAGGCCTCTTTCTAAACTTTTCTCTGCATCCTTATGAGACAGGCATATAGGTAGTCCTTGACGTATGACCACAATTGAGCCCGAAATGTCTGTTTCTAAGTGAAACATTTGTTAAGTGAGTTTTCCCCCCCATTTTACGACCTCTCTTGTCACAGTTGTTAAGGAAATCACTGCACTTGTTAAATTAGTAACACAGTTAAGTGAATCCTAAGTCAGTTTTTTTCAGCGATGTTGTTAACTTTGAATGGTCACTAAACAAAGCGTAATAAGTCAAGGAGTACCTGTAATTCAGAGCAATATTCATTTAAATTAATTAATTAAATTAATTAGAAACTTACTTTCGGTTTGCTTTTTGATTTTTAGTGTTACTGTCTCTCCAGCCATTTGGAGCAGATGAATGGCTTCACTCAGGGGCTTCCCTTTAAGGCTGACATTATTGATAGCTAATATCCGATCTCCTATGTGGATGGCTCCAGTTCTAAGGAAAAAGTAAAGGAAACTTCAGCCTGTGATGCATGGCAGCAATTTCATTTAAAAATCCATCCATCTACCACGAATTATAAGACAGAGAATACTACGGACATCCGAAGAAAAATACAGAAAAAAAATCCATAACTATGTATAGATTTCCATCATTCATCACTACTGTGATTTATATTGGGAAGAGAAATTCTATTGTGTATATATTCTTACAATTCACATTAAGAGAATAATAACCAAGGAATGACCCAGCCACTTGATATCAAAAATGAAATTGGTCAAAATCCTATTACAAGAGTTCAGTGATCTTAACCTGAAGATTTTTTTGGGGGGTGGGGCATATCTTCAGAAGAATGTAGAATTGGATGAAATGTCAAGATCTCATAACGGTTCGGCCATTTTTTATTTTTAAAATGGCTGCAAATTGAGTTTTAGGATACTTGGGATGGGGGTAAAGGCTACTGTGACTGTAGAGCAAGGGTCTTCAAACTTGGCTCTTTTATAACTTGTGGACCTCAACTCCCAGAATTCCTCAGCCAGGCATGCTGGCTGAGGAATTCTGGGAGTTGAAGTCCACAAGTCATAAAAGGGCCAAGTCTGAAGACTCCTGCTGTAGAGGGTAAGGAAAATTGCCTTGATGGAGATATGCAAGATCCATTGCCTAGGCAATTGAAGATAGGGGTGGAAAAAGGGACCCATATGATGTTTGGAACATTCAGATCATATTCAGAAATGACTCAGGAAATCACCACCCTATTTCACTGGAGTATAAGGGGAAGACGTATATCACAATCAGACTTGCAGGATTCTTTTTATTATAGATAAACTCAATAAAGTACAATTATGATTGTATGTGGATTTCATTTTCTGCTGGGCCTGATAGTGACCTTGGAGAAGCCATCCAGAAGCCATTAAGACAACAACAGGTGCAGAACCATGTGTTGAGTCCAGAGAGGCAAAACAATACTCAAAGGGACTCATTCTGTCTCCCACTGATTCCTGTGATATTAGAGAAGGGAAGGAAAAAATACAGGCAGGCTTGTAAACGTCTATTATGATAACTTTTATCAATAAAGTATTGTTCTAGTTTCCTTCTGGAGTCAGTTTTTTAATTTGGCAGTGTTTCTCGACCTGAGCAATTTTAAGGGGTGGGAGTTGAAGTCCACCCCTCTTAAAATTGTTCAAGTTGAGAAACACTTGTCTATGGAATAGGTTTGACAGTAACTAACTCTTACAATATAGATTCCACTCACTTCTGGACAGCTTTTACTGGATAGCAGCAAGAGAAAAAAAATGTTCCCTTCCATTTGCCTTTAGATGTGTTCTCAGTCAGAAATGGAAAAAGAATAGTTAAATAACAATGGTTGCTTAGGTATATTGCATCAATCACCCACCCCCACCCCAGGATCTTTCCTCCTATATTTATGTAACACACAGGAATTTAGGTATATTTGCTGGTCTAAGACTGTAGTAAAATGGCTTTATTGGCTTAAGTATTTCCTTCTGCATTGTCTTTTATGGCTAATGATTTTTATTGAAAGCCTGTACAAACAAAAGAACACCATTTGTTTTCTGCTACAGAAAATGAAAGCTTTGTGCCCTGACACGTAATTAATATTCCAAATACTGTCTGTGGACAATTTTGTATTATATTCCAATAGTTAAAAGGTTTGGAATGGATTTTGGGGGGAGAAGGGAGTTAGTACCATACAGTACTGCATATTAATTTCATAACTAACCAATAGAGGTCACTGTGGCTCAATCAAATAGCAAAACAAAGCTATTCAACAGAGAAGTGTGTAATCAAAAACACACTTTTATTTTACCCTTACTGGGTGGTGAACTTGAAGTGAAAAGCTCAATTAATCATAAGACTTTGAAGGGAAATTAAAATGTGGATGCCGTCTTCTTCCATCAAGACGATGCTATAGGGCAGGGGTTCTCAACCTTGGCAACTTTAAGACTTGTGGACTTCAACTCCCAGAATTCCTCAGCCAGCTTTGCTGGCTGAGGAATTCTGGGAGTTGAAGTCCACAAGTCTTAAAGTTGCCAAGGTTGAGAACCCCTGCTATAGGGCATTGCGCAGCAGAACAATTAGACATAAGTTTAGTTTTCCCCCCCACGCCATCACTCTGCTTAACAACTAATTCCTATAACACCGTCAAACTACTTAGTAAAGCTGTATTACTATTATTCTCCTCATCTTTCCTATTACCTACCTCATCTTCTTATGACTATAATTTGTTGCTTGTAACTTACAATTTGTATTGTTTTATTTAGTATCCTAGTATGATTTATGTTGTTGCTTAGTTAGTATCCTATGACTATCACTAAATGTTGCATCTTATGATTTAAGATGAAGGGTTGTATTTTATGATTTATGAAGAATGTATTTTTTATGTTGTCTATAATCATGATCTATCACTATTACTTGTATGTGCACTGAGAGCTTATACACCAGAGACAAATTTCTTGTGTGCCCAACCACACTTGGTCAATAAAGAAATCCTTAATTCTTCTTAACTCTTAACTTACTTTCTTGGCTCCAATGTCAAAGAAATCCTGGCTATAGGATGACATAATTACTATAGGTGGAATGGGAATATTACAATAACTGCATTGTTAATGGTCTACCAGAAGATGGCACTGTTGGCTCAGAAAGATGACAGAAGCATCTCAAGAATTAAGTTTGGAATCATCAGGTCCTTAACAAATTCAAAAAGGCAAGGTAGAGATTCAGCCTTTATAAACCATGAACAATTATCAACATTTATTAGCTTTGTAGCATCTTAGGAATTCTGACTAAGCCCCTCAACTGAATTTCAGGACAAAATTTCTTGCTGTGTTAAGGGGAATATTTCATATTCTTTTACCAACCAGTTTCTTATCTCATTTCTGTTAGCAATTGTGGAAGTCTGGCCTGGCCAGCACCTATAGAAATGAGGCAAAGAACTCTACAGAGAAGTGCTTTGGAATATGTCCCCCCTAACCCAGCTTCAGTTCTACTGAGAATATAGGTATGCTGAGGATGTATCATAGGGAAAAAAAATGGCAGATCTGTGTCCAAAGGACATCCTCTACTACAGGAGTTCCCAACCCCTGGTCCATGGCCCAGCATCGGTCCATTGGGAATCGGGTGGCACAAGTAGGCAAGTGCATGAGCACATGAAGCTTCATTTGTGCAAGTGGACAGCACGAATGCATGAAACTATCTCCTTTCTTCCCCCCCTACTGCCACCACTCATGGTCTACAGAGCTGGAAAGGTTGGGGACTGTTGCTCTAGTGTATCTTTCCTATGTTTGTCTGTCTGTCTATCATCACATTTTTCAACTGCTCACAGAGGAGGGACTCTTGATGGCATCTAGATAAGTCACCTCTAGGCAAGCCAGTTAGTAAAGCAGTCTTTTGTAATGTTATCCTTACAATAATCTTAACATTATACTGTAAACTAAGATCTGCAATATTACCATCACCCCTCCCCCCAAAAAACCCAGTTTAAAAAGAAATCCCATTTCCTCATACTTTGAATCACACACACACACCCCGCCGCCTTATGTTCTTTTGCAAATCTGAAACACTGGTGTGACTTAGGTGGCCACACTAAAATGTTACGTGGTCTCTAGGAATTGAAAATGATTTTGATGGTACATGACTAATCAATCAATCAATTATGTGTGGGTGCATGGAAGTAATTTCTTAGTTTTGCTTAAGGTTTTGCAACTGCCAGGCTATAAAGATAGACTCAAGTCTAAATTCTACTGAGTTCAATGTTGTGGAACGCCTATATGAAACTATATGTGTCTAATCCTGAGCACCAGAACAAATAACAGGTAATCCAAGCCAATTTAGGAGGAATATCTTTGAATGTTAAAAAACAACAACAGTATTTTTTTTCCTTTGGTAAAGTTTCTCATGTGGGCTTGAATATTAATCCGACTTTTAATTATGTTTAGGGTTGCAAAGCATGTATTAAATAAATCTTTGGACACTGTGGTTATTTTTCATCCTTTTTCTTTCTTCTTCCAATTTTGTCTTTCAATCTGCCAGGATACAAAGATTTATTTGGGGGAAAGCAGCAAATAAGAAAGATAAAGCAATTGAACCTTTCAAACATTAAATTAAATTAATTTCCCTGGTACACATATTTACATAAAACTGACTGATGCCCATAACACTATCAATAAAGTAATGATGCCTGTGCTATCCAAGAGGCTGAATGTTCAGAAAAAACTCTGTCAGATGGTCTTGTTTTTTCAGATCATTCAATGGAAGTGAGCAGGAGAGAACCAACCTAGAAATAAGGAGAAATGTTCTGACAGTTAGAACAATTAACGGTATAGATGGCACCTTCCACCAGCAAGATTAGCAAAAATGTTTAAAAATATGTCAGATAGATGTTGGAAATGTAAGCATAATACAGGCACGTATTATCATATTTGGAGAACATGCGAGAAGGCAAAGCTTTATTGGAAAAATATACATATGTGGTTAGAAAAAATATTGGATGAACAAGTGGATTTTAAACCTGAACTTTTTTAATTAGGCATCATGCCTGAAAAGACTAATAAGCAGAAATTATATTTAACTCTACATATTACCACAGCAGCAAGAATAATTTTCGCACAATATTGGAAGAATGAAGCTTTGCCACCAGAGGAAGAAATAATCAGGAAGATTTTGGAATGTGCAGAGATGGACAGATTAACTATGAGACTGAAAGATAAAGAAGATACAGACTATTATCAAATTTGGAATCTTTTTTACACTTGGTTAGAGAAAAGAAGCAAGGATTAGGAATTGAATATGTATTAGTTTAGCAAATTTCAGACAACTTGTTGATTGGAAAAATTAACATGTATGGAAAAAAAATTAATAAAAAAGATTGATAAAAAATAAATAAAAAAGAACAATTAATGGTTTGCGATAATTGTTATGGGTGCTCCATCACTGGAGGCTTTTAAGAAGAGATTGGACAGCCATTTGTCTGGAATGGTATGGGCTTTCCTGCTTGAGCAAGGGGCTGGACTAGAAGACCTCCGAGGTCCCTTCCAACTCTGTTACTCTGTTAAGATTCCTTCTTTGGAATCTGAATGCCTGCAGTGACACCTCAGGCCTCTGACTCTAAGGTTGCAAATTGCAACTTACCTTTCGGCCAGTCCTCGTTTTGTCAAGCCTGAAATGACAATGGGGTCAAAAGGTTCCTCCGTGCCTGAAATAGTGATTCCCAGGGGCCCACCATATCTCTTCAATTCCACTGTGTAGATTATAGCCCCAGTGGTTTCTTGCTCATCTGTTAAAAGGAACAAAGAGGCCGAATAATCATGAACTGAAGGCAAATAAAGGCTGAATAACGATGAGAGAAGCCATCGAGAGGCCAAGCTCAGAAGAAGTTCCAGCAATCACAAAGGAACTTGCAGCCCTCTGAATCTTTTTGAAGGGGCCTGTTTGTATATAGGAAGCGTGTGAATATGCAAGCATATTAATTAACAATATTGATTCACAATCTGTCAACCTCATTAGTCTTCGAAAGGATTTTATTTTTGTCAACAGATTAATTCAGAGTTTTTGTACCAGAGTTATCCTCATCCTTCCTGATCTTCAATTTGACAAGTTCTTCACACTGTTTTAAAATCTGCACTGCGTCTTCCATTGAGCAATTGTCAAGTCGGATATTATCAATAGCTAACAGCTTGTCTCCGGGCTCCAAGGTGCCAGTCCTGCATACAAAGAAAAAAACAAATATTTTAGAAAACATTCTAAATAGTGTTAACATTTGTTCTCCTCAAGTGCTAACAGTGTTGGTGATATGATGAAATAAGTGTTGGGCAAACAAAATAATTCATATTTTTTTTAAGTAGCTGTCTTTCAATACGATGGAAAAAATTACTTTAGAAAATGTTTTAAAATAATGAGAATCCCAGAAGAATTCTTTTAGTCTCCTTGCGCTCAATTTAACCACAAAGAGGTCAAGAGGTGTATGTAATTATATTGCCTTCCATTGCACAAACATTTCTCCAGCTTTCTGCTGCCTCTTAATGCTTCAGATGAGGTTCCAAAGGAAGACGTTAAAGCAGGACCCTTTCTTTTAGGGTGCTTCAGATTGGGAACCAAAAGGCTTTTTCAATCCCAGCAACTTTCAGATGGCTGGACTTCAACTCCCAGAATTCCTCATCCAGCAATACTGAAACAATGCTTTAGAATGATTCAAAGGGAAATTGAAACATCCACCCCATCACCTTGGAGCATCTTCAGCAACAAAGGAAACTCGAACATTATAAAGATGAATTTAAAAGAAATTCCCAGACACCTTGAGAAGAAAGTAGAAAAAAAGATGCTTCTTTCTAAAGGGAAGAACATTTCCAAGGCATATTTTGGTATAGGATTAATTTGAACAAGTATGTGCCAGCTTCATGTGTATTAATTGGGTTCAATGTCATATTACAATCCAGTATACCTATGAAAGATGGTTGAAGTCATCGAGAGATATTACAGATCTTATGAACAAATTCATTGCTATTGTTTATTAGGATTCAGAAATAAAACAAACAAACAAACAGGTAATTCACTCACCTATGTGCTACACTCCCCTTCTTGATATCAGAGATAATTAAAGGCTCACCAGACTTTCTGCTTGCTGTTTAGGAAGAGATACATGCAGACACTCAATCCAGGCATTTAGAGTCCATGATAATCTTCAGAATTATCTATTACCAGCCTTCCACAACCAGACATTCCTGTAGAATTCCCAGTCATTATGGCCATTAGAGCACAACAGGCTGCAGAAGACTATATAATCCAAACATTATATAGAATAGGAAGCAACACAATACATTTCCCTTTTTCAATTTAGCTTTAATAAAAAAACATCTAAGCCCAAACCACTAATGTTTAATAAAATTCATAAAGCAAAGATATTTGTTATGCTTTGAGAACTGCACTCAAGGTTATATTTTAGCATCCTTTTTTCCCACAAAAGAGATCGTAAACTTTGGTTGCAGCATATTGCAAATTATGGTTGAAGAAGTGGATCTTTCGTTTATTAAAACAGTGAACCATATACACACAGTCATGGTCTGGAAGAAATGAAAGATAACCAAGAAAACAAAATATCACAAAGGTCTTTCTTAAAGAACCAAATATTCAGTCCTCTATATAGAGTATGTCTATGTAGAATTCACTTATATTGTGACTGCTGGAGAAAATGAGGCAATGGATATTTTGAAGAAAGCACACCATATCCATCAGAAGTATATGAGGTGAGGTTGGTACAGTGCTTTGCTTTATGGGAGCATAACAACAGTTGAAAGAGGCAACATATTAGGGCAAAGAGAAAGAAAGAGAGAGAGAGAGAGAGAGAGAGAGAGAGAGAGAGAGAGAGAGAGAGAGAGAGAGAGAGAGAGAGAGAGAGGAGAGAGAGAGAGAGAGAGAGAGAGAGAGAGAGAGAGAGAGAGAGAGAGAGAAAGGAAAGAAAGAAAGAAAGAAAGAAAGAAAGAAAGATCAGAATAACAGAGTTAGAAGGGACCTTGGAGGTCATCTAGTCTAACCCCCTGCTCAGGCAGGAAACCCTATACCATTTCAGACAAATGGCTGTCCAATCTCTTCTTCAAAACCTCCAATGTTGGAGCACTCAAAACTTCTGAAGGCAAATCGTTCCACTATTTAATTGTTCTGTCAGGACATTTCTCCTTAGTTTTAGGTTGCTTCTCTCCTTGATTAATTTCCATCTATTGCTTCTTGTCCTGCCTTCAGGTATGTTGGAGAATAGGTTGACTCTCTCTTCTTTGTGGCAGCCCCTAGATATTTGAACCCTGCTATCATGTCACTCCTAGTCCTTCTTTTCATTAAATTAGACACACCCAATTCCTGCAACTGTTCTTCAAATGTTTTAGCCTCCAGTCCCCTAATCATCTTTATTGCTCTTCTCGGCACTCTTTCTAGAGTCTCAACATCTATTTTACATCGTGGCAACCAAAACTGGATGAAATATTCCAAGTGTGGTCTTACTAAGGCATTATCAAGTGGTACTAACACTTCACATTATCCTGATTCTATCCCTTTTAATACAGTTAATGCAGCCTAGGACTGTGTTGACTCCAGATCATTCTGGAGAAGGTCTATCTATATAACTGTTAAGAGTCAATACTGATTTGATAGCAAATAATCAATCAATCAATCAATCAATCAGTCAGTCAAGCAAGCAAGCAAGCAAGCAAGCAAGCAAGCAAGCAAGCAAGCAGGAGGTTGGACTAGAAGACTTCCAAGTTCCCTTCCAACTCTATTATTATTATTATTATTATTATTATTATTATTATTATTATTATTATTATTATTATTATTATTATTATTATTATTGAAGTTGGAAGGGACCTTGGAGGTCTTCTAGTCCAACCTCCTGCTCAGGCAGGAAATCCTATACCATTTCGGACATCTGTTTAGAGCATATCCTACGGTATATCCATCACATTTCATTTGCTTTTTAAATACATAGCAATTTAGTTCCCCAGCCTGGAATTAATGGTATTAAATGGCAAAAATGCTTAATTCCTACTCAGGGAGCTAACAAGCAAGATGGGAGCTAAAGGTTTCATGCTAGGATGATATAAGATGATAGATAAATATTTGGGATTTCTTTTTCTACTTGAACAAATTCACCTCTATTTAAGCTGCATAAAATTTTTTTCCAATTAAGTCCTCAGTACATAAAAAAAGCATTTGAAGATTTTATTTGGATAAATCTTCAAGGCTAGCTGATGTAGACTATACATCTGTAACATTAACATGCAATTTAGTTTTTGGATGTCACGCTTCTTTGCATGTTGCTGTGAACTCCCGGTTCATAAAAAAGCAGATAATTCTCAAAAATGGTCTTTCACTAAAAAAATAAAATAAAAATAAATTGGGAATCGTAAAAGTTTAGAGATATTAAACGAAACAGTATATTCAAGATTTTAAACACTTAATTTTATGCATTTTTTAAAAATTGGCCATTAATATAAAAGCATGACAAATCTAAATTCTGAATGAATAGGCGTGAAAATGATGCTACCCAGAAACAGTGCTTCATTTCTAGCACAGTTAGAAATGAAGTTTTAAATTTACAGCAGACCTGCCAATTCTCGAAATATAATTAGCTCCATTTCCTTTTAAGGACTCCATTTCTACAACTATTTATAGAATATGCTATTCACAGCTGAGGAATATTTGGATATCCTCCTCCTATTTGTCCACAGGGAGTCCAACAAGGGGAGGAAAGCCACGTTAAGAGAGGAGGTTTTTTTTAAAATTCTTATTTTTCATTACTTCCCAGAGATGTAAGTAACATTCCTAAGTGGGTGAATTAGATTTGCTTCAATTAAAAAAAAAATCATGCTGTGGAAACAACATGATTCTCATTGTCAAAGCTCTTTGGCCAGAAAACTCTTTTTGTACTTCTCCCCAGCACTGTCTGAAGCTCTTGAAGGTTGGATGGCTTAGTGCACAATAAATATTAGAATACACACACAGCCAAACAACCTGGAAGATGTTTGGTGCACTCCAAGGGTTTCCAAGCTGGGTAACCACCCTGGAAAGCAAAGCAACCCTATGAAGATTGGTCCAACCCTGAACAAGTTGGTGATGTGGTTTGTTGCTGAACCTTGGTAGCAAAGCAGAACTAACCATACTAGGCCTTAGCATGTTGAATTATAGATTCAAGATTGGAAGAAGATGGATGCAAGTGTTATTTTCCAGACTAATGAAGGTCCTGGAGACTATGATGTATTCTTAGTCAGCCAGGTCATGGTTGTCCCAAAGATGCTTTTTCAAGAGTCCACTGGACTTTCTTTGTTTTTGCTTGAAGATGTTTCCCTTCTAATCCAAGAAGCTTCTTCAGTTATGAGGAAGTTCTTGGATGAGAAGCAAAACGTCTTCAAGCAAAAACCAAAAAAAGTCCAGTTGCCTTTTGAAAAAACACCTTTGGGACAGTCAACTGCAAGCTTTCCCATCATCCGTGAAGAGACTTGCAATCTTGCCAAATCATAGGACAGCTATTAGAAAGAAAAAATCAAAATTCTTTGCCTTAATATCTATGGTGTTATAATTGACCTAAATGGAAAACAATCCAATTGCTGAAATTCCTGTAACTCTTTGCAATCTCCACAAATCTTGTTAAAGGTATTCTGTAAGAATATTTCAAGGAAAACAAATCATCTCTGGTTTTCATCAGCTGTCAAAATTCTTGACAAACTGATGCAGTCTAAGGCTAGAGCAGGGGTTCTCAACCTTGGCAACTTTAAGACTTGTGGACTTCAACTCCCAGAATTCCTCAGCCAGCTTTGCCAAGGTTGAGAACCCCTGCTATAGGGCATTGCGCAGCAGAACAATTAGACATAAGTTTAGTTTTTCCCCCCACGCCATCACTCTGCTTAACAACTAATTCCTATAACACCGTCAAACTACTTAGTAAAGCTGTATTACTATTATTCTCCTCATCTTTCCTCCTGTTCTGCTGCGCAATGCCCTATAGCAGGGGTTCTCAACCTTGGCAACTTTAAGACTTGTGGCTGAGGAATTCTGGGAGTTGAAGTCCACAAGTCTTAAAGTTGCCAAGGTTGAGAACCCCTGGGCTAGAGATTCAAACCAGTATGAGTTGATGTACTCTGAGATTCAATTTTTTTTTTAAAAAAAAATCCAAGATCTTTGGGAAAAAGCATGGATTCTTTGGGCAAGATGCAGCAAAATGACCATTGTCGTTTCTGATCACTGGGACTTCTGGTGAACCAAGAGGACTGACTTAGCACATAACATAGCAATCTGGACCTCTTTCATTACTGTCATTGGAAGAATTCAGTCATGTCAGGGCTGTGGTTCGCCAGCCAAAAAACTGTTGGCAAGCTAGTCAGAAGCAGCGATGGAACCAGGCTGACACAATGAGATGCTGTGCCAGAGATAACTGACCTTCAGTGAAACATGCAGATAAAGAAAAAAATTGCATTTATAGTCTTGTTGCCACCTCACTGCATTTGAAGCAGTGCCTAAATACTTTAGCCTGACACCCCTTCTCTCACTGTAGAGAGCCAGCATGGTGTACAGTGGCAGTCAAGGTGCTGCTGACTAAGCCTTGGAAGATTCAGGTTTATATTCACTCTCAGCTAATTCATGGGGTGATTCTGGGCCAGTCACTCCCTTTCTCAGCCCAACCAATTTTACAGGGTTGTTGTGGAGAAAAGATGTAAGAGGGGGCGTTATGAACATACTTTAAGAGTTGGCTTCCAATTTTGTTGGCTGGACCCAGTCCAAAGTGTAACATTCCCTTAGTATAGGAGACAGCAAATGTGGGATTCATGGTTGGCCACTCTAAAGAAGTTGAAAGTGAAAAAGAAAAAGAACCCCAAAGAAATGAAAATATTGTCATTCCTAAAAAGCTATCTAAGGCAAAGGGTTAAATAAAGCATTAAACTGATTGGCTTACTACTCATGACAGTGTCAGAAAGTCCTACTACAGGGGTCTTCAAACTTGGCCCTTTTATGACTTGTGGACTTCAATTCCCAGAATTCCTCAGCCAGCATGCCTGGCTGAGGAATTCTGGGAGTTGAAGTCCACAAGACATAAAAGGGCTAAGTCTGAAGACCCCTGGCATAAACACTGCTAAAAAGGGATTTTTTATACCACCACCTCAGAACTGCAGAGGATGGTACATCCAACTTGGCCAAGGTGAAAGCCTAAAAACATTTCAGAATCAAAATTGAAGAGAGGTAAGATGATAAGAGATCACCTGACCATTTGAGAAGAATCCATAAACTGTAGGATATTAGACTTAAACTCATTTGAAAATCAACATCCCAGATGTGTTGTATAAGATGACTCCTGGCATTTTCAAGTCCTAATAGACAGAGACTTTCCAAAGAAAGTCCTAAGGACTGGAGTTTGCCATTAGCCTTTATTAGCCAGGTTGATTTAAAACATTACCTAAAAACCAGGAGAGACAAACCTCATAGGAGAAAAATCAGTTTCAACCAGAAATTAAGGTGATAAAACCAGGCTCTGGTACTTGCAGAAACCAAACCTGTCTCTAACCATAAAACAGCATTCTTGATGCATCTTGGAGCTGTGTGCTCTTATAAACTTGGACTAGGTACCGGTAGTTTCAGGATATTAAACTTTGTAAAAATGCAAATTGGAACACTATAAAGAAGCTGTGAGATGACTTTAACAAGGAAAATCTTGCAAGCTGCAGGAATAAAACTATGCCCCCTTTGAATGAAAGAATCTTAAGACAGCTGGTGGAGCTTCATTGGGCCACACTTGCATGATAAGAAAAATCTGTGTTCTAAGATAAGAAAGCCTGGAAACTGCACCCCAGGGTATTTATAAGTATGTACCTGCTCTATTGAGGTCTCATTAATTTGCCATTTATGTAACCTGGTGTTGTGTCATGCAAACACCAGCACTTTAGCTTTTTTATATAAATTATTGCTAGTTGTTATTTTAGATAAAAGGAAGCCAATGCTTTCAATGCCTTTCTCATTCCCACCTGGGAGACCAACAAAATTACATTGTGTCCATTGTACTAGTACATTATAGTACTACATTTATTACTTCATATAGCCAGGGTGGAATTGTCTAATGTACTAATATTGGATAGTGATGCTTAGAAGATAAGAGAGCCTGATTTATGGAACTGATGCACAAACTAAAGAGTAAGGGGGCTAGAATACACCCTTCTCTTACTCCTCTTTTGATGGTAACAGATCCCGAAAGGTGCCCCCAAAGGGAACATCTGACTCACAATGAAATGTTAGAATACAAAATTTGTGAATGCAGGACTCATCTTTTATCCTGTGAGGTTTCCTGACGTTTTGCCATAGCATCTCCCATGGAATAAATGTATTTTGGCAAGCATCAGTTCCTCTTTCTTACTGTTTCATAAAAAGTGAATCGAATATGGGGAAGAAAAGGTGGGTCTGTTCAGAACTGTCACTGACATTTAATGTAATATATCCTAAGAGATGGAAAATTAGTTTTCATTTAATCCTATCTGGGTGCTGCCAGAGGCAGAAAGTTCAGAAATGAGTGTGTTGAAATGCTCAAGAAAATAAGAATTGGAAACAAAGCTCATGAAAAATCTGGTATACCTAATCCAGATAATGATTATCATCATTGTAAATGATTATATTTATCAAAGTGACTTGATTTACTTTTAGCATTTTTTAGAAAATGAATTGCTGCACAAAGAAGATGGAAACATCAGATCATTCAATTGCTTTTCTTCATAAAAGATCTCTATTCACGCTTTAAAGAATGGTTCTCCAATTAACATCGCTATAAATCAGAAATCCAGACTGTGCTAATACTTATTCTGATTGTCAGATAGGATTGTCAGATAGGACAACATGTCTACTATCTCCTGTGAACAAAACAGTGTGTGCATGTGTACACGCACGCGCGCGCACACACACAACCCACTATCATGGTAAATGAAGAATCTAGAGCAGCGGTTCTCAACCTGTGGGTCGTGACCTCATTTGGGGTCGAACGACCATTTCACGGGGGTCACCAAACAACGCAGTCCGCCATTTTTTCCCCTTTTCCTTAGCTGTGCTACGCCATTTCCCCCCCTTTTCCTTAGCTGTGCTACTTCCTCTTATTCTATTGGCTTTTGAAAGCCAATAGAATAAACTCTCTTGAATAGAGTCTAATTCTATTGGCTTTCAAAAGCCAATAGGAATTGTCCAGGCTGTCTCCGCCCTGCTGAGCCCGCCAAAAGTCCCAGTCTGCAAACGGTGCTGCAAGTTGTCTGCAGCGAAGGCAAGCTGTCTGGAAGTTTTCACCCCTCCCTGCTGAGAACTACTAAAACTGTAAGTAAAAGAGGGCCAGGGGTGGGAGGTGGGAGGCCGGCAGGCGCAGGGAGGGTTTTTGGCACGTGTGGGGCCCGGCGGGTGGCTTACCTCCCTTGGACTGGGCCAGCTGGTGGCCCAGCCCATGGTCGCCCTGCACTGTCGCTGCCGCCAAGGAGCGCCTGGGCCTGCCTGCCACCGCCCCAAACGGGCGGCAGCGAAGGCAAGGCTAGTGGGGCAGCGGCGAGCGCAGGGAAGGTTTTTGGTGCACGTGGGGCCCGGTGGGTGGCTTACCTCCCTTGGGCTGGGCCAGTTGGTGGCCCAGCTCGTGGTCGCCCTGCACTGTCACCACCGCGGCCGCCCAGGAGCACCTGAGCACCTGGGCCTGCCTGCCGCCACCCCAAACGGGCGGCAGCCTATGCCTCGGCCGGCGCAGGGGGCAGCACCGCGCATGCACGATGCAGGTCGTCGCACCGCGCATGCGCAATGCAGGTCGGCGCAGGTCGGGGTCATGGCCTGAAAAAGGTTGAAAACCGCTGATCTAGAGAGAGTTCACCTATAGATGCAATGTGAATTACCGCTTTCAAATAGGCTTACTGATATTTAATTTAGATCTAAAGTATAGGCCTAGAATGCTATTGTGCATTCTGATAATTAACGAGTTTTCAGATCAGGCTTCAACAAAACTGCTAATAATTTAATTTACTTGAAAATGATCACATATAATTAGGAAGGTTTACAAAAACAAGCTTATCATTTAAAACGTAGAAAATGTTTTGCAGGGAAAGGTAAGGGAAAAATAATCTGTTATGGTACTGATAATTTTGCATCACTCCTTCCAATATGCAGAAACAAAGGAGCACATTCTCCTAAGTTGAAGGGGGAAAAGGTTTGCTCAGCAGTCAATTAGCTTTCAATTAACCCTAATAGATTTGATTAGCCAAATTAAATTCTCATTGGCAAGCTGTTGACTTTGCTGTTCACTCAGGTTTGCTTCCTTATGTCTTGGATTGGCTTTGAAGGGATCAAATCATTTTATACCAAGGCTGTTATCGGACAATTTGTGCTTGAGAAGTATTGTAGATCTTCATTTTACCCAATCTATGTCAATTTCAATGGACAGCATTAGCCCGAAAATGTGATAGCCATATTTCCAATAAACTAAGTCAGTGATGGCGAACCTTTTAGAGACCGAGTACCCAAACTGCAACCCAAAACACACTTATGTATTGTCGGGTGCCGGGTGGGCATGGCCCACTGGCTGGGCGTGGCCCATTGGGTGGGCGTGGCCCATTGGGTGGGCGTGGCTGCGGTGGTAACAACAGATTGGGTGGGACTAAAAAGTTCAATCAATCAATTTCAACTTTGCGAGATCTTTTTTTTCCCATGAGAAGTTGCAATTGATTGCTTGATTGAACCTTTTTTTTTTTTGCACACAGTGGTGGAGGCCTAAAGTAAAAAAGGTTTTATAAAACCCAGCTGAAGGCCTAGGACTGGGGCGATGGCGCGCGTGCCCACAGAGAGGGCTCTGCGTGCCACCTGTGGCAGGTGTGCCATAGGTTCGCCACCACAGAACTAAGTACTAAAGCAAAGCGAGTGAACCTTTTTCTGTAAGGGCCATGAAGCTCAATCTCTAAGCTTTTATCAGAGGAATCATGCATTTTAAGAATAAATGGAAATATTGTAGCCTTAATATTATTTACTTCACAATCTACTGAAGTCAGGGATCATGCTAATTACATACCCTTAACAGAATAATAGAGTTGGAAAGGAACTTAGAGGTCTTCTAGTCCAACCTCCTCTGCTCAAGCAGGAGACCCTATACCAGGGGTAGGCAACCTCGGCTCTTTTATGACTCGTGGACTTCAACTCCCAGAATTCCTGAGTCAGCATAGCTGACTCAATTCTGGGAGTTGAAGTCCACGAGTCATAAAAGAGCCGAGGTTGCCTACCCCTGCCCTATACCATTCTGGACAAATGGCTATCCAATCTCTTCTTAAAAATCTCCAGTAATGGAGTATCTATAACTTCTTGAGGCGAGCCATTCTACTAATTAATTGTTCTTACTGACTGGAAATTTCTCCTTATTTCTAGTTTGGTTCTCTCCTTGATTAGTTTTCATCCATTGCTTTGTGTCTTGCCTTTAGGTGCCTTGGGGAATAGGTTAATCCCTCTTCTTAATGGCACCCCTCAAATATTGGAGTACTGTTATCACATCATCTCAAGTCCTTCCTTTCATTAGACTAGACATATCCAATTCCTGTAGCATTCTTCATATATTTTAGCCTCCAGCCCTCTAATCATCTTTATTGCTCTTTTCTGCACTTTCTAGAGTCTCAACATCTTGTTTATATTGTGGCAACCAAAACTGGATGCAATATTCCAAGTGTGAATTATTTTACTGAAATAATATTTTACAGGATTTAAATAAACAAGGAGTGAAAAATAGTAATATAACGATATTAAACATACAACCAACAAAATAAAATAAAACAAATATGCTAATAAATTTAGAAAGCAGAACTGTAACTTGAGGAGCACACCAGCTACAAGTTCTCCTTCTTGGTTTTCTTCTTCTCTGTATGATATACTATATTTGCATGATATACTTAGAATTTGTTGCTCACAGTAAGCAGGAGGCATAGAGAAATATTGTGCCAAACTACAGCTGTCTTGTTTTGCCCACCAAAGGGAATCAAACACCACTCACGTTTTTTTAAGATGTAAGCTTGTGTTCCAAGTGTCAGCCTAAGTTTAAGATGTCTTATTTTATAGTTTAGATTTAATTACTTTGGAGAAACCAGAGCAAAATCAACGGCTTTCATTTATATTTTCTTCCATTTAGTAAAAAAAAAAAAGTACTACAGGAATAGAAAAATTGGACCTCAAAGAGTCTCAAAGAATTTACCACAGAAATCCTTCAAAATGTAACATCTCTTTCCTTGTTTTACTGTATGTAGATTAAGAATGGATTATAGGGTAATGGAAAGTTTAAATGAGTTGATAAATAATCTTGTTATAGATGGCATAGATTACTATGTTAAGGAAAGAACTAAAGATAATTTTAGAAAAGATTTTTTAAAATGTTGCTCCGCATAAACAGATTATGTAAAAAACATTAAGCTTAGGCACAGTTGTTGATTTAAAAAGTCTGATGTCACATGTCTAGAAATTAACATATTCTTGAAGAGAAAAAAAATGGAGAATACACCAAGCTGGCTTTTGAATATATATTACAAATATATTATATATATTTCTATTCAAAATTTCCTTAAATCCTACCATTCTTTCTTATCTTAACAAAGCAAGTGAAAAAGAGTCTTAATGAAGAATAAAGTTGCCCTTCTACCAGTCATTTCTTTTTTGTTATTGCCTAGGGTTGCTGCTAAGAAAGGTCTCCCCTTTTCACACATTATACTAACTAAGCTCACAAGGTTCTCACTGTCATAATTCAGCCTACTAGACACTCAGTGTCAACCATAACATTTAACCTCACAAGGGATCAAGAGACTATCAGAAGAAAGACTTCAGCTACTATAATGGTATGTGGGAGTGACCTTAGAGTTGCAGTCAAGGGAATGGTCGGATACGTAGGAAACTTACGGTAGCTTGCAGAATGAATGGCAATAGGGAAGAACTATACTTTCAAGATTCACACAATAAAGCAGAATCAGTTCATATGGGCGTGCTTCCTATCTGGACTACCTCATAAATCTGACCTCAATCTTGTAAGTCTCCTCCCATCACCTTTATAGCCCAAGAATCCAGGGAGGGTCTCTTCTGAGACATTTGCCGTGCCCATATTCCTCCTGCAGGCTAAGCTGCCTCTTATCCCGCTGTTCCCCTGACTGCAGCTTTCCCCCTCTGCCTCCCAAGATCATTCCCATATCCCATTACAGCCACCGAAATAACCTCTAGCCCCCCCCAAACAAGAAGCAAGATGGCTGATGGCGCTTATTTAACATTCTGCCTCAAAGAGAGGCTCTCACAGTCTGCAGGAAGACAGACAGCTTCTGATTCGTGTCATGATGGATGATATTTCTCTATACGCATGCCCAGTTTTTATTAAAATGTATAATGATTTAGATGGGAGAGATTTCCCCCCTGAAGGGGCTTTGAGCATATAATTCACATGCATCGTTGACATAGCCAGTCATAAAACATCTTACACCACTGATTGAAACATGAAGCATTGGGGAAATGTGTGTACTTAAGCCAAGTTTAATATGACTAGATCGCACTTCGAAAAAGGGAAATAATCAGACTGGAAAGGACAATTTTAAGTCCCCCTTCCCCCAAATTTGAAGAGCTGAGGAAAAATATGCAAAGGAAAACATACGTTTAAGGTTCAAATTGCAAAAGAAAAACAGTCTTCATATAAATCAATTACTGCTTGAAAATGTCTGTTTACTCAAGAGTAAATACGGTAAATGAAAATATGCCTAGAAGATACTAAAGCTTTTATATTAAGCTGCATCCATTTATTCTCTAATTTTTTATAGCCTCAACTATAAGTCCCCCTTCCCCCAAATTTGAAGAGCTGAGGAAAAATATGCAAAGGAAAACATACGTTTAAGGTTCAAATTGCAAAAGAAAAACAGTCTGCATATAAATCAATTACTGCTTGAAAATGTCTGTTTACTCAAGAGTAAATATGGTAAATGAAAATATGCTTAGAAGATACTAAAGCTTTTATATTAAGCTGCATCCATTTATTCTCTAATTTTTTATAGCCTCAACTATAACAGCTAAGAACAAAGTCATGCATTCATTTTTGAGTGGTTAAAATTCTAAATGCAACCAGCTTCATTTGAAAAACTCCCAAGACCCTCCAAGAAGGATCAGAGATTTTTGATTTAGTGAGAGAAAATCCATTTTGTTTTGCTATTGTTCAACTCTTGGGGTTAGGAATTCATGCTCGTCATCCAGGAAAGCTAAAAGCCCCAGCTGACTTTCCTGCCCCTGAAATGTACTACCGGTATGTTCTATGGAGATCTGACATTATTACATGAAGGCTTTGTCACATTAAAAGCAAATATTTGAATTCCCTTGACCCAGTGATAAAATCAGATACTTTTGTACACATTATATTACAAGGATGAAAGGCCTTGATGACTATTGGAGAAAATTATAACTTTCAATTATACCTCTCCCAAACAAACCTCCAACAAGCTACTGCAATAAAACTCTCATTAAAGTGTTTTAATCTATTCATAGATTTAACCCTCAAGCAGCTTCTCTGAGTCTCAGTTAAACATATGTATTATTGGAGTCGGGGCTCTTTGTTTAAAAAATAGTAATGACTGAGTCTATGTTTGAAATGCTGTACATCATGTTGTAGTGCCATTGTATATTGTAACACAAGTTGTCATCCTTCAGATTCCAATTCTTCTATAATCCACTGTCACCATTCATTAAGAAGAGGGAGGTTTCAGTAATACTTGGGGGAACTTGTGTTTGCAGAAATACCAATAAATGTTTACTTGAAATTTCTCCTATGCGTGGAAATAGCCTACTGAGACCTGCACTTAGAATACTGATGGGAGAAGAACAGAATATTTTTTAGGATAGCATAGCTGACCAATTGATGGTCTGAACAGGAACATCACTCTAAAGCAGGGGTGTCAAACTGCCGGCCCACAGGCCGGACGCATCATCTGGAAGCCGCGCCCACGCCATTGCCGGCAATGGCAAAAACTGTCCCGATATGTTGCGTGATGTCACGTGATGTCGCGAGTTTGACATGTCTGCTCTAAAGCATAATATTTGCTTTATAATCCATTCAATTATGTGCTCCTCAGAATGTTTAAGTTAGGAAAGAAGATATGACAACTCTGTTGCTCAGAGAGGAATTTCTACTTGAGTTCAGAGCTATATTTTAGCAGAAACTGCTACCAACACGGTGAGGCTGGGAATACACAATAATGCCACTAATTTTAAAAAGCACCCAGCACTTCCTAACATTTGTCTGAAATAGGAAACATGGGCAGAATTTTAAATTAATTTCAGAAAACAGTATGCATTTCTTTAAAAAAAAAAACCAATGAGTTGATATGGTGTAATGATTAAAGTGCTGAACTAAGAGAAGGATATCCAGATTCAAGTTTTGCCTCCACTAAGAAAGGTCACTGGGTGACTTTGGGACAGTGACACATGTTGTGGGAAACATTGGAAGAGGAAGTGCAACACATGAACTGTTGGACTCCTGGAGAAAAGGCAAAATATAAATCTAACTTTTTAAAAAGTTATTATCGATCTGGAAATGAGCACCACTGAAAGTGATCTGAGTTTAGGAGTTCTTGTGAACACGATTTAGAAAATCCTGGCAGGGAAGATTTTACAGCACCACCCAACCATTGTAAAGCCAATATACAGCTTGTCTTCACTGCTGCTATACCATCATATTAATGTTTAGATGATATTAGAAGACATTATCGATCACTAGGAGGGAACTGACTCTAACTTGGTGGGCATTCAGAACATTCTCTTATAGAAAAGAAAATGGCAAATAAAGCTTGTAACTTAGAAATACTTACAACTGATAGTGATCCCAAGTTCCACACCCCTTTTCTTAGGTAGTTTCACATGGAAGGTACCACTGCTTGGAATGACAGATTCTGTGGAACAAGTAGACCAATTAAAAAGGGCAAGATCAAACCAGAGGGTCATAGGGTTGGTTGCTTTGTCTGCCTGTACTAAAATTCCCAATATGTGTGAAGGTAAGTACAGTAGTGTAGCACAAAGTTTACTTTGGCATTGGAAAAAAGTATTTGATAAAAGACCACTGACACGAGTCACTTCTCACTTTTCAGTGGCTCTCCTATATGCACAGCTTCCTATTCATACTGGAATTTGCTGTCAGTGGAATCAAAATCTGCAAGATAGTTGGGCCAGATCATATGTTGAGTTTCAGAACACTGTTAGCTAGAATAGTTTTGGGCAGAATTAATGGGAAGATCATAAGGAATGAAGCTGCTTTACATTTTCTGTAATATTTTCTAGTAGCTCATAATAAGTTGTGTCTTGTACTTAATGAATATTTCCTTAGTGTATTTAGTTCAGTACAATTAAGTTAGCAATAATATAATGCAGCTGAAATTTACAGGTTGTCCTCAACTTATGACAATTCAGCCCAAAATTTCTATTGCTAAGCAAGACAATTGTTAAGTGAGTTTGCCCCATTTTATGACCCTACTTGCCACTGTTGTTAAATGAATCACTACAGTTGTTAAGTTAGTAACGTGGTTGTTAAGTGAATCTGGTTTCCCCACTGACTTTGCTTGGTGATCACATGACTCTGGGACATTGCAACTGACATAAGTACATGCCTGTTGCTAAGCATCTTAATTTTGATCCCATAACCTTGGGGATGCTGCAACGATTGCTAAGTGTGAAAAATGGTCATAAGTCACTTTTTTTTAGTGCCACTGTAACTTCAAATGGTCACTAAACAAATTGTAAGACAAGAGCTACCTGTACATTTAAATTATAGGTGACATCTTTTTGCATATCGTTTTATTTCTCTTTGAATTTGCAAGTGTAATAAAGGCCTTTAGTAGATGAATGTTTATGCATATATAGCATTCAACATACAGAAAGGTGGGTCCTAAACTGAATAAATATATTCAGTATTTTTTGTAGATCAGCATCTAAGAGAGAAATGCACTAATTTATATCATTTCTGAAAGAAAAAGTTGTGTGCAGGTGCAAGTGTCAGTCTTTTTTTATTACTTATTTTAGGGCTTTGCAGCTCAGATTCTATAACAAAGTAAAATCCCAGTTGTTCTAACAAGACCAAATTAAGCAACAAGTTATAGTTTCCCCTCCAAGATTTAGCCATTTTTAGTTTTACAACTATAGACACATCAGAGCTTTGACAATTATCTAGTGACAGGAGCCCAGTGGCTGTGAGAACATGGAGAATGGAGGGGGCTGCTGTCACATTCCTGTGCCAGATGTGTTCCCATTTGCTAAAATGAGAACTGGAGCTTTATAGGTGTCCCAGTAACTCCCAGTGTCTCCTATACCTAAACATAATCACATTAATTGACTCTGAATTACACTTTTCAGCCTTTGTTAGTTACAAGATAATGCAATTGTAAAACTGCTAATTAAAATCAGGAAGATCCAGATCCAGTTGTTGGCCCTCATGAAGATCACCAAGAAATCTCGTGTGGTCACCATCTCTTATCTTCATCCAGAGGTTTGCACTAGTGTGTGAAAGGAGTACTTCACATGCATAGGCTTCATAAATATTGCCAGTGATCAAAGAAGCTACAGATGGTCCTCAATTTATAAACATTCATTTAGTGACTGTGAAAAGTTACCACAGCACTGAAAAAAGAGACAACCAGTCCTCATATTGTAGTGGTCCCCATGGTCACGTGATCAAAACTCAGCTGCTTGGCAACTGGCATGTATTTAAGACACAAATGGTGATCACCATCTGTGATCTTCCCAGCTGGTTTCTGACAAGGCAAGTCAATTGGGAAAGCTGGATTTTCTTAACAACTGTGCAACTCACTTAACTAGTTGTTTGCTTAATTTGGCCATGACTCAGTACTCCCTTCTTTATAGCAATGGAAATTCTGGTCCTAGTTGTGGCCATAAGTCAAGGACTACCTGTATACTCTACCTCATTCCTATGCCTGGTGAACCAATCTGAGTCAGATATTTGGAAAAATGACGTATTTCTCATAAAAACGAGTGAGCTTTTTTTAGACAGAATCAGACTACGAATGCATAGATAGCTTACTTTTAATCAATAGGAATTTTACAGAAGCACACCCTCTGAGGCCCTTTCCAACCAAACTACCTACCATCTGAAGAATTCTGACATTTTATCTGCTCAAAATGTTGCTTTGCCATTATTTGATTGTCTTTCCCTTAAGCAGACCTACTTCACTTCTCTTAATGTACTATTACATAACTGTTGCTACATATTTGAAATTTTATATCAAGCATACATTGGTTCTGGCTTCAGAAATCAATATATAGTTGCCCAATACATCAAGATCATGCATCATGTCTGGTTCTGGGTCACTAAAAATAATCTGGTCATCTACTGTTCTACGCTGCTGCTAACTATACTGAAAACAACGCAACATAATTAAAAAGGAAATTGGGATTAGGCTGAAAAAATATCCATACCTGCCACATCAAATTCAATCTCTAACATGACTTTGTTAGTAAGTGCTGCATCCCGCAACAGCTGGTTGGCTTCCTCCATTGTCCCATCTTCAGTTGCAATGCTGTTGATGGAAAGTACTCTGTCTCCAACTTGTAGAAGGCCACACCTTTAATGAAGAGTGATGAAGGAGATTGGGAGAAGTCAAGAGAAAAGGACATTCATCAAGACCATGTAGCCCCTTTCCCATGACATCAAAGAACAAGGCTGATGGGGAATCATTAATGCTTTTAAAAGAAAAGGGTGTATTTATGTATGAAGATCTTCCTATTTAGTTATTACAATGAAAAGGCTGGAGAAGCATTTGAGAAATCACAGAAGCAGCTTCCTCTGTAATTGATGTATCATTCAAAGACTGGGAAAAATCCATTATTTGAACTGAGCTTCTAGTAAAATTGTCTAAACATCTTTGCATTTCTAATCAATAAGGGGGAAAAAATCAAGAACCAATATATATTTTAGCCCAAGAACAGAGTACTTTGAAAATCCAAAAGCTTTATATCTTGGTTGTTTGAGTCCAAGACATTTTACTTCCCTTATTAGTAGATTGAAAAGAGCTAATAGGATATTTTCAGGCTCAAATCCTCCAGCTTTATAACATTTTGTGAAATAAAATTATACCCACTTGTTCCCTTAATAAAGGCACTGATGCAAGATACCACATATAATTATGATGCTGCATTTACAAAATCACTTTTTTTCTAAAAATTAATAAGAAAATATCCTCATGGAGGTTCACATAGATCTTCAGAAGGATGAACATAAACAAAGCCAATTTTCCATTAACCAAATAATCTAGAACCATTAAAAATGTATACCAATCTTTGATTTTTTTTTAATTTTTAAATAAGTATTTGCTTTTCCCCTCTTTATCTTCTACTATAGTTTATCTTCTACTATAGTTTCTCAGTTAATCAGTAACACATGCCTCTGTACAAATCGATGGTGAGACCACACTTGGAGTACTGTGTACAGTTCTGGTCACCGCACCTCAAGAAGGATATAATGGAACTGGAAAAGGTGCAAAAAAGGGCAACAAGAATGATTAAGGAAATGGAGCGCCTCCCTTATGAAACCAGATTGCAACGCCTTGGTCTCTTCAGCCTTGAAAGACGGCGTTTAAGGGGTGACTTGATTGAAGTGTATAAAATCATGCATGGGATAGAAAAGGTGGATAGAGAAAAATTCTTTTCTCTATCACACAATACCAGGACAAGGGGGCACTCCCTAAAGCTCATAGCTAAGAAAGTGAGGACAAATAAAGGGAAATATTTCTTCATTGATTTATGGAATTCACTTCCAGAAGGGGTCGTGACAGCTGTCAGCCTTGACAGCTTCAAGGCAGGGCTAGATAGATTCATGGATGCAAAGTGTATCGGTGGTTATTAAAACGGATGTCCATGTGCCGCCTCTATGTTGGTTGAGGCAGGCAGGATTCCCTTGAATACCATTTGTTGGGGGTCAAGGGAAAGGGAGGGTTTTGCCTTCTCTTTCTGCTCAAGATCCCCATGTACAATTGGTGGGCCACTGTGTGACACAGAATGCTGGACTCGATGGGCTTTGGCCTGATTCAGCATGGCTCTTCTTATGTTCTTATGTAGAAAGGAGGAAATTTCATAAAACAAAATAATAGATTCACACAAAGAACCGATTCTAATAGTGTTACTGAGAGTAGCCCAATTCACAGCTTTCAATGAAATAACATTAACTCATCTGGAACTTGTTTCTTCTCTGGTCTACCTGAGAAGGCTGCCATCTCGATTTAGCTTTTCCTTTCCTTGCTGTAGAAGTAACCTGGCAGCTACTCAAGATCTGGTGGCACCTCTGAATAACTTCACACATTTGTACTTTTCCCCACTGTGAGAACTGGACTGAGGCATAGGTTTAGCAAATTAATCTTGGGGCCTCACAGCCCAAAAAGTTCTCCCAAAATGTCAGGATTTTGTTTTCATTTGTTAATGAAAATTACAACTTCATGTATGAGTCTTCATAAGCTAAACCCTCTTGTGTGCCTCACACAAACCTCATTAATTAAGATATGCTTTGGTTCTGCATAGACTCATATCATGTTTCAAAGAGGAATCCTTCCCCACCCTATCAGGACCTTGTGGTGCATCCCTGCAATAGTCTAACTTCAGCTGTATAAAGTGCACTGGTCAAATAGAGCCTCTCCAGCCTCCCATAGCTTAGGGCCTCACCACATGTAAATCTGGCCTCACTTACTATATTTAAGGAATGGCAAATGAAAAAAGGGAAAAAACATTCTTATGCTTTTACCATAACGGTAAAGGTAAAATTTCCTTCAAATCAAGTTTGTCTCCTGGTGACTTCACAAACATTTCCATGCAGCAATAAAAAATACTAGGGATATGTTGAGGGTCAACATATTCCCTATGTTACACATGCATTAATTGCCCGAGATTGGTTGCTAGTTAAGAAGGCAGGACTAGCTTACAGTGAGTCACAAATTTACTTGCCTGTCTGCCACTGATCAAGATATGCTACAGCTATGTCCCCAAATGCAGAGATAGGGGACTGTTTTCCTGTTTACAAACTCTGGAGCTGCTCCAACTTCTTTAGAAGAATTATGTGATTGCCTGGATGAATTCTTGCTCCCTCCTTCCCAATTCCATGGCCTCATCTATGTTGTTCAGTGCTTTGGAGACACTGTGAGCCACTTAGAACAGAAATATAGCATGAAACAAATGAGTGCTAGTTCTCCTGAGGTTGGGGCTAGAATACTAGAAAGATTATATCATATCCCACGCTAAGTACTTTTAGAATTCACTGGGGTACAATAAGAGACTACAAGAATCTTGGCATTCAACAACAATCAAAATATGAATATGATAGCCCCGTATAGCATATGACTGGATAGCCTCATATAGCATATGACAATTTCATATATGTTTATTAGGACTGGTCAGGAAAATCTGTATCTGACAATAAGAGAAATTTAGGTCGTGGATGAAGAGTGTTGATCTAAAAGACATAGATGAACCTCAGTGGTGTGATTTGGGCTTCCTCCCAGTTAAACAACAGACGTCTCTTTCCCACAGCATTATTCTTCAATGCCTGAGAAAATTTGAGTATTTTGTCATGGCCAGATGGCATCTGCAGCTGAATTTAAACAAAGAGTATTTGGTCTTTATTCTAATAAGGAGTGGCTGCTTGATCAAATGTTTCAAGATAAAGCAGTTGTGCTATTAGTGGAATATGGAAAGCATATAGTGTTTCATGATCATCCTTGCAAAATTCCACACATCCTTTACCTTGTTATCAGCAACAGTAGTAATAAAAACATTCTTATTTTGATTACCTAAGAAGAATTTGAAAATGTGAATCTATCTTTATGTATTTCTCTTACTTATCCAATGTAAAAAATAGTGGAAAGGAGTTGGCATTTTTTTTCCATAATGGCTGAGTCTTACAAAGTTAGCTATTCTCACACTCACCCGTCAAACGTAAGTACTCACCTATAGAATAACCTTTCCAAGTATTCACATAAAATTGGGTCAACTGATTTGTTTCTAGAGGGAAAACTGTAATGATGCTGAACTGAAAATCATAACCCCGTTTCATTTGTGAAGTAACAAAGAATGAGAGCAGAAAAACATTGTCAAATATCATAGAATCATAGTAGCATAGGAACCAAATGTGTCTATGGCGCTATGGCCAACTTTAGCCACTATGTCATACTATGAGAGCTATCAAAATACAGACATACTGTATATCCTTGAGTGAGACATGTAAACCACTTAATATATCTGAAGAATACATAATTAAAATTCAAAGAAGAAAATCTGGAGAAGGAAAAAGTTTCCTTTTTGTTTTTGGCTTCTATCTCGGTGTGCAATATAAATTTGCTTCTCTACTTTGTTTTAACAAGAAAAAAAAGGCTTGAAAATGCAGAATCTGTATAATCTAGACATTTTTAATCTTAAATTGTATATAAATTTTTCAATGTGTCTATCTACCTTTCAGTAAATAGAATATTCAACAGGGCAAACAATGTCATCAAAAATTAAACAGAATAAATCGACATAATGAAATATGCCCACAAAAATAAGGCAACAAAAATAATCGAAGCCAGCAACAGGAATACTATTTTGTAAAGTAAACCTAGGCAGACCTCGTTGCATTTTAGAGTTGCAAGGGATCCTGGAAATCAACTAGGACAATCCTGCACTTAATGCAAAGTCATCATATATCATGCAGCTCCAACACCCCAGGTAGAAGCCATTCAACCTCTGTTTCATTACCTCCAGTTAATGAAGTCTAGGGTCTCAGTTGTATAGGGCCTCATTTAAATACTAGCATTTGTGGGAAAAAAAATGTGACAATAGCTGAGATATCTGCAAGGTGTGGTAAAAACAGCCAAGGCATAAATTTGAGCGTATTGTTATGGATGCCATCTTAACTTTTTTGACCATACCCTGGAGACAACTGTGGATAATGTAAATTGAAGAGAATGGGGGGAAGAGTCTCGTTTGGGAAAAGTAATTTCTAAGGATCTCTCACAAATCTGATCTTGTTTCCAAATTCTAAAAACAACACTTTTTTTAGCCTCCATACATACTAACCCCACTTCCTGGACTCCTCTGAGTTAAGTATTTCATGGCCTTTGAGAATAAATTGTAACAGTTCATATAATAATATTAGGAAGGGACCTTGGAGGTCATCACGTCCAACCCCCTTCATCTTCAATCACTACAAGGTTTGGATGGTAGAAATGAGCCTTGCCCCAATTGTAACTTATCAAACAGAACACAATCTACTATGAAACATATTTTCTGCACTTAACCAGCTTAATAAGATAAACAAAGATTTAATGGGTCCTAAGAAGATTATCATAAATGGCTGATCACATGTGTAGCTTCGAGATATAAACTTTCAAGACTTAAGGAATACCAGAAAATAAAATATCAGTGTTGTGTTGACTGGAAGAAACTGCAGCGTACATTTTACAGAAGCAAATACAAGCTTAATCTGATAAGCAAGGAAGAATAAGTCAGAATTCAAAGTTAGTTAGTTGCACTTAGATAACATGGAAGTCTGTGTACTACTCTTGGGCACCACTGCACTTATTAGAATACAAACATATCTAATGCAGCTTATATCCTATTGTCAAATTCTTATAATTAAAAATAGAGGATCACAAAACTAGCAAAGAAATATTTCTGTAGGATGAGGTCCATGAATATGGAGTATTTGGAATAACAGACAGTTTGAAGGGACCTTGGAGATCTTCTAGTTCAACCCACTGCTTAAGCAGGAGACCCTATACCACTGATGACAAACCTTTTAGAGACCGAGTGCCCCAAAACTGGCCCCGCCCCCTCTCCACTCCCTGCCCTGCCCCCACTCTGCCCCCACCCCATCTCCCACCCCACCTGCCTGCAGGGCCACTCACCACCTCCAGGGTCCGCCGCAGATCGCCCAGGCAGCCCAGCAGTGCCATGGTGGCCACGCCCTCTGCCTGTGCCCCACAGCATCAACTGTACAGGATGAGGCATGAGGGCAGAGTCTTATCTATGCTGCCTGGCTGACATGTTCTTGGCTGCGCTGCTCGGGGGTGACTTTCCTCCAAGGGGGCTGCTGGTGAGGGGGTCGTGGGGGGAGGTGAGGCTGAAGCAATGGCATGTGTGCCCACAGAGAGGGCTCTAATGCCACCTCTGGCACATGTGCAATAGGTTCGTCACCACTGCCCTATACCATTCCAGATAAATAACTGTCCAATCTCTTTTTAAACTTTCTGATAGTGAGGACAATCAACCAGTGGAACAGCTTACCCCCAGAAATCGTTGGCGCTCCATCATTGGAAATTTTCAGGAAGAGACTGGACAATCACCTGTCTGAGATGGTATAGGTTCTCCTGCTTGAGCAGGGGCTAGACTAGAAGACCTACAAGATCCCTTCCAGCTCTATTCTATTCTATTCTATTCTATTCTATTCTATTCTATTCTATTCTATTCTATTCTATTCTATTCTATTCTATTCTATTCTATTCTATTCTATTCTATTCTATTCTAAAAACTTCCAGTGACGGAGCACCCACAACTTCTGGAGGCCAGCTGTTCCACTGATTAATTGTTGTCACTGACAGGAAATTTCTCCTTAATTCTAGGCTGGATGTCTCTTTCTTAAGCTTCCATGTAAAAACTAAAAACATCATAAAACATGTATTACTTATTCCATTTAGAATCTTCAGGGGTTCTCAACCTTGGCAACTTTAAGACTTGTGGACTTCAACTCCCAGAATTCCTCAGCCAGCTTTGCTGGCTGAGGAATTCTGGGAGTTGAAGTCCACAAGTCTTAAAGTTGCCACGGTTGAGAACCCCTGATTTAGATATACCCATGTTTTGCTTTTGTGCCAAGCACAACTGAGTAAATACCATGCCTCTTGGGACAACACATCTAATTGTACACAAACACACACACTCATAGACATACACAAACTGCTGACTTTGCAACTATGATGTCTTTCACATCTACTAGTCTAACAATGTCCTGAGCTTCCTGAAAGAAAGGAACCATAAAAAAATACTAGACCAAATTCAACCTCACCAAGAACATGTGAGACACAATGCAGTCTGAATCTGTACTTCAGATTACAACCCTTCCAGACATTATATATTTTTACAATCATATCTGCTCCTAAAACAGCTACGTGGGAACAATGAAGACGAGTACAAAATATGTAACATAAATACACATCACATTTGGAAGCATAGCAAACTTCCCTCATTCTTACAATTTGTCTGAAGGCACACAGAGTTTTACGATAACAAACTATGCTGTATAGATAGCATGAACTATTTCTCTTCTGAGATTCTCCGATCTAAGATTTATTTGCTCTGATTCAATTTTTCACCGTGGCTTATTAGTGTTATACTCACAAAACAAATCTTCTCTTTTCACTTGCTGCAACTGCACCCAACAGCAGATACCTGTCCTTACTTACCATGGGTAGTCCTTGATTTATGACTGTAATGGAGCCTCCCCATCATGGCTTAAAGTAGTGACAGTTGTAAACGACTGACCTGGTTTTATAACCTTTTTTGCAGTGTTCATTAAATGAACACCACAGCTGTTAGGCAAGCCAATGATTTGCTATGGGTTGGGTTTGGCAAAAACTGGCATTTACTTTCAGGTTTTTTGACAAAAAGTCAGTAAAATGTGGTCACACGACTATGAGAGGCGGCAAACGGCCATAAACGGGGGCTGGTTGTTGAGTGTCTGAGATATTGCCAGGTGATCATTAGGGGAAGTGGTTGTTGGAACTTCAGAACTAGATTGTAAGTATCTCTAAAGAGGACTGTCATAAGGACTGTCATAATGCTAAACAATTGCTAAGGGACTGGCCATCAGTAGAGAACCACTTGTACATGCAAGCACACACTTGAAAAAGAATCCCTTTTACAGAAAGAAGAAGCAAACCTACTGCTGTCCTTCAGGCTATGAATGCAATATCAGAATAATCTATTATTTCTGATGCTGTAGCAAAGTGGTCAAATTTAGATCACAGAGCAGAGTGCTCTTTGAGTTAATCAAGCTGTCAGGATAATTATGGTGCAATTTTAATGATTTGTGACCATTTCATGGTAGGCTGCTTGTTTAATTCTGAATGCTACTACAATACCACAAAATCTAGATTCAATTGCCCCTCTCAGGAAATGCTGAAAACACTGCAATGTACAACAAAATAAAACAGAAATTGCTATTTTGTTAATCCTTTTATACCTGTGCAAGCTCCAAGTAATTGCCAGTTAGAATTCAGAGGAAAGTTTATACTACTAAAACTTTTGTGTCTGTTTGTTTGTAGTCTTTAATCAGGCGAAGTGGTGTATCATAGGGCAACAATTTCTGAACCAAGATACCTCAAATGGGCTAACTTATAGAATGCGTCCAAAATGCAGGATCCATTATTCCCATGGGATAGAAATTTGCAAAGCTGTGGTGGCCTCAGTACCATGTTACTTTTCTTAGAAATCCACAGTTTGCATGGTGCAAGGGAAGATGGGAAGAGTGTACACCTGATCTGATTTTTGCCTCCCTCTTGACCTTGTGTCCAATCATCTGGCAGCAAGGCCTGATGAGTAAGTGAAGTTTGGCTGCTTTGGATGTCAAGCCAAAATTTGAAATGTTTTAATGGCAGTGGATGGTGAGGGAACTTAAATTCCTGCTGGGTAGCGCTGGCTGGAGGGCACCTTGTATAGAAGGGAAATTATCAGGAGAGGAAGCAGGTGTGGAGTTTTCTTTGTGATCTGCAGTTCCCTTTGTTCCTCCCATACTAAGCAAAGTGATAGGTAGTTCCATGGGTCAACTGAGCAGGTGGAGGAAGAGGAAGTTTCACAGGGACTCTGCTGAGGGTCATAGGGGGAGGGGAAACAGTACCAGCCTATATTGTATGTTGAAAAAAGGGTGACCCAATGGATCATGGGTTGCCTAGTGAAGGAGGGGACACCTCTGTTAACAAGTGGCAGCACTACCCTTCTCATCTGGAACCCAAGAGATCTCTAACCTTTCTGCTGGGCTGTCTGGCTCAATGAAACGGATGAGAGGCGGCGAAGAGAGGGTTTCGGTAGCAAAGATCCCACCCTGGAGCTGCAGTCCAAAGCCGTTCAAGGGGTCTCCTCTTAAAATCACCTCTGTTGTTTCTGTATGAACAATCTGCCCACCAGGACCCACAGTGCTGGAAGCTAGTGATACTGAAACAAGAGAGGGACACAACCAAGTTAGCACTTTAAGGAAACACTGGACGCTTCATTTTTCAAAAAAGAAACTTAGAAACCGTTTTTTTTTCCTGAGGGAGACAGTCAGCTCAAGCAAACTGCCATCAATCTTAACAAGCTTTTTGGAGAGAAAGGTTGTCCCTCTGATAAGAAGATATGCATTCACCTGCACCAACATTTATTTATTTATTTGGGTTTGTATGCCGCTCCTTTCCGGAGACTCGGAGCGGCTAACAACATATAAACAACAAAAAAGTACAATATAAAAAACCCAAACAAAACTATCTAAAAAAGTCAATAAAAAACACACATTCAATACAACAATCAACCACAATCATCCCCAGGCCTGCCGGCAAAGATGAGTTTTTAAATTTTTCCGGAAGGCCAGGAGAGTCGGAGAAACGTGGACTTCAGGAGGCAGTTGGTTCCAGAGGGCGGGCACCACAACAGAGAAAGCCCTCCCCCTAGGGCCCGCCAGACGACATTGTTTCGCTGACAGGACACGGAGGAGGCCGACCCTGTGCGCTCTCACCGGTCTACATATGTACATCCCTCTACCTCTCTTCATATGTAGCTAGGAGAAAGTATGACAAAAAGTCTAGATGAGAAGGAAGAGTTTCTCAGTTTGGAGGAAAATTTAAAGGGAGCCAATAAGAACATATCACCGTAGTGATGAATAAAATAGATATAGTGTCTATTCCCTTTAATTCCTCAAAAAAAGGGAAGGAATTTTGAAGATGAGCCTGAATAATCCTGCAAGAGCCTGTGATCCTTACATGAACTTTTGTGCTCCTTCTTCCTCTGTCTTCTCCTCATCATTGTGGCACGTGGGCTCATGGGATGATTGCTTCGAGGTAGAGTATTGGAATTCTGGTAGGCCAACCCTGATGTATTCATGGTGGGAGATCCGAAGTTGGAAGCTACAAGAGCTAGACAAAAGACAAAAGAAGCCATTTGAGTAATCGATGTGAACCCCTACTCGTTCATATCAATTCAATCCCATGCTTAATTATTAGTCAAGAAATAAAATATGTCATTTTGTGTCCCAGTTTTACCAACACTTTGAACAAAACGAGATACAGCTGATAATTATTTTCCCATTCCCAAAGTATCTTGCTATATATATAACAATCTTCCAGCCTTGATGTTAGCTTCTTTGCTGACCTATGAAAATATTTAAATTTGCCAAACTGGAAAGGGCTTTCTCAAAGCCTGTGCAGAGTATAGAGATTCCCTCTTCATTCTCATTTTTTTAGAAATAATTGGGAAAAACTGAACTCCTATACCACATACTATGTCTGAAGGACAGGACAAGGAAGGGATTTGCAAAGAGTACTGAGAATGGGGTAGGTGGTCCCTGGAGGAGCAGGTAAAGAAAAACCATATGCACTTTTTCCAAAAGACCTTGAACACCAAGAGTGGGTCTTCAGAAGAAAAAGGGAGAACACAAGAACATAAGAAGAGCCATGCTGAATCAGGCCAAAGCCCATCGAGTCCAGTATTCTGTGTCACACAGTGGCCCACCAATTGTACATGGGGATCTTGAGCAGAAAGAGAAGGCAAAACCCTCCTTTTCCCTTGACCCCCAACAAATGGTACTCAAGGGAATCCGGCCTGCCTCAACCAACATAGAGGCGGCACATGGACATCCGTTTTAATAACCACCGATACACTTGGCATCCATGAATCTGTCTAACCCTGCCTTGAAGCTATCAAGGCTGACAGCTGTCACGACCTCTTCTGGAAGTGAATTCCATAAACCAACGATCCTCTGGGTGAAGAAATATTTCCCTTTATTTGTCCTCACTTTCTTACCTACGAGCTTTAGGGAGTGCCCCCTTGTCCTAGTATTGTGTGATAGAGAAGGTTTGGCAATAGGAAAGGGCAAACCTGGTCCAGAAGAAACAGCTCATGGAACAGATTTTGAGTAAATCTCAGGCAGCAGACTTTCACGCTGTTTGCTGTGAATTCAGATTGTGACTCCGCAGATCATGAAAATAGAAACATAGGCTACATTACATTTACAATAGTCCTGGCTGGATGTCTGATTCCAGGTAGGTGTCTTGCAATGTCCTGGATGGTGGGTGTGGCAGTAGCTGACACAAGGATCCCAGCAATGGTGGTGTTCACTCTTCTGCACTTTGACTGTTGCCAACAATAGACAGATAATGTAACAAAAAAAGAATGTCAAAAATCACAGGCAACTTATACCTATAAGTTGGCTCACTACTAAAAGAATTTTAAAAACCCACTTGCACCCATAAAAACAATAATCACCTGTCATGGCTGCCATTCTGCTAGCTTTGCATTGCAACCTGCCAGCTGGACATTAGCAACATGGGGAAGGAGAAGATCTGAATGTGGGAAGGGAGGGGTTTGGGAATCAAGCCGTGCCAGCCTGAAAAGTGAAACACACCAATCCAGTCCAAGGTCAACCAAAAAAACGTGGAGATGGAGAAGGCGTGAACAGATGGTCCATTACCCAAACAACATGAAGACAGCTAACTGGACATGGACCGATAACAGAGGGATGACCAAGGAGAAAGGGAAAGTTAATTGTAACTTTTGTATGCCAAACAGGTTATTTCTGTAACCACTTTAGCTTTCAATAAAGTATACTCTTGGTAAACAATGGGCCAGAAGTCTTCATTTGCTAACTAAACTAAGTGGGATGGATAATATCACCCCCTGGACAATGAACACAAATGGGAAAGAAAGTCCTTAAAATATCTGAGTAATTTTTTTGCTTGGCTTGATGTGCTTTGGATAAAAATCCTTCATCAGGTACACTGAGATATTTGCACACTGGCTCATATAGCTTAAATACTAATACTAAAAGTAACAATACTGATAATACTGATAATACTGATTATTATTATTATTATTATTATTATTATTATTATTATTATTTAGCAACAATGGTGCATCGAAAGATCTGCAAGAAATATCATTTGCCTTAAGCAAGAACTGGTGGGATCATAAAATAGAGAAAGTCATAGAAAATGATAAAATTAAACTGCTCTGGGACTTCAAAATTCAAACAGACAAGCACCTGCAACATAACACCCCAGACTTAGCAATTGTCAATAAGAAAGACAAAAAAGTCTGGACAGTGGACGTGACAGCAGAATAGATGAGAAAGAACTGGAGAAGATAACAAAATACAAAGACCTACGAATAGAAATAGAAAGACTGTGGCAAAAGTAAGCAAGGGTAGTCCCAATAGTAATAGGTGCCTTGGATGCAATCCCAAAACAACTGGAACACCACTTGAACCCCATTGGCATTGACAAATTTGCCATTAGTCAATTGCAAAAGGCGGCCTTACTAGGAACTGCTTCCATCCTGCGACGATATCTGTAATAACATCAAACATCCACATCTGCCTATCCCAGTTCCTTGGTAAGGTCTTGATAGGTAGATAAAATGCCAAATCCAGTCTGAACATCTGGCTGACTGTGCGATGATCCATAATAATAATAAAAATGATGATAATAATTGGAAGGGACCTTGGAGGTCATCTAGCCCAACGCCCCCTGCTCAGATAGGAAAGCCTACACCATTTCGGACAAATGGCTGTCCAGTCTCTTCTTAAAAACTTCCAGTGTTGGAGCATTCACAGCTTCTGGAGGCAGGTCCCACTGATTAATTGTTCTAACTGTCAGAAAATTTCTCCTTAGTTCTAGGTTGCTTCTCTCTTAGGTTTCTTTTTGGTATATGAAACAGACTGGACTAAAATACACAAAGCAGGACCCATCCTCTTTCAGTACTTGGAAGAAAACAGTGCCCAAGGCTGCTGAAGTATCTCTCCTTGCATCACAAAGAGATGAGAGGGGTCTCCATTGGGAAACTAACAACAACAACAACAACAACAACAACAACAACAATAATAATAATAATAATAATAGTAATAATGAAGTTGGAAGGGACCTTGGAGGTCATATCCAACCCGCTGCTTAGGCAGGAAACCCTATACCATTTCGGACAAATGGCTATCCTGTCTCTTCTTAAAAACTTCCAGTGTTGGAGCATTCACTGCTTCTGGAGGCAGGTTGTTCCACTGGTTAATTGTTCTAAGTGTCAGGAAGTTTCTCCTTAGTTCTAGGTTGCTTCTCTCCTTGATTAGTTTCCATCCATTGCTTCTTGTTCTGCCTTCAGATGCTTTGGAGAATAGCTTCACTCCCTCTTCTTTGTGGAAGCCCCTGAGATATTGGAACACTGCTATCATGTCCCCCCTTGTCCTTCTCTTCATTAAACTAGACATACCCAATTCCAGCAACCGTTCCTTACATGTTTTAGCCTCCAGTCCCCTAATCATCTTTGTTGCTCTTCTCTGTACTCTTTCTAGAGTCTCAACTTGTCTTCTACTTTCAATCTGATAGGACTAATTTTTCCTGCACTTTCAAAACCACAGGATCAGGGAATAATGATGGTGAAAGGACAAGTTCAACTGCACCTTTGAGGAAATATATTTTTCTTATGTGAATTTGCAATAAACTCTCCTCTTGATAGTTTAAGGCACATCACTCTTCTGTTGCTTACATAAGATCAGTGTAAGCTCCACTGAATTAAAGAGCACATATTTCTCACTTTCTGTTTCTTATTATGGATTAGACAGTGAACATATTTCATGATAAACCTAGAAATCGGACAGTAGACAATCCACTTGTAAGGAGCTTACTCACATTGCCAGAAGAGGCTTAATAAATACAATGGATAGTCTCCAAAAATGGGAACAGAAGCTCCTGATATTATCCATGGAAATTCCTTTAGGTCAAAGAATGTAGTATAGCTACTTGTCACTGCAGTGTCCTTTGTCAGAGAGCTAGTCCTTCACAATACTGGAACTCCATAAACTGTACCTGAATGTTCAATTTATAGAGAGTATCTCATCCATGAAGGATGGTTATTAGAGTGTGCAAAGTTAAAAGAGTTGGAGTTAAACTCATGACTAGAAGAGACAGCCTTTGCAAGTTCCAGTTGTAAAACAAGACTGGAAAATACAACCCAGGCTGAAACATCTGCCAGAGAACTTAATCACATTTCCTGGTTGTATTCAGAACAACTTTCATAAAATCACCTTCCAAAAATCTAAAAAACCTTCTCTCTAAACAACATCAAGCTAATCCTCATGAAGTGTTTCACTACTCCAGAAAGAAGGTGTAGTGTTAAAAAACAAAAGGAATGAGAAAGTGAGTTAAAAAAAAAATCTGTGATCTTTCACTTAAACATTTCCCTCTAAATTTGCTTTGGAAAAAGTTCTTTTCATGAAGAGTTATGGATTCTTGTAATACAAGCATCTAGAAAACCACTCTTTCCTCTATACATTTGACGGTTAGAATGTGAAAAATGCTTACCAGCTCATTTAAAAAATGCTGTTATTTAGGAGGTACTTGAGATGAAGACACTTCGATGATTTACTACAGTACGTAAATCTGTATTTAATTATGTTTAGAGGATTATGAATTGTTATAGTCATAGTTTTATGCATTAATGCTGAATGATGATTGCTTTTATGACTAGTGTGTTGACACTATTTATATATTGTCATAGGCTATTTAGAGTCTTAATGGCTGAAGTGGCATGGAAGCTAAACAAACAAAAACAACAGAGAGGTTTGGACCTCAATCCCAAGACATTTTCAAATTCTGCCAATAGATGGTGATTGAGGATAGCGACACAATTAAGAAAATCACAGATCTAGATATATTAATCATACTAGTGTTCATCAATTAATTACATTCACATAAATGTGCATGTGAATAAGCATACAGCTATGAAATCAACAGCATGCTTTGTTTTTAGAACATATACCTGGTATATGGACATATACAAAGTAACAAGCTGGACATATACCTTGAAACACATACATGAAAAGGGCCATCATCATCTCAGTGTTTAATTATTTGAGGTACCTTTTACCTAAACTATTTTTTTTACAAAAAAAAATAATCTAAACAACCAAACAATTAAAATGGTAACTAGAATTTGATCTATTCATTAGCTTGGCCCATGACAGGACTGGCATTGGCAATTCCTTCACTAGTGATTTACAGTGATTTCAGAATATCACTCAGCCATCATTGTAGTATTATAAATCCTCTATTCATCACTATTATTTTGGCATGGTGATAGTTGCTTGATTCTAGAAGACACTAATTTCCCAAAGTAGAAAATTAATCACACCAATCCACAAGCATCAATAAAAGGCGAGGTTCTTGGCTCCTCTCAGAAGATCTTAATTTTGTTTTGTTTTTTTTCAAAACTATACCTAATGTCACATTTCTGTGTCATTAGGATAGTGATGGATATTTCACACCCAGAAATACACACGCCCCAAAGAAACAGATGTATTTCATATGTTATGCTTATCCATGGCACATACCTGTATCCAGAGACTTGAGGGGAAGTCTACTGTGGTGAGCAGGGAGAATCTCTAACTTGACATTTTCTGATGTGGCTGCTAACAGCTGGCTGGCCTCCAGCAAGGAGCAATGCTCTGTGCTAGTCCCATCAATGGAAAGGATATGATCACCTACATGCAGAGCCCCACATCTGCCAGAGAAACACACAACCACAGGCATATATTGCAGTCACCTGTGGTTAAAAGTAGAGCAATTCAAAATCCCTCAAAGTCACACAAAAGTTGATGACTTTGCATCATACATATTCTTTGCCATGTTCTTTGCCCAGATTTAGCTGAAACCTCATTTTTTAAAAAAGCCAAAAATCCAGCTTTGAAGTTTCCTGGTTGAAAAAAGCCATGAGAGAACAGAGGTTTTTATCATGAAAGAAAGTCAGGTTAACTGAACTACAGATAACCCTTCCCTAAAAATTAAAGGGAATATTTTTATATGGTCAAACAGAATCTGAAATGTATCTTTATCGCAAGAAACTAAGGGGACTTTTTAAATTAAAAAAAAATTACTCCGGGCTTGTCCTGATTTCGTTTTGTTCTTTGCCGTTTACCACTGTTTTTAATAAAAGAGTTTAACTTGTTTGTGAAGACTATATTTGTGCATGACATTTGGAAGAATGTGGTATATGCTCTCCTATACAAAGGGAAAAGTAGCAACAGCCGATATAAAATTGCAGGAAAATCAGTTTATTAAGTGTGCCTGTTAAGGTGTTTGGCTAAACTCTAGTTGAAAGATGACAGTGAATACAATTTCAGAAAAGTAGCACAGCATTGCCAAGCAGGTGCTGTGCAGATCACAGTTTTGCTCTTCAGCAAGTCACTGTGGGATGTTATGAGTGAGAAAAAAGACATTCATTTATTTGTTGATGATATAAATATGGAATATGACATAAAATTATTATGGAATATTTGGCTGAATGGAGTAACCTGTATTGAATGTTACTTGACTGCTGAATGAAATAAGAGATGTGCATGATGTAAATTGTGCAAAAGGAAAAAAAAAACAAGGATGTCAATACACAGAAATACACTAAGGAATCAATTCCCTTTAGTGTACTTATCATAGTATAAGGAATGCTCATAGAGACATTTCAGCTATTAGTTAATTACTATATGTCCATGTAAATTTGTATACAGATAATGACATATGGTTCGCTGAGAACATGAGAACTCTTATAGTGAATGTCAGAGATTATATGATACAATAAGGAATATGGATCTGAACATTTCAAATATAAAAGTAGTTGTCTGAAAGGGAAAACTGAGTGAATGACTGCAAATTGCATACAAATAACAAAAAAAGCAAAGGGCTGGATTTGATACTTTAGGAGGAAGTTGAAGCTGAAGGGAAAATGGATAGAGAAAGACAGAAAATGTTGGTAGAAAAGAAATTAATAGCAGGCTTGTTACAGAGAGAGAATCTTTGTTGAAAGATGAAAAAAATGGCTTTAAATATAGGAATATGCCTCTACCCTTTAAATGGGGACAGAAAGATTAATTTAAGATGCATATTTAACGAAAGATAAGGTCAAAAATTGAAGGTTGAGAAACAAACCTGAATTGAGTACAAAAGAAGTGGTAAATACAAAATAAGTATATCATGATGGTTTAATTATATAGACAGAATGAATGACAACTACATTGTGAAATACATTTATCAAATAATGAATAGGTCAAAAGGAAGGGAAAGACAGAGGAAGCCTGTGGTTGAATGAAGTAGATGACATCCTGAGAAAAATAAAAACAATAGTTTAAAGAACAAAGAGCAATACATAAAGCCCTGTATAACACACTGAAAACAAGAATGATTTGCAAGGCTAGAAAGGGAGGAACAGGAACAGTGAAATGTAAAATTAGATTTAGCAAAATTTGTACTGACTTATATAATTCCTTCAGTTTAATTGGTTTTATATTTCGTTTTTGGGGGGGGGTTGCAGTTAGATGTCTTGCCATAAAAGGGAGTAGTGTGCAGTTACCTTTCAATGCAATAGATAAGATTTTGGAGAACTAATTAATCTGTAAGGGTTCATATTAAAAGGTCAACATCATATTGCAAGTTTAACAGGGTTAATTGAACAGCAGATATATTCTGTTCCCAATAATATTAGGGCTTTTCTTTTTTTAGATGTTTCACAATACTTTTAAGGATGGTTTCCACTCTTGAAATAGTCTGAAATATATACCAGAGGTTGGTTTTGAGTGCTGCCATTTTTCTGGATGAACTGAAAAGGGAAGTATTTGGCATGGAATGGACAACCTTCCCTCAGATGTGCCCAAGATAAACTCAGTTCCTTAAAGCCCTGCATTATAATTCTGCAGTTTTCACCAATATAGGCATGAAAGCCAGCTGGGAGTCTTTGGCCAGTTACTCTCCCACAGCCCAACCCACTTCAGAGGTTGTTGAGGGGGAAAATATGAGGCAGGAACATTAGCTATGCACATCACCTTAAGTTGACCAAAAATATAGATAGGGTAGAAATCAAATACACAAATAAAGTTTTTCTCTTATGTATGAAATATAGTTTGTGCAGAGTAGCACTTATACAGTGCTGCTTTTTTCAAGCTTCCCCAAATCTCACCAGAGGAAAAAAATTTCAAACAAAAATAAGTATTAAACCAAACATATCTGGGAGAACATAATCACAGTTCAGCCTCCTACCTGTCTCCCACACTAGCTGGCTTGATCCTCTCAATGACTATGACTTGCTTATTCCGATGGGTGTTCATTGATAAAGTGATTCCCAGGGCAGAGCCGGGAGCCTTTGCAATTTCCACTAGCAAAGGGCCTGACGCATTGGCTACCATATCTATAAATCAAAAAAGAAAGACATTTGGAATTAATTCTGCTTAGGTTTTCCCAACCGGAACATCAAATGGGTTAAGTGGGAATACCAGCAGTTTTTATAATATGCTGGACATATATTGTTACACAGGACTCTGGATATTATGTAGAGCATAATACTACTATACAATCTTTAACATATATTGAAATTCACAAATTCAGGGCAAACTATAAAGCAAGCATGCTTGTAAAGTCAATCTCTAAAATCTCTATGTTTGCAAATGTCCCTTCTCAGTTACTGCTTAAAGATCTCAATGATCAATCAAATGAAAGATAGACCTTAATAGGCAGCCCAACCCAGCAACTGGAATAATTTTTTAAAAAAAATATAATTAATAACTATAATTAACAGTATACATTATACAGGACCAAGTATAGCTCCAGGGCCAAAACCAGAACTTTATTTCATTGTAAACCTGATGTCTGAAGGATTATTGCCCCATCTTGGTCAGGAACCATTTTCTAATAGGGAGTGCCGATGGGGTACGTTGTGACATTTTTGCAGGCATTCTGGCATCTCAGGCGAAAGAGCATGTGTATCCTACCTAATATCCATGCAAAGTATTCAAAGTTGTTTATGTCTATTCGAAGGCTAAAATAGAACATACAAATAAAAGGCAAAGTCCAGACAGTGTGTGAAGGTTTGTTGTTCAGTCACTAAGTCTTGTCCAACTCTTTGCAACCCCATGGACCACAGCACACAAGCCCCCACCATCCCTCACTGTCTCCCTGAGTCTGCCAAAACTCATACTCACTGTGTCTGTGACATTATCTAACCCTCTCATTCTCTGCTGTCCCCTTCTCCTTTCGCCTTCAATCTTTCTCAACATTATCAGGGTCTTTTCCAATGAGTCCTCTCTACTCATTTGGTGGCCAAAGAATTTGAGCTTCAGCTTCAGTATCTGTCCTTCCAAAGCACAGTCAGGGTTGATTTCCTTCTAGGATGTGTGAACAAGATTTGGGTAATTTCATTTCAGTGTATAATTATCACATGTCCTATTTGGCATCTCTCTTGACATGATCTGGTATTTTGCTTTACTAAAAGCTAATGTTTAGCTTGACTAAAAGTGCTTACTATTTGCTTTTAGGAAAAATATTAAAAAGCTTTATTATGTAGCTTTGATAAAAGCTGTATCCACCCTGGATTCTTTACTAAATACTGGATCCTATCAACAAATGCTTTTACTATGAAGCACCTATCCCCACTACTTCACATATCTTAAAGCAGTGGTTCTCAACCTTGGGGTCGTGACCCCATTTGGGGTCGCGTGACCATTTCGCAGGGGTCGCCGGGTACCGCCGGCCGCCATTTTGTTTTTTTATTTTTATTTTATTTTTATTTTTTTTATTTTTTTTATTTTTTTTTATTTTTTTTGGCGCGCGCGCACTGCGCATGCACAGATCCGCCCATTGCACCGAAAAAAAATAAAAAAAAAATAAAAAAAAATAAAAAAATAAAAAAATAAAAAAATAAAAAAACCAAAATGGCGGACCACGACGGGCGGATGCGCACATGCGCAGCGCATGCGATGGGCTGATCCGTGCATGTGCAGATCCGCCCATCGCGGCCGCCATTTTGTTGTTTTTTTAATTTTTTTTTATTTTTTTCTGGCGCGCACACGCGCACGTGCGTGCACCCGGGTCGGGGTCGTGGCGCGCATGGGCGGGGCAAGTGGGGTCTCAACCTGAGAAAGGTTGAGAACCACTGTCTTAAAGGAACCTGAGAAAGTGAGAACATAATTTGTATCGGAAAGATTGTATTCTGTAAGCTATATTACACATGCACACAAATGTTTCTCACAGCTTTTTAAGATCTAATAGTACACGCTAAACATTTAAATTATAATTGGAGCATATTCCATTTAGGCTTTAAACAAATCTAAACACATTTTACTAAACTTAGTTAAATATCTGGAGAGAAAAAAAACTTTCACAAAATGTATAAGTGTACCTAACTCTAGACCAAGTAGTTGTTAAGGATTAACAAAAAAATATCTTACATAGATATATGGATTAATAGCAAAGAGCATGCAGCAGATATTTTGGACAATTAACCTTAGTTAACAGAAAGGAATGAAAGTTTTTACAATTTAAGAAACCCTACCCATCAAAATGGTAAACTAGCCTCAATTATCTGACTATTAGTAGGATTGCCATGGAATTAACTACCACATTACAGTAAAGGGGATCTACATGATTCTGTGCAAATGCAGAACAAACATTTCTAGAACAGCTGGATCTGGTTTTTAAAAATTGAAGTGTTCAATTATTTTAACCTCATTGTAATGCAGGTTACAAAAAGGTAATCAATAAATATAAATCTATAATGTTTCCATGCTCATTGGAGAATTGTTCACCTCTGAAAATAGCAGTAATTTCTGCAGCTTGATCTCTATATAGTCAACCTCTATTTTTGACTATCCAGATACTCGTATTTTTCAAAACCATTCTTTTAAAATAAAACAATCATTTTAAAACTATGACTTACAAGCATTGCTCACCTGAGGCTGAAATATATCCAAGCAGTACACACTTAAAAATTAAAAGATTAATGACTGGCATTTATTAGTTGTCCAATATCTTTCATCAAAATAGCAAATATATTCCATGATAAGGAGCTGCTTCTAGAGAGAGAAAAGGAACATTCTTCATACAGCAAATACCTATCTGATCTCCGACAAGGTAGAAGAAACAATCAGAGAGAGATAGGGTTTATGAAACTGCTATTGCAATTGCCATTAATATTGGTAGTGGCAAGTCAGCCAGATGTTTAGATTGGATCTGGCATTTTTGTCTATCTATCAGGCCCTTGCAAAGAATACAAGATAGGCAAATGTTCTTGTTTGATGATATTAAATGTATATAACGAATATAAGGAATTCTTAGTAAAGCTGTCTTTTGCAATTGACTGATGGTGATTTTGTCAATGTTAATGGCATTCAAGTGTGCTCCAAATATTGTGGGATTGCACTCAAAGCATTATCACTAGTGACACTATTTTTGTTTTCTTTTGCCTTAGTTGCTCTATTTCTGCTTGCAGGTCTTTGTATTTTGTAATTCTCTAGTTCACCCTCTTCTATTCTGCTTTCATTAGGTACTGCCACATCCACATCCAGACTTTTTCTTCTTTTTCTTATCAACAATTGTTAATTCTGCAGTGTTAGGTGGCAGATATTTGTCTGAACTGTAAAGTCCCAAATGAAGCTTCTCTATTTTCAATTACTTTGTGGTTTCACCAATTTTTGCATGCAGGCAAGTGCTATTTCTTGCAGATATTCCAATGCATCTTTGTTGCTACTTTGTTTGCCGTTAGTCTGTGTGAACTTCTTGTAGCAACTAGCTAGATGGTCGACTGTTTTTTCAGCTTCTAGGCGGAGGCAAGTACATTAGTCATACTTACTCATGGATTCCAACATTCCTTTTTCCCCTTTAGTAATGATTTGCTATTTTGTGATATTACTTTTGCCTTGCTCTTAGCTGTTTGAAACCCATTAAATAAGAACACAACAAGGCACAAGCATTTCTCCCAACCACCTTAAGTGCACAACCAACAGCACAGGGACAATATTACTTAACATCTACCACATATATACTGGAAAACAAATGTAGAGTTTTTTTGCTTGCCAAAAAGTCTCTTTCTTCAACATACGATATTTATCTGTTAGGTGCGAAATGCAAAAGATGCCAACACTGAAGCTTCTGTTTAAAAACTGCAGCTCACATAGAATAGCTCAAATGAGAAATATAAAAACTGTTGATTCTACAAAGGGATAGGGAAACCTAGGAAACAGACTTCAAAGTCATCAGACATTTTCATTTCCCCTAGCCAAGAGAGACGCCGTCTGCTTGGAAATATGCACAACAGCAACTCTGCCAGGAGCAGAGAAGAATCCAAGTTATCATATGTTGCTGACATCAGGAAAAGCTTCTAATACACCTGATAGACCTCTCCCCACACAATGAACTCCCTTCATTTAATCAAAAAGCAAAAACTGCACACCTCTTTTGACCACTAATATTTATTCCATTTTAGGAGTTTTTCCAAAGCTGATATATTAAGTATCACCAACAAGCTTTGTAAGCAACTTCTTTCCTTTTTCACAAAATCAGAAAGTTTTGCTTCTAACTTTAAACAAATCTGTTCAATGTGAAATGTGGACTGTGATGTATATTCTCTTCATTAACTAGAAAGTAAAAAGCAGCTTGTACTATTGGCAGATGGTAAAAGCCCAAGGAAAAGGAATAGAACGGTGCACCAAAAACCTATTATAGTGTGGGAAGTCAGTCCCCCAGAGAAGGAAATATTAAAAGGGCAGGAAAATATATTTCCTCAAAGGATCTTAAAGAGGCAGAAAAGCATGCCCAGTTTTCTTAATAGCCCCAGGTCTTCCTCCCCCAAGCAGAAACTAGCTCTGTACAAATGCAGATGTAAACCATCTAGGAAGGTTGGAAGCCCCAGCTAGAAGATTAAGAAGACAAAGATACCTAAAATCTACATACCCCACCCAAAGTCTAAGACTGGACATAATAGGATTAACCCACAGATGCCAAAGGGCACACCCAGACACAGGCCAAAATACATGACACAGGAAATACGAAGCCTCAAAACAGGAACAAGAAGCAACTCCAAACAAAAAACTCCACAGGGTATAAAAACCCACTCCCTACATGTGCTCAGCCCCTTTTTTTCTCTCTTTCCTGCCAGAACCATCTTCCTGTCTGGCTCTCCTCTTCAATAAACTGCAACCTTCTTTCTAAAGCAGTCCCCAGTTTTTTTTACCCCCGACTTGGACTGAACTATGATGAAGACTTTTCCTTCAACAATTGCTTATTCCTATAGTAAGAAACATGATTTATTTTGGTGTTCAAGCTAAAGTCTATGTTGGCTCTGCAGCTTTTGGAAAGTGGATTATTACCTTTGAGAAGAGATAGATCTGACATGGCTTAAATTCAGTTCTATAAATGCAGAATTAACACAAAAAACCAACACCAGTTTGAAATAAATATTTTTTTAAAGTGGGACAACAAAAAAAATATCTTGAATCTGTATCTTTTGATTGAAAAAAAGGTGAAACGGAGGTGTTATTTAGCATGAAAAGGTTCCCATAGATACGCCAGCAGCAATTAGGCCCATGAAAAGTAGCAAATTCTAAAAGCATTGTATTTTTCTCAGTGGCGCATTCTGACACCAGCAGTATGTAAAGAAAGCAAAAATGTCTTGGCAAGACAACATGCCATTGATCAGAACAAAGTAGAGCACATTTTAGTATGATTCTTATTGATGCGCTTTAGCCAACTGATTGTTGATCCAAGAAGTGGCCCAATTAAAATGTGATACTGTTGTAACTCTCTGGGGTGAGACATCTGTTCCCGCTGAGTTAACAGCACACACACACACACACACACACAAAGGCAGAGATGAACAACTCTTGGGCAATTTTTTTTAAAAAAACTCACATAGCGGCAGTGGGTATAATTCATGCAGAAGTGATCAATAAAGGAAACTAGCCTCTGAAAGGCTAATAATATCATGAACAAAGATATTGACTATGCTGAAAGAATCGGAGAATGCTTTAAAAGCAATGAATGTGGCCTCTCAGCATTATTAGGCGACAGGAGACTGCCTGCTGTTCACAAAAAGGGATGAGAAAAACTTTAGCAGATGAAGCCTTTTGGCAGAAAGATCATATGAAAAGCAAAGGAGAGCCTGAAGGAGACCAAGCTTGCTTCATCAAAAATATCTTTTGCCTCTTTAAAAAACAAAAAAACTTTCAACAGTGAATGAAAGCGATAATTTGGACCAGGAGGGAAAGAGATAATTTTTCCCCCACTTTTCTTTCATATCATCCATTTGCTGATTTTTACATCTCAATTAATGTAGTTACACTTCAAAAGGCATCTAGTAAAAACACCTTGGAGCGTTTAACAGGCAGAAAAGAGGGAAGGGGAGGGGGGGTCTTAACCATGTCCTAATATGCATTATAAAAGCGGTTTCTAAATAAGTTATCAGACAAGAACCAGGGGAGAATTCAGTGATTCCAGAAGGTGCAAAAAATGCCTCCTCAGTTGATCTCATTCTCAGAATGGCAATTAACTTCAGAAAATGGATTCATGGATTCCCTACCCTACTTAATCAACATGCACAGGAATGACATTTTTTCTGCTAAAAGCTAGCATACCTGCTGGGAGCGTAGGTAATCCTTTTTGTAATCTTCTCTAAAATCATCCGCCACATGATGAAGTTTTGGAGGACAAAAATGAGCATTTGACCAATGAATTGATCCCCAGAAAGAAAGAAAGGGAAAGAAACTTTGAACTCAGGACCCACATCTAGTACGGCTTTAATATTAAAGGAAAATGATAAAGAGCACAAATGATCTTTTGATCTTTCTGAGTCAGTCACTCATTTCCCAAACCAAATCAATCCTTAAACAAAATAAAATAACCTCCACTGCATTAATTGCTATAGACAAATTTCCTGTTTTGCAAAAAAGGGATATTAGCCGAACACAGCTTTATTTCCGGTCCCTGAAAAATAAAGTGGTTGGTGACAGGATGGGTTACAATTTCTTCATTGACATAAAAGCTACAACAAGCAGGCAAGGAATGAATGAACGTTTATTTTCCAGAAGGTGGCAAATGGTCTTCAATATCCTGTCCACAAAACTTCAGAGAAAAATCAATATTTAATGGAGTCATTTTTCCAGTGGCTGCTGATTTCAGAGCCGATGCAGGTCAAACCTTTGGCTGACTTAGGCAACCCAACAGCCAACTCTGGTTTCAAAGAAAGCAGTTTCTTGTTCTCATTTCTCATGGTCTGCTTGCCTTGCTTATGAGTTGCTCTCCTCAGACCTAGTTATCAAATGACCTAGTTATCTACTTCTGTTGCACATTAAGCTATCCATCTGTTGAAAGTGGGATTATCTGTGTTGTTTGGCTTGAAAGAAATGCATGATAGAGTCTAAGATTTGACAAAGAACTATTTTAATGACCCAAAATGATCCAAATTAATTTTGAATGGGAACTAATGACCAGAAAATCTCCTTGGTGTGCTTGGAATGTTGAATCGAAGCTGACTCAGACTGATTTATATTTATCTTGTGATCAATACAGAATTTTACACATTTCCCTGTTAAATTCTACTTTTAATCACTTCAGCCTGCTTAGATTCAAGACTGCCTAGATCTTTTTGAATCTTCTCTCTGTTTTTTAAATGATTAACCACCATGTCCAGTTTTGCATCATTTGGAAACTTCATAAGTGTTCCCTCAACTCTCTTGTCTAAGTCATTGCTAAAAATGTTGAACAGCTCATGATCAAGGCTTCATGGCTCTTCACTTGATACTTCCCTACAAGCTGAAGTCATCATGGTGCCATCAATGAGCATTCTTTGGTGTAGTTATTCAGCCAACTATGTAACAAATGTATCACCTAACCCATATTTTACCATGTTATGCAAGAGGATATCATGAAACATTTTGCCAAATGTTTTTCTATGAGACAGATATGCTGTATCTGTGGCATTCCTCTGCTCTGTTCAGCTATTAATTCTATGAAAGGAGAAAAGAAAGTTAGTCTGGAATGATTTGTTTGCACACACCCATGATACTCTTGTCATTTGTAGTGCGCAGCTGTCCTTAGCCAGTCTAAATATATGTAGTTTCCTGGGTCCCCCTTCTTCTGATAGATTATCAACAGCAATTCTGCAATCCATCACCATAGTTCCTTTGGTACCTTCAGTTTTAAAGATCTGAATTATTTAAATTACCCACCTTCTCTCTTAGGTAATAGTAAGCTACAGTTCCCTTGTTCCCTGTTGGCAGAATGACCAGTTAGAGTAGACATGTCAAACTCGCGCCGACATGTGACATCGTGCAATGTATCAGAACTTTTTCCCCATTATCGGCAATGGGGTGGGCGCGGTTTCCTCGTGACATGTTCAGCCTGTGGGCCAGCAATTTGACACCCCTGAGTTAGAGTTTCATTTATCTCCTGAGAGAAACCAAATGCAAAGTAGGAATTAGGAAATTCTGTCTTCTCATTGTGGGAAGCCAGCTCCCCAGAGAAGGAAATATTAAAAGGGCAGAAAAATATATTTCCTAAAAAGATATTGAAGAACCAGAAAAGCATGCCCAGTTTTCTTAATAGCCCAAGTCTGCCTCTCCCAAGCAGAAGCCAGCTCTGTACAAATGCAGATGTAAACCATCAGGAAGGCCCCAGCTAGAAGATCAAGAAGACAAAGATCTAAAATCTGCATACCCCACCTGAGACAGGACATGGTAGGATTAACTCACAAAGACCAAAGGGCACACCCAAACTCAGGTCAGAATACATGACACAGGAAATAGCCTCAAAACAGGAACAGGAAATAACTCCAAACAAAAGGCTCCCTACATGTGCTAGTTCCTTTTTCTGCCAAAACCATCTTTCTGTCTGTCTCTCCTCTCCAATAAACTACAACCTTCTTTCTAAAGCAGTTGCCATGTTTATTCCCAGCTTGGATGAACCACGATGAAGACTTTTCTTCCAACATCATCATCACCTCTTATAGAGTTACTGCTTTCTCACAATGGGATTATGCTCATTTTGGCTTTCCATTTATTTCTAATTTACCAAATGAACTTTTTTTGGTGTTATATATACTGTATCTCACAACTCTCAGTTCATTCTGAGCTTTAACTTTTCCAGCAAGAGTTCCTACACCCATCTATTGTCCTAAACGTAGCAAAAAAAGCAGAGCAATTTTGGGGCAAAAAGGACAAAAAAATGGCTGAATGATACATGTACAAACTGTTTGACACTCTGTGATTCCTGGGTGATTTTTTATTTACCTATTGTTGCATGCATATATTTGCAAATAAAGCTTACAGCTATGGTGGTACAGTGGTCAGAATGCAGTATTGTAGGCTAGCTCTGCCCATAGTCAGGAGTTCTATTCTGACAGCGCTGAAGGTTGACTCAGCCTGCCATCCTTCCAAAGTTGGTAAAATGAGGAGCCAGATTGTTGGAGGCAATATGCTGACTCTGTAAACAGCTTAGAGGGGGCTGTAAAGCACTGTGAAGCAGTATATAAGTCTAAGTGCTATTGCTACCGTATGTCAATGCTCGAGGAAAGAATGGGGAGGTAAAATTACACATTGCTATAAAAATGGAAAACTAGGATATAAAAGCATTAACAGAGCTCCTTCTGCCTTCTCTAATAAAGTGTTGGGTGACTGCAGTTAATGAGCTACATTGACCTTAAAGTGGGGTAAATGAACTGCAACCTCAAGGCCTTAACCCCTCTTTTTTTGCAAATTGGTTTTGGAGATTGCAACTGCCAAAAATTAGGCAAGTGATTTCTCAAGTATTTGCAGGCAGGAAATAGATGAAAAGTACCTCCTTGGGGATCTAAAATAAGCTTAACCACACAGGTCTAAAAACTAACCCCCCCCCCCAAAATCAAGCATCTAAGAAAAAAATACAAAACAAGAAGGGAAATCCTGGCAACTTGTTGATAACCACACCAACTCTGCATTGCTGCTGTTGCCTTTTATGGTCAGAAAAAGCTAAAGCTGCTTTGGCCCCAAATGGCTCCTCACCTAAAGTTGTTAAATCTTCTGAAGGGATGAAATGTTCATTTCTTCCCAGCCCTGTATAAAGGTGATATAATTTAACTGTTTTTGAAAATATATAGAGGGGAAAATCTATATGGGATAGAGAGAAAGAGACACAGAGCAGAGCGTTAACCCTTATAAGCATATAGAATAATGTTGTTTGTTCTTTTATAAATCAACTCAAAACCAATTTACATATGGTCTGGATTGATTATAAAAAGTCATTTGATTCATAACCACACAGCTGGGTCACCAAATATTTGGAAACAATTGATGTCAGTAAAAACATTGGAATTTTTTTTATTTAGAAAAATAAATAATGAAGACAGAATTGATGGTTGGAAATGAAAAATATGAGCTTGTCAACATTTGGAGAGGCATCTTCCTGGTGATTCATTACCATTCTTATAATTTGTCATTGCTATGATCCCATTTTCAGTGATTTTGAAAAAAACAAACATTGGCTAGCATACAGCAAAAAATGCTAATAAAATCTTACATTTGCTTTATATGGATGATCTGATGCTTTATAGAAAATATAAATCAAAATACAAATTTATATACATGTATACAATTTTAAAAATAATTAGTAAAATTTAAAATCTCCTGATAACAGACCAAACCATCTCTAAATATTATTCATTTGCACTTCATCTTAGTCACTTATCTCATTCATTCCCTCTACTTTTAGATGCAGCAAGCCATGTTTCAAAGTAAGATTTACTTCAATTACAATTATCTCAATTGGTTCAAACAAATTTATATGCTTCCAAAGCAAGTTAAATTACACAATAATAATTATGGGCACAAGACAATTCTCTTCTGGTGATACATAGTGACATGTCTGTTCATTCAGAACTTAGATGCTTCAGTGGGCCATAATCCCAGATAAATATGAATAGGTTTACAGTTCATAGCTCATTCTTTCACTCTCTGCAGTAATCTTCAACCCAAAGTAGACCCCATTTTTAATTTTTGTACTTTTTTAGTCTGCTTTTCAGAGAAAAAAATTGACACCCTTCCAATTATCAAAAGAGTGATGGATCTTCCTCATCCATCATGTTAATATATATCTAGCCACATAGCAAATACTCTTATAAACTTAAGGGCAGGCCAATATTTACTATTTATTCATTTTGTTTTATTTATTTCTATACTACTACACTCCATATGACACAAGATGCTTCAAGACTGGTGGAAAACAGTGTTGCTTCCCTTCCTAATACAAGCAAACAGCAGCCAGAAAACCATCCTTTATCTTGCAGAGGTAAAATTATCTTTTACTTCAAACTCAGCCCACAGCCCACAACTGCTTATTGGCTTTGCCATCTACTTTGCTCTCTCATTTCCCAGCTGACTCCCAGCAGTGCAGTACAAATTCTTTCCTTATGAATCAATAGAAAGGCTAAAAAGGAACAGGAATAAAACGAACCTAAAGTAATGCTGGAACTAGATTTCCAGCTACAGCCTTCTGTCATGACCAGGCACAATCAATACTAACCAGATAAAAACCACAACAATTAGCACAGTTTTCTACCGGTAGCAAACCATGAAATGATTTTTTTATTGGTTTTTTAATTTTTAACAGAAAAAGAAAAATGCTCAAATCAAATCATAGTGTTAAAATAAACAATAAACATAATCACAACATAAATACATATTTCAAAATCATCCATGAACAAAACATAAGTACTTATTTCAATACATCTAATAATAATAACTCAACTGAAAATAATCATAGACCACATTTACCAAACAATTAACATTACTGCTCGGTACCCCCACCACCACATCCCCCTAACCCTAACCTTCCCCCCTCACTTACCAACTAACTACCTACTCTCCTCCCTCCTTCTCTATCTCCCTCCTTCTACTCCACCCAACTATCCCTACTCTTCCCCCTTCTTATCAACTTTCTACTTACATCAGCCTTCACTCCTCCTTCCTCTTTCCATCAGATGTGGTGCCCAGAGGCCACCCGAGCAACCCCTTAATAACAATAATTACATATTCTTGCATCAACCCCAATTGCAGTTGAGAAAACATAATATATAAAATTGTAAACCCTCCCTAGCCCCCCCCTGACTTCCCAGAGTGAGTACAGGGTAAAACAAAAGAAAACCCACTACTTCAAACAAAGTTATTATATAATCCTAACAAGAATTTTAAATTATATACTAAATACAATCTCTACTTAACATTTATTCAACTTTTTTCCAAATGAAATTGATTTGCAAACCACGAAATGATTGGTGGTGCATTGGAAGTGCTGTTTCCTGATGATGTCATATATTGTTTGGTTATAAAGCGGAAACAATCATTGTCTTTTATGCATCTCCCATTCCTGCCACATTTGTACCTCCAACTCCCATACATCATAACCCCAGTGAAACATGCCACGTCCATGGATTAAACATTTTTGACATGTTGCCAAACTTCCTTAGCCCATTTTAGCCAATAACATTTTTGAGTCAAATGAAAATAGTAGTTTAACAATGGAAAAAAAAGGAAAGTGTTGACCAATCTTTTTATCCATTCCCATTTCTTAAGTGGGCATTTAGGGTGCATGGTTACCACACATAAGCAAGCTAAGGATTTAAACTTCTGCTTCATTTCAAAATGCAAATAAACTAAGCCAAACAGAGTCAAGCCAAGTTCATGTTTGCATAGCTCTATCCCAGATACATGTATTTGAACATATGTATGCATGTGATATAATTTCTATATTCAACCCTTCATTTTATATGTATAAAGTTAAGAAAAACATAATGTGAGCATACATTTTACACCCCATTCCCCCACACACATTCAGGGAGAGAATTTCCCTGAGGAAGGGCTCCAACACAAGTCCAAAAGCTCAGAAGACTAAATCTCTGATCCCGGTCAGTGACCCAGATTGGATCCTGGAACATTACCCTGGGACCCATATATTTGCCTTCATTTGTGAAACATTTTACTGTTCCTCAAGATATAGAAAAATCATAACAAGGTGATAATAGTTTAGTGAGTCAGTAAGTCTCTATTCCAGATCAACAGTCTTGAATATGCAACTGGAGATAATAGTTCTCCAGATCATTTGTGCTGATTAATACATGATGTAGGGCTTTCCCACAAGCATATCTTCCAATTAGCTCACTGCATCTTTTCTTATTATAGCTTTCTTACTGACTACTTTGCTTCAAACTTGATGTGGCATGTAATCGTTTTGTTATCCCAGGGCTATTCTGGGACTATACCAGTGGTGGAGAACCTATGGCACAGGTGCCAGAGGCGGCACTCAGAGTCCTCTCTGTGGGCACATACACCGTCGCCCCAGTCCTAGGTCTTCAGCTGGATTTTATAAAACCTTTTCGCCGTGTACAAAAAAAAAAAAGGTTCAATCAATCAGTCAATTTCAACTTCTCACGGGAAAAAAAAAAGATCTTGCAAAGTTGGAATTGATTGATTGAACTTTTTAGTCTCACCCAGTCTGTCGTTACCATCACAGCCACACCCACCCAATGGGCCACACCCACCCGGCACCCGATGATGCATAAGTGGGTTTTGGGTTGCAGTTCGGGCACTCAGTCTCTAAAAGGTTTGCCATCACTGGACTATACATTGCATAGAAATTCCTAGAAATTCACATGTCAGCCACCTAAGGTATGGGAAAAGAGTTCTACAATAGTTTATGTCATTAAAACTTGATGCATGTACACAAGATGACATAAATTATCTTGTAATTTGGCTGGCCATGTAAATGTATTTAATAAATAAAATAAAATAAAAATAAATACGCTGTTTGCATAAAATACCTTAACATAAATATCAATAAGGTATTTAAACAAAATTATATACAATAAAACTAATAAAACATTATAAAAACAGTATATTAATTAATAAACTCTAATAAAATCATGAAGGGAATAGTCAATTGAGGCATATCCTATAATTTAGAATATCAGATACAAATGTAGAGCAGAAATTATCTGAGAACAATAAATGAAAATACCCTGACCACTTTTTATTTTAAAAGTGAAATGAAATAAAGTTAGAAAGAAATACTTTCCAAGGCAAAGTGTCTGAAAGGCAGATAAATGAAATTTATTACCTCACCACTAGCAAATTCTTTTCAGATCTTTTAAAAACTACCAGATTCCAAGTCTTTAAAATCCTGATATATACATTTCCCTATCCATATAGAGGAAAATCATTTAGTTCAAACACATATCTGTCATAAATCAAAGATATCTGGTTCAGCTGTAACCTTCATTCTTGAACTAGATTTTTTTTTATTCTTTTAAGATATAGATTTGAGGCTGGTTTGACACTAAGTACTTAATTTGTGTCCTGTGAAGGGTGCACCTAGAGAAGTTGAAAGTATTCACCCATAAAGATATTGCAAAAAGTCAAATGAAAATAAAACTGGAAGAAGGATGAAGAAAGAATCTAATTTTAGACCTGAAGATCATCAACCTGCTGTAATTCTGCTTCATAAAGCATACCCAGTTAACTTGTCAGCACTAGTTCCTCAAATTACACACACACACTCACTCACATTCCCGTATTCTCCATTAAGCTTATACACCAGAGTTTCTAACAGGATACTTTTCCTTCATATTCAACATTTCGTAGCACATAGCTGTGTCCCAGAGCTCAAAACTTAGAAACATGAGAATAACCATCACTCCATCCAGAAAATGTTTTTTTTTTAAAAAAGCATTACAGTAAGGTAATCCATGTTGGCCAAAACATAAAAACCAGCAAACTGAAGAAACATCTGTGTTTACAAGGGAGAAAACAAAGAAAGCATTCTCTGATGTGCTTTCCAAGTAACTCTAAATAGCATATACGAATTAGGCTGGTATCCTAACCTTCTCCTAATGCCCATTTTGTCATTGCTTTCTGATTTCCATTCTGTAGCATTCTTTATTTCCTCAACTCCAGAACTAATTTCAATTCCAAATTAATTTCAGCTGAATAAAAGCAATGATACAAAGGAGAAAGCAAACTGGATTATACTGGTACTATAATACATGAATACCTAGTTCTAGAGTCCAAACTGAGACAACATACATTTTGTTGTCAGGTTCTTAAAAATCAGACTAGATTATTTCACATTTACTTTGGCAATTTATATCCATTTCTGAAGGGAAAGGTCACCTGCTTTAATGTGAGCTGTGTTCGTTCCCCCTCCCCCCCCCTTTGGCTGTTCAAGATGACATCCTATTGAAGAAACTGAAAATTAAGGACAATTAAGTTGATATGATATGCAAAACAACAACAGCCCAGGGTAAGATTTTAGCAGAAGGCTTTCCCAATGCTGTAATATTTTTTATTACAAAAATGTAAGGGAAAAGGTGCATTTGTTTGAAATGCAAACTATCAACTGGAAAGGTTTATGACTCCTTCGGAGCACAAAAAATGCAATTTAGTCTTTTTTTCTCCCTCACTACACTTCATAAGGAAAACCTTCTTTATCTGGTAGGCAGATCTTCTTGGCATCAATAAAGAGGCTCTCCTCTTTCTGAAGTAAATACAAGTTCAGAAAAGAAATTTTCCTCGGAGGAAGAATGGGAGTACTGATTGCAGGTCTTATTTCCTACCCCAAATGGAAATAATTTTAAAGCTGCCCCACACCAACTGTACAATTTGGTTTTCCCTTTTGATTAGATAATAGCTTAATCTAACATTTCTGGTAAAGGGGTTTTTTTCCCCCGCACCCTACCTTAACACGGTGGTTAGAAATGTTCACAAATTGAAAGCTTCTATGGCAAAAATTTAGAATTTTTCCAACTTTAGAGCTGGAAAGAAACATTTGCATGTTTTAAGAATGTTCCATTTGGAAGAAAAGCTCTATTATCCCTGATCACTAGAAATGTTTTGAGCCCATTTGATTTATTTTTAGTGTTAAATGGGCACAAGTGGGCATCATTAGTCTTTTCCTTCTGTAGCTAAACCTTAAGCATGGCAACGTGTTTGTGTTACCTGTAACACAACACAAGCAGAAACTTCTTCTTCTACAACAGGGCTGTAACAACTTATCCTTCTATAACAGGGCTATCACAACTTATCCTCTCTTCAGCAGCAGCAAAGAAAACGCATGCCAAACTCTCACTTACTCTGGAGACCGCATGCGCACAATGGGGGCTAGCTCAGTTCACAGCCACCCGTGTTTGCACTTCTCAATCCTGCCTTATCTGAAGAAAAGAGGCACCAAACCAGAGACAAAACTCCCAAATCTCACTGAATGTTTAACAGATATTGTATTTAGCTAGAGCACTTGGACAGATTAGGAGGATTTACAGCATTTCCGCTAGTTCTGTACTGCTGTCTGAAAAGTGCATCTACGGAGCCACCAAGGCTTCAGCTTTATTTGAAGGAGGCTTTACTTTTAAAAGATCCCATCCAAACTCATGCACCCAATTATTCATTGAAACAAAGTTCTGGTAGCTCTGGAAGTTTTTAACTTGTTCCAGATTCTACCATATATACTGTATATGGTAGATGATAGGAAAATCAATACCAGTGATATCTATCGTCTGTCTGTCTGATAGATAGTGATATCTATCTATCTATCTATCTATCTATCTATCTATCTATCTATCTATCTATCTATCTATCTATCTATCTATCTATCTATCTACCTACCTACCTACCTACCTACCTACCTACCTACCTACCTACCTATCTGGCCTTGGTGCTCTTTGAGCTTGTTTTTCTGCAGACATTTCATTACCAAACTAGGTAACGTCATCAGTGTTAACAAACAGCAAAGCTGAGAAAATTCAATCTTGAGCTACAAACATTATCTTTTATCAGCATTCCTCTGCCTTTATTAAGCAGCTCCTGTTCAGCTAGAGGAGGATGGGAGATTGCGAGGCCAAGCTGATCTTTGCTTGTAGCTTGGATTGCTCTACTGGTATATCATAGGGACTAGCACTAATGATGTTATGTAGTTAAGGTAATGAAACTTCTGCAAGAAAACAAGCAAGCTCAGAGAGCACCAAGCACCAGAGAGCACCTCAATTCAACCCGAGCTACAAATATTCTCCTTCATTGGTGTCTGTCTGTCTGTCTGTCTGTCTGTCTGTCTGTCTGTCTGTCTGTCTGTCTATCTATCTATCTATCTATCTATCTATCTATCTATCTATCTATCTATCTATCTATCTATCTATCTGTTTGTACACACATACACACATACAAAGTGAGAAGAAATACAGTGGAGTTGATTTTCCCATCATCTACCATATATATCTGTGTCCCCAGAAAGGAATCAAACTCAAGAGTCCTTACCCATTATGGAGACATCATACTCAATCTGGAACAGAGCCTCCTGGTTGCACTGACGCAGAATGTTTAGTGCATCAGCATGACTCACACTGTGAAGAGGAATCCCGTCCACACTCAACAGCCGGTCCCCAATTTTCAAAGACCCTTCCCTGAAGAAAATGTTAAAGGCATCCATTACGAACACAGTGTCAGAATATTCTTGAGATGAATGCTTATTTTGGGACTTTATTTACTGATAACACTGCCGAAGTTTCTACATCTGCTCCAAGATGTGCACATATTGGGTCAAGGAGCTTTCCAAGTGTGGGATGCAACTTTTGATAAGATACAGAATAAATCTGGATAGTGTTTCTGCTTTGTTGAGGGATGCTCACTGTCAAAACATGTTCCTGCTTTGCTTGAATGGGCCTGAAGTAGACTCAGCCAAGCAACTAGGGAATAAACCTGGAGCAAATTTTGAGAGGTAAGTTAGGCCTGTAAGTCTAGCTATCTGTCTAAGCACTTTTTTCAACCATAGCAACTTTAAGCTGGGTGGACTTCAGTGCCCCAAATTCCCCAGCCAGCTTGGCTGAGAAGTTGAGAAATACTCCTCTAAGCTGTATCTGATCACCAGCAGCTCTTTAATTTGGTAATTTATTATTTATTTTTATTGAGGTTGCACAAATCTATTTCTCATTTTAAGGAATCACAGTTTGATAAACCCTGTGCACATGTTTAGGTTTCTCTGATCTGTTATTTGCTAGACACAAAAAAGATGGTGAAAAAAAAATTAGGGCTTATATATTTTTATTCTTTCTTTTCGTTAATTATCTTTTAAATGTTATTATTTCCACATCTGTTTTCCTGAGTTACTTTTTTCATTATTATTCTAGCTTTTTCTGTACTGCAGGGTGAGTATCTATCGATGTGGTGTCTATGAGTCGAAAACAACTTGATGGCACATTATTTCCATACTGACATTTTTATAACATATTCCCACCCCTTGCAGTCCATCACTACTGCATTGCAATGAACCTGCAATTGGTTTTAAATGATCCACCACTGATTAACTTTTTCAAATCTATTTTCCATAGTTCATCTTTTCTGGTTACTCAGAACTAGTGCAGTAGAATTCAAAGGGAATCTATGTTCAAGAAGCAATGGACTATAGGCCAAATGTAGAGGTGCAAAGCTATTGTGAATGTTTTTATAGGTGGTATGAAAAATATGTATTTTTTTTAAGCTTCACTGCTCAATGTGGAATTATGTGAACATTACCTGTCTGCTGGGCCACCTGGTCTAACATAAGTCAGTACTAATGGCCTGGATTTATGCCAGTCTTCATGGGCTCCTCCTGTAAGCAATTTGCAAAAATAATTCATAACCGATACAGACACATATCCAACAAATCTATAAAAAAGAGAACACATTTTTAAACCAGCAAGCAGCTAGCAGTCATTTTCTGGAACATATGCAGAAACCTGGTAGTATCCCATCTGTCAGTCTCTGAAGATGACTTTTCCATCTCCCCAAAGATGCCCTTCAGAAAGCCACCTTAGAATGACATTGGACACCCCACTTCCTTCTTTTCTCGTTTTCAAACAGCCCAGCATGTTGCTCATTACAAGTGCACTGACCTCGTAATACAAATCCAAAACTATTGCCTTCTTTGTAGAGGGTAACTTCAATGGTTTTTGGAATGATGCCAGCACTATTATCAGGGGCTGCAGACAAGGGAAATAAAGGGATGAGCTAATGTTTTTCACTTGCTGAACTCTCCTTCTAGAAAATCTGCATATTTATAAGTTCTGCAGATGATGTCAAATACGAAAAAGTCATCCACATAAGCCTTCTAGGTTTCATAAACTGGATCATTGCCTATAATGCTTGTCATAATTGAATAACAGCATTAAAATTACTGAATTGGTCTTGCAAATTGCCTCTGATCAATCTTAATAATACATTTATTTATTTATTTATTTATTTATTTATTTATTTATTTATTTATTTATTTATTTATTTATTTATTTATTTATTTATTTATTTGACTTATATGCCGCCCTTCTCCCCAGACTCAGGGCGGCTCACAACAGAATACAAGTACAAAGAAATATAAATCATTTAAAATAATGATACAATATAAAACTATAAAACTATCCACTCATACAACATACAATCCCAATCAAAGGCCCAGGGGCAGAGCGCAGCTCACACGCTCCAGGCCTGTCTGCATAGATGTGTTTTTAAAATTTTTGGGAAAGCTAGGAGGGAGGGAGCAGTATGAATCTCTGAGGGAAGTTGGTTCCAGAGGGCTGGGGCAGCAACAGAGAAGGCCCTAACCCTAGGTCCCGCCAAACGGCACTGTCTAACAGACCGGACCCGTAGGAGGCCAACCTTATGTGCCCTAACCGGTCGCTGGGATTCGTGGGGCAGAAGACGGTCCCGCAAGTATATACATACATATATACTGAGCTTTTTTAATACATTACAAACCAGAGCCTTTTCTTCTACAAAGCTTCAAAGCCCAGTAGGATTCCTAGAGCTAACACTTTTTGCCACAGATGTTTATTGGATTCTCAGATATTTTAATAATAAGCCAGCTGGCAACTTTGAATGAATACATTCAAATCCTCATGGCTAAGAGGACAGTTGTTGATTGTGATCATTAAGTGGGGAAAATGATTAAGTGTAAAACAGCGCTGAAGTAAATGTTTCTTAGTCCATATTTAATTCAGTACTTCATTTAATTTTAAACACTTATGAAAGCAATGCAAAAACAAAGACTGCATCTGTTATGACTGAATGGCAACCTATCACACAGTCTGTGCTATGACTTTCCAGACAAAATGCCTGCCTCCTTCTTCTAATAGTGTGTGAAATATATGCACAATATGAATCAAATACATTGGTGGCAGAATTAAGAGTGCTTTTTAAAAAAATCACCAATTTGGTAGATTGGAGAAAGGAGAAGAAATTATTATATTTAAATAGCAGCTGCAAGCCACCATTTTAGAAATGCTATCTTCCCATCTTTAAATATGCTTGAACTCTTAACCTGATGCTCTCCATTTATGTGAAGAGTAGAACTTTCAATAATCCTGATCAGCCAGTTCATTCGCCTTGCTATCAGGTAATTCTTAGAGTTGCAAATAAAGAAGGGAATATCTTTTCCAAGATGCTAGAAGACTCCTGTGCCTCTAAAATCAAGGAAAATCTATTATTTTACTTCAAAATTAAAATCCAATAATGCATAATAATGCATCAATGAATGAACTACCACACTGAGAGTCCACAAAGATTTTTTTTCATTGACAGATTAGTCTAGTATGATTATTTGGGTTGGAGCCAGCTCTCCAAACTAGATGGTGCAGTAGATATTGCATTTTCTATCTCAGAATCCTTCTTTTGTGTCAAAAATCTTCCCACTGTCACAAAACATTGTGTAACTGGATAGAAGCAAAGTCTACCTCCAACCCTATGTAATGTTAATAATATTTGGAATCCACTAGCTGAAATTAAGTGGACTCTTTAATATTTTAAACCAGCAATAAAAATATTTAATTGAGTAAAAAGGGCCATTAGTTATTGAGCAAAATTAAGCAGGGCTTCTACATCTAGCATATTATCTAAAATCATACTCATTTCTAACACTACAATTATTTTACTTCTCTAACCTTACTCATCCCCAACCTCTGCCCCTTGCAACTTAGAACAATCTTGCAGAGATCTTATGAAGTTGATTGTAATCCACTAAGGGTCACGTCATACCGTAGTGTATTTTACAGTTTTGTTTGATGTCCAGCTTGAATGCAGGTGGCCCACTAACCAGGACAAGGCTATTCAGAACTGGGTGTGCATGTGTGCATGTGTGTCCACAGCTCAATTTGTATGAGTGGCAGGTGGTGTACACATGCATGCCAGCCTGCTGCTCATGCATCTTGGTTCCCCTCCCCTCCCCCCCCCATCCAGGCTGCCAAGCCGCAAAAGTTGGGGACTGCTGCAGAAACAGATTCAAGTGTGTGGGTCAAAAGAGAATGCTTGGAGTTTTATAAACAGACAAGAAGCCTTCTGCTGGAACAATCCTGAAATAAAATCTAATGTGTGGTCTACTTTCTGTATTTATTGGTGCTTCTGGTATCTACTTTATATACCCATTTATGCTTGTGAAATCGTTAGCACTGTTAAATGTTTATAAGCCACAACATCCAATAATTAACAGCATGGGGAAAAAGCAGAATCCATTGTAATCACCCTGTGTAGGAAATCATTGGCAAAATATGACTTCAAGTAAAGGAATCTCAGATACCAAGGCTGGAACATCCTGAACATCTGGAGAAACTACTACCAACTGAAGTAGGATTACTGGTCTAATGATAAAGTTACTTTCCTATGTTTCTTCACAAAAGGAAGAGGGAGGAAAGGACAAGGGGGGGTCCACTTAGTCTTAAAATACTGAACATAAAGCTTTATTAAATATATACTAACCAACTAGTGGTAGTTCGTATTCCACTTCTAATATTACTCTTTCTCCCACATTCTTCAATAGACTTATAATTTCATCATGTCGCAATTTTGTCAAGTTAATCCCATTCACTGACTTGATGTAATCACCAACATTTAGCTGATCACTCCTGTAACATGTAAAACAAAATATCTCAGTTCTTTCCAGGGACAGACATTATAGTCTTGAGGCAATTGTCTCAGGTAATAGTGGCAGAGAGACAGTTTTATTATTTTTGCTTTAAATTTTCTGGTTGTTTTCTTTATTGAAGGATTTATTTATTTTATTTATTTTATTCGGTCTTGTATGCCGCTCCTCTCCGGAGAGGAGACTGTATAAATCCTCATAAGCAGAACCTAGGTAGATTGTTGCTTTTTTCAGTCACCTAAAAGTCTTGGATCAGCTCTGCCCATGTCTTTACTGACTAGTTAATAGAAAGGTGTCTATAGTAAACAACATGTGGAACAAAAAAACACAAATCTTAGATAATACCCGAAATGTCCATCAATTATTTTTTTTAACAAACATACATGGCAACAGAGAAAATAAAAGTTTTATGATGTCCGGTCTTATATCTTATCTGCAGAACTTGTTTTAGATAGAAGGAATAAGTCATTCCAAGCTGGGATCCTAGCAATAAACTCAAAATGCAATGCAATGTAATGTAAACATTACATGCCTATCAAGAAATTAAATGAAATATCATTTAAGCTTGATGGTGCCATTTGGCACATGTTGCATTGACTATCTGACTTATTAGTCTTGCTGTACATTTCATTCTCCAGCTTTGCAACTGAGAAAGTCCCCTGCATCTGTAATTATATCTTACCTTGCTGCCAATCCTCCTGGCCTCAGATTAGAGACCCTTGGCTTTCCATCTTTATCTGTGCCACCAGCTATAGTTAATCCAAGGGTGCTTCCCTCTTTTTTGATTAGCTCCACAATTGTGACTCCTCTAAATTCTTCTGAAGATATAGAGAGAGAACAATTCAGTGCACTGGATTTATTATTACTGTTATTGTTGTTGTTGTTGTTGTTGTTATTATTAACCATTTATATTGGAGCACTTAGATTATTATTATTATATTGAAGCATTTAGATCTCATCTGTTGATTTCTGGAAGAGGAAGCATTCAAGAAAACTTACAGCAATGTACATTTGAAGACTTCAGTTTCCAATACTATTAATAAAATTAAAAGGACTAGATAGATTCAAAACAATCCAGCTAAGTAATTTATGATAACAACATCTCTATTGAAAAGAAATAGCATATAAATATATACTGCATACATATTGTGTATCTATAAAAAGCAGCAAGTAAGAAAAATAAGCAAAATAAAAAAAATAGGAAGAGAAAGGGGCTTCTTTGTCGCATGGGAAAATCTGTGATGGAAACATGGCTGATTCCAAATATTCTTGTTTCAGTTATACAAACAGGGAGTTCTAGCATTCTGAGGAGCCGAAGGTGATGATATGACAAGAAGGCTGATTATAATTCATGACAGAAGACTTGTAAACAATATGATCAAACATAAAAATTCCACATTTTTTAAAAAAAATATTCTGTAGTGCTGGTCCATTGGACCCTTTTTAGTTATGAAAGGAATTCTTTTTCTAGATTGTTTAGATTATCCATTATCCACCTTAGGTACTGTAGCTTAGCCATGTGTTTAGGTATCCTTTTCACCTTGTGCAGTCTAAACCTGAGGACGTGAACAAGCTATTTGGAAGTAGCAAGTTTATTTCCCTAATTTTTTTATTTATTTAATAAAACTAGTTTGCCTCAGTTGCCATCACAACTCCAGATAGTTTGCAAAATATGAATAATTAGGCTTAAAGTAAGAAATGAAAAGGGTGAAATAAACAATAAATAGTAAGATTACCAATCTGAGTACGGCAAATGGCATGACTCATTACAAAGCAATAAAGAATATATATATATATAAGGGCCAGATCAAAAACCAGGACCTGCTGGAAAAGGCCAAGTCCTCAGGTTTTCCAAAAGCACATCTTTAAGGGATGAAGTTGCCTTGAATAAAAAGTGAGGACTATTTATTATTGGAGGGGGAAGGCACAGTGGCTCAATGGTTAAAAATGCTAAGCTTGTCAGCTGGAAAACTGACAGCCTGGGTTTGAGACCCAAGCACCACGCGGCGAGGAGAGTTGCCCTTACTTGCCCCAGCTCCTGCCCACCAAACAGTTTGAAAGCATGTAAAGGCAAGTAGATAAATAGATACCACTTTGGTAGGAAGATAACAATGTTTCATGCTCCTTTAGCGTATAGTCATGCTGACCTCATGATCAGGAAATGTCTTTGGACAATGCTGGCTTCCTCAGCTAAAAAAGGAGGTGAGTATGTCCCCTAGTGGTCTATGGAGATTCTCAGTCATTCAGGTCATAGCTGTCCCAAAGGTGCTTTTTTGGGAGGCAACTGGACTTTCTTTTCTTTGAAGATGTTTTGCTTCTCATCCAAGAAACTTTTTCAGTTCTGACTGGATGGTGAGGAACAGAAGGATTTATATTCCTTGCAGACAGCTGGTCATTTGCATTCTTTTAGAGAGTTGTTGAAGCCATTTGGAGGTTTACCTGTGTGCTCAGGGTCACCTGAATAGGGCAAATGTGTGGAGTCTTCTTGGCTGCAGGATGTTTTCTGTCCTGTGTCCTTTCACTGTTGAAGACAGGCACAGGCTGTTTGGGATGAGTCTGTGTTGTCTGCTTCTCAAACTGAAGCACAAATATAAATCCTTCCATTCCCCACCATCCAGTCAGAGCTGAAGAAGCTTCTTGGATGAGAAGCAAAATGTAGAATAGAATAGAGCTGGAAGGGATCTTGGAGGTCTTCTAGTCCAGCCCCCTGATCAAGCAGGAGGACCTATACCATCTCAGACAAGTGACTGTCCAGCCTCTTCTTAAAAATCTCCAGTAATGGAGCGCCTTCAAAGAAAAATAAGAAAGTTCAGTTGCCACCTAAAAAAGCCCCTTTGAGACTGCTCCCTAGAGTCAGAAATGTCTGTACAGACAAAAACTTTACTTATTTATTATCATACCCCTGATGATTAAAAGCCAAGCAGCATTACATCAACTGCTGCCAAAGCATCATATTCTATTAACATATTCTACACCAGTGTTTCTCAACCTTGACAATTTTAAGGCATGTGGACTTCAACTCCCAGAATTCTGGCTGTGGAGTTCTGGAAGTTGAAGTCCACATGCCTTAAAATTGTCAAGGTTGAGAAACACTGTTCTACACCATCATTTTTCAAACTTGGTAAACTTTAAAACGTTTGGACTTCAACTTCCTGAATTCCCCAGCCAGCATAGGATAGGTTTAAACAGTTTTTACTTGATCAGCCACTGAAGAACTGAAACAAAAAAAGGGGGGGGGAAGGAAGGCAGCTGCCCCCCCCATTTCATCTTCCCTTTGGCTTGTTTTCTTTATTTATGGATCATTGCTCTGGCACCAACTGTTCTGATACTGCTTCATCTGATACAGTATGCCATATGGGACTCTATGTTCATTTTCTCTCCCTAATATGTGCCACTTACTTCCTCCGGTTTTTAGAGCTGAGTTTACATCATCATTCTATTGATATTATCGTTTCACAGGCATTTGAGCCACCTGTACAACCATGGCTGACAAAATACTACTATACTTTTACAGCATTCCAACACAATCCAGTTGAGTGCCAGTAGCTTCAGCATGGACAAATTTGAAAAAATACTGTTCCACACCAAAACTTGTAATAACAGTGCTGTGGAAGACACCCTGAAACATATTATAACACTGGAAAGGGATAAATATTTTAGGTTATCTATTATACAGTACTTGTCACCTTGACTCTTAAGGTTAAAGTCTGATTATGTTTTAAGTGAGGAATGTTATATCTTTCATGCTTCCATTTTTTTTATTATTAGATAAACATTTGTACATGTAAACAAAGAAAAAATTCAAGTTAAATGCCATTCAACTTAATACAATCATTTTAAATTTGTAGACCTTCTTCACTCCGTATATCCAAGTTTAACTATAAACCAACTACATTTTAAAAATTTTAACTTTCACTTCTTTTCAGATCAATCCATTGGACATCAAACAAACAAGTCATCTTATTAAAATTAATAATTTTCATGTCGATACGCCCTTCCCTTCAACAAGTACATTCTTAGTCTATTTGATATATACCTTCCAATAATCAATAGATAAATATTTGTATTCAGTGACTTGAGTTCTTGCTCCATTTCTATCTGCATCTTGCATTTCCATTAAAAATGTCCCCTTGGCTGGGTTTATAGCAACTAAAGGATATAGAATGGTATCAAATCAATGCCAATTATATTTCCATTGTAAAAAAAAGGTTAACATCAGCAGCACACAATCCAAACCTGAAAACACACAAATTCAATCAACACCTAATTTAACATGCATCATTCTAACCAAGTTTAGAAATTTAGGCTATGCAGCAAGTTTTTTTTTTTTTTTCCTTTTGGCAAGAGCTAAAGTACAATGATTCCCAATATGGCATTTCCAGAGTTTGGCAAAATTCTCTCTGGCAAAATATGGCAGGATGTGATTCTTTGTCCCCCCCCCTTTTTTCTAGACAGCACTCTAGGAGTTAAACTCCACACATCTTAAAGTTGCTGAGATTGAGAAACAAAGTTCTAGACCTCCAACTGAGAATACAGCATAACAGAGTTGGAAGGGACCTTGGAGATCATCTAGTCCAGGGGTTCTCAACCTTGGCAACTTTAAGACTTGTGGACTTCAACTCCCAGAATTCCTCAGCCAGCAAAGCTGGCTGAGGAATTCTGGGAGTTGAAGTCCACAAGTCTTAAAGTTGCCAAGGTTGAGAACCCCTGTTCTAGTCCAACTCACTATCCAAGCAGGAGACCCTAAACCTTTCCAGACAAATGGCTGTCCATTCTAGTCCAACCCCCTGCTCAAGCAGGAGACCCTATACCATTCCAGACAAAAATGGCTGTCCAATCTCTTAAAAACCTCCAGTGAGGGAGCATCTACAACTTCTGGAGGCAACTTGTTCCATTGATTAATTTTTCTTACTGACAGGAATTTTTTCCTTAATTCTAGGTTGGATCTCTCTTTGATAATCTTCCATCTGTTACTTCTTGTCCTGCCCTCAGGAGCGTTGGAGAATAGGTCAACCCCCTCTTCTCCGTGACAGCCCCTCAGATATTGGAAGACTTCTATCATGTCACCTCTTTTCCTTTTTTTCATTAGACTAGACATATCTAGTTCCCACAACTGTTCCTAAAACTGTATGTTTTAGTCCCCTAATCATCTTTGTTGCTCTTTTCTGCACTTTTTCTAGAGTCTCAACATCTTTTTTGTATTGTGATGATCAAAACTGCAGTATTCCAAGTGTGGCCTTACCAGTGCAGGATAAATTAGTATTGACACTTCACACGATCTTGATACTATCCCTCTGTTGATACAGCCTAGGCCAGGGGTAGGCAACCTTGGCTCTTTTATGACTCGTGGTCTTCAACTCCCAGAATTCCTGAGTCAGCTGCTGGCTCAGGAATTCTGGGAGTTGAAGTCCATGAGTCATAAAAGAGCCAAGGTTACCTACCCATGGCCTAGGACTTGCAATTTACTATACAACCAATATTGCCTATTTAAGATAACTGTACTTAGACAAATATAAATTTATAGCAAACATAAATATCCCATAAAGATACAATCATAAATATATATGATTATATAAGGATATGATTCATCCATATAAGCTACTGTGTCTACATTTCTACTGAAAGAAAAAGATGAAACTTTTGCGACCGTTTAAAGACAACTATGCTAGGAAATGACCAATATGTATAAAATCATGCTTGTGATGAAGAAACATTGTCTCTCTCTCAAACATTAGGTCATCCCGTGAATCTGAAAGGAGATTCAGAACAGATCAAACCAAATCATTCTTTATGTACCTCATAATTACATTGTGGAGATAGTTACCCCATGATCTGGTGAAAAAACATTAACTTGGATGGCTTTAAAAGAGGATGGAAAAATTCATCTGTCAAAGAACTTGACCATAGAGATATCACGCATCCAAACAAACAATTGGAGGGAACAAAGGCAGGAAAGGGTTTTTGTCTTCATCTCCTGCTTCAAAGTACAGGTAGTCCTTGACTTACGACAGTAATGGATGCTGGAATTTCTGTTGTAAGTCATGACAGTCAGAAGTTGAAGTATCTATGGGCAAATAAAAGGCAATGTTTCACATGCAACAGATCTACCAGAATTAAGCTGATTTATGATAGCTTTAAAGGGGGTTAGATAAATTAGTAATGATAAGGCAATCAGGTTATTTATGTTATGATGGCTTGATGTTTATCCCCTGCAGTGACAGAATCAGTCAGTATCTGTTGCTGTAAAGAGTCAGAAAATGTCACTGTAATCTTATTCTGCTTGTGGCTTCAGATGGTCACTGTGGGAACATCATCTTAAATCAGAACAAATCAGAACAAAACTAGACTTGAACTAGTCTAACTGGGCCATTCTATTTTTTTTTAAGGCTACTTCTCAACCTTATGATATGCATTATCAAAAATTGAAACACTTTCTGTTACATGGTGCCCTGTCTATGGAGATTCTTAATCATCCAGGTCATAGTTATTCCAAAGGTGCTTTTTCACGAGGCAACTGGACTTTCTTGTTTTTCTTTGAAGACATTTTGCTTTTCACCCAAGAAGCTTCTTCAGCTCTGACTGAAGCTTTCCATTCCCCACCATCCAATCAGAGCTGAAGAAGCTTCTTGGATGAGAAGCGAAATATATCTTCAAAGAAAAACAAGAAAGTCCAATTGCCTCATGAAAAAGCATCTTTAGGATACATGGTGCCCTGAATCCATACATTTCTACACAGTTTATGCAAACCACTATTCACAACTCATTGACTTTAGTGCATTTATTTATTTAAACACTCAGGTTAGTTATAGATAGGTAACTCTTTGTTCCTGCTCCTGGGTAACTACCATTATATAGATAATTACTAGTTGAAACTTTCATTTTCATCTGCTTAGTTCCTCACGGAAACCCCAACCGCACATATATTCTGTGTTTTGTTGCACACTCCATTGAGAGTTCTAGTGCTACTATCAGATGCAGATAATACCAGCCCAGGGACAGAGAGATCAAAATGGAAAGAGCCCCCCCAGCGTGCCTTGAACAGAAATAATGAATTTTTAATTCCTAGGAAATGGAAAGAATTCTGATATATTTTTCAGCCAAGTGAGGCTCAAGCAAATATCACCATGTACCAAGACTGCCCCATTATTGGATTTTTCAATGGCTTTCACCATCCAGGTACAGTGAGGAAAAAAATTATTTGATCCCCTGCTGATTTTGTACATTTACCCACTGACAAAGAAATGATCAATCTATAATTGTAATGGTAGGTTTATTTTAACAGTGAGAGGCAGAATAAAAACAAAAAAATCCAAAAAAATGCATTTCAAAAAAGTTATAAATTGATTTGCATTTTAATGAGTGAAATAAAAATTTGATCCCCTATCAATCAGCAAGATTTCTAACTCCCAGGTTTCTTTCATACAGATAACGAATTGAGATTAGGAGCACTCTCTTAAAGGGAGTGCTCCTAATCTCAGCTTGTTATCTGTATAAAAGACACCTGTCCACAGAAGCAATCAATCAATCAGATTCCAAACTCTCCACCATGGCCAAGACCAAAGAGCTGTCCAAGGATCTCAGGTACAAGATTGTAGACCTGCACAAGGTGAAAAGGGCTACAAGATTTATGTCAAACTGGCTCTTTATCAGGCTGTGATCCTTTTTGCAAATTTAGGTTTACCACAGTAGATCAGAATTTGACAATGATTTAAGAGGAGACTCATCACACAGTAGGGAAGACAGATCACTGTGTGATATATTGTACAAGGAGAGAGAGAGAGAGAGAGAGAGAGAGAGAGAGAGAGAGAGAGAGAGAGAGAGAGAGAGAGAGAGAGAGAGAGAGAGAGAGAGAGAGAGAGAGAGAGAGAGAGAGAGAGAGAGAGAACTGCTACAAGTGTAAAATCTTTCTTCCCTTGTGGTAAGCCATGAAATTAAAAAAAAAAAAAACTTACCCATCTGTATGTTAGCAAAGCAAATTGAACAAATGCACATAAATAAGGCAATAAATTCAGCTACCTGGTATACTTTGCCTTCTTGAGACCAATGCAGTATCTAGTCCACCTGAGTCTTTGCTTCCTTTTGAATAAGGTCCATCATCTAAACAAGAAATAAAGGAAGAAGCCTTGAAATTGTTTGGATTCTAAAATAAAGCATTATCTCTTTATTACCCCTAATAGCCTTGTAAATGTGATTAAATGATCTTTTCTATTCTTATATTAATATAATTCTTATGAGGAGAACCAGTTTGGTGTAGAGGTTGAGGCATCAGACCTGAAACTGGGAGACTGTGAGTTCTAGGTGCACCTTAGGCATAAAGCCAATTACATGAACTTGGGCCAGTCACACTCTTTCTCTCAGGCCTAGAGAAGAGGCCATAGCAAGCTACTTCTGAAGAACTTTGCCAAGAAAACTGCAGGGACTTGTCCAAGCAGTCTCTGAGAATATGATACAATTAAACAGAAGAAAATTAACCTCTTAACAGAGAGCTGTGGTTGGGGTGATTTCTCCATCTTTTGTCATAGAAACGTGAATAGAGTGGGCTCTACTGCATGGAGTTAAAATAGGTTAAAGAACAAAATGCAGATAATGCCACGTTGTCCATCCTGAGCTAGAAAATTACTTATTTACAATTATTTTCATGCCATTACTTGTGGCATGAATGGATTGCAATAACTGCAATAAAATATTCATTAAATCCATAAAACAGAAGACTGTCTTCATTTTGCAAAACAATTTTCTCTCAGTCCCATGTGTCCCACTGTCACAGCCAGAAGCAGAGATAATAAATATATATAAGAACTATTTAAAGTTGTGTGAGGGCTATGGGAAAACTTCATATGGAAGATTCTGCTATGGAAAAGATGAATACTATATCCTAATATCTAGCCCCCTCCGTTTTTAAAAAGAACAATGATGATAATAACACTGTTTTCTCCCCAGAGAAATAGCCCTTTACAGGTGAAAGAACATCATTGCCACGAGTCTAAAGCAAACTGTAATACTTGTGAAAAACTGCATAGTTTTTGGAAATGGAATAATAGAACCAACAGAACTTTAAATCATCACATCTGAATTCAGACACACATTGTTACTTCCCTTATTTCAAAGTCATCATTTTCTTTTTGCTTTGACTGCAAGTAATTTAAAGAGAAGGAAGGAGACTTAGTGGGAGGGAGGTGGGTGGGAAAAGAGAAACAGCATTTGAAGGAACATCCATTTAAAATCCAAACTGAACGATGGGCTTCATTTGTGATGTGCTGTTTTTCCTTTGAAGGAATTCGTTGCCAAGTAATAAGGACTTCCAAATCATACTAACTGCATCAATTCCAGAAAGGTCCAGTTCCAGGACTGATTGAATAAAAATAATTTTAAGATAACCCAAGGGTACAATAGAAGTAATACATCTCAGTGCAGTTCAGTGGAATGTCTATAATTTACTACCCAGAAGGAGTGATTCCTCATGTTTGAAAATGACTCCTGCTCCCTGCCTCATGTACAGCCTTTGCGGTACCAAATAAAAATAAATTCCCATAAACAAGGCAAAAATAGCATATTTGGAACATAAGTAGTAACAGCAGTTGGGAGGGGAGAACATTCTTCATCGGATAGGCATAGAAGTTCCAGTTTCATACACAAATAACCATTTCTGGCCAGTTTAGGAATAGACACGGCTGTATACTTTTGCGTACTAAGTATCAAGGCATAATGAAGGAGTTCCAGTTAGAATTTCCAACTGGAAGAGAAGACAGCTGAAGAATTTCTCTTCCTCTTCCTCTCCCCTCACCCCAATTTTAATATCATTTAAAAAATTCTGGCAAGGAGTCTACTAAAGAGGTCCCTAGAACATGTTACATGATATGATGGGATAATGCCAAACAAACAGTGTAAGATTCTCGTGTGGGTGTGGAATGGGAAAAAGGAAACTGCCCATAAAGTAAACCCGATACACAAAGCAGGAGGCCAGACAAATGTGAACCAAAGGTGCACTACAGGGAAACAAAATACAAGTAAATGTCAAGTCACACTTCAACGGGCACCTTCCTTGACTGCTTGAACATTTGGGTAAGATAATGAGCAAAAGCAAACACTGTAACATCCTCCTCTGGGGTTTGGGATGAAAGGAATAATTGAACGAGTGCTGGTGATACTAATTGCTTTGCCATCTCAACTGTCAGTAAAATGCCAGATAATTTGTTGACCAGCAGAGTTGTTGAATTGCTAATGGTGAATAGTGAACATATATTTTTTATTGCTGGCTCAGACTATTTAGCTGCTTGCCCAAGGTTTATTTTGGGCAACATTTTTGGAATGCTAGTTGAATTGTAGAGCTGGTTTTTCAATATCTCATATACCTCTGGTATCAATTTTGAAGGCAAAGTAGCAAAGATTGCTTTGGGTTTCTTGAAAGAAATTTCAAGAATACCATTCTCACACATTGGTGAGGTATTCATAAAGAGAAGCTTCTGTAATCATGGATTCCACAGTTCCTCCTAGTCTATGTTCTTCCAGTAGCAATGCTGTGCAGACAGACACAGCTAGATTGCTGTCCAGAGTTGATAAAAGCCCTCTTTTCCAGAGATCTTTTGTGGCCATCCAGCATCAAAGCTGGGTCTAGGGCAGGGGTAGGCAACCTTGGCTCTTTTATGACTCGTGGACTTCAACTCCCAGAATTCCTGAGCCAGCATTCCTGGCTCAGGAATTCTGGGAGTTGAAGCCCACGAGTCATAAAAGAGCCAAGGTTGCCTATCCCTGGTCTAGGAGGTTTCCTAAGATGATAATTAAGGAAAAGTGTAATTCCATCCCAGGAAAGTCTATCATTCCAAATCCTGATGTCAGCTTGTCTATCCCTGAAACCAGCCTCAATTCCTACTTGTATAAGTTCATCTTTAACTTGCTCTTCAAACTTGGACTCTAAATATACATGGAGGCTTGTGATATGTACAATGCACAGTTTACTGAAAAAAGAGAAGCACCGCTGAATATTAGCATATTGGTGCCAACTGACTCTAAACCCTGATATGATCTTCCAGGCAGCTTCAAATAAATACAAATAGGATTATGCATGATTTCAGGACTATAAGGTGAGTCAAACAGAATTATTCCAATGCCATCTTTAAAAAAAATTCCTACAGAGAAAAGAGTGGAACCATAATAAATATAGAACTTTTAACTCCCAGCTCTCTGCAAAAATATATAGGGCATGACGGTCATAGTGTCAAAACCTATTGAGAAATCCAGAAATATAAACAGATTTGTATATCTCTCATCAATTACCTGACCTCAGGTCATCGTCAATATAATCAAGATTGTCTCCATAGCAGTTTCTGCTCTTAATCTAAAGTTTTGAAATAATTTGTTTCCTCTAAGTGTTCCTGAAGTACAATTCTACCGTCTTTTCCAAGAGCTGGGTTAACAGTGTATTGGACATCATCCATAGTTGTTAATATTGGTCAGGCCCAGAGACAGCTTCTTAAGTAATATCTCACTATTTCTGTTAAGAAAGGTATGGGGGAAGGCTCTTTTGGCTGCAGGGAAGAGTTAAGAAACTTAGGAATTATTGGAAGGATAGATTCCTTGGAGATCAAGCAACAGAGGAATCTAATGAAAGCAGTGTTGTGAAGTGTTCCAAGGACCTTAAGCTCTTCTTTCAGATGATTAACGTGATTTATACCGATGTTTTTACACAATGGTATAGTACCATCCAAAGTGGCCTTATGCAGACTGGTTGCATTAGAACTTAGATGGGTCTAGGCCAGGGGTGTCAAACTGCTGGCCCGCGGGCCGGACACGTCATCTGGAAGCTGCGCCCACCCCATTGCCAGCAGTGGCAAAATTGTCCCGATACGTTGTGCGACATCACATGACGTCACGAGTTTGACATGTCTGGTTTAGGTCAACTCTCCATGGCCAACTTGTTATGGTCAACTTACCACAGGACAATTCGCCACAGGACAATTCAATGTTGTATTAATCATTTCGTTCAGTTACTTTTATTACTGATTACCATGTTTTCATCAAAATTATTATAACTCTTGTATTTATGGATTGGCTTTCTTTATTTTATTATTATTGCCCATGAGTCTGTCTAAATTAATTTAACTTTTTATTTGTTGAATTGTCCCACGCTGAGTTGTCCTGCAGTGAGTTGGCATAGAGAATTGACTGTGGTGAGTTGGTTGTGGCAAGCTGTCCTATTCCAAGCTTAGATGGTAGTAAAGCTCCAGCTGGTCTTTCAGGACTGTGTCATCAGTCCAGATTCCAGTAGCTTGAACTCTGCAGGTAAATGCTTTTTTCCTTCCCTAAGTGTCATGGCATAGATACTGTAAATGCACTGATGTTCTCTAGAATCCAGTTGGACTCCCACCTAGAATCAAAAAGACAAATTACAGTTAATCTAGAAGAGCTGAGGCATGCTTTCATTTCAAGTGGTGATATTGAAGCCATTTCATCAAGACCTGTACCATCAAACGGCATTCTGTTTTTAAAACATGCCTGTATTCCCTTCTAAAAAAAGCAGAAATCTATTTTGTAGTTTCTGGTTCTGCCTCTCTTCAGAAGCCAATCAACCTAAGGGTAGATTTCAACAGCAGTGGGTTGCTTCTTGTTCTTATTCTTGTCCTTAATCAAATCTGGCTTCCCAACAGACATTGTCAGGGGAAAAGTAAAGCCTGGAACCAAGCCTTTTTACTTGCAGAGAAAAAAAATGGTACAACTTCTTTTTTAAAAAGGAAATATTTGAAAGAGTTGCTTCAGAAACTTGTTGCAAGAACACATAATAATACAATTATCCAGAGTTGTCTATCTATGGAACCATACCAGAAGTCTTCAGCTTCTAATTTAAAATGAAATACTACGAGAAATAAAAACAATGTTATGCAGACCAGTGAAATCTGTGGACAAACCAGACAGCAAATGACCATTTTAATTAGTTATAACCATTAATGTCATAAGCTGTAGTTTTATAACAATTCATTTCTCTCACTGAGCAAATACTGCTTTTATTTCTAACTGAAAGTGTGCAGCAGCATGTGCACAAATGCAATTGGTTTGATTCAGCGGTGAGTCAAATTAAGCAGTTTGCTGGTTTTCCTTCTATATGAACAACTTTTTTACAATGTAGTGAAAAGAGGATTTTGCTGCTTTGACATCTTCTGAACAAAAGCATTTATTGCAAACGAATTCAATGCCATTTGTAAAACAGAACTGAATGTCATCCTCTGCTCTATAATTTTAAGGACTAGATTGTATTAGAGCTAGCTGCTAGTAAAAAGCCCAAAGGAGGACTTACTGTTGCCATCAAATATTTCTCCGGTAATTGGTAACTGAGGTTCTACCCACACTGGGTTCATATTTACTCTGCTATCACAACTTTATTTGTAGTGCCAGAGAGAAAACAAAGAATTCTCAAGAGATCACAATATAGAAATATCTTTGTCTAGAATTCCCAGTCGGGTGTGCATGCTTAGGATCAAACTAAAAATAAAATCAAATCAAAAGCTGCAAAAGTTTATAACCTCAACCTGTTGATAGAGTGGATCTGAGCTGGGGTGATGCTATGGTTAAAGATACTGAACAGGTTCAAGCCTGCTCTTGGCCTTAGAAGTACATTGGGTGATTTGATTCAATCCACCTTGCAGAGTGAAAAAATTGCAGATGATCCTTGAGCTTTGAACATAAGAACATAAGAACATAAGAAGAGCCATGCTGAATCAGGCCAAAGCCCATCGAGTCCAGCATTCTGTGTCACACAGTGGCCCACCAAATAAGTTTAATGAACAACGAACAAGTAATAAATAAGCATGTTGAAGTTGATGACAAAATCTTCCAAATGAGTCCAAGCTGTCCTTAGAAATAATGTGTTGAAATACTATCTTCATACACAATATGGTAAAGTGGTTGAGATAGAAACTAAGATTTTTAACTATGCAGTCTTGGGGGTGGAGGGGAACTTCTTGTTTGTCTTTCATTCATCTCTATCTTATCTTTCCTTCCTCCCTTCCCTGAACTGGTGGCTATTAAACTCTCTCTTATAGCAAATGCTGTAATTTCTTCTTTTTTTTTCCCAAACGATTTTATTGGTTTTTCCATTTTTGCACCAAAAAGCTTAAGAACCAACGTAGAGATAGGGTAATCAGTTAAATACAATAACATCATAACTATACGGCTCAAATAATACTTCTTAAACTTTCCCTCTCTATCAATTAACATAATGTAGTCAAATTAATACATTTCTAAATAAAATTCATTCGTTAATACATTCTTAAATTAAAATTCCATTAATCAATAAAAGTTATCAGCAACCCATTATCTATGTAAATCAAAATCCTGTTTTCAAATGCTGTAATTTCTTATGCAATATACAGTATAAAGAAATACTACCTCTTATTGGTCCTCAATTTTCCAGTATTTTATTTCAATTAAGGGCTGAGAAACACAAAACTTTATACATTCTGCTACATTTATATGTCATTCTTATATTCCTTATTTCTAATAGGCCACAGGTAATAATTTCAATTGTTATTTTCACAACTTTGCCTGACACTACATTCTTCTTTTCTGCAATGCAATGACTGGAACAGGATGCAGTTTTTCAAGTCTGATGCTTGATGATGCCTATCAGGGCATTATCAATCTAACAGTTCTATGATCAGCTCATTCCTAATTATTGCTAAAATGGAGTTAGCCGCACACTTATTTGATTTTTTTCTTTGAACTCATAATTCCCTTCTTGGCAATATTTGCTGGATTTATTTCAGGATTCTGTCACTCCATGAAGAAAGCTAGTGTTACAGCATTTTGACTTGCTTCCACAGCTTACCTAAGAATACTAATAGGACTGGCCTGCAGAAGCATGTTGATTTGAGTTTAAATTCTTTAATCCATTTTATTAACTTTCAAAAGCTATGCTTCTGACTAAGCTAAAACGTATCTTATTTTTCATAGCCTCGTTAAGATGGACCAGCATTTTCTATCCTTAAGGGGGGAAAAAAGGGGGGGGGATGCAAAGGCAACCCAAGAGAAATGCAAGGCTTCTCCAGCATAGTATTTAGGCTGCCATTTCTGGCAGAATTTATTTACAAAGCCATGCCAGGGCAATTTTATATTAATTCTCTGCTCACTGTGCCAGACAATTTGTTAAAAAGAAATTAGGAAGAAAAGAAATTGCTTATTTTACCGTTAGCAGAATATCTGGAAAATAGGTAAAGCTTCACTGGGTTCTTGCCCACTTCCAAAATGAAATGTTGCAAAAATCTCACCCATACATTTGTATTCAGAAGGTGCCTTCCCATTCAAAACCGAGACAGGTGTTTATCAGTTCAATTCTCCCACAGGAGGCTGTCCAGATTAATTTGAACGTTTCCTCCTCCACTTTCTTACAAGCAAGCTTTCAGTTGTTCGTGACAAAATGCAAAATCATTTCCAAAGGATCTGGGGTAGAGGGAAGCAGCAGGCGAGGACTGGATAAGAATTCAGAAACTGGCCAGCACACTTCTGAAACTTCTTTTAAAAGAAAAGATCTAACATATTCCATTTTCACCTGAGATAACTCTTGTATTTAACCAATCAAGAAAACAACCCATGAATTTAAGATGACTCCACAAAAGGAAGAGTAGATAGAGGAGGGGAAAGAAATCAATTTTTTTTTTAAAAAAAGTCTATGCAATGCCCTTACCTTACCTAGGTCTATCAGTTCTGGCTGGAAGAAATCCTGGGGACTACCTCCTCCCTAATAAATGTATGCATGTTTGTTTTTCTACATATTCCTGCCAGAAACCATTATCAAATCAGAGAAAGTTCAGAACGCATCTGAAGATGGCGGCATTAATGGAATTAGTAACTGAAGCAGAAATTCCTTGAAGGACAAACACAACAGGAATATGACCTGTATGCAATATGAAAATCTTATCCTCTCAAGACACAAATAATGCTTAGTCAATTGGATGGGACAGGAATAAGTGAATTTACATGACTTGGCATGGGTCACTTTAATTATACTATTCAAGGTACAAGACTATAAGAAGCAATGAAGTGACCATGAAATTCAAATGTGCTCAGCTACAATATAATAAAAGGTTGTGTAACTTCTATTGGAATTAATGGTTGTCCAATGAAGAATTCTAAAAGGATGTAGTAATACAAAAGTAAAAGAGATTTAAAAAAAAACTTGGAAGTACTGTATAGGGAAATTTAGACTGGATAGCTGAAATAATGTGCAAAATAACAAATCTTTTTGCAAAGATAATTTTTGTTTATTACCAACACCTGCTTCAAACATCATAAAATCCAAACTCTACAGATACTGTATACACAACACTGGAATCAACCAGACCGTATGACTGGGAGCAGAATTATGGAAAAATATAATCAAGCAAAAGACTTTGAGACAGAGATTTGAAAGCAGACTATGAATTTCTGGCATCAAACATATTTTAAAGAGCTAGCAAGATTTGACTTGGAAAACATACAATCAGACTATAAGATCAACCAAAGAGACAGACTCAGTACCTTTAACTTATGTGAAAGGGGAGCTGAGGAGCTGTGAGAATAGATGAGAGACACTGTGAACGCTGAAATGAAAAAACAAAATCCTAACATTTTAAGAAAGAAAAGACCCAAGAGGTTTTCAGAACAGCCTAACCAGTGAGCTGAAGAAAAAAATGGAGGATGAAAGCTTTGGGCAGAAAATGTAGATGGCCAACATAAAGCAAGAAACGGCTTGGGAAGAGACTTCATCTGAATATGTCAACGAATAGGAAAATGTTACCCACGGAATGAAAAATGAGATGTTTTTAAATAGCTCACAGAAAATACATCAAAATTCACAGAGTGGAAAGTGGAAATAATAGTAATCCACAAAGTACTGTTTTGTAGGCAGAAGAAGAACAGAAAGACTTTGACTGAATTTTTTTTACAAATGACGTTATAGAATGCCATAAACTTTTTCTGAGAAAGAGTGTGTTGGAAAGTAAAGTATAAGAGGTAATAGGCCATCTGACAAAAAGAAAAGCACCAGGCACAGATTGATAAAGGTACAGAAAAAGAGGCAGTTAACATGCTATCAGTTCTGTTTACTGAATAAAGCAAGACCTCTGATTGTACAGACAATTCTAGAATGTAGAATATAGGAAGGCTGATGGACATGCCAGAAGACCCAATTTATTCTTTTGAGGAGTCTTCATAGCAAGAACAATAGCACTTAGACTTATATTCTACTCCATAATGCATTAGAGCACTCTCTGGGCAGTTTATAATGTCGACATATTGCCCCCAACAATCTGGGTCCTCATTTTACCAATCTTGGAAGGCTGAGTCAGCTTTGAGCCCCATCAGGATAGAACTCCAGACTGTGAGCAGAGTTTTGCTTGCAATACTGCACCTTAATCACTGCATTACCAGGGCTCTTCTTTATATAAAAAAAACTAAACTTTAAATACTGAGTTTGGAGAAATAGCATACAGGTAGTCCTCTACCTATGACCTAGAATCTTGACAGTTTGGGCTTAGAATCTTGACAGTTGAGCAAAGCAATTAAGCAAGATGCTATGTGACCACTTCACCCAACAATGCAACCCTGATTTCCCTGGGTACAGTTATTAAGCCAAATTGGTGGGTCATTAACTGCCTGGAGCTCCCACACACACCGAGGAGATCCAAGTCCTTTCGTTGCCCCATTGGGGAGAACAAACATGAGAACAAAAGGAAAAGTGCTAGAAAACACCTTCATTCTGGAAAGCTTAGAACACTGGGATTTTGCTAGTATTTTTGCTAGATTTCTCCTGCCAGCTTGGAGGGGAGGAGAAATTCCTTAGGTTACTGGGAGAATTACCTCTAACCCGACATCTCCTCTGCTTACAACCTTCCCTGCCAGCTTCCCCATTGACTTTCTGGGGAAGCCAGCAGAGAGGATTGCAAATGCAAACTGTTGCCAAGCACCTGAAATGAATGGACGGGGTGGGGGGTGGGGGAAGGCTGTGTGGGTTTTTTTTAATGACAGCTCCAAAAGCTTATGGAATATAAAGTACCCATTCTGAAGTCCTCGTAACCTCAAACAGTCATTAGATGACCAGTCGTCAGTTAAGGACAACTGCAGCCTAAAGCAGAATAAGAAGTATATACTGTATGTCAAGAATACATATTGTCCCCATAGCTGCTTAATTTATAAAGCAAATGCAAGAAGAGCAGGATTGGCAGAGTGACAGCTGGAATCAAACTGGTGGCTGAAACAGAAGCAATTAGAAATTTGCAGACAACCACCATCTTCTTAACTGAAAACAAAGACAAACTTGTTATGAAAGTAAAAAAAAAAAGTAAAGTGAAATCTGGCTTAATGCCAAATGTTAAGAAAAAGATAATGTCAACCAGCATATTAGTGAATTCACAGTTAATTACAAAGAACTGAAGACAGAGAATAAAGAAGCACAGTGTCCTGGTGAAGTGGAGAGAAGATTAATTCCAGGGAGGATGGCAATGACAGACTTAAACAAGAAGAAAACTGTAAAGACATTTCAGTGACAACAAACACCAGAATGCTTACAGCAGTGATAATTGACAATTATGAAAGCTGGACCCTGAGGGAAAAAAAAGGCAGAGAAAGAAGATTGACATCTTGAAATGAGGGATTGGGAAACAGTCACTAAGAGTAATTGCAAGAAGAATTAATCAAGTGGTCCTAAAAGAAATGAAGACTGACTACTCCCTCCAGGTGATCATGAACAAATAAAAACTCATGGTACTTTGGATATGTGATAAGAACAGATAATGGCCTATTGGCAAAGTTGAGGGAAACAGAAAAAAGGGAAGAAAACTGATGAGAACAGATGGGATCAAGGGAATCTTTGGAAGCATTATATTATCTCCATGAATAGAAATGGTATATTAATTTGATAGCTGTCTTTCGCCATATAAGGCAGCGTCTCTCAACCTTAGCAAAAATAAGATGTGTGGACTTCAACTTGAAGTTGAACTTCAAGTTGAAGTCCACACATCTTATAGTTGCCAAGGTTGACAAATGCAGATATAAGGTTACACCAACTACATTATCTCCCCAGCACTTCCCCAGGAAGTAGCCCTCAAATTAAATGCAAGAATGTCCCTGGAGAACACAGGATCATCAGATGAGTGGGTGCAATCTAATGTTCATTTCAAGTATCTACTAAAGACTTGTCTCCAATGCAAACTCTGCCATCTCACTGATCTATTTTCCACTTAAACGTGAAGTTAGACATTCACAAGATGAAATTAAACATTTACAAACACACCAGCAGCGCCTCCTACACATTATGTTTATAATTCTCAGTGTTTCTGTGCATCTAGCGTTGGTAGTGACTCCAGTGATGTATTCCATACACCTTTATTTTCATTCACACCCTGCATGGACTGCAGTTGGACATGATGCATGTCCAGGTCTTTCCCCATTACATGCTGTACCCCCAGATTTTTCATTTCATGGTTTATTCTAAAGGCCTTATCCATTTCCCAAAGAATCTACTTAAGGCGTGCAAATTTCGTAACCACTTGCTGCTCTATTCATAAAAATCTGTAAGGTAAACAGCCATTCATTGTTCAGCTAAGAACTCTGTTCTTTGTGTTCCTGAAATCTCTTTCTGTAAAATTTTCAAAGAGAAAATTGACTTCCAGGTGCATTTAGACTTGATATAGGAGCCATTTCCCATAATGACTTTTAGATATTAGTAAAATTTGGTTAGTGACAGGGATAATATCACTGAAAAAGAGAAGGCTGCAAAAATATTTCTTTCTCTCCTTTGCACCTAATGTTTCCCATAAACATGGGAAGACAGGCTGCCATTAGGCAGAGATTTCTTAGTATTTACCAAAAAAAAAAAAAAAAGGAAAAATAAGAATAGTATTGCAACACAAATAACCAAAAGAAGTCTGGTACGACTTTTTCAGGCTAACGAGTAAAAACATGTACATTTTTTCAGCTGTAGCATGCTTCATCAGATATAATGTAGTCATTAATTTGGAATTTAAATTGGGATGGGAGGTGTGGAAAGGGAATCAAACCTTCCCCACCCTTCAATGTCCCTGCCATTTTCCAGGGTAAAAGGTTAAAAATTACAGTCCAGATAAAAAGGGGAAAAATTGCAATGGGCTCAAAACAAAGATTAAAATGTAATGCGAGGTTCCAGCCTATTCCTGGATGCCAGATATCCTGCTATATAAATAACAAAAAGTCCCTTCATCTAAGAGATAACCATATCTCTAGACTCTAGAAAGAGTGCAGAGAAGAGTAACAAAAATGATCAGAGGGCTGGAGGCTAAAACATATAAATAACAGTTGCTGGAATTGGATATGGCTAGTTTATTGAAAAGAAGGACCAGGGGTAACATGATAGCAATATTCCAATATCTTAGGAGTTGACGCAAAGAAGAGGGAGTTAAGCTATTCTCCAAAGCACCTGAAGGCAGGACAAGAAGCAAAGGATGGAAACTAATCAAGGAGAGAAGCAACCTAGAGCTAAGGAGAAATTTCCTGACAGTTAGAACAATTAATCGGTGGAAAAACCTGCCTCCAGAAGTTGTGAATGCTCCAACACTGGAAGTTTTTAAGAAGAGATTGGACAACCATTTATCTGAAATGGTATAGGGTTTCCTGTATGAGCAATGGGTTGGACCAGAACAGGGGTGTCAAACTTGCAATGTCACGTGATGTGTCGCAGCGTATTGCGACTTTTTTCCCATTGCCGGCAATGCGGTGGGCTAAAACATATAAATAACAGTTGCTGGAATTGGATATGGCTAGTTTATTGAAAAGAAGGACCAGGGGTAACATGATAGCAATATTCCAATATCTTAGGAGTTGACGCAAAGTAGAGGGAGTTAAGCTATTCTCCAAAGCACCTGAAGGCAGGACAAGAAGCAAAGGATGGAAACTAATCAAGGAGAGAAGCAACCTAGAGCTAAGGAGAAATTTCCTGACAGTTAGAACAATTAATCGGTGGAAAAACCTGCCTCCAGAAGTTGTGAATGCTCCAACACTGGAAGTTTTTAAGAAGAGATTGGACAACCATTTATCTGAAATGGTATAGGGTTTCCTGTATGAGCAATGGGTTGGACTAGAACAGGGGTGTCAAACTTGCAATGTCACGTGATGTGTCGCAGCGTATTGCGACTTTTTTCCCATTGCCGGCAATGCGGTGGGCGCGGTTTCAGCATGACACCCCTGTACTAGAAGAACTCCAAAGTCCCATCCAAGTCTGTTATTCTATGTTCTAAAGGTCTCAACAAATGCAGTGGGTTTTTAACACATTACAAGTGTTAATCAATAAGATATTTGTAGTCTATTTCACATGTAACCTGCATCCAGATAACCAATCTGTCTTTCTCTTTTCCACCCAGCTTCCTCCCAATTTAAAATCTACATCAGTCTAGCCACTCTATGCATCAGATAAAGTTTTCTGTAGCTCACAAAATGAATATTTTTTTTAAAAAAATATGTTATTGGAAAGGGTACCAACAGCCTTCTCCTGGTTTTTGGCTACCCGAGACTAACACAGCTTTCCTGAATACACAAAGGTATGTGCACAGGAGAATGCATATACATACAACTCTCTGTCTGTGTTGTATGTATATGCATTCTCCTGTGCACATACCTTTGTGTATTCAGGAAAGCTGTGTTAGTCTCGGGTATGTTGTGTTTGTCTATCTAGCCAAAATCTTGAGGATGAAGGCAGTTTGAATATTTGCATGAAACATTCCCTTACAAAGAAACTATCAAGAAAAAAAAATGATAACGCAGCTAATGACAACATTTAATCTAATATATGACTAAATCTGAATAAATTACTCCCTCTTTTTTCCTTCCTCTTTCCTGAATCTCTCATAATTAAGATTATATTTATGAGAGAGGTATCCTGCATACTTTTATTCACCATTATTCTGCAGAATCCCAAGAAAAGTTTTTTTAAAAATACGATACACCATCCATAGAAATGTGTTTCAGTAGCATAAGAGAAAGGCTGCAACCAGATTATGGAAAGCTTTGCCCTATGAAATGCAATTAGACTCCTTTTTCTTCCCAGTTGTGAAAGCCCAAGTCAGTCCTACAGGCTTTATGTCAGGGGTTCTCAACCTTGGCAACTTCAAGACTTGTGGACTTCAACTCCCAGAATTCCTTAGCCAGCAAAGCTGGCTGAGGAATTCTGGGAGTTGAAGTCCACAAGTCTTGAAGTTGCCAAGGTTGAGAACCCCTGCTTTATGTTTAGACAAGATGTTTAAGTTACCATTGAGCCTGACTTGCTGGATGATTTTTCACATGTCTTTAATGGGATATTTTATTTTTTTACTTTTCTATTTAAAAAAAGATGTGCTACTAAGTGGAAGAAAAAATAAAGACACCATTGACATCAAAATTCTATTTTATTCACCCATAATACAAAACAATAACAACGCAACTTTATTTACAGCTCTTACTGGATCTACTCCAACAGTTTTACAACCACAACCAAAGTATTTTAAATGCAATTAATACGTAAAAGAGAAGCACAAATATAACCTTAAAAACAAATAGCGGAAAGCATTCCCACCTTAAAGTTCAGACTCATAGGATTGCAAAGTAAAAATAGTTTTCATCTTGTCCTGAAAGGTAGATTAGGTGAACTATGAAAATGAGCATCCATATATTTACCAGGTGTTGACCTTGACAGAAGGAAAACTTTAATCTTAGAAGGCAGCAGCATTTTACTAATCTTGGCTGATCTCCAAAAGATAGTTAGCCCTTGTGAAACACCACCAGGTAATCAGTATAAGCCAGAGTGGAATATTATTTAAGGGGGGGAAAATGGGAAAAATCATTGAAGAAAGTTACAGTACAAGTAGTTGTACTGTTACAAGACAACTGCAGTTCTGTTCAAACGTTTAGGTAGCTTTGGCTAAATTACAGAGGTGTCTGCAGGACCTCAAGTTTTTTAATCATCAAAATGATGACAGCAATGTTGCAGGGCAAGCTCCAGCCCTTTCGTACACGTGGGCAATGTCATGAGGCATGTACAACATGAGCAAAGCTTTCATGGCACTGGTACAACAGTGCTTTTGTCATTGGCCATCACTCCCTCCCCCAGAGATGCCTCTGTCACATTGAATGTTCAGTGATCCCTAGGTGAACAGAAATAGATACAACCTCTACTTGAAGTTATAAAGTTAACTTGCTTTTCTGCAAACTTGAAAGTACACTTCTTTCAGTCAGAACTTTGTCACGCCCCCATCGGCAGAAATAACAACTTCAAAAATTTGTTGCAGCCAACAAAAAGGCTTTCTTTCTTTATTACTGTACTTTCCCCCTACCCTTCTTTGCAGCTCAAGAGGATCCTTGCCTGTTTGCATATTTCAAAGCTCCCCACTGATTTTCAGTAATGTTTCAGCCTGGGAAAACTGTTCCAATCCCCCTCCCCTTCCCAGACTTCATAACTGATGCAGAAGTCAGCTTTGGATTGCTGCTTTGCTGAAACATCCGTTCTGTTTTCAATGATTATGATCTAATAGTGGGAAGAGGATGCAGTGCTGTAGAGGCTTAATGATGCTGGATGTGCTGAGCAGTTGCCAGCATTCCGGTGGCTTGAGTCCAGCTCCACAGGACAGGGTAAGCTCCCATCTCTTGTCCCTAGCTCCTGCACACCTAGCAGTTCAAAAGCACTGTTTGCAAGAAGATAGATAGGTACCACCATTTCGGTGGTGGGAAACTGTTGGCTGCATTCTGCTTGGGGACTAGAACTGGCGCTGGATCTGCCCAGGTGTGATTGGCAGAGGAGTGGTGGAAGAAAGTCCTGGATGAGCTGACTGCTTCTGAGAATGCTGCAGGACAGCTGGTGTGATGCTAGTTGGCCTTGTTATGGTGCACCAGTGCAACTAGTGACTGTTGTCTGCCAGGACTTCTATTATGTGCCTAACATTGTAGCCTCTCTGGTCTTGTATGCCATATGCTAAATAAATAATAAATAATAGTGGGACATCAGCTTCTAGGTTATGCTGATATGAATACCTTCACTTGCACAATATTTGCTGTGCCACTGGTTGTCACGTAACACCAAGGATGTAGTAATAAAGGCAATCCTCAGTTAATGACTGTAACTGGGACCAACAAGTTTGCAACTAATCAAAGAGAGAAGTGGGAAATCACATAGCTGCAATTGTGTTTTCCAGCTGGGAACAGACAAGACTACTATACGCAGTTTCACACCTTTAGCTTTTGTTTGCCTCCTAATCCCTCCTTTGCCCTTGGGAGACTTGAGTGCCTGCTTTCTGTCCTGTACACATTGAAAGCAATGTGACTGCATGCATCAGTAGCTCAGGACAAGGAGGCACAGATGTGCTATGCAAACAGATTCTTTTGAAATCCCTTTATCTCCAGTCCCTCTGCTCTGCTGGTAGTAGAGAGAAAAAAAACAAGTGACTTCTGTAAGCAATCTCTTCTAAACACTAAAAGCAATGTGATTTCATGGGCAGTGGGAAAAGATCATGCAAAGGAAAGATTTTGCCCCTTCTCACACAGCAGAAGAATGGAAGAGGAAGCGATTTCAAAAGAGTATGGAAGCTGTTTACTTAATGCATTTCTGATTCCCATCCCTCGGTTGCTTTACCGTGTTTCCCTGAAAGTAAGACCTACCCTGAAAATAAGCCCTAGCTTGATTTTTGGGGATAGGCTTAATATAAGCCCTACCCCCCAAAAAGCGCTAGTTTTGGGGTGAGGTGCATGCCTAAAAATCAAGCTAGGGTGCGGGTGGGGGTGGTACTGCCCCACATGCAGTGCACCCACTTACTTTGCAGCCAGGCCTCTCTTCGCCAGCCCACTTCTTCTGCGGCATCCCCAGGCCTGCATTTCACAGTCAGGCCTTTCTGAAAGGCCTCTGAAGCCAAGAACCAAGCTATGGATTCAATCCGTAGCTTGGTTCTTGGCTGCATAGGCCTTCCAGAAAGGCCTGTGAAATGCAGGCCTGAAATCCATTCTGAGCTGCAGAATGAAGCTGCTCCTTCTGCTGCAGAAGTGGGTCAGTTGGGCAGGGCTGTTGGTGCTGGAGGTGAGTGGAAAAGCCACCCCACCCTCCGAAAATAAGATCTGATGCCTCTTTGGGAGGAAAAAATAATAAAAAAATAAGACCAGGTCTTATTTTCAAAAAAACATGGTACAATTGCATTGCTTTCAATAGAAGAGCAAACAGCTTACTTTCTTGCAGTCCCTTTCTCTCCAACCAGCAAGGTAAAGGGGAAAGAAAGAAAAAAACAGGTCAGGCCCAGGACAGCACATCCTGACTGTTATGGCAGTAGTGAGGCTGAGTGCTGAGGGATACTGAGCAGAGGTTGTAAATCATCAGAAATTGGCTATAAAGTTGCTTTTTCAACACTGTAGTAACTTTGAAGTTTCTGAATGAGTGGTCATTAAGTAAGCAAGACTTAACAATTGGCATAGTGTTTATTTTTTTTTACTTTTTACTCTCTTTGCTCCAAGCATAACTGCTGTGGCTGTTGCTGAACAACTCAGGGATTCTTTATTTAAGTTCAAAGATTTTGTCTCAAAAAAATCCAAGATTTTCTCTCCATTTCATGATGACTTTTATGATGAGGCTGAAGAAAAGGTTTCCTTTTCTGGAGCAGATCATTGTTGTATAAACAATATAGTACTTTGGAGAGCTTCTTCAGCGACAACTAAACTTTTCAGCAGCATGTTTGTTTTGATCTGTGGGTTTTGTTTTATAAATCTGACCACTTTGGGGGCAATTATAGCAGAGATTTAGGAGATAGGAGGTCTTCCAAATTTTGCTGTGACTTCAACAGTTCCGTGTGACTTCCATTTCTTAACAAGGTTTCCAACAGTTGAAACTCCTCGCTGGAAGCATTTAGAGATCTTTTATGGTCTTCTTTTGTTTTTTCATAATATTTTCTCTTCATTTCAAATACTCAGACATTGCTTCCACGACTGTTAAAAATAGACAAAGCCACAGCACCACCTGAGAGATTAGAAAGGGCAAAGCATTTCCTCAGGAGTGGAAATGCCTTCACCTGGCTAACTGTAGGTCAAACAAATCAGCCACTTATTAGTGATATGGGATTTTTTATAAAAAAAAACAACTTAACATGTGTCCAAAATTCTTCGTGTTTTCTCATTTTAAATCTGTGACCAACTGCACATAAATTTAATTTAAACATTTGTAAGGCCACCCAACTCCAACATGTGAATCCAGGTGATGTATAACATAAGTAATAATGAAGTTAATAACCCCAAACAGATTATATATAAATACAAAAGAGGAAATGGCAACCAAGAATAGTATAAAACAAACCTTGGAGAAGGGAACTCACATTTAATTGATTCCTAATGCCAAGGGAATTACATAAATAGTAAATATACATTCAAATATTAAATATCCATTTAAATCTGAAAAAGATGTGGTGTTTTGCTTATAATATAGAGCAATTGGGTAAGTTTATGTTCATTTAAGGAGTCCCAGAAACAAACATTTTAACTGGGATGCTTTAACTTTAACATGTAACTCTGCGTGTCCAACTTGAGGGAGGTTTCTACCTTTATACAGGTAACAAGGCCAGAGCTTTGGGGAAACCTATGTCCTGAAATGTATATGTGACTTATCTGTAAGTGAACACATAAATTGCCCACTACAATAGTGTGGGATGTATGTTTGTGTGTGCATGCATGCTCTCTCTCTCTCTCTCTCTCTCTCTCTCTCACACACACACACACACACACACACACACACACACACACACACACACATAGAAGAGAGAGGGAGAAAGATGCCGTTATTTTATTTATTTATATCCCACTTTTATTATTTTTTATAAACATACCTAATTCTCCTTTGGCCCTCTATTTTCCCCACAACAACAACCTTGTGACATGGGTTGGGCTAAGAGAGAGACCAGGCTTTCATATCTAAGGTGAGACTAGAACTCAGTCTCCTGGTTTCCATCCTAGCTACCAAACTGGCTCTTGTCTTGTGCTCTGGAAAACAGGCCTACAAGTTAGCCTGTGAAATAACCACAACAAAAGCCAAAATATGTCAATGGTCAATCACTTGTATGTTATTCTCAAGAAAATTTTAGATATATGCCTATGAAATCATTAGGAGTTGAACTTCAGTTGAAGGAATTTTTCCCCTAAATATTTGGGTTGTTTCCCTTTTCATGGCTATGATATCCTTTGGAGGGGAGGTAACAAGCGCTAATGGTGACTTTTTCATACTTTCATCAGAGATGTCTGGCTTCTTCTGGGTACTAATCTGATCTCTTACTTTGGACAGTATCTTTAAAAGGGGCTCATTTATACATCCAGCTGGTTCATTATGGGGATTAACATTACTGCTTTCCAAGAGATGGGAATTGATTTGGAGTCCATTACAAACGACACATTATTCTTTTTAGAAAAGAATCCACCTGCCGAGGTTGAGAAGCTCTTAAGCCTCAGGCAGGCAGGAGCAGATTAAACTCACAAGTTTCTGGAACATAGTTAATGTCTAGTTAATATCTAACCAGGCTGCCATCAGGGGTTGGGCGCCAATCTCCAGCAATAATCTCCCGTCGTTGCCCCAGTCCTCTGGAACCAGCTTCCCACAGAGGTTCGCACTGCTTCCTCCCTCCTAGTTTTCCTGGAATTACCGAAGACTCATCTATGCCGATAGGTTTGGGGCGTATGAACTGTACTCTGCCCCTGGGCCCTAGGAACGTTTCCCCATCACTGATTGTATCTTGATTCTGATTGTATGTTGTATGAACGTGTTTTAGATTAAATGAAATGTGTTTTAGATTAAATGGTTAATTGTTATTGTTAAATGTCTTATCTGTTATTGCATTATTGCTGTAAGCCGGCCTGGGTCCCAGGAGAAGGGAGGCATAGAAATTTAATAAATAAATAAATAAATAAATAAATAAATAAATAAATAAATAAATAAATAAATAAATAAATAAATAAATAAATAAATAAATAAAAAAAGGTAGTGTTGCAGGAATGAATGCTAGATGAAGTAGGAGCTCCAGGCAGTTTCTATCTATGGGAAAGGGAATAAATAATGCATACAATAGGGGAAGGTAACAACGAGGAAGGTATGAGATATGAGGAAGTTAATTGGTGGATATGCAGATCTACGTACAGATAACAAAACTTGTAAAGATAGGAACATAATTTAATTAATTTAATTTTAAATATAAAGTTCATTCTTTAGGGAGCCCTATATTTCAGGATTCTGAAACTTTGCACATACTGCAGAACTATCTGAATCAACTATCTGAAATGTATTATTACCTTGAAGCCACACTTATCTAATCATCATGTCTAGTGGAATGTGTCATGCACTTTTTCTTAACAGTTATTGAGTTGTACACAAAATATATTTTAAAAATATATTTTTTTTAAAAAAAAAGGGAGGGGTGCAGGCAGAGAGAAAGTTACTTTTTGAGAAAAGGGCTAGGAATTATTTCTATCAAATTTAGTATGCTAACCTTCAATGTATATATCTGTGCCTCTTAAAAATCTGGACCAGCAAGCATACACAAGCAAATAAGACACACACACCCTTAAAAAAATCTATCAGTGGTTGACAGACTGCTTACTAGGTAGCCATTTTCTAAGTTTATCCCCTACTTTTTGTATCAAGAAGTCTGCAGTTGCCGTGTTGAACTGAAAGTGCTCATAGTCTTTAAGAATGAAGAAATTCTAGACTCAGCTTGGGACCATCATCTCATATTTTCTTAATAATATTTAAGATCAGATGCAAGTTTGGCTTCACAGAATGGGTTAGGGAGAACTCTGTGTGGAGAATCCCAAGCCCTGATTAACAGTTTAGAGGAGGAAAATGGGAAGCATGATATAAGAATTTTTCCCACCAAATTGTTTCCTATAAAGCAGTGGTTCTCAACCTTTCTAATGCCGCGACCCCATAATACAGTTCCTCATGTTGTGGTGACCCCCAACCATAAAATTATTTTTCTTTCTACATCGCTGGGTGCTGGGGGCGTGGCCAAGTGGGTGTGGCCAAGTGGGTGTGGCCAGGTGGGTGTGACCACCAAGTGGGCGTGGCAAGAAAGACAGCCCCGGCCACCATTAATGCTGTGCCGCCGCTGCATGTATTTTAATGCATGTTTACCCTGCCTTTAAATGTGGGACCAAAATTTACAGAAAGTTAGTAAATAATAAATAAGAACAGGCTGCTTTCATTTGAACCATAAATTATAGTGGGGACCTGGAGGGATTTTCTTTCAGTGAAGATAAAAGAAAGTATATTAAAGAGAGGGAATAAAAAGCAAAGCAGAAATGAATAAGAAGAGTGAGAAATGGCATGGAGGTTATAGGTTTCGTGGATCAGAAATAAACAAAACAATTAAATCAGTTTTAAGAGAATAAATGGCAACAAATGGAAGATTCAAACTAGTTTTAAGGGAATAAAAGGAAATAAATGGAAGTATTAAACCACTTTAAACAATAAATGGAAGAATCAAAGCAGTTTATAAAAGGAAATAAATATCAGCAAATAAGAATGCTTTAACAAAATTTTTGTAGCCCAGATGTGATAGCCTCCTCAGAGATTACATGCATATTTGTGCAGTTGTGCATTAGAATAGCACAAAATGTTGGTTTCAAATAATTTTATTGTGCAATAAATGAATGAATAAATGAAGCAACTTTGTTCAACCCCCCCTCCCATTTGCTAACAAAGTTAATAGCACGTGGGCATCCACCCACCCCAGGGGTAGGCAACCCAAAACACTCAAAGAGCCACTTGGACCCGTTTCCCACCGAAAACAAAACACTGGGAGCTGCAAAACCCTTTTGATATCTAAAAGGAAGATAACACTGCAGATATCCTTTTTTACCTTTAATGTGTGTGTGTGTGTGTGTGTGTGTGTGTGTCTTTGTGTGTATATATATAAAATAAAGGTAAAAAAGGATATACGGTATGCATTGTTATCTTCATTTTAGATGTCAAAAAGGTCTTTCTGTCACTTTCCTCTCTCTCTCTCTTTTTCTTTCCTCTCTTTCTTTCCTCTTTCCCTCTTTCCTCTAACTTTCTCTTTCTGTCTCTTTTATCCTCTTTCCTCTCTTTCTCTTCTTTCTTTCCTCTTTCCTCTTTCTCTTTCCTTTCTCTTATTTCTCTTTCTTTCTCTCTTTCCTCTAACTTTCTCTTTCTTTTCTCAATCTTTTTTCTCTTTCCTCTCCCCCTCTCTTTCTTTCTTTTTCCTCTCCTTCTTTCTCTCTCTCTCTCCCTCTTTCCTTTTTCTATTTCCTTTCTCTTTTTCCTCTAACTTTCTTTTTCCTCTCTCTTTCTCTTTCCTCTTTCTCTTCTCTTCTCTTCCTTTCCTCTTTCTCTTTTTCCTCTTTCTCTCTCTCTCCCTCTCCCTCCAGGTGAAGAGAGAGAGAGAGAGATCGAAAGGCAGACGGTGCCAAATGGACAGGGAGGGGGAGCAGGACGGCAGGCAGCAGTTCCCAGCCGCCCACCACATCCTCAGCCAAACAGATGGGGAGGGGAGCAGGACGGCAGGCAGCAGTTCCCAGCCGCCCCCCCACATCCTCAGCCAAACAGATGGGGAGGGGAGCAGGACAGCAGGCAGCAGTTCCCAGCCGCCCCCCCATATCCTCAGCCAAACAGATGGGGAGGGGAGCAGGATGGCAGGCAGCAGTTCCCAGCCCCCCCCCAGTCCTCAGCCAAACAGATGGGGAGGGGAGCAGGATGGACGGCAGGCAGCCAGCCTGGCTCGCCTCTGGCCTCGGTCCGTCTCTTCGCTGCTGCGCCTGCTGCCGGGAAAAATGCCCCGGCAGAAGCTGCCTTTGTCCAAAGGCTGGGAGGAAGCTCGCAACTATGATATCGACCACGCCACCAAAACTGCCAGCTGAGTCACCACGCGGGGACAGGTGAGGAAGGACAGATTGGAGGAGGCTGAGCCAGTGGGCTGGGGAGGAGCCTTACGGGAACGCCGACGGCCACGGGGTGTTTTGTAGCTGGTGGGCCGGGTGCGAAATTGCACGAAATGGGGGCAGGGTGTTGTGGGGCTGCTGGGGTGTCCGGTGGCCAAGCAGAGGAAGCTCAGCAGCAGGCCAGAGACAAAACTTACTATTTTTGCTTGTTCTCTCTTGCTTTCTGCTGCTTGTTCTCTCTCGCTTTCTGCCGCTTGTTCTCTGTCTCGCTTTCTGCCACATGCTCTGAAACCGAAACTTCCTTAGTTTATATTGGCTTTCGAACGCCAATAGAATAGAGTCTCTTGAATAGACTCTATTCTATTGGCTTTCAAAAGCCAATAGAATAAGCAGAAGTAGCATAACTAAGGAAAAGGGGGGGAATGGCGGACTGCGTTGTTTGGCGACCCCCGTGAAATGGTCGTTCGACCCCAAATGGGGTCGCGACTCACAGGTTGAGAACCACTGCTATAAAGATTGCCAGTGCTTTTCTATATTGCAACCTTCCAGTGTAAATGAAGATAAGGAAGTTTTCCAGCCTTCAGTCTTTTCCTCTGCTTTGGCAACAGCAGGGCTTTTTTTGTCATAGAACGCCAAGAATGGAGTTCCGGCACCTTTTTTGGATGGAACCTTGTAGGGTAGGCAAGGCAGATTGTATGACATGTGTGAGTTCCGGCACTTTTTTTTTTTTTTTACAATAAAAGCACTGGGCAACAGTGATGGCCAAGTGCTCTGCCTGGATCAGAATTAATGTGGTCCATGATTGATGAATTTATCTTCTTCTCTCCTCCCATCCATGCCAGGAAATCAAGCACCAATTACTTTCTCTGTGCATGTCTTTTAAGGAGTAATGAAAAGTGAATTCCAATATTTTCCAGTTCTTGTTGTTTGGGCTAGATGGGGATATCCCTGACAAAACTCATTCCAATTTATTTTACTCAATTGAAAAGCAACAACAAACAACCACCAGCAACATCAATCACAAGAAAACAGCCACCATTTTGCTAACACGGCATGTTGGAGGTTGACTAAGGAAAGCAGAGAACGTGGATCAGTAGAAATCATTGGGAATGAATATTAATTTTTGCCAATGTCTCACTTCAAACTTAACAACAACAACAACAATAATAATGAAGTTGGAAGGGACCTTGGAGGTCATCTAGTCCCCCTGCTCAGGCAGGAAAGCCTACACAATTTCAGACAAATGGCTGTCCAGTCTCTTCTTAAAAACTTCCAGTGTTGGAGCATTCACCATTTCTGGAGGCAGGTTGTTCCACTGGTTAATTGTTCTAACTGTTAGGAAGTTTCTCCTTAGTTCTAGGTTGCTTCTCTCCTTGATTACTTTCCATCCGTTGCTTCTTGTTCTGCCTTCAGGTGCTTTGGAGAATAGCTTGACTCCCTCTTCTCTGTGGCAACCCCTGAGATATTGGAACACTGCTATCATGTCACCCCTCATCCTTCTCTTCATTAAACTTGACATACCTAATTCCAGCAGCCATTCTTTATATGTTTTATATGTTTAACTTTAAGTGACATCCTGGAAGATTTAAAAACAGATCCCTATCAGGAAGCTTGACAATAATTTTAGTAGTACTCGACTTATGGCTAAAATTGAGCCCAAACTTAATGTTGCTGAGTGAGACATTTGTTAAGTGAGTTTTGCCCTTTTTTACCATCTTTCTTGCCACAGTTGTTAAATGAATCATTGCAGTTGTTAAGTTAGTAACACGGTTGTTAATTAAATCTGACTTCCTCACTGACTTTGCTTGTCAGAAGAGCGCAGAAGATGATCACATGATCCCGGAACACTGCAACTGTCATATATATGAACCAGTTGCCAACCATCTGAATTTTGATCATGTGACCATGGGGATGCTGCGGCAGTCATAAATGTGAAAAATGGTCGTAAGTCACTTTTTTCAACACTGTTGTAACTTTGAACAGTCACTAAATGAACTCTTGTAAGCCGAGGACCACCTGTAACAGAATGTGCCACTCAGAACTGCAGGGATACCTGTGACCAAATTATATACCAGTAATTAGTGTACGATGAAATATCACTTCAAATCAATTGGGATTTTAGTCAGTTACTTGGGGCCGGTCACTGTCTTTCTGATTAATCTGTCTCAGGTGGTTGCTGTGAGGACAAAATTTAACACAGAGTCCTAAATGACTCCATCAAAATCAATACATTCTGTTCAATCTCAGAAAGCTAAACAGAAGTAGACCGAGTTAATCCCTAAATGGAGGACCATTACGAAAGATCAAAAGTATCGACTAATCTGAGAAGTTGAATAACTTTCTCAGAAGGTGGCAAGACCACTTCAATAATGTTGGGAAGAAAACTACACGGAGGTCTTAGTGAAATCTCCAGATATAGTTTGCACCGGTACATTAGAGAGTTTTTCAGTCACTGACTTGGTTTTCATGGCTGAACATAGTCAATGTGATGGGTTGTTTCTCAAATAAAACTGTGGCCCCTATTAAAAGAAACTGCTGAGCTGGGGTTTCTGCTGCAAATTCAATTTCCAGCCAGCATTACCTCTACCATTAATTATATTCATATATGGCAGAAATAGTATCAGAGCAAATCAGATATGCTTTTCCTGATCATATCTGAAAATACTTGCAAACTGCAAACCTATTTCCCAATATAATTAATTCCCAATCAATAGGGCTCAGGAGTATTTAATAGAATATTGGATTGCAGTTTAATTGATCACACCTCCAAGCTGACACAGTGCTATCTGTTGCAAAAAGGCATTTAGTGGCTAAAATTAGGTATTTTATTCAAATACTTTATCTTATTAAAATTATACAGAACCATAAAATGCTGAACTTCTTCCTTGAGTTGCCCCAGGGCTAGCTCATCAATACTTCAGCCACTGAAAACTCCATTAATTCTACTTGAAACCAAAGGGAATCATACCTTTGGTATTAGAAATATAGTATATATGGTAGGTTGGCTTTATTGAGACAATAAATGCTATTTGAAAAACATAGAAATATCAAGTTGAATATGGAATCTTTGCTCCAGAGCAAAGACAGTGAAAACTCACCCCTTCCATTTATATTGGATAGAGGGATAATTGCTCCCTTCTTCCAAAGCCTAGGGGACAGCAAGCAGGAGTGGCCCTAGTCTTGCTCTCTTCTCTCATCAGCTGAGACATATGAAAATGGCACATTTATTCTGTGTTATTCTTGCTGAAGAATAACACAGGTTGAAGAAATAGAATTGATTAAGACCAGTTTGGTGTAATGGTTAAGACAGAGAAACCTGGAGACTGTGAGTTCTAGTACTGTCTTGGAAACAATGCCATCTTGGGCTAGTCACTTTCTCTCAGCTCTAGGAAGAAAGCAATGGCATACCACTTCTGAAAAAACTTGCTAAAAAACTCGAAGGGGCTGGTCCAGGTACTTTCCAAGAATCAGATATGACTGAATAGAAGGGAAAAAAAGGGATTTACCAAAAACTAAGAGTTAAGACTGATGAGAATAAAAGCCAACTAGACCCAACATTTTTTTTGTTTTCCCCTTATAGATGGTGAAACAGTAAGTCCATACTTTCCTGATCCATCAACTGCAATTTCCTACTCTGCCAGGCATACAGTATATAGTAGGAGAGTATTGGAATAAAGTACGTGCATGGAAAGGAACATATTCCACTAGTAGAAAAGCACATTTACAATTCATGCCTGTACTATTTTGTACTTTTGTCAACCTTTTAAAGTAAGATAACAGGGATGATTCATCCACTGTATAAGTCTTTTAAATGGATGCTTGTAGGTTCCATTTTTAAATGTCATGAGTTAGCAAACTATTGTTCAAGGAGGTTTTAGAAGAGTAAGCACAGCTTCTAATTCTGCATACACCCATGTAGCTTTAGCTAGTTCAAAAGGACCGCAACTGTGCAGTTGAGTGGGATATAGTGCATATTACGACAACAAAAATTATGCAAAATTCATCTAAGTCTCATGTAATGAGGGGTGACATGTTCAAATGATGACTCCTTTCTACTTTAAAATACAGCATGAAAAAGGACGACAAACACAATTTTGTTTTATTATAAACTACCATACCAGCTGTAAGTGTACTAAAGACATTAAATGAATATTAGGGCTGTGTAAAGCTTGGTATGCTTTTCATGCACACACTTTGAGAAGATGTTCCCTTCTATACTACTTTATGGAAAATGTAGATCCATGTTTATAAACAATGAATACCACATTGCTCTGTGTCATGTAATTCCAATGCCCTCCCTGGGTAATTCCCATAGCCAGGTGAGATTTCTGTACATGTCCTACTCACCAGTTTGGCTGTGTAAGGCAGCCACAATTTGCCTCATTGCATTGCTCTCCATCACTCCATCTCCCTCCTCTGGCATGTCTGGTATCCAGAAGAGGCTCCTGCAAAAATGTCCACATGCATAGAAGTTTCTTTTGGTGCTTCCTTTTTGTTACTGGAAGCACCATGAGATGCTTTTGCTACAGTGTCACCCTGCATCAAAGCATTTTCCATTAATGGGACATAACTCTGGCTGTCTCAGACAAGCCCAATAAATACTCTTTAAAGTTTTCAGAGATTTGCTCTGAGTAACTTTCACTATCCCCAACCGAGACCCTGACGTTCCACTCTTCAGTCTACAGCAGTGATGGCTGTTGTCGGGAAACGAGAACTCGTGTGGTACAACAATTAAGCTCTTTGGCTCGGCTGAGAAGAGCCAGCAATGGAATCTCACGAGGTGACTTTGGGGCAGTCACTCGCTCAACCCAACCAATCTAGCAGTTTTGTTATGGGGAAAAAAATGGAGGAGGAGATACTTACATATACTACTTTGAGCCCCTGGAGGATAGACAAGATATAAATGTAGCAAATAAATAAATGCCTGGTAGCAAAATTACAATGTCACGCCATCATTACAGCTTTCAGGGAGAATTTATATGCAGAAGAAATGACAACTTGACAGGCAAGAAGTTTTCTCCTCATACTAATAGCGCATTTTTTTATTTACTTTTTGTAAAATAGTTTAAAAATGCACAAAGTGAGAATGTTGCTGGCATGGCACTAAATAAAGGTTGATTATTGTCTCTTTTTCTTGGCTGGTTGGTTGGCTGGAGGGAGTTCTAAATAGCTTACGGAATTCCCTGCTTATTCTCAGAGTTCTTTAATCAGCACAACTTCTGACCTTCCAGCTTCAAAGCAACTGGACCAACTGGACAGTGGAAATATTGTCACGGAGCAATGCTTTTAATTTAACTTTTTTTTTATTCCTATTGCAACAATCCAAAAGCAAAACCAGCAGAGACCAAATGACTATGTTGTGTTTATTTTTACCTGGCTGGGGTTGCAGTTGCTAGACCTCTATCCTAGCAAGAGAGAGGTAGATTCTGGGGGGGGGGCAAGACTGACCACATCAACTAGTACTCTAAGATTACATCCTTGGACTTTCAAAAAAAAAAAAAATTAAGCCCCATCCAATGGGACAGACATCCCTGATATTCCCCAAGCTGGAAAAGCTATTTTTACTTTCTTGCACATTCAAAGCTTTATGCCATCCAGGCTTCTGTTTGTTAAAGGAAGAGTATGCATTGGCTTCAGTATCTCCATCCATTCATTCCTGAAAAACTTGACCTAATCATTTGTTATACGTTTTAGATAATAATTACATTTTGTATAACTGATTTCAGAGAGCCAGTTTAGTCTAGTGATTCAGGCACCAGAAGAGCGTTGAGTTCAAGTCCCACCTTAGCCATGAAAGCCAGCTGGATGACCTTAAGCCAATCGCTCTCTCTCTCTCAACCGAATTCATCTTAGAGGGCTGTTGTTGTGGGGAATATAGGAGGAGGAAGGTGTGCTGGATATGTTTACCACCTTGAGTTATTTGTAAAGATAATAAAATTGAGATGCAAAGAAATACATAGAAAATAATAGCAATTTCACGATGTTTTCAGAACATTTAAAATAAACAAATGCCTCAACTAGTTATTAGAGTTTCTTAAATAGAGTTGTAAATTGCATTTCTAGCCATCAGGAAAATAATACTGAGTTTGAATACAGGTAGTCCTTTTTGGCAATGACAATTAGGACCAGCAACTTTGTCACTAAGCAAAATGGCTACTGAGTGAAATTGTGACTGTGGTTATGTTCTTACTTTAGCTTTCAGTTGCTTCACAGACCTGCAAAGGACATAAATGTGAAGATTTATGTAAAATTTCTTTTTGATTACCCTTGTAACTGTGAAAAGTTGATATTCTAAGCAGTCACTAAATGAGGACAACCTGGATAACTAAAATTGCAATAAGAAAAAATAAGGGCAAAATTCTATTGAAAAGTTCCAAAACAATCATGCAGTTTTCAGCGACTGCCCTATATGAAGTGCAAATGGTACTACTGTATCAGTATGAGGAGGAATGCAGGAATTGTAGTTCAATAGCTGGTCAGCCACATTTACTCCAGGCTTATCTGACTGTCTATCTTCCATTTTCCATAAATGGTGAATTCTCCCAAACTTCTTAAAAACAAACCTTTGCCTGATGTTTCTTAATTTCAATCCATTTTTGTAGCTTCCACTAATTTCCTACCAGCAACACAGTCCAGGAAGAAACATGCAAAGCACCACAGAAAGCTTAAACACAACGTTGTCAGTAAGCACTCACTTGAGCCATAAGCAAAGGCAGAAGGCAACACCGAACTGACTGTTTATTGTTTGGTTTTGTTTCCCTTCCCATCCCGTTCTTTGTATCTTTCTCTTTAATTAAACTTTTAAAACTTTACAATTAACTTGCCTTTTAAAATATAGTTTTTAGCATTAGATGTAAAGTAAATAGCGATATAACAATATAGTTTTAGCTGATCTCAAAAAACATTACTCTGAATAGTGGGAAGAAGAGATAACAGGAAATTGCAGAGCAGTAGACCAGACTAGAACTGGGAGGGGGGGGGAATCCTGAGAAAGCAGGCACAAAATGTCACTGTTTTGTTGCCAAGAAAACTATATGTCATTCAAGCTCAAGAATATTTTCACTTTTAAAAGCGATTGGAACTACCAAGACTCGGGCAAAAAAACCAGGGCAAGCATATATTCAAGTGAATATGTAGGTTGCTTGTTATCCTGATAGTGTGTGTTTATTTCCTTGGAAGCGTCCTACTGTTTGTATGGGTCTGATGTTTTACTTTTCTTGATTACTACGGTAGTATCATAAATCTGCCTATGTTTAAGACTACAATTTTCGTTCAATTGCTCTCTTTAGACTATTGCTCATGTCTATGCTTTGCTAAACTGACGTTGAATAGGACTAATTCTATTAAGAATAGGTGGTACTATATCAGTCACACTGAATTAATTAAAACTGGATCTTAATTACACAAGATTGTAGAGTAGTTTCATCATAACCTAAAAGAAGCATTCAAGAGCTTTTGTACTTTGTAAATTTCTGCTCAGTCCTAAATATACCAATGTATATATAGTTCTCTTATCATTCTGTGATCCAGTAGCAGCAATTTAAAAAACAAATGCCTGTCTAAGCAGCAGTTGTGAAATCAAACAAGCTAAAAGCAAATGAAGCCCTCCCCACTACGGTATTACAGCTGAGCTGCACAAACATTTTATCACAGAAACACATTGCAAAGGGACTCGTGAATGTGAAGAGAGCTTCTTCATTAGATTAGGATGGGAACATTGTCAAGCACTGTTAAAAATATATATCCTACCTGTGCAGTTTTAAAGAGAATGGGAAGATTTAGGGGGACAAAAAATATATTAACAAGAATAAAGTATGAAATTGCAAGTGGACAACATTGCTGTAGTAGCCATAGTCACTGTATTAGCAGGAGGGGAACAGACAGTATCTTCATTATTGCATCACAACTTAAAATCAGAACTGAAATTCATTAACATCTGCAAAGGGTTTCCACATGGCTAACACATCATGGTATGAACGCATGTAATCATATAATATAAGTTCATATAATTAGGGTAGGTTGTCTTGCTTCTGAAGCCAAAGGCACCCTGAGAATACATATTCCTGAATATTCCTAGCATACAGAAACGTTAAATTTTCCATGGGCATCTTAATAGGTTATGCAAGATTTAGACTATTAATAACAGCCTAATTTAGTTAATATAGTACTCCATTTGCTCTTCCTAGATTTAACTCACTCCCTTCAGCAGTTATTGATGATAAATATAAAAAATCCCTTCCACAAATGACTTTGTTCTGGTGACCCCCAGACTATGAACGATGTTCAGCATGTTCTGTTGATCTGTAATTTCTATTTGAACATGTGTGAGATATTAATCCAGCCATAAAGGAATTCCCAGGGAGAAACAACCAATGGCATGTCTCCTATCTTTCAATAGACCACAAAAGAATTATCACCCTAACATTGCCAAATTTTGCCTCACTGCTGTAAGAGTAAGGCAACAAATCCTGCCAAACAAAACTGCATTTCTTTGATTAATTTTAAATCTCCTTGCCCTCCCTTTTTTCCCCTCTTTAACTCATATAATTTATTTGAACGGATCTTTTTAAATAACATTTGGTCAAAAATCATAATAAAGATATAAGAGATGACCAGGCTGAGCCTGAGGGAGAGGTCAAGCATGTCATCAGTTTCGAGACCTTTGTATCCATAAGAGATCTAAGTCCAACCCACCTTGAATTCCATTGACTCTTATCTATTGCTAATCTGCCAAGTTCAGATTCCTGTAGAGTGTTAGCCTACAATAAACCTGTATTCATTTGAGTTGCCTTGCATTCTGATTTTGTGTGCCTGATAATTTTAATCTCAATATCTATCTATCTATCTATCTGTCCGTCCGTCCGTCCACCCACCCACCTACCTACCCACCCCCCACCTACCTACCAACCATTATACTTAAGACACCTTGGATTTGAATGTGATCTAAAGGTGTTGTCTATGGGATGGAATTTCTGGAAACTGTTTTTTTTCTCTGTGCAAAATACTGTGAAAGTGGGGCTTGTAAGTTTTCCTATGTAAGAATAGCAGCATCAAAGTGTCAGGATAGCCACTACTGACTTTCTGGATTATTTCCAAAATGATTCAGAGGTTATCCAGAAAACATGAGTACTGATACTGAATTTAGCTCCCTTCTTGTCAAAAACATATGTTGCTATTCCTATCAGTTAAGAAAACAAATAAATCTAATGTGCAATTATATAATACCTGATTGAGAAACTAAAAGAAGAAATAGAAGGCTATTGCAAGCTACTCTTGTAACACTACCAAGAAAACTACAGGAATCTATATATTACTGAAATTCTCATTGTCATCACCTTTAATTTGGTGACATGATGCATCACAGGAAAAGTATTTTTTTTTAACCAAGATACTTCAAATAGGTTAACTTTCAGAATGTGTCCAAAATCCAGGACCCATGATTACTGAAGGAATGAAATTTTGGAAAGCTGTGGCTGTTTTGGCATTATTGGCTGCTGCTCTGCTGCTGCTGCTGCTGTTACCACATGATGTTCATTTTCAACATTCTCTGACAGTTTCCCAGCCAGTTACATAATCCTTCTCTCTCTCTCCACCTCCCCCAGAGAATTTCTGCTGTGAAGGAAAGGAAGGGTGGAAGGAAGATTTCTGATATTTTCTACCAGCTCCCTGCAAGGAAATGAGGAAGCAAGCAACAAATTGGAATTCGCTTCCACTCCCACTGGTCATTCTGTTTTTTTTCTGTTTAGGTAAGGAAATGCCTCTGAAATGATGATCCAAAGGGGCACAGATTGTCTAGTGATTATATAATGCCCCTTTATCGACAGGAACTACTCCTTACCTCATTCCCAGGGTCATCCCTACCATTTAGTAGAGCGAGACACGACTTGAAGCAGCTGTTTGGGGGGTATCAAAAAAAAGTGTTAGATTGCCGAGTTATTCATTTATTTTTATCTAATTTACTACTATTTTCATAATTAGGGAGGGAGCAGGAATGCTTGTGAAATTGTTCTGGATGCCAAAATATTTTTGAAATGCTGCTAATAATGTCACCATTCTTTTCCTATAGTCCCACTTATGAAGAACCCCAACACTGACAAACAAGATTAACTCCTAATGTTGCATTACTGCAACAGAGGACATGTACAAATTTAAAAATGATTTGAAACTACTCAATTATGGCTTTCCACAAAAAGCTTAGAACCTGCAGTTTCATTAAATGTTAAAAACATCTGATGGATCACTTTAAGCCTTTTAAAAAGTACAAATTCCAGAAGTTCTCAGTAGGCTATTTATAAATTTAAAATTGTAATTTAAAAAAAATGAAAAATCGGAGTGAATGAATGAGCTGGAAAAGTTTCAATGCATATTTTTGATACATCTTATTTGTCAGACATGAATAACCAGATCTATACATGATGAGTTCCATTAGCTGTTTTGTTGCTCAAGCATATATACAGGAATGTTCTGTATCAATGCATTCAAGAGGTGTCAGACTTTGGCTTCTTGTGGCCATGTAGGGATTCCAGACTAATTCTCCATTTGACTCCTTTCCCTGGTTCAGCCAGGGAACATATTTATGGAAAGACTAATATGTTAACACAGGAAAAAAAATATTCCAAATGTCACAGTTATAATTTACTATATGTCTTATCTCCACTAACTCTTGAAAGATAATGTCAACACCCAGGCAGTAAAAGGGGACACCGGCAGAATCTAAATATAACATCCCTAGGGGAAAAGTGAAAAGCTAGCAATAATTTTGAAAGCCTAATCTGCAACATTTTAACTGTCATTGTATACTATTAGTATGGCAAATTCATCTTTCCAGTTTTAAGTTAATAAAGATACCCATATAATTGAGTCAAGTATGCTATATAGACCTTTAAAATCAGGACTTATCTTGAATTGATATGAATATCCAGATGTGAAAGCATGTGTTTGTATGTGTGTTTATGTGTGTGTGTGTTAGCTGATGAATGCATTATTGTATAAAAGTAGATTTTTGTATATAGCATTTAATCCCTTTATGGATAGGACTAAACAAACAAACATCAAGAAAGCGGCTGTCCATGCCTCATTTGACTATTTAGCACATTAGGAAGAAATTTTTTTTTAATGAAAGCAAGAAACAACATGGAATGTACTGCTCTTAATTTGATGATGCTCATTTTTTAAAAAAGAAATAGAATATTAAAGCATCTCAACTGTAAGATAAATGTCAACTCATATTAATCTTCAAACTGAACAATTAACTGTGTTCCTAACTGTTGACAAGTTATTTCAAGGCTTCTATTCTCTCTCTCTGATAAGTTTTTTTTTTTTTGTCTTTAAGCTGGCTTTGGAATGAAAATCCTTTCAAATAGAGGAATGTCTTCTATAAAACAGAACACAAGACTACCCTCCTAGATCAGCTAAAAATATATCCCTCAGCAACTACCAAGCTTACTCTGACAATTATTTTCTTGCCATGGGAACTGAGGTATTTTAGTCTCCAGTGTTATCAGTGTTATCAGTAAGCACAGTACTGTTATAAACATGGGAAGAAGAGAACGGAGCCATGAATAAATTTAGCACAGGCAGTCCTTGACTTACAACAGTTCCTCTAGCAACAATTCAGTTACAACAGCACTGAAAAAAGTGACTCACAACTGGCCCTTGCATTTACAACCATTGTAGCATCTCTATAGTCACATGATCAAAATGTGGGCATGTATTAATGACAGTTGCAGTGTCCCAGAGTTATGTGATGGCCATTTGTGACTTTCTCAGTGGGCGTCCAAGCATTATCCACTTCTCAACTGCACTTCACCTAATTGTGGCAAACGGTGATAAAATCATGCATGATTCATTTAACCACCACCTTGTTTAGCAATAGAAATTCTTGTCTCAATTGTGTTTTCAACTCAAGGACTATCTGTACATCATGAATACTCCTTTGATTTCCACTAGCATGTTATGTACCTAGGAACACAGACACACTTTTCTAATAAGGAAAATGGTTAAATTTATGAAGGATAGATATAGCAATGGTCATTCCTTGGGTTAAATAGAATTTTTTTTCTCAGATAATAATTGCTAGATAAATATTTACAGTGTGCTCTTAATTATATTCAGGTATAGTTTGTCAAGTAGTATTGAATGACATGTTGTGGATTCTATGGCCCTTGAGCTGATTCAACATGAGTTATATTCTTACATTCACCAGGTATTTAAAGACACAGAAAAACTTCACCAACACAATACACAAATCAGTGGTGAGATTCAGCTGGTTTGCACCAGCAACTAATTTTTTGTTGACTTCAGCGAACTGGCTGATGCCCTAGCCCTTTTTCGCCAGGTGTCCCTCAGGCCTCCGAGGCTCAGAATGGACTTTCAGAAGTGGCGTCCACACACTTCTGGTGGGCCATTCTGGGAGTCCTCCCTGGCTTAGAATGGACTTCTGGAAGTGGCGTCCATGTAGAGAACTGGTTGTTCAGGTATTTGAATCCCACCACTGGCACAAGGTATTCATCACATGTAATATATTTCTCCTTGAGCTAGCAAGTGTAGACCAGGGCCACAAATTTGGGCAGTACACTTGACCTTTAGATTAAATAATGAGGGCCACACTCTCCAAAACACTGAAGAAAAAGAAAGCAGATGAAGCCAGAACGAAATCGAAATGTGATGCAATCATAATTAAATGAAGTATCTTCAGTTAATTTGAGTATTCCCCCATGTCTTAACTTATTTTTCTCTTCTATCAAATTAAGAATTTCAATTTTATGGTAATAACAGTCCAAAAAACTGTGCAAAGTGCACTCAAAGTCTTTGGGTTGAAGTTGTGTGTTTCCAGTTTTTGGTAAGGGATATCAGAAGACCTACGGTTACTAGATGTTTGCTTTTGCCAAGCCAACAAAAGTTTTGGAGGATCTATCATTGGACACTTCTCCAAAGCAGGAAAATGTGCCAGTTTCCAGGTTGGGTTGGGTAGTTAAGAATAGCAACATGACCCACAGGAAACTAAGGCTTGCGACCAAAGTCAAAAATAATAATAAAAAAGCTTCTTTCGACATGTAAAAAACAAGAAAAAAGTGAAGGAAATGATTGGTCCATTAGTGGGGGAAAGTGGCAAGAAGGTGACAAGCAACAGGGAGAAAGCAGAACTATTTAACTCGGTTTTTGCATCTGTCTTTACACAAAGGGAAAAAGCAGACCAACCTACCAAAAATAGTGCCATAAAAAATAGAATAGAAACGCAAGTTAAGATAGGCAAGAAAACAGTAAGTGAGCACCTGTCCAGCCTAGACAAGTTCAAATCATCAGGACCAGATGGATTACACTCCAGGGTTCTCAAGGAACTGGCAGATGTGATCTCAGAACCATTGAACTATATTTTTCAAAGATCCTGGAGCACTGGGGAACTACCGGAGGACTGGAAAAGAGCTGACGTAGTTCCCATCTTCAAAAAAGGAAAAAAAATGGACCCAGGAAATTACAGACCTATCAGCCTGACCTCAATGCATGGGAAGATTCTGGAAAAGATAATCAAACAACGAACCAGCAAACACCTAGAGGCAAACAAAGTCATTACTAAAAGCCAACATGGGTTTGTCAAAAATAGATCATGCCAGACAAATCTTATTGCATTCCTTGACCAAGTGACAAAATTAGTGGATCAGAGGAATGCTGTGGATATAATTTACTTGGACTTCAGTAAGGCATTTGATAAAGTAGATCACAATGTACTACTTGATAAGATAGGAAAATGTGGGTTAGACAGCATCACCACCAGATGGATCCGTAGCTGGCTGACCGGCTGTACTCAGCGTGTGGTCCTCAATGGAACCGCATCTACATGGAGGGAAGTGTGTAGTGGGGTGCCCCAGGGCTCTGTTCTTGCCCAGTGCTCTTCAACATCTTCATCAATGATTTGGACGAAGGGATAGATGGGGAAATCATTAAATTTGCAGACGACACCAAGCTGGCAGGAATAGCCAACACTCCAGAAGACAGGCTTAGGATACAGGAGGATCTGGACAGACTTGAACACTGGGTGCTATCTAACAAAATGAAATTCAATGGTGAAAAAAGTAAGGTTCTACATTTAGGCAAGAAAAATCAAATGTGCAGGTATAGTATAGGGGATATCTTGCTCAATAGTAGTAACTGTGAGAGGCACCTCGGAGTCCTAGTGGACAATTACTTAAATATGAGCCAGCAGTGTGCTGCAGCTGCCAAAAAGGCCAACACAGTTCTAGGCTGCATTAACAGAGGGATAGACTCAAGATCACATGAAGTATTAATACCACTTTACAATGTCTTAGTAAGGCCACACTTGGAATACTGCATCCAGTTTTGGTCACCACGATGTAAAAAAGATGCTGAGACTCTAGAAAGTGTACAGAGAAGAGCAACAGAGATGATTAGGGGACTGGAGGCTAAAACATGTAAGGAACGGTTGCTGGAATTGGGTATGTTTAGTTTAATGAAGAGAAGGACGAGGGGGGACATGATAGCAGTATTCCAATATCTCAGGGGCTGCCACAAAGAAGAGGGAGTCAAGCTATTCTCCAAGGCGCCTGAAGGCAGGACGAGAAGCAACGGATGGAAACTGATCAAGGAGAGAAGCAACCTAGAACTAAGGAGAAACTTCCTGACAGTTAGAACAATTAACCAATGGAACAACCTGACTCCAGAAGTGGTGAATGCTCCAACACTGGAAGTTTTTAAGAAGAGACTGGACAGTCATTTGTCTGAAATGGTATAGGGTTTCCTGCCTGAGCAGGGGGTTGGACTCGATGAGCTCCAAGGTCCCTTCCAACTTTATTATTATTACTATTACTATTACTACTACTACTACTACTACTACTACTACTACTACTATTATTATTATTATTATTATTATTATTATTATTATTATTATTATTATTATATAAACCCCTGCACTGACCACTCATTGCATTTGAGTAACCTTCAATTGACTGTCATAAAACAAGTATTGGTTGTTTTATGATAGTCAACTGTCATCCAGAACATTTGCAGCCCAAATTACCATATTACCATAGTTCTAATCTATGGTAGGGCAATAAGACTTTCTGGATACTGCCTAATTACCTGATGTTAGTTCTATCATTATTTTTCAGAGCACTTCCTGGTGAAATAGGAGGTAGGAATCAAACAGAAGATCTACTTCCCTTTCCATTTCCTGCCTGACAGAGAGGGAAGATCTACTTCCCTTTCCATTTTCTGCCTGACAGAAAGGGATCTGTTGCTTATTCAACATCCATTAATTTGACCTAGAAATTATTTTGCTTAACAGCACAATAAAAAACAGGAAGAGTATGGAATTACAGAAATCTGATTCATTTCGGAGAAGCCTTTTCACATGTTAACTTCCTTCTTTTACCGTTAGGAAATCAAGTTACGGATTAACATTAATAAATATGAAGGCACATACGGATTAATGTGTTCTAGGTTTATCCTTTTGGAAATCTGGTCATGCTAACGTTACCTGTTGTGAAAAGATTTTATTCTTTGCTTTCATTTTTCAATGAATTGCAAGCTAAGCGCCAAATCAATTGCTAGGCAAGATGAAGTGTGCTCATCTCTTTCTTATCTTGACAGGGTAAATCGCTTTTATGTCCATGTCAGGAAGCAAAATACACAAAGCAAATTAACATTTATTTAAACACACACACACACACACACACACACACACACACACATGGGTCTTTTATGATTCCCAGGTGTGGGGGCCAATTTGCAACATAACAATTTTCATGTCTTTCTTTCTGAAAGCCCCACATCTGCCAAATATATTGGCATTGATACAAGCTAGGATATAAATTTCCTTGTGAAACAAGTCCTTTCATGATGAATTGAGTGAATGCCGAGCTCATAATTGTAAATTTCTGCATACACACACACACACACACACACACACACATACACACATACATACACACATACAAACACACACACACATATATATAAATATCTCTGGGAGAGATATTTTTATCTCTCTTTCCAGCTGAAAGTGGCAGATAAAGATATTTTTCCAAAGCATATAATCTCCAAGCATATAATTATTAAGGCTTTGAACAACATATTAACCACACATAACAGAGCTGTAGGAAGAGAAACTTAATAAGACAGGAGGCTAGAGTTCTTATATTATGATAAGAAGCTGTTTTCATTTCATACTCTATATTTCACTCTTAATTCTTCTATTAGAAATATCCAAAGCTTATTGTGACTATGAGGACAAAGGTTTGATTGCCCTACTGCCTGTGATTTACCTGTTTTAAGTTTAGCATATTATACACAACAGACTGTGGTTAAACAAACCGTGGCCCTAAACTAGTGCATAAACCCAGTCAAAAATTCCAAGACACACACTATAAGTACAAAAATCCCTGTTAAAATGTCACATTTAAAGAAAGCTAGAAAAAGAAAGACACAAAAAGAGAGGTGGCATCTAATGATAGTTTCCAATCTCACTCTCACAGGCTCACAATTCACCATTGTGGCAAAAATTACAAATCTTATGTCCAAATAACAACAATAAAAACATTGGAAGGGATCTTGGAGGTCATCTAGTCCAGGGCTTTTCAACCAGTGGTACGGGTACCACCTGTGGTACATTGGCACATGGAAGGTGGTACACGACCATCCTAGAAAAGTGGTAGCGGGGGAGGGGAATGAGCTGAACCGGTGGCAGCACCACACAAGCCTGAGCGAGAGATGGCTGGAGCTGCAGGGCTCTCAGGCCTCTGTGGAAGCGCCAGGATCAGAGCCAGGCTCCAGCTGTAGCTCTGCGCTGATCCTGGTGCTTCTGCTGAGCCCTGAAGAAGCACCAATCAGCTGGAAAGCAGCACTGATCCTGGTGCTTCTGCTGAGCCCAGAAGAAGCACCGATCAGCTGGAATGTTGCAGCATTTCCAGGGTCTTGTGATTTACATTCAGATTCTTGGCAACTGATTCATATTTATGATGGTCACAGTGTCCCAGGGTCATGTGAAGTGACCAAAACCTGCTGCAACCACCCAGCAGATGGGGGGAATAAAAACCAAACACCCCTCCACCCCACCCCCACTGCCAATCCTCAACAAAAATGCTCACAACAATGAAAACCTCAGATAGGAGGAAGAGCGCCGCTGGGCGGGCAGGCAGGTGTCTTGCTCGGCTGTGGCTTGGGGGGCCCACTTTTTTCAGTGATGTTGTAACTTCAAACAGTCACTAAGTGAAACGTTGTAAGTCGAGGACTACCTTTACTTTTATCACTTTTTTCCTTTTTGGGGGGGGTTATCAAGTTTTTGACACCTTGCTAGGCGACTGCTGGTACTCGGATGTTGCCATATCCTAAAAGTGGTACAATGGGTAAAAAAGGTTGAAAAGCCCTGAACTAAAGCAAACGAGTAAACACTATTTTTGCAGCATTATAGAATGTGCATCTGAATCCCCGCTACTCCCTCGGAACGCTTCGCTGTTGCCGCCGCGTTCGGAGAAGAGAACCTTGAGCTCCGCAACGTTCTGCACTTAAAGGAGCAGCGGCGTCCAGCTAAAGCGCAATCCGTCTTAAAAGCAGAAGGCAGACAAAATGAGGGAAATCGTACACATTCAAGCTGGGCAATGTGGTAACCAGATCGGAGCAAAGTTCTGGGAAGTGATCAGTGATGAACATGGAATTGACCCAACTGGAACCTACCATGGCGACAGTGACCTACAACTTGATCGCATCAGTGTTTACTACAATGAGGCCACTGGTGGCAAATATGTCCCTCGTGCCATCTTGGTTGATTTGGAGCCAGGAACCATGGACTCAGTGCGTTCTGGACCTTTTGGACAGATATTTCGACCAGATAATTTTGTATTTGGCCAGAGTGGAGCTGGTAACAACTGGGCCAAAGGTCATTATACAGAAGGTGCCGAGTTGGTGGATTCAGTCCTAGATGTTGTGAGGAAGGAAGCCGAGAGTTGTGACTGCCTGCAAGGATTCCAGCTGACCGACTCTCTAGGGGGTGGAACCGGTTCTGGGATGGGCACCTTACTGATCAGCAAGATCCGTGAAGAGTACCCTGACCGTATCATGAATACCTTCAGTGTGGTGCCCTCTCCCAAGGTCTCAGATACCGTGGTGGAGCCTTACAATGCTACCCTCTCAGTCCACCAGCTGGTGGAGAACACAGATGAGACCTACTGCATCGACAACAAAGCTCTCTATGACATCTGCTTCCGTACCCTCAAGCTAACCACTCCAACCTACGGGGATCTTAACCACCTGGTCTCTGCCACCATGAGTGGTGTGACGACTTGCCTCCGCTTTCCCGGACAGCTGAACGCCGATCTCCGCAAGCTTGCTGTAAACATGGTTCCATTTCCCCGGCTCCACTTTTTCATGCCCGGCTTTGCTCCCTTGACCAGCTGTGGCAGCCAACAGTACCGGGCCTTAACAGTCCCAGAGTTAACACAGCAAGTTTTCGATGCCAAGAACATGATGGCAGCCTGCGATCCCCGCCATGGACGCTACCTAACTGTGGCAGCCGTCTTCCGAGGCCATATGTCCATGAAGGAGGTAGACGAACAGATGTTGAATGTGCAGAACAAGAACAGCAGCTACTTCGTCGAATGGATCCCCAACAACGTCAAGACGGCCGTGTGCGACATCCCTCCCCGTGGCCTGAAGATGGCGGTCACCTTCATTGGCAACAGCACAGCCATCCAGGAGCTTTTCAAGCGCATCTCTGAGCAGTTCACAGCCATGTTCCGCCGTAAAGCTTTCCTACACTGGTACACAGGTGAGGGCATGGACGAGATGGAGTTCACAGAAGCCGAGAGCAACATGAATGACCTCGTCTCTGAATATCAACAATACCAGGATGCCACGGCTGAGGAAGAGGAGGATTTTGGAGAAGAGGCAGAGGAAGAAGCTTGAGGTTAAATCTCACGCCCTTTCGACGCCTGTTCAATAAGTCCGCACAAAATAAAAATAAAAAAAATTGCATCTTTAAAAAAAAAAAAAAGAATGTGCATCTTTGATCTCCAGGTTAAAATCAGAACCGAGCGCCATAATTTTTTCAGATGAAAAACTCAGTGGGCTTTGATTGACATATCTATTTCTGAAGGACATGAGCTAGGGCAACGAAGCCACCACAACAAAAACTAAATTTCACTGAATCTAAATATTAATTTCCGGACAAAAATAGTGTTAATAAGATTAACTGCCACACTTAAGAATATTTCCATGCCAATTCCGTGTCTGTATTCTATGGTGGTCTCTTACTGCATCCAAGCAAGCAAGACTTTGCAGACTAAATGCCATCCAGAGATCTCATGTTTAGAACCCTGATAAAGAGTCCAACACCATTTCGATTCCTTCTGAGTCAGAAACTTGAAAACTGCTTTCCTCTTATGCCATATGATCTGCAGCCTAACTTATGAAAGAGATTTCAGAAAGCTTGTAAAAAAAATTTAAAAGTGGCCATCAGACACATTACAAGGGTCAATATGTCCACATATCCTATCTATTTACATTACGTACTTATCTGGTACTAAAAGGGTCATTACAGACCTATAATCTAGTTTTCTGGGTGATTTACTAAGAAAACCTGATACATTGCTGCAAAAATTAAAAATGAAACATTATCAATGCTTTGGTAGGTAAGGCTGTACAAAAAGCCCTGAATCTTAATATTTTTTTTTAAATGGGAAAATGAAAAAAGGATTTATCCTAGCATTGTAGGGGCAGTTGTGTATATAGAGAGAATCCTAGAATTGAGAAAAGCAATCATCTACTTTTCAAAGACTACTTGGAGGAAAGTATCAGCACATTATTATGATTACTGATATGTGGGATCACAAATGGAATACAATGGTTGCTGCTAATTATTTACATTCTTAATTATTATTTTGGTCCTAGGGACATGTCTTGTGGGAATCTTCTAGAGATCAAACACCAAAATAACTTAAGAAGCCTTGGGGATAATGTAGCTTGATTTTGGCAGGATTCAAAATGGCGTTATTCATCTCCTGGTCCCAACAATGTGTTTTAGACCAGGTTGTGGCATATCTGATTTAAAAAAAGAAGACTTTTGTCAACCCTTCCCTTTGACTTGGGCTAAACTGTTCAACACAAAGGATAGATGTGACTATATTGCTTAATGAAGACTTTTTTTTTTCAATTTATTTTAAATTAGAAAAACTACCAAAGGTTCAGGAAAATCCTGAACTTAGTTTCAGGGAAATGTGTTTACTGTGTTGGTTTGTCAAATATTTTTTAATATTATTTGCATTCCACACAACAGCTGTGAAGTACTCCTGCAATGTTAAGCTTTAGTGTGTTTTCATTTGACAATCAAGCTTATAATATCAGCTGTGTCTCTATGATGGGAAATATGCTGAAGTGCCTGCAGGAGCTACAAAATTATTACGGGCTTTCCTCACTGCAGGCAATACCATCAGACTGAGAACAGAAAGCTCATTCATTTCCAATTTGTTAAATATAAAACCAGTAAATTCCATGGCATACATCACGGAGTTCAAGAGAATTCCCCAAAATACACCTTTTCATTTGTGAAATATGAACTTTCCGCCTCTATTGAAAGAACAATGCAAAGAAAGAAATCATGCTGCTCCTTTTGTGACTGAACTTCTGGCCTCGAAAGAACAGCCCCATTAGTCACGCTAAGTACCATCGGCAGGGCTACTAAAGCAGTCTTTGTATGAGGTCTTCATTAGTTCCTTTTGAACAGCACATTCAGCAGCATCTCTGTGTTTGAAAGTAATATAATGAGAAGGGACCTTCAACATTTTTTAGGAGCAATGGGGGGAAAATATATATAAATTGCTTATCAAAACTCAGCAAAATGTCACTTGTTTACATTTTTTTCCAGCCTTGGGTTGTCTCAGTAATAAACACGATTGTTGCACTTTATCAAATGTTCAAAACACTTCATTTGGTTTGATGCTGCAAATAGTTGACGTGTACTTTAAGAGAGGACTGAAGCTGAGAAACAGTGGCTTGCTTTCGGAGTAGAAATGAGATTTGGACCATGGAGCCCTGGGCTCACAATGCTGCCTTAGAGGCACTAGCTCTATGTTAGTGCTTACTCACATTGCTTGCTTATTTATGCTTATTTCTATATTTCTCTAGCACGCATTTCGGCGTATATGGTTGCCCATCCCAAATTCATGACTCCGGGTGGCAAATAACAATTGAAAGCTATACAAAAACATGAAACATTATAAAACGGCACAAATACAAAAGAAAAACAAAAACAAACCACCCACAACACATAAACACCACTACTGCATATCACCACATATCCAGATCCCCAAGCCTGGAGACCAAAACCACGTCTTTAAGGCCTTGCAAAAGGCTGATGGGGGTCAAGGTCCATTTAATCTCTGAAGGAATAATGTTCACATGATGTTCACACCATGACTAAAAAGTCTCTTTTCTTGGGTCTCACCACATGCTGCTCCCTAAACATTCCCTTCCTTCAGACTTGATGGAAGGGGTAGACATAATCAGGGAGAGAGGTTGTACAACACGCACCCCCCAAATCTCCCTTTTTATACTTTATGCTATATACGTACAGTATGTAATAGATTTTCATATTCTATAACAGACATGTCAAACACAAGGCCTGGGGGCCAGATGCGGCCCACAAAGTGGTTTCATGTGGCCCGTGAAGCCATCCTGGAAACAGTGAGGGAACGGCCCCCCCTGCCTTGGCCCTGGCCGGGGGCCAATGTACAATTTTGTGGTGGCTATCTATGCTGAAACGCATTCAGTCTTAGCTCCATAAGCCCCTCCCCCTGCATGGCCTGAGAGGAACAGTGAGGCTCCTCCAGTGGACCATGCCTTGGCACTTGCCCTGGTCCCACCCCCTTCTACCAGAGACCCTCAGATCTGTCCCACTCCTGCCCAGGCCCCCATAGGCACCCTTGACGCGAATGATGTAGAACTGAGCATGCCCACCCAATAGGCCACACCCACTCCATCCACACCCACCCAGTAGGCTGCACCCACTTTGGCCACACCCACCTGGTCCCCCCAGGGCAATTGCAATGCTGATGCGGCCCTCAGTGAAATTGAGTTTGACACCCCTGTTCTATTAGGTTTGTTTTAATCTATTGTAAGTTGCAAGGGCATCATAATGATTATGTCCATGAATGTGTAGGACAACCTTTAGTCATTTGACACAGAGATCCTTTCTAGAAACTGTGAAAGCTGAAAATTGTCAAAGCAGTGAAGAAAAGAAATTATCTGGGGCTGCCCAGTTACAAAGAAGGGATTGCACTTAGGAACGTTGTGTAATTGAAAGACTGGAGAAGCCTTTGAAAAGCTTTTGCCTAGATACCCAAGATGTCTTGCATATGACATATGGACATACTGTACACATACACATTATTACAGTATTAGAGTACATAATTGGTGTCTTAGAAAGGAGAGAGTCAGGTTAAAAGCACAGTGATTATAAAGCACTAGGCAAAAGCTTTCCAGAAACCATCAAAACCAGACCTACCCCAAAATTGTTCAGAAGACATTCTGAACCTCACTTTAAAAAAAAAAAAAAGTAAGTTTCCTGGATTTACCACCCTTACAATAACTCTAAATGGCAGCTTACAATGGCAAAAGATGCAAAATGATAATCAGACTTACAACACAGTTGTAGCTGCCTCTTATAACAGCCATGAAGATGACACACATTTTTAGGTGATTTTAAAAATAAATAAATCTGGAAATGAAAGCTGTCAAAAAGCAATAATGCCTTTTACAAGATGAAGCTAGGCCTAATGCATTTTAACAATGTTTTTGAAAATGAGTGTATATTCATAGCATTTGGGTTTTGTGCACCGCACCCATCAAGGTTGCAGAGACTTACAGTATGTGAACAGAAACATTCTTCCTTTTTCTAAGATTCTGTGTGCGGCATATCAAGCGCTCCCCTTTCTGTGCTCAACAGCCATAGGGTGCTAGTTAAGACAAGAGATAGCTGCATTTTATTAATGCTCCCCCAGCAAGATGAGTACTGCAATGATTGAAAGACCTGGGGGAAAGTAATCACTGTTCTTCTGAGTAAAGAGTAACAAGTACACCATCATTTTACAAATGAGATACCTGGGCAAGCACAAAAGTGGGTTGCAATAGGCCTCTCATAGGGAACCATAATTCATCTAAGCTGATCTCTATTGGGATTCTAACTATTTTTCATATTGGGACCTTTGCAGCAGTTCTTAACTGAAGACAGAGTATGCAGTTAGCATTCTAAGCCAGGGCTGCTCAGACCCTCATTTGGTTTCCTGATCTTGACAAACACACAACAAAAGAACTTCATGATACAATTTCATGAAATTGTGTCAATAGATAAGCCACAGTAAGCAAGTTGCTAATCATAAAACTAGAAGTTTAAAATAGCTCCATTCATTAAACATTCAGACAAAGAACACAGATTATCAAGCTCCCCTTCTGAAATAATTGCACAATATCAAATAAGTATCAAACTGGTTAGTTCTGGAAACAGGTAGAGAAGCTGTTGTGCTCTATTCTGTGTATCTACCTTTGCATTCTAGTTGTCCAAGCACCAAGCAAGACCTGAGACTAGAACTGGTTATATCCAGATTCGTAACTATCAAATGTTCCCAGAAGGTAGGTATCTAATATTACTAATGAAAATTAGGGTTATTAAATGCTGCTAAAACAACTCATTTACCAATAAGCTGCATCTCCATTGCTTTTCTTGTCTGCCAGAGTGTGTTTCCAAAAATAAATTTAGTCAGGAGAAAAGCTTTCGGCACATAGAGCTGAAGGGAGATAATATAATCAGACAGCTTTATACCCTCCATATACCCCATATACTATTAAATTGGATACTTCAACAGGGGTGAAGCATAGCAGAACCACAAACCATTTGCTTGCAGGCAGAAGACTCCAGGTTTAACTCCTGTCAACTATAGCTGAAAGGATCAGGCAGCAGGTCTTGCAGAGCATGTCTCCTTGACCCCCTGAAGGAACGAATGCATCAATCAGAGTAGGCTCTAAGGCATTGCTGAGCACAAATCGCCTTTCATCTAAGATCTAAGGAGACATTCCCTCTTGGTGGTGAAAATAGGGTTGCTATGGATAAAGCCCAGCAGGAGGAACACCCTTATGATGCCTCTGTTAGGATATACATATGAAGTATGGGAAAGCAAGTAGAATGCTGGATGACATAGTATAATGAAGTCATTCATGCATACCACTTGGAACTTCCATAAGCAAGGAAATTTAAAGGACCACAGCCCACTCATGAGCATTTCTCAGAAATTATTTTCTTTCAAAGAATTTCTAAAGAAAACTCATCAAATTAAATGAAAACTAGTCATACACCCCCACACACACAAGAGAGAGGGGGGGGAGGGAGGGAGGGAGAGGGGGAGGGAGGGAGGGAGGGAAAAATTGTCACCCTAGCAATTCTATATGTCCCAGAACATTTGGATTGCATCCACACAACATGCTAGGTTAAAATGTGGTTAGAGAGTTAGTGGCACAGTATATTATGCAGGTCTAACCATTATGTATAGTTTATGGATAATTGTGTTATAATTTGATTCATTCAATAAACCAATGTTCAGCCATGGATCACACTGCTGAGAGAGCTCCAACTGGGGAAGAACTTGATCACATGCAAAAATTTACCAGTACTTGAGCAATAATTGATGCTTAAAACATCAATTTTATTTTATTTTATTTTATTATTTTATTTCATATGCCACCCATATCGCTGTCAAGGGATACAAATAGATTGCAGTTAATATGTTCACATGTTTAGTACTGAATTTTCATTTTTACACCATTCTGAATCATATTTGACTAAATATACAAAAATCCATATCATGTAGTTTATGGCTGTATTTTACATTCATCCTTAAAACCCCAAATCAAGACATGAAAGTTTTGGATTACCCCTTGTAAAATGCTTGGCTCTGTATTCATGGGATGTCCCACTTTTTAGTTCCCAGAGCTACTGAAATTTTCATTCAGAACCACTTGCATTCTTTGAGTTCAAAAGTGTTATAACACCTCTCCCCATTGAGAAATGCATATAATAAAAGCATTAACACATGCTATTTATTTTATGTAACACATGTATGTATCAAATGTCTTTATCAAGGAACTCCACTGGAATTCATAGAGTTTCAAAGTACTTGAAGTACTCAGATCCACAAAGGAGCTGTATCCCCCCATCCTCAGGATAGAATAAAGATACAAATTTAAAGGGACACAGATTTCTTTGTGATGTAGTTCCTTGATAATTACTACTACTCAGTTAAGCTTCAGGAACAGGTCTCTTATTGAAAGTAGAAAGATTTTTTTTCTTTCAGGATTGTATTTAGGTTTTCCTAGGAGGTCTTTCCTTGCCTTGGTCTATATTATTTCATCAAACAAAAAGTACATTTCCATTGTACATCCATAGTTGCTACTGATTGTCAACAGGCATGGTTTACCTTTTTTCTCTCACTCACCTTCATGCGAAAATTTGATATTCTGCCCTCAGTGACTCTTATAAGTACATAGCACAGTATTTCTTACCAGGATCACCTCTGCATGTGCTCAGGCAACAAGATTGGGTCTGTAGCATGTGTACAGTGCCCCACGTTCCTCCCCCCCCATCATAGGTCTTGATCTCATTGAATCTCTTTCTGTTTCCTACCTGTTACAATCAGGGGTTATAGAGCAGCTGGTGCAGGTACAACATACTGAAGTTTCTAAGAAGGTTGCAAAGTTCTTAGCCATAGCTTAGGCCAGGGGTGTCAAACTGGCGGCCCATGGGCCAGATCCATCACATGCAGGCCACGCCCATCCCGGCTCCACAAAAGCAAAGAACGTCACAATACGTCATGTGACGTGATCGAATTTGACACCCGTGGCTTAGGCCAGCTAAGTTTTCATATTTTGCTCTTCTATTGCATTCATTTTTTTGTGTGTTGACTGCCTTGTGTCAAGCTATTCCACCAATCTGTGTATGGAATATTGACATCCGCCACAATTTATTTATTTGTTTATTTATTCATTCATCATATTTATTTAGCCACCTATGTCACAAAATATGGGCAGCACACAATAAAAACTTTAAAACAATCAATAATTAAGGCAGGGCTAGATGAATCAAAAGTTGGAATTAAGATTGCCAGGAGAAATATCAACAACCTAAGATATATAGATGATACCACTCTAATGGCAGAAAGTGAAGAGGAACTAAAGAACCTCTTGATGCAGGTGAAGAAGGAGAGTGCAAAAGTTGGCTTGAAACTCAACATTAAGAAAACCAAGATCATGGCATCCGGCCCTCTCAATTCCTGGCAAATAGATAAGGAAAAAATGGAGGTAGTGACAGATTTTATTTTCCTGGGCTCCAAGATCACCATAGATGGGGACTGCAGCCAAGAAATTAAAAGACGCTTGCTCGTGGGGAGGAAAGCTATGGCAAATCTAGACAGCATACTAAGAAGCAGAGACATCACCCTGACAACAAAAGTGTGTATAGTCAAGGCCATGGTTTTCCCAGTTGCAATGTATGGCTGTGAAAGTTGGACCATAAGAAAGGCTGAGTGCCGAAGAATTGAGGCCTTTGAACTATGGTGCTGGAGAAGACTCCTGCAAGTCTCCTGGACTGCAAGACGTTCAAACCAGTCAGTCTTAGAAGAGATCAACCCCGACTGCTCTTTAGAAGGCCAGATCCTGAAGTTGAAACTCAAATACTTTGGCCACCTAATGAGCAGGAAGGACTCCCTGGAGAAGAGCCTAATGCTGGGAAAGATGGAGGGCAATAGAAGAAGGGGATGACAGAGAATGAGGTGTCTGGATGGAGTCACTGAAGCAGTAGGCGTGAGCTTAAATGGACTCCAGAAGATGGTAGAGGACAGGAAGGCCTGGAGGAACATTGTCCATGGGGTCGCAATGGGTCAGACACGACTTCGCAACTAACAACAACAAAATTAAAAATATATTACAGTTTAAAAAGGCAAGAAGAGCGCAACAGATATTAACAATTGTGGAGCCACTTCAATAAATCACAATTCCTTGGAAGCCCCAGCCTGATGGTATAGCCAAATCTTGAAAAACTTAGCAAGGATGGAGGCAGCTTGACTTGGGAGAGATGATGTTTCATAATGCAGGTGCCACAGCAGAAAAAAAAAACCCCATATTTTGGATCCCAACAGATATAGCTCTTTATCAGACAGGACCCAAAACATACCACTTCTACCAGATCTATGGGACAGGAAGATGCAGCCCCTCAGATAATCCAGGCCTATGCCATGAAGTGCTTTAAAGATCAAAACCAGCATCTTGAATTGGACCTGGAAGCAGACTGCAACCAATACAGCACGCGGAATGGACTTGTAATGTCTGCCATTCTAGGGGCACACATAATTGCCTGCACTGCTGCCTTCTGAATTAACTGAAGCTTCCAGATACTCTTCAAGGGCAGCCCCATGTAGACAATATTACAGTATTCCAACTGGGAGGTGACCAGGGCATGAGTGTGAACAAAGTTTCTTGATCATTTCTGAACATTCTTTATTCTGATGAGTCTGACATGCCTGCATTGTGCTGGCTTCTGCTGCACACTACATACTGCTGTTTTTATGTTTTACTTCTAATTACTGCATACTTTCACTGATTTTTATTCTTTTGGTCTATGGCTGTATATCAAAGGCATATATATATTCATACATGGGATTTTTTTTTCAAGCCATTTCCTCTGAATTCATTATTTTTAGAAGACTGCGTATTTCCCCATAATGAATTCTACTTGAGAGCCTATTATTCCTAGGATTCTCTTCTGTTCAACTAAATCCATGTTTTAATAGCGGCTTTTCATCCTGTGAAGTTTTGGGGTATAATCAAATAGTTTGAGGAATTCCTCACTTAGAAAGGCCAAAATAGGCTTTTTTTCTGGAAGGAGGCAAGTGAATCTGATAACTCTAGAGGAAACAGATTGGAACAAAATTCAGTTTTCTCCCCTATCTATTCTCCCCAGAATGTTATGGCACATGCCGTTCTGGCCACCACCACCAGATTCCTTCAAAACATGGTCTAGATCTGGCCCTTTTACTCTTTATTTTCTGGAATTGTTATTATTTTTTCATTCAACAATCGCTTGCTTCTCCTCGTTAGCCCCATTATGTTCAATCCACCCTTTTCTCTCTTCTTCCTTTTTTTGTTCTCCACACCATAGTAGACATTCTCCTTGTTCCACTTCTTCCTCCTGGGAGCTTAAATAAGGAGCACACTGACACTGGAGCATCCTTTGTTTCCTGACCAGCTACAGCACATCTTTCTTGCCCCTCTAGCTACAGCAGCATCCATAATAATGTCATATCCCAGGACTGCTTCTCACAGTCACGCTGGCTTGGTGAGAAAAAAGTAATGCAATTGGGCAAACCACATATTTTATCATGGTTTGTTAATATGATCATCAGTTGGGTGCAACTGCTGCAAAAACTGAGTTTAGCACAGAAAGTATATCTCCATTGTAGAACTTACTTATAGCACAGTATGAAGGGTAAGCTGAGCTCTTCAGATGAGGTCAGCAAATTTAGATCCAGATCTGGAATTTTTGGATCTTAAATTCCTCAACAGCAGATGTGAAATTAGAGGCGTAAAACTAAAGCAACAGTGTGAACAGATTGGCAGACTACAAAGAGTTTAAACACTGCTTTCCTATTCATATTATATAGCTCGCAATATTAATGCCTAATCCAGATTGCATATATTACTGTCAACTTTTCTCACTTACAAATCAGCTCAGTTGAGAGACAGTATATATACTACCACTCAATTAAAGGGATATTTTTACATGCCTCCATTTCTTTCCTTACCTCTGGAATGATTTGGAATTTAGAATTTAAGAATTAACAGTCAAACAGACATACCCAGCGTCAAAATCCATACTAGACACACAATTCTTAAATGTGGACCTTGTTAGCCCTTTAATATAAAATACAGAGATAAAATATGAGTTGGGAAGAGTTGAATGTGGCATCTGGAAATGTTGGCAGTCCATAATAGATAAAAAAACTGTTAACTAAGAATTGTAACTCAAAGGTAGTAAAAACTGTATAATAGTGATGATAGCTTTTTGCAGGGCTTTTTTTTGTCATAGAACGCCCAGAACAGAGTTCCGGCACCTTTTTTAGATGGAACCTTGTAGGGTAGGCAAGGCGGGTTTATTTATTTATTTATTTATTGGATTTCTATGCCGCCCTATTCCAGGAACTCAGGGCGGCTCACAACATAGATAGAAATCTAACATTAAAATACTTTATAAGAAAAACCCCTTAATTAAAAAATCAATCATCCAAACAAACATGCACACAAACATATGTATGACGTGTGTCATTTGCAACTTGTATGACGTGTGTGAGTTCCGGCACCTTTTTTTTTTTTAACAAAAAAAAAAGCACTGGCTTTTTGTCTGTTGCTTAACATACAAAAATTGGTTCACAAAAATAAAAACCTCCATGCAAAATATGTATGGTTTAAGCAATCTTATTTATAATCATATATTCACAAAATTCATGTGGAATAGTATGTTCTTTAAATAAATAAATAAACAAATAATCATTTTTATAGAAACACAACATAGATGAAAAGGAGGAAAGCATGAAATGAGTTACTTTCTGTGCACTTGCACTGAACAACTTTATCCTTTAAAGAAATATTCCAATACATAAATGAATACTTATTAAAGGTACCAGTAGCAATATTTGTTGCAAACCCATTTTACTGAGTGTTTCACCATTTTTTTCTATCAACTAAATTTACAAGACATGGAAGTTCTTGCATAAAACCGAGGAATTGGTCTAACTCACTAGGGAAGATATAGGCGAATAGAATTGATATTTATATCAAAACTACTTTTTAACAATATACAGTGGGATTAAGAGGATGGCCTTGGAAACACTAATTCATTTGCCCCAATCAGATTAGACCAACAGATCAAGAAGATGTTGAATTTCCCAACTTAATACAATCTTGTAGCATCTTAGAGATGGATATATTATAACATGAAGTATATTTTGTGGGCTAGATTGCCCTTCCTCAGTTCTATAAAGCATTATCCTCAATCAATAGAGTAGATAGACCAATCTGCTGCAATTTGGTGCTATCCAGTCATATTGCACACACTTGGAAGAACCAGGAATGAAGCTATGAGGATCCAAAGAGCCACTAAGGTATTTTATAAAGTGGGTATTAGTCCATAAAAATTTGTATCATAAATGTTTATGACTCTACCCATAAGATGTGCTGATTTTGCCACAAGAGCCTCCCCAAAGACAGCTCTTGGAAATAAGCTTTTGTTTTCTCAAATTGTTGAGGTGTTTGGAACAAGATCACTTAAGCCAGAAGCCCAACTTCCATACTGTAGATGTGAAACTGAAAATTGGGGAGAAAAGGGAGAGAAAAAAGGCTACTGAAATTATTTATCTCCATAGACAAAAGTGAGCTAAGTTGTGGTTTATTGTGATCAGCCCCTTGAGTAACTTTATTAATAATAATGTTATAATCTGCTCAGCCATCTGTGATTTCCCCCCCCTAGGGATAAAAGAAAAAGAAGAAATCAGGGTGGGAATAAATGCACCATGTGTACTGACAGTAAAACAGAGGTTGCAGTGAAGTTAAAATGGGGAGGTATACACACTGGATTTCCTGCCAGGGTACCTTTTATCTGTGATATGTGGAATAAACCTTAGGATACAGGCAGTTTGCTATTGCATTAAAATAATTAATATGATTCATTACATTAAACTGTAAGATCACCAACACCCTCAAGCACTTACCAGAGTTAGTGATCTGTCTATATTTAGCATGCTGTTTTAGTACATAAAAATGCACTAAGAAAGAAAAGAAAAGAAACTTCTCTCTCCTTTCATTGAAAAATCAGGTAGCGTTGACAAGAGAAATACAAATTGCACACAGCTACAAACAAAACCTCTATAGTTCATGAAAGCTACAGAAGAGACTTGAAAGAGAGACTCAATGCAAAAAGCCCATAGTTTCCAAGGTTACAAAGTCAAATTAATTACATGCAAGAAAATACATACACAAGCACACATACCAAGCATGAAAGCCACAGCATAGCATTCAAGAAAATGTTTAAGCTTTCTGCCAAAATTGATATCCACACATTTCTTTGTGTGTGTGTGTGTGTGTGTGTGTGTGAGAGAGAGAGAGAGAGAGAGAGAGAGAGAGAGAGAGAGAGAGAGTATGTGAGTGTGTGTATGTGATTCCTGCATAAATCGGATAAGTTTAAAGGATCAACTTTCCTTAAAATAAAATAGAAAAGGAACAGGAGGTCAAGGAATACAGTAAGCCTTACTCACCAAAATCAGACTGCAAATCCTTTTTCAGCCCACAAAGCATGTCTGTTATTATCTATCAAAGCATTCAGCTAAACAGCAAAAGGCGCTCCTCTCTGCCTTGGCTGGCGCTGGAATCACGTTACAGCAGTTTCGCTCCCAGGCCGACTCTCACAAGGAAACAGGGCTACACAGCACAAAAGATGCACTCCTCCACTTAAAGAAAACAAAGTCCTCCACTGCTTTGACACCTATAGCAAACACAACACTCCCACTGAAAAGAAAACACCACCTGGGGCTCTGACCACTCAGAAGATTCAACGTCAAAAGGAATTCGGAACAAGGGTAAGGTGTGAAAGTCTCTCCGCCCGCTCTTCAAGGGAAAGCATCACAGGATCTGTCAACGTGGTTTCCATGAGGGAAGAGAACCAAGACAAAAGTTCTACATGGAGGCATTAAAAAAGGAGGCGCTGATTGGAGAATGAGCAGCAGGAATCAAGCCGCCTGCCCGTGGGTCCTCTTGCTGGCATCACAAATGGAAGGAAATCCTTCACAGCCCTCTGTGATCCAACTCGGGCCACGCTGGAAGAGTGCAGTCATCATCCCACATGGGTGGTATGCTCGTCTTTCAGATGGAGCCTTTTGTTTCTCTGACCCAGGAAATCCATAAAAATCACAAGAAGCTAGACTGAATGGTCTTGGCTGACAGCCATACAACTGAAGGTTCCTTTGTTTGGCTCCAACCGGCAGCACAAGTTGGAAGACTTAAAGGCTCCCCCCAGATGCTTCCAAGTTCCAACATTTCAGAGTGCAAGAGAAGGCAGCTGCAGCACAGCTCAAAGACTCTTGGTTTTCCCCACCCCTTTTATCAAATGGCTCTGTGGCTGCCAGCCCCTTTCAAGGCAATATCAAAGCTGCTGTTTAAGCGCTATGCTTCTTTCTCTAACTCAGAGGAAAGGCACAGGAGTAAGGAACAGCTAGTAACTTAATTTAATCCTCCTTTGTACTATCCTCTGTCTTCTCTCTTTTATGCATTAAAAAAAATCAGTGCTATAAATTATTTGGCTTTTCAACTCTTGCATGACCAATTGAGTAGATTTTAAAAATAGAACAGAATAGACCTGGAAGGGACCTTGGAGGTCTTCTAGTCCAACCCCCTGCTCAAGCAGGAGACCCTATATACCATGTCAGGCAAGTGACTTACATGAAATATCTTCTTAATGAGATTTGTGATGAAGCCCCTACAACAAGGGTGTCTAACTCAATTTCATTGAGGGCCACATCAGCATTGCTGATAATGATTCAGTCGAGATGACGGGGACTCGTCTTGATCCTGTTGTGTGGGAGGAGTTTGACCCGGTAGCACCTGATGAAGTTGACAAGGCCATTGGAGCTGTGAGCTCCGCCACCTGTTTATTGGACCCGTGCCCCTCCTGGCTGGTTTCGACCAGCAGGGAGGTGACGCGGGGCTGGGTTCAGGAGATTGTCAACGCTTCTTTGAGGGAGGGGTCCTTTCCGGCTCCCTGCAAGGAGGCAATTGTGCGCCCCCTCCTCAAGAAGCCTTCCCTGGACCCAGCTGTTTTAAACAACTACCGTTCTGTCTCCAATCTTCCCTTTATAGGGAAGGTTGTTGAGAAGGTGGTGTCACTCCAGCTCCAACGGTCCTTGGATGAGGCCGATTATCTGGGCCCTCAACAGTCAGGATTCAGGCTCGGCTACTCCACAGAAACTGCTTTGGTCGCGCTGATGGATGATCTCTGGCGGGCCCGGGATAAGGGATTATCCACTATCCTGGTGCTACTTGACCTCTCAGCAGCTTTCGATACCATTGACCATGGTATCCTTCTGCACCGACTGGAGGGGTTGGGGGTTGGGGGCACTGTTTTGCGGTGGTTCACCTCCTACCTCACTGGTTGGTCGCAGTCGGTGTTGGCAGGGGGTCAGAGGTCGACCCCTAGGTTCCTCCCTTGTGGGGTCCCTCAGGGATCGGTCCTCTCCCCTCTGCTGTTTAATATCTACATGAAACCTCTGGGTGAGATCATCCGACAACATGCGGTGAGATATCATCAGTATGCTGATGATACCCAGCTTTACATCTCCACCCCGTGTCATTTCAGTGAAGCAGTGGAAGTGATGTGCCGATGTCTGGAGGCTGTTAGGGTTTGGATGGGTGCCAACAGGCTCAAACTCAACCCCGACAAGACGGAGTGGCTATGGGTTCTGCCTCCCAAAGATATTTCAATCTATCCGTCCATTAGCCTGGGGGGGAGCTTTTGACCCCCTTGGAGAATGTTCGCAACTTGGGCGTCCTCCTCGATCCACAGCTAAATTTAGAATATCATCTTTCGGCTGTGGCGAGGAGAACATTTGCCCAGGTTCGCCTGGTGCACCAGTTGCGGCCCTATTTGGACCGGGAGTCTCTTCTCACAGTCACTCATGCTCTTATCACCTCGAGGTTCGATTACTGCAATGCTCTCTACATGGGGCTACCTTTGAAAAATGTTCGGAGACTTCAGGTAATGCAGAATGCAGCCGCGCAAGCAGTGTTGGGCTTGCCTAGAAATGCCCACATTTCGGCATCACTCTGCGAGCTGCATTGGCTGCCAATTGGTCTCCGAACCCAATTCAAAGTGTTGGTTATGACCTATAAAGCCCTACATGGCATCGGACCAGGTTATTTACGGGACTGTCTGCTGCCTCATGAATCCCAGCGGCCGGTTAGGGCCCATAGAGTGGGCCTTCTCCAGGTCCCGTCAGCCAGACAGTGTCACCTGGCGGGGCCTAGGGGAAGAGCCTTCTCTGTTGTGGCCCCGGCCCTCTGGAACCAACTTCCCCCGGAGATCCGTGTCGCCCCCACCCTCTCCGCCTTTCATAAATTGCTTAAAACACACTTTTGCCGGCAGGCCTGGGGCAGCTAACATCTTGCCCCAAGCCAGTGTATGTTCGTGGAATGATTGGTTTTTTGTTTTTTGTTTTTTTTTAACTTAAGGGTTTTTTATATGTATGTAATTTCTATTATGCTGTGAGCCGCCCTGAGTTCTCTGGAATAGGGTGGCATAGAAATTAAATTAATAATAATAATAATAATTGCGGTTGCCCTCAGGGGGCCGGGTGGGTGTGGCCAGGGTGGGTGCAGCCTGCTCTACATCGTTCGCGTCAAGGGTGCCTGTGGGGGCCTGGGCAGGAGTGGGATAGATCTGAGGGTGTCTGGCAGAAAGGGGTGGAATTGGGGCAAGTGCCAAGGCATGGTCCACTGGAGAAGCCTCACTGTTGCTCTCAGGCCATGCGAGGGGGGGGGCTTATGGAGCTAAGACTGAATGCGTTTCAGCATAGATGGCCATCACAAAACTGTACATTGGCTCCCAGCTGGCCTGGGCCAGGGCCAAGGCAGAGGGGGCCGTTCCCTCACTGTTTCTAAGATGGCTTCATGGGCCACATGAAACCACTTTGCAGGCCGCATCCGGCCCATGGGCCTTGTGTTTGACATGTCTGCCCTACAACCTCAGAAAGCAAGCTGTTCCGCTGGTTAATTGTTCTCACAGTTAGGAAGAGTCTCCTTAATTCCAGATTGCTTCTCTCCTTGATTAGTTTCCATCCATTGTTTCTTGTCCTGCCCTTTGGTGCTTTGGAAAATAAGTTGACCCCCTCTTCTTTGTGGCAGCCCCTCAAATAGTAGAGAGACAAGCAAAATAGAAAAGGGACACTATGTGCTTTTACTTCTCAGAGAATTCCATCTAAACATGGAAGGCAAATCACTTATCCCTAAAACAGGGGTTCTCAACCTTGGCAACTTTAAGGCTTGTGGACTTCAACTCCCAGAATTCCTCAGCCAGCAAAGCTGGCTGAGGAATTCTGGGAGTTGAAGTCCACAAGTCTTAAAGTTGCCAAGGTTGAGAACCCCTGCCCTAAAACTTTCAACCAAAGTAGGAATTGAGAACATCATCTCAACCTGTGGGTCGCGACCCCATTTGGGATCAAACGACCGTTTCACGGGGGTCGCCAAACACCGCAGTTGGCCATTTTTTCCCCATTTCTCCTCAGCCGTCGCGCGTGCGCCCCGCATGTGCGATTCGGCCCGCCGCGGCGCGCAGGCGTGATTTGGGCCGTCGCACGTGCGCCACGCATGCGCGGTTCGGCCCGTTGCGTTGCGCATGCGCGATTAGCCCATCGCGCCGTGTATGCACAGTTTAGGTCGTCGCACGCGCGCCGCGCATGCACGGTTCGGCCCGTCACCGCGCATGCGCGGTTTGGGCCATCGTGTGCGTGCCGCACATGCAGTTTGGCCCGTCACACTGTGCATGCGCGGCACATGTCAGGGTCGCACCGCACATGGGTGGCGCAGGTGGGCTCTCAGCCTGAAAAAGGTTGAGAACCGCTGATCTATAGCATAGGTATCAAACTCGCCATATCACGTGACGTGTCGCGACATATCGCGACATGTTTTGCATTGTGGAGCTGGGGTGGGCGCGGTCCCCATATGATGCAAGTGGCCCGTGGGCCAGCAGTTTGAGACCCCTGATCTATAGGTAATCCTTGTGTTACAAGCATTCATTTAGTGACCATTCGAAATTACAACAGCTCTGGAAAAAGTGACTTATGACTGTTTTTCACATTTACGACTCTTGCGGCATCCCCATGGTCACAGGATCAAAATGCAGACCCTTGGCAACTGACTCAGATTTATGAGGATTGCAGTGTCCCAGGGTCATGCGATCACCTTTTGTGAGCCCCCTGACAAGCAAAGTTAACAGGGAAGCCAGATTCACTTGACAACAGTGATTCACCTAACAACTGTGGCAAGAAAGGCAGTAAAATGGGTCAAAACTCACTTAACAACACTCTTGCTTAGCAATGGAAATTTTGGGCTTAATTGTGGTCGTAAAATGAGGAATACCTGTCTCATATTACCAACCCCCTCCCCTCCTCGTTAATCAGTTTGCTTAATGACTAATCTTTCCATGGTGACAACCTTCAGGTCTATGAATCTGGTCCACAGCTTTATTCCCAGTCTACAGGTGCGAGTCAACAATTCTGTACATTACTATTTGTAAAGAAAGAAAAAGTAAAATATCCTGAACTTAAATTTTACTCTTAGTGACTGCTTGCTATTTTCCTATTTATCTTTTTTTTTACTTCCCAATTTAGCTTACTGCTCAGAGAGTTCTAAAGTACTTTTTCTGAAATGGTGCCAGACAAAAGCTATATAAAACCAGACATTTCTTAACAATCCACTGTGTCTAACTTCCAACACAACCTAGCAGTTGTGTACAAGCAGAATCAAATCAAAGTGTTCCTCAGTGCCTGCCACTAAAAAATTTGTGTCAAGTGCCAACTACTTTTAGACTTTTCTTCTAGAAATCTGGACTGGAAGCAATTAATCCACTGTTAATAAGATCAAATCTCTGATAAGTAATATCTGTCAGAAGGAAGATTAGAGTTAGAACAGAAGAATTCCAGCAAGTACTCTCTTCTTTCAATGAAAAGAGACTTTATACACACATGCATATATTGGTTTGTTTTATTGGGAGATATATATATATTTTTAGTGCAAAGAGGAGGAAGAGTCTCTCTTTTGTGGAGGTAGGCTGATTGTTTTGATGTTAGACTTCTTCTCAATGTGGGAAATTACTCAAGACCACCAGCACACACTGCTTTGCTCTTCTTTGCAAGGTCCACCATTTCAGAAACATTCCCTTCCTCTACAATCCTGTGGTTTTGCATTGATCTGCAAATGTGCTCATTTAATTTTATTTACAGTCCCAGAGCAATAAAGGTATCCTCATTTGTAGGTCAAGGATTTTGTTAATGGGACAATGAATTTTTTTTAAAAAATCATCTATTGACCCAACCTTGTTCTCTCCTAATATTGGTTTCCATAGTGTGGGGAAAAATGAGTGGGGGCAGGACATGTCTGATGAATGGGAATTGTGCCTAAGCTAAAAGAGAGAAAAGAAAAATCAGAAATAAGACTGAGGTGGGAGTTTTCCTCAACAAGAAACCACTTAGCTTCCAATGTTTCTTTTGAAGCAGGAACAATAATGTTCTTTAATGAAGAGAAGGACGAGGGGGGACATGATAGCAGTGTTCCAATATCTCAGGGGTTGTCACAGAGAAGAGGGAGTCAAGCTATTCTCCAAAGCACCTGAAGGCAGGACAAGAAGCAACGGATGGAAACTAATCAAGGAGAGAAGCAACCTAGAACTAAGGAGAAACTTCCTGACAGTTAGAACAATTAATCAGTGGGACAACCTGCCTCCAGAAGTTGTGAATGCTCCAACACTGGCAGTTTTTAAGATGAGACTGGACAACCATTTGTCTGAAATGGTATAGGGTTTCCTGCCTGAGCAGGAAATTCTATTCTATTCTATTCTATTCTATTCTATTCTATTCTATTCTATTCTATTCTATTCTATTCTATTCTATTCTTACTCTACTCTATTCATTTTATAGGAGGTGAATTCAAGGCAGTGAACATATATAGTACTCCTTCCCAAGCAGGCATGTCCACAGATGATATTATTGGATGATCAAAATGTGGTTATTGATGCATCTCACACATGTAAGGCCTTAGATGCAATCTGCTAATAAAATAAGGAAGTGTGGCTGAATTCTTAAGATGATGATGGCTTAGACTAAGATGATAACTAAGAAATACAAAGCTGCATAATATTTTAGAAAACCAACACACTTGTTACCCATTGCACAACTAAAGCATTATTGAATGAAAGATGTGGATTGAAAGAGATGTTAAATGGAGAAGAACATAATAAACAAAGCAGCATCAGAACTTGTCACTTCTCATTTCAATAATTAGAAAAAAATATCTATTAATCTGGACCCACATGTGAGACAGATCAACACTAGTTAAAGGGCATATCTTCCTTTCTTACATCATAAATTGGTAATTTATAGTAGTCATTCATTGTAGTAACCAGCAACATGTCACTTGAGGACTGCTTGACATTGTGTTACCTAATAGCAAACTTCCTAGGTTGATCCATTTGTGAATTGAGCTTTCATGCTATATCCCAAGAAATTTACTTTCTTTTATTTGCTTACAGAGAGGTTATGTAGAAAACAAAATGCTGGATTCCAGTGTGCTGATGGCTGCACATCAATAGGTCACTTATCCATTTGTAACAGCTGTTTCATGCAATGGTTAGTAAAGTCCTCCAAGCGATAGATACAGGATAGCTGACCACTCCACCAGAGGGAATAAAGTAAAAAAAACCTGACAGTTTAGATCAGTGGTTTTCAAACTTGGCAATTTTAAGATGTGTGGACTTCAATTCTCAGAATTTTTCAGCCCAATTGAAAAATTCTGGGAGTTGAAGTCCACACAGCTTAATGTTGCCAAGTTTAAAAAACAGTGGCTTAGAAAGACAGCAAGCATTAACTTTAGCACTGGAATGTCTATTTGGTAACAGCTCCATCTTGTGATAGAGTCAATTGCTTGGGTTCAACTGCTATGAGAAGAAAGTCACAAATAGCATCCATGCAGGCACTCACACACCATATCAAATTATTCTGCAATTTGCTAAGCGGAAACCACCATAGCAGCTTTTTCATAGACTAAATTAGCAACAGAAGTTGAAGTTGCAATAATCATTCCTCTAAACTGCATGGCATTTTCTAAGCAGAAATTTTCAAGGAGCTTCGGAAATTATTCAAAATAGGAATAGATCTCACAACAGCTAAGTTAGTGCATAGAAATTATAGAACTTGCAAATGACAATGAAACATGTATTATTACTGAATTCTTTTTTCCATCTTGTTCACTTGTCTAAGAAATTTAAAACTACATGCCTTAAGGAATCTGAATACATCATTACATGATAACTGACTAGGTAAAAAACAAACAAATAGACTGGGCAGGATCTCTCTCTATATATATATAGCACCTGGAACTGGTAATTGTCATTATGGTAAAGGTTAGTTAGCCATAAAAACTTATTCCAAATATTTGGAGAAAACAAGGTACAGTTAGAGACAGAGTTTGCTAGTCTAAATCATATTTTATAAATGTGTATCTTTTTGTTTTGTTTGTACGGTTACAACCACTTGTTCAGTGATGGCTCAAAGGTATGATAGTGATAAGTGATGGGGGACTTACGACCAGTTCTTAGAGTTCCATCTGTCACAGCACCCCTATGATCATGTGATCACAACCCAGATGCTTGGTGTCCAGCTCACAATTATGATGTTGCAAGCTATAGTAACATGATCATTATTTCCAATGTTACCCGTCAACTTCCCACAAGCAAAGCAATGAGGAGCCAGCAGAAAGTTGCAAGTTGCCCTGTAGCACCTGCCTGTGGCACCCTTTGCTCCCCCATGGCATCCATACACCCACCCATGCTATGTAATGTCTGCCTATGGTACGCCTCTATCCTCCACAGTACCTGCCCCCAATGACACCTGCCCAGATTCCCTAGTGCCTGCCCACAGCACACACACGCTTCTCCCACCTGACTGCCAATAGCTCTCCCCACTGCTCTCATCCACCAGCCAGCTTGTCAGGGACTTCTACCTGTTCCCACATTTGCCAAGATTGAGAAACACTGTTCTATGTTGTAGATGATTCCTGTTATTTTCTTCTTGGGCTACTAGGTTTTTTGATTTACTAAAGATATTCTGGAAGGCTTTACTTGGTATGGGTGCTACACTGATGCAATGTGGTTCTAACAGTCTGTGGGTTGTTTCTGAAATGTTTTGGGTGTATGGCAGCACTATCCTTTTCATAGCTTGTGTTGGTTGAATTATAGTGGGCTGAGTAGACAGGCACTTTTTGATAAAATTGTGTGGGTATCCATTTCGTTGGAAGATGTTGCAGTGCCTGACTGATCCATTTTTCTGGATTGTGTCAGTGTATTTTTGTTCATCTGAATAATGTTCTTACACAGCTCCTCTCGTGGGAAGTTGGTTTGTTACTTTGGTAGTAGAGCACTCAGTATGCATAGGTTTTCAGGAGACTTTTGTTTCTAATTTTCTACCATTTCCTCTGCTGATGGGGATATACAGCAAGGGCAATATGTTGTTTCCTTCTTCCCTCGTGAACTTTATTCCTTTGAAGATGTTGATTGTTTCGTGGGTCTTCTGTAGTTGTTTTTTTTTTATTATAACAAAGGTGTCATCCTCATACCAGATCCCTACTTTTGATTCAAATGTATGAAAGAGCTACACTTGCATCATTGCATCACAGTCTCTGCTATAAGTCCTGAGAGTAGTGATCCAATGGGTGTTCCTCTGATTTGTTGGTATAAATGTCCCTCAAACTAAAAGTAATGAGTGAGGCAGAAGTCTCTTCTACTGATGCCCCATTCTATGGCTTTACCATGCATACTACATAGTCCTCCGAGTTTTGTTCTCTTAAACCATCACATCAGAGATACATGGTCTTTAAAATACATTTCAGAAAAATTTTGGCTATAATATAGAATTAGAAAAATGGCAAATGTTATGGGATAGAAACTACAAACTAACAATGTCAACTTCATATAAAGAAAATCTGTATAAAATGTTTTATAGATGGCACCTGCCACCAACAAGATTAGCAAAAATGTTTAAAAATATGACAGATAGATGTTGGAAATGTAAACATAACATAGGCACGTACTATCACATTTGGTGGACATGTGGTAAGGGTAAGGCCTATTGGAGAAAGATACATATGTGGTTAGAACAAATATTGGGTGAACAAGTGGATTTTAAACCTGAACTTTTTTTACTAGGTATTATGCCTGAAAAGACTAATAAGCAGAAATTATATTTGATCATCACCACAGCAGCGAGAATAATTTTTGCACAATACTGGAAGAATGAAGGATTGCCATCAGAAGAAGAAATAATCAGAAAAATATTGGAATGTGCAGAGATGGACAGATTAACTATGAGGTTGAAAGATAAAGAAGATACAGACTATTATCAAATTTGGGACTTATTTTATTGTTGGCTAGAGGAAAGAATGAAGGATTAGGAATTGAACATGTATTAGCATAGCAAACTCCAGACAACTTGTTGATTGGAAAAATTAACATATGTTTATTAAAAAAAACCAATAAAATCTTTATAAAAAAATTAAATAAAATACATTTCACATGAGACTGAAGGAATCTGGCATGATGATAACAGCTATAGCTACAGCATTCTGCTCTCAGGAGATGCCCTAATAGAAGTCTTACAGCAGGACAGGTAGACAATGCTTCCTTTCCATTTATGATCTTGAGATACAATTGCTTTCAATCACATAAACCAATTTTATTAGAAATCATTGACAGCTTATTCAATGCGAATTCATTTCATCCTCCTTTAAAAGTCAAGTCCAGTGAGCAAGTTGAGCTTGATTCTTGGTTATTTCATGGATGCATCCATTAGTCTTCTTCAAAGCAAAACAAAAAATGGTTAGCCACTACCTTCTTCCAAGATGAGTCCCCCCCCCCAGTTTCTCATTTAGCCCATGATTTTCAGGAGGTACAAACCAGGTCTGAGTCCTTCATAGCTTCCCAGTCTTCACAAAGCCAACAAGGTGATGCTAAATGTGGTAATAAATTTGCCAATAAACCTGTAAACCCTTTGGAAAAAGGCTTCCTTTCGTGTATCCCTTATTACGGTATTTAGCATTATAGAAGAATCTAATGCTATGGGTCAGACAGTTCTTCCTCCTACTTCTCCCATGTGCTGTGAAATGTTGTACATCCCTATGCTGTATTCGTTCTCCCAGTATTACAACTTTGCTTTGTAAGAGAATTACTTCCAGCACCAATATTTGGTTCATCCTCTTTTTTTCCATTTTCATCTATTCTACAACATTGTTTTCAGTATAGTAGTGACTAGAATTGTATGTTGTGTTCAGGTTGCAATTACAACGCAGATCTGTATCAATCCCCCAGCTTATCATCTTTTTCAGAACAGCTGTACATTGAGTTCATATTTTCAGTGATCTTTCTTCCACCAATCTAAGAGTCCTATATAGCTCCTGCCAGCTCAGATTCCATCAATGTATTTATGAAGCAGCCCAGACTGCATTTGTTTCCAGTGAAATGAAGCTTGACACTTTTATGCTTTTAGCCCCAGTTTGGAGCGGTACTTTTGTAAGAATATCCTTAAAATATCTTACTGTTATAAAGATCAATGGGAAGAGTAGAGATAAACAGTGTATAATATATTATACTTTGATCATGTCTTTTATAACTGCCCCATGTTTCAAATTATAAAGGGACATCTGCAGCAGAAATAGATACTTTACTGTGTGCCATATTTATTTATATGTTCTGTTACTCAGCAGAAGACAGCTGTGCTACACCTGTTTTAATTTTCTTTATTTATCAAATTTAAACATCCCCCATCTCCCTCGTGGAGGGATTCTTTCATTGCCTAGCAAATAGCAATAGCAATAGCACTTAGACTTATATACCGCTTCACATTGCTTTACAACATACAGTTGTAAATTGCCCTCAACAATCTGGGTCCTCATTTTTACTGACTTTGGAAGGATGGAAGTCTGCTGCATCAACCTTGATGCAGGCAGCCGGCAATCAGCAGAAGTAGCCTGCAGTACTGCATTCTAACCACTGCGCCATGGCTCATGCACTTGCTGCAAAAATTGTTCTGCTGCACAGTATATAAGTACCATATTAAATAAGTGGGAGAGAGAGATAAAGAGAACTTTACCATCTAAATAGTACATCTAACTCAAGCCTCAGATGTAGCAAAATTACAAAAACCCATTTCACACTTTCTGGTGTATAATGAATGTGTTAGGCAATTTTGACTTTGGCAACCGCCTGGATTAATCCCTGAAGTTTTCTTGGCAAAATTTTTGGAAGTGTTTTGGCATTATTTTGTTCCTAAGGCTGAGAGTCACTTGCCCGAGGTCAGCCAGCTGGCTTTGCAATGGCCAAGACATCAGGTTAGAAACCAGGAGACTGTGGGTTCTAGTGATATCATAATTCATTTTTCTGTGCATCTATCCAGATGGTTCCTCTGTAGGTAGAATTCTCCTTTTCCCAGCATTAAATGTTCTTGACAGATGTGTTTCCACCAGCTTTCCTATTTAAAAATCTGCCCGTTTCTGTCTACTACAGCTAATCTAATGATTTTGCTGCTATCTATCGATGAATAATAATTTAGCTGCCATTTGGTCCCGCCATGTCATAAATCTTAAAAGAGAAAAAAAATGAGAAGTGCAAAGTCATTCCATCACTAGTTATAGCATTATTAAGGCTGCAAATAGATGTTTTTGTATACCTTTGTGTTTAATTACATTTTCTCATCCACCTTTGGCTTACAGACACACCACAGTTTTCAAACTACAGATCTAGAAAATTTAAAAAAAAAGTCCTGAATGCCACACAGGATAAGACCTTGATTAATTGGAGTTCAAAGGGCTCCTAAACTGACCCCTTTATCTGATCTCATTCTTTTTGAAAGTCCAGGGTTATACAGAGTTTCCCTAAACAGGCTGGCATGCATGCTGAGATAACAGGCTGATATTGGGAACCAAGCAATGCAGCAGAACAAGCAGAAGATTGGTTGTGGGTTTTTTTTAAAAAACTGAAATGACCTTGGGCCAGTATTTCTGTCTCAGCCCTAGAAAACAGGCAACAGCAAACCACTGCTAAAATCTTGCCAGGAAAGTTGCAAAGACTTGGTCAGGGAGTCTCCAAGAGTCTAAACTGACTCTCAAAGGGACCAAACAAAATAAATCCGGAGCAGGAGGGGCTGTTGGGAGCCAACATATATATCAGCCTCTCTGTCTGCTTTCCCTGAAGTCAGCTGTCAGTTGCACATTTCAGTTTCAGCCCCTGAAAGGTACTTTGGCGTTTTCCAGCCTCTCAGTTGAGCAGAACAGAAAGCATTGCTCACCCTGTGGCTTTTAAAGGCTCGGCAGCCAAAACCACAGGGAGGCTGATTTCAGGGTTATACCCTGTGCAAAAAAGCGAGAGGCAGGATCCTTTGAAATAAACGGCCCCGACTTCCGGTGGCTGCCTTGATGTCGATATAGCCTTTTTCGGAGGCTCTGAGTTCCGGGACTTGTAAAGCCGTAAAACAGCGCAAAACAGCTGTTTCTCGTGGTGGAAAAAAACCCTCCTCAGTAGGAGAAGGGGTGAAGAGCTGTGAGTGGGGGTAGAGATCCTCTGAAAACTCCCCAAAAAAGCTTTTGGGGGGAAAAGGAGGACTCCCCGGGCGCTCGCAATAGCTCCAGCCCGGAGCTGCTTCTGTCGGCTGACAGACCCAGACGCCAAGACCAGCCGCCGCTCGAGGAAAACTTTTTAAAGAGGCACACAGAGAGACGGACTGAACGCAGGAGCTTAAAAAGCAAGTATTTCTTATATTTTACCACTGATCAACTACTTTCACAATAAACAAAAGGTACCCAAGATGGCGACTACTTTTACTTTAAAAAGAAAGTGACCGGAAGAGAGAAAGTGGAAAGTGAGACTGCAATGTGAGACCGCTAGAGGGCAGACTAGACGCAAACCTTAAAAACTTTACGAAATAAACCTAAGGAAGGCTATAAGAGGGTACATCTTGGCAATATAAGTGTAAGGACTAGTCTTCTGCATAAAGAAGCTTGGCTAACAGTGGACTGAAGCTAGGATGGCCACTAGGCAGTCCAAACTAATGCCCTCAAAGGTGGCAGCATCCTCCCCACCCCAGCTCCTTAAAATGCCAGGCAACAACTTACCTGCCCCCCCATCTTCCTCCATACCTACAGAATCCCAGGCCCCCCTGTCTACTCAGGCCACTCCAGAAATGCATATGATGAAAGAGTTAAAAGATGCAATGTCAGCAATGTCTGAAAAAATAGAGAGAAAGCTGGAAGTAATAAATGACAATTCTGAGAAAAGGATGGAAAAACTGGAGAGGACGATGGAGGCAGTGGAAAAAAAGATGGAGGAAATGGATAAGAAGATAGAGGGAATGGATAAGAGGATGGAGGGAATGGATAGGAAGATGGAGGGAATGGATAAGAAGATGGAGAGACAAGGCAAAGAACTAGAAAAGAAGCTGAAGGAACAAAGCAGGGAATTGGAGAAGAAGATGGAAGATCAAAGCAAAGCTGTTACTGAAGACTTAGACCAAATCAAAGAAACAATGCAAACGCACAACAAGAAAATGAGAGAAGATATTGGGAAATCTTTTAAGAGGGTCTGGGAGGGGGTTGAAGAAAAGATGGAAGAGGTGGAGAGACAAGTTGAGGGACAACTTGCTGAGATGAAAAGTGAGATGCAGGACCACACAACTATGATGCAATATCAGCAGATGATGACAGCAATTAGGGTCAGGGGACTGGGAGAATCCACAAATGAGAAGCAAGAAGATTTGAAAAGAATTTTTGTAAAAGCCTTGGAAAATTTTCTAGGAGAGGAGGCTAAAAATTTCTCTTGCCAAATTGACAGAATCCACAGAGTTAACTCATGGATCGCAAGACAAAAAAATATACCAAGAGATGTGGTTATCTATTTAGTAACAAAGGGATTCCGAGATCTTATTTTTACAACATCCTATAACAAGAGATTGAATGTAGAGGGGCAAGAGGTGATGATATTGAAGGAGATTCCTCCCAAGATGTTAAGGGAAAGAAAAGACTACGCGTTTTTTATCATTGAACTGAAAACACGCGCTCTACGGTATCGATGGGAAACCCCAGCTGGAATGTCATTATTTTATAACGGTAAAAGATACCACCTGAACTCAGTCTGGAAAGCAAACAAATTTCTTGAAAAGGAAATGAAGGCGGGGAGACCCTCGCCCACAGCACCGGAAAATGTAGATTGGCCACAAGAAAGAGGAATGGACTTAAAACAACGATCAAAATCCCTGGAGACACAGACCGCTGCAGCATCAGGAGAAGATAAAGGAGCTTCTCTGGAAGTGACTGCATGGAGTATGGATATCAATAAAACCCTGGAAGCAGCAAAGGCAGACGAGAGCTACTATTAAACGTATAGAACAACAGGAGAAGAACCAGCAAGGCAGTACAAATACCAATCTGGAAACCATGGGAGTGAGACCAAAGAAGAAAGCAGGGGAAAAAATGGAATTGGTCTGGCAAGAGTTTTCCGAGGCCAATCATGATAAGTAAATATTTGACATGGAATGTTACCGAGTTAAACTCCCCACAGAAAAGGAAGAAAATATTTCATTATCTGAATCAAGGTAAAAATGATATAATTTGCTTACAAGAAACACATATTAGAACCACGGACCAGAAATATTTAACTAACAACAAGCTAGGCACACAATTTGTTGCAGCGGCAGCAGAAAAGAAAAATGGCATAGTCATCTATGTGAAAAAGCATATAAGAGCTAAATTAATAGAGTCAGACTCTCAAGGTAGATATCTAGCAATCGAAATTATAAAAGGTGATAAGAAAATTCTTTTGATGGGCATATATGCACCAAATCAGCAACAAGGAAAATTTTACAGATTGGTACATAAAAAGTTAATACAACTCAACTACAGATCATGTATTATAATGGGAGACTGGAATGGCGTCATAGAGGTCGGCTTGGATAAAAAGAAGACATCACCAAATCCGCAAAAACACTCCAAGTTGCCCAAATCCTTCTTTGATATCAAGGAAGACTTTGACCTGATAGACATTTGGAGAGAAAGACATGGCACAAGAACAAGAATTTACCTTTTTTTCAGACAGACACCAGTCATTCTCTAGAATCGACTTTATATTAACAACCAGTGACTTGCTTGTTAGCCTAAAGAAGGTGAAAATCCTACCCAAAGTTCTAACAGACCATAATCTGGTATGGATGGAATTAAGGCAAGGACAGAAACCTAGGAGATCCTGGAGAATTAATGAAAACCTGTTTAAATACGATATAAATGTGGATGAATGCAAAAATGTTATGAAGGAATTTTTTAGCATAAATATGAATAAAGAGACACCTATAGAAATGATATGGGATGCTAGCAAGGCATACATGCGTAGGATTCTCATGGACATGAACAAAAGGCACCGTTGCAAACAAGAACAAAAAAGAAAGGAGTTAGAAGAGGAGATAAGTAAGAAAGAGCAATTATTAATAGAAAGACCGGAGGACAAAGACACCAAAGAGGGAATCAAGATTTTACGGAAACAATTTGACTTGTTGATGGCAGATCAAGTGGCAAGGAATATACAATATGCAAAGCATAATACATTTTTTATCCAATAAACCTGGTCGATGGCTGGCTTATATACTAAGGAAAAAGCAAAAATCCCGCATAATTGAAAAGATAGCGTATAAAGGAAAGGAAGAGTTTCAACAAGAAATGATCAAGAAAGCTTTTACAGAATTCTACTCCAAGTTATACGCTGAAGAGAAGACACAAGATAATGAGATAGAAAAGTTTCTGCAAAATGAAAAGTTATTGATAATTACCGATGAACAAAGAGACAGACTGAATGCATTGATCACACCAGAAGAAATACTTTCAGTGATTAAACAATTGAAAATGGGAAAATCTCCCGGGACTGATGGGTTAACGGTGACCTATTACAAGTATCTTCGAGAAGAAATGGTAGAACCCCTTAGAGAACTATTCATCAACATACAAGAAGGTGGTCAGGTTCCACCGTCATGGAAAACAACCTACATATCTCTAATCCCTAAAGAGGGAAAAGACAACGCTCAACCAGAAAACTACAGACCCATCTCACTATTGAATACGGATTACAAAATTTTTGCAAAAACCTTGGCTAACAGATTAATGACAGTGTTACAAAAAATAATTCACCCGGACCAAACTGGGTTTATACAAGGATGACAGATGAAAGCCAATGTAAGACAACTTCTTAATATAATAGAGTACTTGGAAAGGCATATCCAGGTGCCCGCTACTCTCATGTTTTTGGATGCAGAAAAAGCCTTTGATAGACTGAATTGGCCGTTTCTGAAAAAACTGATTGGGGGGATGAAAATGGGAGAACAGTTTATCAACTCCATATTGGCAATTTATCAGAAACAAACAGGACAGATCATTGTGAATGGAGACTTAACAGATTCATTTAATATAGAGAAAGGTACTAGACAGGGATGTCCTCTATCCCCCTTGCTGTTTGTTTTAACGCTGGAGGTTTTACTGAACAAGATACGACCGGCAGATGATATAAAAGGTATACGGATTAGACAACATGACTACAGACTATGTGCCTTCGCAGATGACTTGCTTGTGACACTGACTCAACCAGCCCAATCAGCCAAGAGATTGATGGAGATAATTAAGGACTATGGTAGGGTATCAGGCTTCAAAGTAAATATATCTAAGACGAAGATGCTAGTTAAAAATTTAGATAACAACTCAAAACAAGACTTAGAAAGAATAACGGGCTGTGAAATAGTTAAGAAAGTTAAATACTTAGGAGTTGAGATTGAAGCTGCAAACGGGAAATTATATAAAAATAATTATGAGGTGTTGTGGAACAAGATACAAATAGATTTGGACAAGTGGAAAACATTACAACTGTCTCTGCTGGGCAGGATAGCGGCAGTAAAAATGAATGTATTGCCAAAATTTTTATTTCTCTTTCAAATGTTACCTATACTTAAAAAGGATGTGGACCTAGACGAGTGGCAGAAGGGCATTAACAGATTTATTTGGGGTGGCAAGAAACCGAGGTTTAAATTAAAAATTATACAAGATACAAGGGAAAGAGGTGGTCTAAAAATGCCCAATTTGAAGTTATATTATTATGCTGCAGCGCTGGTGGCATTGAGTGACTGGATTAATATATCGAATGACAGAATACTGAATGTTGAAGGACATGGATTACTATATGGTTGGCACACATATTTAGTGTATGACAAGAAGATGGATGGGAGCTTCAAGGAGCACGCACTGAGAAACCCGCTGTTGCGTGTCTGGAAGAAGTATCAGTACTTACTACACGAAAAGATTCCCATCTGGACGATCCCCAGACACGCAATAGGGAACATAAACATAGTACAAGGTCAAGATGTGGTGCCCTATAGTAAACTCGTAGTGGAAGAAGGAAATGTGTTATCATTAAAGCCATCGAATATGCTAGCAGAGGAAGGAATAGTGTGTACCTGGTTTTCATATTTACAATTGCAGTCTAGGTGGAAAAAAGACCTGAAGAAGGGTTTATCCCTAACAGACGAGAATTTAATTAAACAAGTTAGAGAAAAAGGGCCCATGCATATCAAAAGAGTGTACAATGTATTGATAGAAATTGACTCTGAAACTGAATTAGTCAAGGATTGTATGATAAAGTGGGAACAAAATTTTGGGCAATCTATCATGATGGAAACGTGGGAGAGAATTTGGGTGAAAAATGTAAAATTTACACAAGCGCAACATTTAAGAGAGAACTTTTATAAAATGTTTTATAGGTGGCATCTAGATCCGAAAAAACTATCATATATCTACCCTGACATCCAACCTAAATGTTGGAGATGTGAAAGTATAGTGGACATGTAGAAAAATTAAAGCTTTCTGGAGGAAAATATGGTGGACACTTCAAACCATTTTGAAAAAGCGTATTGAATTTCTACCTCAGTTGTTTTTGTTAGGGATCATAAAAGACTGCACTACCACAGAGACGAACTTAATTTTGAACTTGATCACAGCAGCGAGACTGTTGGTGGGACAATATTGGAAGAAGCCAGAATTACCATCTATTGAAGAATGGACCTTGAAAGTTATAAATTTGGCAGAAATGGCTAAAATATCTGCATATTTGAAGGATCATTCAAATGAAAAATATATGTTGGACTGGAAACATTGGATAGATTACATAAAAGAGAAACACCAATCAAAGAAAATGTATCTGGCTTATAGTTAAATCTTGATATACGGAGTGAAGAATGTTTACAAATTTAAAATGATTGTATTAAGTTGAATAGCATTTAACTTGAATGTTTTCTTTGTTTACTTGTACAAATATATATCTAATAATAAAAAAAATTAAAAAATAATAATAAATAAATCCTGAGATACTTAAATGGAGGAGTCTTTCTTAAACCCTGGGTGAAACCATACTGCCACTATGGCATAAGAAAATCTCCTTTTTGATTTGTTTCAAAAGAACAGGAGGAAGAGAAAGAAGAAATGAAGAATGAAGTAAAAGGTAAAGGAGTCTCTGCGGGTTTTACTCTGCTAGTTGTAGCCAATTTTAGGGGGCGGTGCTTATCTCTGTTTCTTTAAACCATTGAGCCAACATTATCCAAAAATGTTTCCATGATCATGTGGCCAGCATGACATCGTGCCACAGCGCAAAATGTACAGTGAAACATTGAAGGCTGTGGTACCTATTTATCTACTTGCATTTACATCCTTTTGAAGTGCTAGATTAGCAGGAACTGAGGCAAGTGACAGGAGCTCATTTCATCATGCAGTGGTACAACTCAAACTGCTGGAGTATAGACCTTCTCCGGTGACTTTTAAGCCACTGGGCCACCATGTTTCTAATGAAGAATAAAGAGGACACTTTTTAACATATGAGGGGAAGAGGATGACTTTCCCATTTGCTTTTAATTCATTCATTCAGTCAACTTCTACACTGCAGCAAATGACTAAAGACTCCCAATTTTTCTCAACACCAGAAGATGGGTAAGCAATATAAAAGTGTTCTCAGTTTTTGAGACCTAAGTACTTGGGACAGACCTCTGGCAAAGCCAGAGAATTTAACTATAAGAAGGAATGTGATCGGATTTTTTTTTTGCCCTGCTATTTTGTGTGTTTCTCTCTCTCTCTCTCTCTCTCTCTCTCTCTCTCTCTCTCTCTCTCTCTCTCTCTCTCTCTCTCTCTCTCTCTCTCTCTCTCTCTCTCTCTCTCTCTCTCTCTCTCTCTCTTTCTCAATTATATATTTGCATGACCTTCTCCCCCACCATTCAGCCCCTTCTTTGCATTTTTTTCCTCCCATCTCCTCAGATCAGAGACCATTTTAAAGAGATTTAATGCCAAGAAATAGGCTAGAAAATAAAGCCTGAATAAAGTGCATTGTTGTAATGTTTTGTCTGATAAATAGATTGGAAAACCTTGGAAGACTACAAAGTTACTTTGAACTCAATGCACTACATAGCTAATATGATTATCTTTACTTTTACTGTGTTGTTTACTTCATTATCTTGCATGAATGTTCAGTTGCAAAACCTGGATCGTAGAAGGCTAGCAGCTCCCATTCTACAAATCCTCAGACCTTTAGAAAACCCTGTGATTCATGACATGAACATGACATGTTCAACTAACAATCTAATCTACATTTAATCAGCACTGTCATGGTAAATGTGGTGGAAATGGCTAGTAATACATTTGAGCATTTCATGTCCTATGCACTCAGGCTTGCTAGCTTTCTTCTCTCCTGATTTTTTTTTTTTAAATCTGCAAATGCAAAGTCTGACTAAGTTTGCTACTGAAAGTTGCATGTAACTAATTACAATGAGAAATAGCTTGCATGGGCAGAATCTGCATCACAAAACTATGTGGCTGAAAGCAGAGTGACTTGACATTTTTCAAATGATAGAGATACACACAGAGAGACATTCACACACATCAGGTAAGACACATACGTAGTAAGGAGAACAACTGCTATGTAAATATATGCAATGGTTAAACTGTTGGAATAGGATGGATCCAGGTTCAAGTTCATCCTCAGCCATGGAAGGTCATTGGATGACTTTGGGAGAGCCATTTTCCTTAGCCCCAACCTCCCTTGTAGGATTAATGAGATGGCGGCAAAAATGGAGATCCCGTGAAAGTCTCCTTTTTTCCAGAAGGAAAAAACCGCTCCGGAGGGGGAGCGTAGAAGAGAGATAAGCCGGGCAGCGACGGGGAGCCAGGGAAGTCACCCCCTGAAGCTCCAGCGGCCCCAGCCACGAGGCTTGAGCACCAAGCCTACTCCCTGCAGCCTACTTTCCTACCAATCAATTTTAAAGAATTTGGAATAAAGATTTAAAGTATCCAATTAGAATTGCCAATTTAAGGATTTCTCAGCGAAAAAATTCCCCAAAAGTAGCTTAAACTACGGAGCTACCAAATTAGGATGTTGTCAAGCTGAGACTAGATCAAAAACTGGTGATAGAAGGTACTACCGGAAGAGGCGTGGCTAAAGTTTCTGACCTAGTCTTTCAAGCTGATTGGCTGTCGCAACCCACCGGTGGATTATACATCTTCTCATGCTGGAGAATAGCAATAACACTTAGACTTATATACCACTTCACAGTGCTTTACAGCCCTCTCTAAGCAGTTTACAGAGTCAGCATATTGCCCCCAACAATCTGGGTCCTCATTTTACCCACCTCGGAAGGATAGAAGGCTGAGTCAACCTTGAACCGGTGAGGATTGAACTACTGGCAGTCGGCAGAATTAGCCTGCAACACTGCATTCTAACCATTGCACTACCACAGTTGGATACTGTATATATATCTAGTGGCAATAGATTTTAGACTGATGTATCGTTCCACAGTGCTTTACAGCACTCTCTGAATGGCTTACAATGTCAGAGCCTAACAATCTGGGTCCTCATTTTATGGACCTCAGAAGGATGAGAGGATTAGTCAACCACGAGCCCTGTTAGAATCGAATTCCTGGCTGCGGTCAGAGTCAGCCTGCAGTACTGCATTCTAACCATTGCACCACCAGGGTCTTATAATATATTCATTCAAGCAATAGATCTTTGTAATATGGAAAAAAATAATCCCATGTTTTTAACATACAACGAGTGTATGTTAAATAGTCAGGAAAATGATTGAACTCTGGGAAATGGGCCCCTTGTCAGTTAACAGGTGTGCTGAATCATCACCGGTTTATCAAATACTTAGGAGCCAAGGGCTTGGCAGCACAAGAAACGACAGCCAATCACCAGCCATCAACACACCAATCAGCCAATAGGAAGGCACCACATAAACATGACTCACAGATCAGCCCAAAGCATACATTTCAGTAGAGAGAAATTCCCAGAAGGTGGGCTCCACCCTGGACCCGAAAGCTTGGAAGAGTAAATCTCTGGTCCCAAGTTTGATCTTACAATGAGTGTCACCATCTTTTAGTCAAATGGGAAACTCAACAAGTGCCTATAATAAATAGATAATATTTTCCATCATACATTCATTCAGGTATTAGTTCCATTGGAGGAAGGGATAATACAGTTTTACAAACCTTGGGTATAGAAAGCTTAGAACAGGTTTTTCAAGAAGAGCAGCCTTTAATCAATTATTCTGCTTTTGTTAATTCTCATGGCCATAGTCTCTTTGGGATATGTAGCCAAGCCACACGGCTAGCCAACTGAGGAGGTCATCATTCTTAATAAACGTCTCATAGTTTATTTTCAGTGAGTAACGGTGCAACAATGCATTAATGAGAAACATCATGTTAACATTAATTTGCTAATATTAAACCATGATGCTTTTGCTTCCCATCTCTCCTTTGAAAACTGGCCTGACCTGCATATGAATCAAGATAAAATTTAATTGCTGGAGTAGTCAAGAGATGCATTGCATTTCTGCTTACTAGGACTTCGTTTTTATGCCAGCACATCATGCACCTTGTCTCTAAGGTACTATACATGAACTACTTCAAATGCAAACATCTCTTCTGAGGGCTTAATTTTAATAAGCACTGCAACAGGATACATTTCAAAAACCAATTGCCACACTTGGCAAAAGAGGAATTATAAAATTAACGTGCACTTTAATGTAAACCGTTGCAATAACCCATTCATTAGGCAGCACCACTCTTCATGCCCCAGTAGCTTGCACCATGTTCATGACACATTTGCTTATGGTACAAAATGGGTATCAGCGATCTCAAAAGGTTGTTATGAACCACACAGAACAAGACAAGGTTAGGCCTTGAGTATGAAAACCATGAAACAGAAGAACTCTTCTGGGTACAAAATTGGTAGCTTTCTGTCTCCCTTCATAGCATAAATATCTCACAAAAAGCAAAACAGACAAGAAAACCCCATCAAAGCAGTTCTTGTTTTGATGCTTTGATTATGCTCAGGAGAGTGCCATTTTATAGTAGTAGTAGTAGTAGTAGTAGTAGTAGTAGTAGTAGTAGTAGTAGTAGTAGTAGTAGTAGTAGTAGTAATGTTGAAAGGGACCTTATGGATCATCTAATTCTAATCCAACCCCCTGCTCAGGCAGGAAACCCTATACCATTTCAGACAAATGGCTGTCCAGTATCTTCTTTAAAACTTCCAATGTTGGAGCATTCACAGCTTCTGGAGGCAGGTTGTTCCACTGGTTAATTGTTCTAACTGTCAGAAAAATTCTCCTTAGTTCTAGATTGCTTCTCTCTTTGGTTAGTTTCCATCCTTTGCTTTTTGTCCTTCAGGTGCTTTGGAGAATAGCTTGACTCCCTCTTCTTTGTGGCAGACCCTGAGATATTGGAATGCTACTATTATGTCACCCCTCATCCTTCTCTTCATTAGACTAGATCAGTGGTGGCAAACCTATGGGACACATGCCAGAGGCGGCACTCGGAGCCCTCTCTGTGGGCATGCATGCCGTCACCCCAGCCCTGCCTCCCCTGCAGCCCCTTCCTCACCAGCAGCCCCCCCTGGAGGAGAGTCACCCTGGGCATGGCCTGCGTGGAGTAGCACAGCCAAGCACATGGCAGCCAGGCAGCTGGGACTAGATTTCGCCCTGTCACGCACAGATGATGCTGCGGGGCGCGGGTGGAGGGCGTGGCCACCATGGTCCTGCAGGGCCACCTGGGTGATCTGCAGCGGGCCATGGAGGCAGTGAGTGGCCCTGCAGGTGGGCAGGGGCAGATCGGGCAATGGGGTGGGGGTGGGACGTTTTTTGGACATTCAAGTCTCTAAAAGGTTTGCCATCACTGGACTAGACATACCCAATTCCAGCAACCATTCTTTATATGTTTTAGCCTCCAGTCCCCTGATCATCTTTGTTGCTCTTCTCTGTATTCTTTCTAGAGTTTCAACATCTTTTTTACATTGTGGTGACCAAAACTGGATGCAGTATTCCAAGTGTGGCCTTACCAAGGCATTGTAGAGTGGTATTAACACTTCACGTGATCTTGATTCTATCTCTCTGTTAATGCAGCCTAACACTGTGTTGGCTTTTTTGGCAGCTGCAGCACACTGCTGGCTCATATTTAAGTGATTGTCCACTAGGACTCCAAGATCTTTCTCCTAATTAATCAATATCTCTTAATTTAATCTATGACATTCTGCAAGAGAAGACACTCCCAAGTTTGCTTCAGAGGGGCAGCATGAGACACTTCAGAAATTAATGAACGCCACCTTCCGTCAGTCACAGCCTGCATGGCCGATTGGGGAGAGCTGCAATCTAACAACTTTAGGAAGATAATACGGCCTGTTTTGAATGACATCGGACCTGGCATCGGACCAGGTTACTTACGGGACCATCTGCTGCCCCATGAATCCCAGCGGCCGGTTAGGGCCCACAGAGTCGGCCTTCTCCAGGTCCCGTCAGCCAGACAGTGTCGCTTGGGGGGGCCTAGGGGAAGAGCCTTCTCTGTTGCGGCCCCGGCCCTCTGGAACCAACTTCCCCCGGAGATCCGTGTCTCCCCCACCCTCTCTGCCTTTCGTAAACTGCTTAAAACACACCTCTGCCGGCAGGCCTGGGGCAGTTAACATCTTGCCCCTAGCCAGTGTATGTTTGTGTGTATGTCTGTTGAATGATTGGTTTTTTCTTAACTTAGGGGTTTTTATATATGTATTTTAACTTGTGATTTCCATTTATGTTGCGAGCCGCCCTGAGTTCTCCGGAATAGGGCGGCATAGAAGTCAAATCAAATAAATAAATAAATGACCATTTTCAGGTATGAGAAGCTGGCAAATTAATGATCATTTCCTACCATTCCAGTGCCACTATTCTCTTTTCCCAATAGATGCACTGAGTGAGAAGATGCTTATGCCCATTCAAATGCCAGGAGGGTTCACTTGGTTCATATCATTCCTCCACGGATAGCCTTCAACTTAACGACCACAGTTGGGGCCGAAACATACATCACTAAACAATGCAGTTGTCAAGTGAGACACACCCCATTTTACAACTTTTGGGTGCTTGGTTATTAAATTGAAAGTTGAAAATTGGGATCATGTGACCCCAGTTGCCAGTTGCCAAGTATTCAAATGTTGATCATGCGGTTGTGGGGAATGCTGTGATGATCATAATTGCAAGGACTGCTCATAAGTCACTTTTTTCAATTACGTTGTAACTTCAAACAGTTGTTAAACAAAATGGGTCATACGTCACGGACTACCGGTATCTTGCAGCTGCTGCTGCCTTCTCTTTTACTCCAAGAATACTGACCTCACTCTAAGTATGGTTTACTAGGAAAGAACAAAAAGGATCAGGGTGCATTCCAGAGATAATAGTACTGGGTATTGAGATTGGCAGAATAATAACATTTATGATTATTAATTAGGAATAGTCCCAGTCTTGGAAATCCTTTGTGCTTTAGCCTTTATTACATTTTGAGGCTGCTAGAAGAGCTAGCTCAGTGTTTCTCAACCTTGACAATTTTAAGGCATGTGGACTTCAATTCCCAGAATTCCACAGCCAGCAACGCTGGCTGTGGAATTCTGGGAGTTGAAGTCCACATGCCTTAAAATTGTCAAGGTTGAGAAACACTGAGGTAGATAGCTCGAGCACTTACCCACCTCCTTACAAGTTTACATTTTTTTTAGGTTTTTCCACCCAAATGCCCATATGCCTAAATCTAAACTTGCAGGATTTTATGTTTGAATCAACCTCAACTTGCAGTTCCCCACTTCCTCTGAGGGTTACCTAGTAAGGAAACTTTGGCCCACGTCAATAGAGGAAGCGGCAGCATGTTGCATCATGCTCAATCGTATATTTAGCAGGTTCAGACTTGACCTTGAAAAGGGGCCCAATTAGTCAGGACCCCAGTTTATTTCAAATGATTGTATCTTGTTGGCCTGCAGGGTTTAGCTCACATGCCGTTTCCTTTGTGCTCCCTGCCTTCTCACTTCACTTGTCAATGCAAAGGACTATACAAAGCTCTGAAAGAGTGTTTTGCTTCAGTGAAGATTCAAAATGCTCCTTCCAAGCTGCTTCGAGAAGCAACAGGGTCCCTTCTAAAAGAAAAGCGACCGTGCGGCTCTGCTTGGACTTGCTTTTGCAGCCTCTTCTGGTAGTTGCAACACCAAAAGAGACTTCTGCACATGGACAGAAGCCTCTTTCTCCCACTTCCAGTACCAGGCTACTGGAACAACCAGGGGACGCAATATAAAGCACAAACTGAATTGCCTTCTTAGCTCAGTGTGCCTCTTGGATGCAAATCAGAGATACTTCACTTGTCCCTATCAATTAATCTAAACCTGGGATGATTTGAATTACTGTTCCCAGTATTATATATGTATAATTACGAATCCTGGGTGATGCCATGTAGTAAAAACAAATAAATACGAACACCAGGATATCAAACTAGGATTTGTTTAATAAAATGCTGAGCTTTTGTTGGCCAGCACTGCCGACATCATCAGAGCATAAAAACAAGTCAATGGGAGTTTCCTATTTTATAATGCCGACCAATTTTGCGCACAGCTGCTGGACCTAGTCATCGGTCCATCTGATATCTCTGATTGTTTCATTCTTGGAAGGCACGGTAATCGCTGTTCCCTTGATGGTTTTTAAAGCTGCAGTTCCCTTGTCCACTTTCTTTTTTCCAATCTCCTCCCTTGTGCACCCCCCGCTGTCTGTCATTGCACTACTAACTTCTAGGGCTGCCGCTCCCCGTCTCCTTCTTTTTGCCCATTGTTTTCTTTGTATGTATCCAATTACCCAGATTTGTTGTTCCCTCCTTCCCCTTTTTGATCGTTTCCCTCATCTGCTCACGGCTATCTGCTGTAGTCTCAATGATTTTTAGGGACGCTGCTCCCCCCTCCTCCTTTTCCCCAACCGTTGATTCACTTCTGTGTCTCCAACCACCCCCTTGTACTACACACTTTCGCTCATTCCCTCTCCTCATCTCTACCCCAAGGCATAACCGTTCTGTCCCTGGCAGGCTGTTAGCAGGATGTGTATCCAATAAAACCCTCTTGCTTTTTCACCCCATTACTCCTGCGCGTGTGTGAGTGTTTCCAAGATGGTCCATCAAACGGGTCTGAATGTTTGTCCAGGAAGGCTCTAGCACTCCCGTTCCTGTCTCCACTCTTCTGTTGGAGGACATTGCCCCTCTTAGGGGATGCCGCAAGGTATGTTGAAAGCCTCCTTCCCGCCATTCACTCCAATCTTCCATCGCTCGTGATCCTCGCGCCTGCATCACCAAACTCTCTGCAAGATGTGTATTGGATTCTATTCCACCTTTAATTAGCTCTCTTGCTCCTCTTGCTTGTGTACAGACTCCCAATGGGTATAGGGTATAAGGTTTCCTACCTGAGCAGGGGGTTTGACTAGATGACCTCCAAGGTCCCTTCCAACTTTAGCATTATTATTATTATTATTATTATTATTATTATTATTATTATTATTATTATTATTATTATTATTATTATTATTATTATTGTCCCCTGTTCTTTCTATCGCTATACCCCTCTGGCCCTGTAAGGGGTAGATGAATTGCTTTCGTTGGAAATCCTGGCGTTGTTTTTCCCACGTTCTCAGCATTTGGTGTGCTGAGCAGAGTTCTACATGGTGGTTTATAGAGTTCTCATCGGAAAGCCAAGCCTCTTTAAGTAGGTGGCCTCCCTTGATGGTATCTCCAGACAAAATCTGTGCATTGGCAAGATCAAATGTGTGACCAAAATTGGTCATATGGGTCCATACCTGCGAATGTTGTTCGTGTCTTTTAACAGCCAGCGCGTGTTCATGCACCCTGGTCTTTAGCCTCTTAGATGTCTCCCCAATGTAGTTGCAGGCACAGTCCTTGCATTGTATCTTATATACCACTGAAGATCTTTCTTCATTGGGGAGGGGATCTTTAGGATGCATGATTCTGGTGCGTAATGTCTGGTCCGGTTTACGGGCCACTTTGACATTGAAAGGAGACAACAATCTAGCTGTTGCCTCCGACACATTGCCAATGTATGGCAAGGGGAATATGTACGGGTTGAGTTGTTGTTTTGTCAGTTTATGGATCTTCCCGAGGTCTGGATGGTCTGCTGCAATGCCTAACAAATTCAACTGGGTAACCATTATGCTTACAGGTCTGGAAAAGATGGTTTCTTTTCTTGGTTTTCACCCTGGCTGTGTTATAGTGTGAGCCTATGCATTTGAATAATGTCTTGATGCAACTTACTTTATGGGCCACTGGATGGTTACTTTTGTAGTGGAGGATTCTATTGGTGTGAGTTGGTTTTTGGTATACTCTCGTGTGCAAGGTCCCATTTGGTTGTCATCTAACCAGCACATCCAAGAAGGCTAGGGAACCTTGGTTTTCCTCCTCTGCTGTGAAGCCAATATCTGGGTACACTGAATTCAGTGTGTCCATAAAGTTAGCTCTGTCTTAATGACAACAAATGTGTCATCTACATATCTGGCCAAAAACCTAGGTTGGTATTTAGTCATTACTGTGGTCTCCAGCCGTTGTAGGACTGCCTCTGCTATTATACTCAAAATAGGGGATCCCATTGGCGTCCCTTTGACCTGTTCGTATATGGTTCCTTGAAAGGTGAAGTATGTTTTAGGTATAGCTTTGTCAGTTTTATCAAATCCTTGGTATGAAGGGAGTCTTGATGCTGTCCTAGTCCCTCTTCAATCCTTTAACACTGTGATTGCCAGATCTTGTGGGATGGAGGTGAAGAGTGAGGTGACATCAAATGACACCATCACTTCACCATCCTCTACTCTTAGGGATCTAATTCTTTCAAGAAACTCCTCTGCTGATCTTACTGTGGTCGCGTTATTGTCCACTAAATGGCTGATCCGACCACTCAGCCATTTGGCTAACTCTGAGGTTGGTGTACCTTTAAATGAGACGATGGGGCGGAGGGGGATTCCTTCTTTGTGGACCTTTGGTAGGCCGTAAAACCTAGCCATATTTATAGCTTATAAATATGGCTGCAACTGTTATTAGCCAAAACAAATAACAAAAAACAGGCCTCTGTGAAATGAAAACTATATTTTCTCCTTAAAAAAAATATTTAAAAAGACAAATATAGACATTTTAGGTCATTTTCTTTTCAGCAGAAAAGCCTTAATTGAAAACAACCAATCTTCCAGCAGGTTGTTGCACATTTTGCAAACAATTCCCCCCCTCCCTCATTCCATGCTTTTAATATTTTTTTCATATGAAACTACAATGACCTCAGGGACAACTGCGACAGGAGTTGCAACCTGTTTTCCAGATCTTCCAAGAGGGGCCGTGTAATAACCAAATCCTCTTCTCAGGCACAAAAGAGGTAAAATACTACTTCAGCTCCCCATATGAAAACCACGTGATACCAGGGAATAAAAAGGTTGTGCCTGAAGGGTGAACATTTTCTCCATTTTGTGGTTAAGATATCCTTCCATGTATTAATACCTACATGAGGGTGCTAGGAGAAGTCATCCATCCATTTGGAGACAAAGCACTATCAATATGGATTCTGGATCCACCCTTATCTGGATGTTGAAGCCTGTGCATAGTCACTCATGCCCTGCTCATCTCTTTAGTTGGATTACTGCAACATGCTCTACGTGAGACTACCCTTGCTGTTGCACAAACTGCATTGGTTACCAGTTTGCATTTGGGTCTAATTCAAGGTGCTGGTTGTTACCTTTAAAGGCCTTCATGGTATGGGTCCAGGGTATCTGAGGAGCTGCCGTGCTGCAATGGAAACAGTCTGCCCCATTCCCTCCAGACAGGAAGGGGCTTGATGCAGACTCCATCTATAGAATTTTGGTTGGTAGGTAGAGGAGAAAAGCCTTTTCTGTGCCCCCCCCAACCAATGTAACATTCTACTGTTGGAGGCAAGTCCTGCTCCCACCCCCCTTGATCTTCCAGAAGAGCCTTAAAACCTGTTTTTCCCAACTGGCTTGGAGATCCGATGGTGGCACTCATTACCGGAGATAGTTGATGGGATAAGAGGATGACCTGACTCCCTTGCCATCTGTCCTCTTAGTCCTAGATTTTATGTAACTCTTCTTAATTTTAATTGTTTTTATATTTACTTTTTAACAGCTTTGTAAAGAGTTATGCTATCAGTGAGATGGGGGGCATATAAATGTAATAAATAAATATGCTGATGACACCCAGCTGAACATGGCCATCTCAGGCCAAGCTAAAAAATGCTGTAGAGACCCAGAAGATATTGATTAGCGATTGTGGAAATCAGGATGCTGGACTAGGTAGATTGAATGGACCATTTTATCACATTATGTCCCACAAACCTTTCAAGGATGCTTGGAAACAAAGCCAGGACAGCAGGAATGACATATTATATAAGAGAGGAAAAGCAGTTACATGAAATGGGTAGTTTGGCCATTATTTCTTACCAAATGTTCTTGTTCAGTACAAAGCACAAAAAATGTGGAAGGGCCAAGGTGTCACTTTGTAGAAAGCAAAGCAAGAATATCAGGACAGTAGCCAATTCAAAAGTAAAAATATGAAAATAATGTTGTCTCCAAGCCAAGTCTGACTCCTGGTGATTTCACAACACATCCCTGTAATTTCCTTCCCAATGTGGAAGTCATTGGCCAATGTCTCCTTATTTTTTCATTTAAAAAAAATCTAACTGATTTTGCATCCCTGGCATTTCCTGATGTTCTCTTATCCAAATATTAACTAGATCTGATTCTGTTGAACATTCTGGGATCATTCAAGGTTTTATTAAGATGATTAAAGGCCTGGAGACTAAAACATATGAAAAACGGTTCCAGGATTTGGGAATGGCCAGTCTAGAGAAAAGAAAGACTAGGGGGGACATGATAGCAGTGTTCCAATATTTGAGGGGCTGCCACAAGGAGGAAGGGGTCAATTTATTTTCCAAAGCACCAGAAGGCAAGACAGGAAACAAGGGATGGAAACTAATCAAGGACAGAAGCAACCTGGAATTAAGAAAAACTTCCTAACAGTGAGGAGCCACAAAGACCAATTTTAGGTGAAAGATTCAAGAGGGAGATGAATTATGTCTGCAAAATTCATCATAATTCACCACATTCTAACAAAGAGACTTTGGAAAGTGCAGAGAAGTGCTAACTAAGATGATTAAAGGCCTGGAGACTAAAACATATGAAGAATGGTTGCAGGAATTGGATATGTCTAGTCCAGGGGTTCTCAACCTTGGCAACTTCAAGACTTGTGGACTTCAACTCCCAGAATTCCTTAGCCAGCAAAGCTGGCTGAGGAATTCTGGGAGTTGAAGTCCACAAGTCTTGAAGTTGCCAAGGTTGAGAACCCCTGGTAGTCTAAAGAAAAGAAGAAATAGGGGTAACATGATAACAGTATTCCAACATTTGAGAGGCTGCCACAAAGAAGAGAGGGGTCAAACTATTTTCCAAAGGCAAGACAAGAAACAATGGATGTATACTAATCAAGGAGAGAAGCACCCGAAAACTAAGGAGAATCTTCCTAACAGTAATAACAATTAACAGCTTGCCTTCAGATGTTGTGGGTGCTTCATCACTGGAGGTTTTAAGAAGAGACTGGACATCAGTCTGAGCAGGGGGCTGGACTAGAAGACCACCAAGGTCTCTTCCAGCTCTGTTCTGAATCTCATTCTGATTCTGATCCTTTGAGCAGCAGAGATGAAGAGTCTAGAAGACTCTAAAAGACAGTATCTGCATTTAATATGCAATTCTGTTTGCGTGGTGGGGGAAGCATTGCAAAACTTCATTTGATGCAATACTGTTTGGTTTTCCACAATTTTCAACAGGCAAGGCATTCTATCTATAAGGCAGACTCATGAATTCATTGTTGGAATATTAGGCTGACAGATTTTTATAGGACAGGTTGAACAACATCCAAGACATAAAATTTCATTACAGGTGAAAAAAAAAATCCTGTCACTTCCATATATTAAAATAAAACCTTATTATGCAGTGCTTTTAATAATGAAAGACATTTTCTATTTCTTTGCACACATTAATAAAAAGTCCTTGAATTAATGTAAGAGAAAAAGTTGCTTTTGCACAACAAGTAGCTCACCTGAAATCCGCCCAAGAATTAGACTTTTAAAAGCTCCAACAGTTTTGATTTTTGTTTGTGTGAGGAGGGGGGGATTATATAAAAGACACAATATGAGCTTCTGCATTCACTTCCTCTAAACTATGATTGCAATGATTTGATATGTGATATTATAATGTGATTTGTTGGAATTGGACTTAATATGTTAATATGTTGCATGAAGTCACCGGTGAGATGGTACCGCCCCAGGCGGCTGATGGAGCCCGAGCGATTCCAGGCAGACCTTGGGCCAATTCCTGAGGTTCGGATACACGACTCGGTCGAAGAGCTGACGGCAGCCTGGGATAGGGCTGCTGCCGGCGCTCTAGACCAGGTCGTGCCTTTGCGGCCTCTGATTCGGCGTGCGTCTCGATTGGCCCCTTGGTATAATGAGGGGCTGAGAGAGATGAAACGCCGGAAAAGATGCCTAGAGAGCAGTTGGAGATCGAGCCTTGCCGAATCTGACCGAACACTGGTAAGAGACCATATTAGGTCCTACCTAGCGGCGATAAAAGCAGAGAAGTGTTCTTACTTCACTGCTCTTATCGCGTCATCAGATAACCGCCCAGCCTCCTTGTTTAGGGTGACCCGCTCCCTCCTTCATCAGGAGGTGAGAGGAGACCCCTTAGAGGGTAGAGCTGAGGATTTCGGAAAATATCTGCATGATAAAATCGCTCAGATACGGGAAGGCTTTGATTTCAACTGGGTGTGTCCGGTGGGAGAGACGGAGTCTGGTCTTGAGACTGTTATCTGGGCTGAGTTTGACCCCGTGACTTCCGAGGACGTGGACAGGTTGTTTGGGGGACTTAGGGCGACCACTTGTTCATTGGACCCGTGCCCCTCCTGGTTGGTGCTGGCATCCCGGGAGGTGGTACGAGGCTGGTTCCAGGTAATTATAAATGCTTCTTTAAGCGAGGGTGTCTTCCCTGCCACCTTGAAAGAGGCGGTAGTGAGGCCCCTCCTTAAGAAGCCTACCCTGGATCCAGCTGTTTTATCAAATTATCGTCCTGTCTCCAACCTTCGCTTTCTTGCGAAGGTTGTTGAGAGCGTGGTTGCCAGACAGTTCCCACGACACCTGGAGGAATCGTTATACTTGGATCCACACCAGTCGGGCTTCAGGCCTGGCTACAGCACGGAAACAGCATTGGTCGCATTGGTGGATGACCTCTGGCGGGCCCGGGACAGAGGTTGTTCCTCTGCTCTGGTGCTATTGGACCTCTCGGCGGCTTTTGATACCATTGATCATGGTATCATGCTGCAACGGTTGGAGGGGTTAGGTATAGGGGGCACTGTTTTGCGGTGGTTCGCCTCCTTCCTCTCCGGCCGGATGCAGTCTGTGTTGACAGGGGGTCAGAGGTCGACCCCGAGACCCCTTGTATGTGGGGTACCTCAGGGGTCGGTCCTCTCGCCCCTACTGTTCAGCATTTATGTAAAACCGCTGGGTGAGATCATCCGTGGTTTTGGTGTGGAGTACCATCTGTACGCTGATGATTATCAGCTGTACATTTCCACGCCGAACCACCCCAACGATGCTCTTGCCGTGCTGACCCAATGCCTGGAGGCTGTGCGGGTCTGGATGGGGAGGAACGGACTCAAGCTCAACCCTTCCAAGACTGAGTGGCTGTGGCTACCGTCGTCCCGGTTTAGTCAATTGACTCCTTTGTTGTCTGTTGGGGGCGAAACAGTGGCCCCCGCGGAAAGGGTTCTCAATTTGGGAGTCCTCCTGGATTCACGGCTGTCTTTAGAGGACCATCTGGCGGCCGTGGCCGGGAGGATGTTCTATCAGGTTCGCCTGGTACGCCAGTTGCGTCCCTTCCTAGACCGGGACTCGCTATGCACAGTTACTCATGCCTTTGTCACTTCCAGGCTGGACTATTGTAATGATCTCTACATGGGGCTCCCCTTGAGGTGCACCCAGAGGCTTCAGCTGGCCCAGAATGCGGCCGCGCGGGTAGTGACCGGAGCGCCATGGCGCGCCCATGTAACATCGCTCCTGTGCGAGCTGCACTGGTTGCCGGTGGCCTTCCGGGTGCATTTCAAGGTGTTAGTGACCATCTTTAAAACGCTCCATGGCATCGGACCCAGATATTTACAGGACCGCCTTCTGCCAGGAAATACCTCCCGCCGTCCGGTACGCTCCCACAGAGTCGGTCTCCTCAGGGTGCCGTCGGCCAGACAATGTCGGCTGGCGACCCCCAGGGGGAGGGCCTTCTCTGTGGGAGCTCCAACGCTTTGGAACGAGCTCCCCCCCAAACTCCGTACATTGACGGAATTGCGTTCCTTCCGTCGAGAATTAAAGACATATTTATTTCAACAAGCCGGCCTGGGATAGTAGCTCTGGTTCCAACAAGGCCATAATTGTTTTTAGGGGATTGAGTTTTAAGATTAAGCATTGGTTTTAAATGATCAGACTAAATTACTTTTAGGTAATTGGGTTTTTAAATGATTGGGCCAAATTATTTAATTTATTTTTAATAATTTTACCTTTTGTATGTTAATGTTTTTAATTGGGCTGTACACTGCCCTGAGTCCTTCGGGAGGGGGCGGTATAAAAATCGTAAAATAAATAAATAAATAAATAAAGTCAACTATTGAGAATGAAAGGTATAGCTAATTGGAAACCCAGCCAACTGTGGTCTGTTCAATGAGCTATGATTAATCATATCATGGCTTAACACAATTATGATTCCATTCTGTATATAATTGGGTACTAACTAATCTGTTTAGCATTTTAAAGCATATGTTTCCTTTCAAAGTTCTCTAATGAAGAGCTAGTCAAACTTCTGCTAACATGGGCATATGAATGCACAGCCTGATTGACAGTCGGTATCTACTTCACTCCAAACTCTCCATATGCTGAACGTCATATTAACATACAGGAAAGCTTATAATGGTCTGAATTAGGTCTGGATGTACAAAGATCCCTTTAAGGAGTTTCTACTTGCAAGGATTCTATGGGAAGCCTTTCTCAATTGGATGGATGGATGGATGGATGGATGGATGGATGGATGGATGCATCCGTCCATCCGTCCATCCATCCATCCGCATTCATGGATTCAGTTTCTGCACCTGCCCATCTCAAACAAATGACTCAATGGTGGCACCCTGCCTATGGAATAATATACCATCATGTATACTGACCACTATTTTCTTGATGAATTTCTTAGAGAAGAGAAAATCTGGCTCTTGGTGACAGCATTCAGGATTTCTTAAATATGGGATCTGCCTCTCTTTGCTCGTGCCCTTACAGTTTTCACTGTTTTCTGCTTGTCTGTTGTTTTTAATCCTTAGTTTTGCTTCCTGCAGATCAATGCCCTTTAGAATACAAGTGGTTTAGAAATAAAATCGAAATCAATCAAGAATCAATCTAGAAAAAAATTAAGAATTGTAGAAAGGCAATAAGCACTGCAGACTAAAAAGACAATTGACTGGATGCTGACTTTCCCGCAAAACAAAATACCAAACACCCACCTGGCTTTGCAATGCTGAGCACAGTTTTCTTCATGGCTAGGAATGGTTTTGGGGAAGTTAAGGCTAGCGTGCCCATGTGCTGTGCATGGGGTCACACAAGCATTTCATTTCACCTAGACTGAATTATTGCAATGCTTTTCATTCACGGGCACTCTTGAAGAGTCTCTGGAAACTTTTATTGATCCAAACCAAATACAACAGCAAGAGAGTTGGTTGCATTGCAACAATAGACACGGCCTCCTTCTCCTTTGTCATTTCCCCCCTCCTTTAAGACCCTTGGGAAATAAAATTTTGGTTGGGACAGCAGCACAGGCAGGGCCTTTTTGCTAGTGGCAGCCAAGCTGTGGGCCTGTTGGACTTTCATCACAAACTCAAAAAGCAAAAATCTGAACACACAAGAAAAAACCAAAATGATTGCTGCAAAATAAAGATGAAGCTGGCTTAATTGTAATGATACAAATTGAGTTTCTATCACATTTCCCTGATAGCTGCCTGCATGTCCTGACCTGTAGCCACATTTGGAAAAATAAAACACAGACCCTACTTTGTAGCCAATTAAGAGCTCCTGCAGGCCTGTCTGAACACATCTATGTATTATAAAAACCCTAATGGATACTTTTAAGTTAGACAAGACAGAGGTGTCTGTGCAATGTGCAAGACTACAGTATGCTCATTTATTTGACTTACACAAGGTCAAGAGCATCTCTTTTTGATAAACTGGTGAAGCCAAGAATTGACTTGCTCAGCCCAGCTATTGATGGCTAAGCAAAGATTTAAAACCAAGGATGGTTAAGATAAATTCTCATTCACCCTCCCTGGAGCCACACTGCTCATAAAATATTCAGGTTTTTTTAAAAACAACTCATCTCTTTTAGAGGCTCACACACTTCATTCCAATAGATCTGTATGAGCTAAGTATCAAAAATAACCACAGACAACACACCCAATCAAACTTTACACGAGCCACAGAAGCTTCTATAGCAAATGTCTGGCTAAGGATTTGTCTAAAAGTAAACTGGTTATCTTTTAGAATTTGCAGAAATGCTGCTTTAAATAAGACTTAAAAGGATGCAGCATTGTACAAAGTCTGCATTATTTTGTTTTCTTTGTTAGCTAAAGCTTCAAAGAAAAGTCTTCATTGACTTCAGTCCTATTCCTATCACTACATGGCCACAATCAAGTTCTTGGAAGCAGTAGAAGTAATTTGCAATTGCCTTCTTCTAGGTCAGCGGTTATCAACTTTTTTTAGGTCGCGACCCCCGATCTGTCAAGTGCCGCACATGCGTGGTGCTACCTCCTGCACCGCGCATGCGTGGTGCTGCCCCCTGCGCTGGCCGAGGTGTAGGCCGCCACCCGTTCGGGGCGGCGGCAGGCAGGCCCAGGCGCTCCTGTGCGGCCGCGGCAGCGACAGCACAGGGCGACCACGGGCTGGGCCACCAGCTGGCCCAGCCCAAGTGAGGTAAGCCACCCGCCGGGCCCCACGCATGCCAAAAACTCTCCCTGCACCCGCCGCTGCCCCGCTAGCCTTGCCTTCGCTGCCGCCCATTTGGTGCAGTGGCAGGCAGGCCCAGGCGCTCCTGGGCAGCCGCGGCAGCGACGGCGCAGGGCGACCACGGGCTGGGCCACCATCTGGCCCAGCCCAAGGGAGGTAAGCCACCCGCCGGGCCCCATGCATGCCAAAAACTCTCCCTGCGCCCGCCGCTGCCCCAGTAGCCTTACCTTCGCTGCCGCCCGTTCGGGGCGGCGGCAGGCAGGCCAAGGTGCTCCTGGGTGGCCACAGCAAGCAGCAGCGACAGCGCAGGGCGACCACCGGCTGGGCCACCAGCTGGCCCAGCCCAAGGGAGGTAAGGCACCTGCCGGGCCTCACGCACACCAGCTGCCCTCCCTGCGCCCACCGGCCTCCCACCTCCCACCCCTGGCCCTCTTTTACTTACATTTTTAGTAGTTGCTCAGCAGGGAGGGGTGGAAAGTTCCGGACCACTCGCCTTCGCTGCAGACAACTTGCAGCCCCGTTTGCAGACTGGGACTTTTGGCAGGCTCAGCAGGGCAGAGACAGCCTGGACAATTCCTATTGGCTTTTGAAAGCCAATAGAATTAGACTCTATTCAAGAGAGTCTATTTGATTGGCTTTCAAAAGCCAATAGAATAAGAGGGAGTAGCATAGCTAAGCAAAAGGGGAAAAAATGGCGTAGCACAGCTAAGGAAAAGGGGGAAAAAATGGCGGACTGCGTTGTTTGGCGACCCCTGTGAAATGGTCGTTCAACCCCAAATGGGGTCGCGACCCACAGGTTGAGAACCGCTGTTCTAGGTAGACATTTTTTCACTTCCCACAGCCTATAGACTTGGGAATTCCTGGTTGTCTTTTTATTCAAGGATTAAACAGGCTTGACCCTATTTAGCATTTTCAAGATTAGCTAGAAGCTGTCAGCTGCTTTGACTCACTTTCCAAAGCAGGTGGGACTTTCAGATTTCAACAAAACTATAACACAAGCACTCTCCCTCTATATTTATTTAATAAATTTAAATGGCCACACAAACTCACTGAATGTGACTGTGGGTGGTGTATAACCAACATGTAAAAGAATGTCATAGCTGTTAAAAAAAAACCCTTTAAAATATAAAGTTTAGAAAGGGCAGCTTACGGAAAGAAGAAAACTATGATAATAACCTTAGAGAAAGTAAAATATAAAAACATTTATAACCACAGTTAAGAAGTTCAGAAGCAGCTTCCTTATAATATTTTCTTTTGTCTTTTTTCCTATTTCTCTTTTTTTATCCTTTTTTTTATTTTATCCTCTATGCACTAGTTTTTCAATATTATAATATGTTCAATATGTTGTGACTTTTTTTGCATTTCCGGAGCTGGGGTGGGCGCAGCCTCCCCATGATGGAACCAAATGGCGGGCCAGCAGTTTTGACACCCCTGGCCTAGAGTTTATCTACTTTTGCAACATATTCTTTCTACAGATGTTATGGTGGGTCAGGGGGATGGGGAGAGGAATGGAACATCTTTGCACAGATATTTTCTAATGACCTTTTATATTACAATGTAGAATTTTGTGAGCTGTATACTGTGATTTGAAAAAAAAATTAAAATTGAATTCTATGCATGTTTCCTTGAAAAATTATCTCAAGCAAAATCAAGGTGGCTTAGGCCAGGCAAAAAGATATACAAATTGGATTATTAATACATAATTTTCAGAATTTCACATATATATTTTACCAGGGCTTTTTTTTTTGTCACAGAACGCCCAGAACGGAGTTCCGGCACTGTTTTTGGATGGAACCTTGTAGGGTAGGCAAGGCGGGTTGTATGACATGGGTGAGTTCCGGCACCTTTTTTTTTTTTAACAAAAAAAGCACTGTATTTTACTGCTCTCAGGTACAGATAATTTTTACAACGAGTACCTGTTAAAATATTTTTTTTAGAAAAAAATCAGTTATCTCTGAAGAAAAAAAAGAATATTAGTCCAACTAAAAAGCAGTCAAAAATATTATCAAAAAGGTATCAGTTTTTAGTAACATTCAAATATAGAAATGGAACTCGGTAAAGTTTAATGAACCAGAGTTTGCATTTCACAGTATGAGAACCAATGTGTAGAAAACTTGCTCAGCCATGCCCAGCATTAGAGAGTGATCAAAATTTCATAATTTCAAGGACTTGATTCTCTGAAATGTTACTAATAAAGTTCACTAACAATTCTGCTTCAGTATTTGCCAAGTTGTTCACTGCTTAAGATCCAGAGTTCTATATTCCTGCAAGTTGTGTGTAGGGGACTCATATCTGAAAGCCAGAGGGGTGCCCTGGAATAAGCACCTTCTACTCAGCTGTCAAAGAGGAATGCTGGCAATACAGCACATTGTGCAGTGCCTCTTCCTTCTATATGACTTGGCATCTAAGTTGCATTGACATTACAAATTTTGTAGCATACTCTGCTTCCCCAATTAATTTTCAGTTATTGGAATTTTGCCTTTAAAAGAACGCATTTTTTGTGCTTGCAGGCAAAATGTATTTTGCAGTGCTGATGGCCAGCAGAAGGAACTGTGTACACACCATACTGAGCCAGAAAACTTTCACTGACTGAAACCAGCAGTCTGGAAAATGATTTCTAGTATATGAAATTAACTTTCACATCAACCTAGTTTGGAACTTTCTATAGGTTGACCTTAACTTACTACATAAAGTTACACTTAAAATTGGAAAAGTGCTTGATAAACTATGAAAGGAAACAGTGATTGTGGCTTCAGTTTCAGCTATAGATTTGAATGTGCTTCTCTTTTTCTCTTTTATCTTCATATGAATCTGAAAGTGTTTCTGTAACCCTCCCCCCTCAACTGGGCTTCTGCAAAGTTTATGTGCTCATTGCCTTGGTAACAGATCTTCCTTCTCTCTGTCAAGGTCACCCTTTTTAGTCTTTACATGTTCATAATACCTGCCTTGCCAATTTGGTCTGGCAGGGTTAGTGTGCTCTGGTTTCCATTGATTAAGCCATGCCATCTATGAGGACCCCAGAAGCTCATCTTCTCTGTCCCATACCTGCCCTTCACCAAGATCTGAATAGCCCTTACCTTGGTTTTTGAAGGGTCTTGAAAACCTGGCAGGAAACCTTTATTTCAGGGGTTCTCAACCTTGGCAACTTTAAGACTTGTGGACTTCAACTCCCAGAATTCCTCAGCCAGCTTTGCTGGCTGAGGAATTCTGGGAAGTGAAGTCCACAAGTCTTAAAGTTACCAAGGTTGAGAACCCCTGCGTTTATTTGATTAACTGGCTTGTTCTTTTCATTCCAATCTGGATATGCCATCCTTGCCATCTTTATTTTTCTTGTTTGTTTCTTGATGTCTTTGTTTTTAAGGTTTCACTTATAAAGTGCCCAGCGTCACTGGGAGTCATGTGACATAATCATTTCAATAATAATAAGAAATATAAATAAGAATTGGTTGCTACATAAATGGTTGAACACCAAGGCAGTGGGTTAGAAGACCTCCAAGTCTCTTTCAAACCTTCGATTCTATGAACTCCCTTTCAGGACTCTAAATTGGGAAACAGAAAAAAATGTCAACCACTTCTGAACATCTGCTATGACTATGTCAAAAAAAAGTCATCTTGGGCTTGACTTGACTGGTCTTCTTTTACTCCTTAAATTGTTAATCCAGAGCAGGGGTGTTAAACTGCCGGTCCGCGGGCCAGACGCGTCATGCAGAAGCCGCACCCACCCCATTGCCGGCAAATGGCAAAACTGTCCTGATAGTGACAGTCACGTGACGTCACAAGTTTGACATGTCTGATCCAGAGTGTCCCAAAAGTGCTTTTTCAAAAGGCAACTGGACTTTCTCATTTTTTTTCCCTTGAAAATATTTCGCCTCTCACCCAAGAACCTTCTTTAGTTCTTCAGTCCTGAAAAAGCTTCTTGGATGAGAAGTGATATGTTTTCAAGGGGAAAAAAAACCCCAAAAAGTCCAGATGCCTTTTGAAAAAGCACTTTTGGAAAAACCGTGACCTGGATGATTGAGAACCTTCACAGCATGTTAATGCAAAGGCAAATACAATCTCAAATACTGAGACAAGGGTGGGCAATGTGGGAGATGCATGTGGCCTCCCAAAGAACTGAGATTGCACTGCTGAAAGAGTGTCCCATTTTGATCATAGGACCTGGAGCTCTTTTAACAGGTGAATCATCAAGAATAGGCATAGAACAGCGGTTCTCAACCTGTGCGTCGCGACCCCATTTGGGGTCGAACGACCGTTTCATGGGGGTCGCCAAACATGGCAGTCCGCCATTTTTCCCCCCATTTTCCCCCCCATTTCCCCTCGGCCGTCATGCGATTTGGCCCGACGTGCCGTGCATGCGCGGTTCGGGTCGTAGCACTGCTCATGCGCGGTTTGGCCCATTGTGTTGCGCATGCGCGATTCAGGCCGTCGCACCGTGCATGCACGGCAAGGGTCATCGCGCGCGACATGCAGGCGCGATTTGGCCCGGCGCGCCGCGCATGCGCGGTTCGGGCCGTCACGCCATGCATGCGCGGCGGAGGTCGGGGTCGAACCGCGCATGGGTGGCGCAGGTGGGGTCTCGGCCTGAAAAATGTTGAGAACCGCTGGCATAGAAGCTGCCAAATGCAACAGGCTTATTACATATCAGCCATAGTTCCTCTGGCAATGCCACAAGGTAGCTTTCTGGGACTCTCCTATAAACCATGATAATTTGTGACTGTTCAAAGATTGCCTAAGCTACAACTGCCCCAAATGAGCCAAGGACACATCCTGGTTACAGACCAAAAACAAACTATGGCTATTGATCATAATTTGTAGTTAATACTCAATCAGTTATAATTAATAGATTTTTTGCCTAAACATAATTTGATCATGTTTCTTGATTTTGCTAACATTATATGCTGAATTCCAGCACCACTTAGCTGGTAATGTAAGTATGTATTGTGCCACCACAGTAAAAAATAAAATTCAAGTACTCTGCCATCTGTCTTATGCATGTTCAGGGTTCAGAAAGTGGTAATCACATGCCCATTTCACAAAGTCTCCCTACCCCACAACAACAATAAAAATTCATCTGCTCAATTGATGTTGCACTGACATTTCTGAAACCCAGTTTTCCTAATAGCAGAACATCAAGGGACTCATGAGGAAGAAACAGTAAACATACCCAAGTACCCAAATGATTAGTAAAGAAGTTTGATTTCGGTGCGAAAAGTCAGCATATTTTTCTCAAGTTTGACATGGCTTCAGAAGGAACAGATAAGAACATAAGACACAAGTGTCAAACTTGATCACATCACATGATGTAGCGTGACATATCACGTTTTTTGGTCTTTGCGGAGCTGGGATGGGCGTGGCCTGCATGTGACGCATCCGGCCCATGGGCCAGCAGTTTGACACCCCTGAAATAAGATATCCAAGTGAGAAACTAGTGAAATAGAGCTGCTCATGATTTTCAGGTAAAGCTCAGGACTCTCATAATCCACAAGAGACTGTACATGTAGTAGGATAAATGGACTGTAGGCTTCAACCTTCTTATGAGCATCAAAAATTCTTACACATACTGTAGGCTTTTGCTTGATTCAACTGTCTCCAGCTTGGAAGCATTGCCCAAGATACTTATCCATGCTTTCCAGTTAAAGTAACCATAGCAACCCAATGCAGATGTATTCCAAGTGTTCCTCCAGTTCAGCTCATTCATACCAGGGCTACAGAGGGACTAAGTCACGGATAGTTGCCAGTGATATATTTGAAATAAGTGTCTGTCTTGTGTCCCAGCTCTTGGTCTCTTCCTTTTTATTCACTAAAAGTCATTTAAACTTCTATGAAATACTGCAGGAAAGCAAACTCTAGCATTGTACAATAGGATCAGCCAAGATGAATAACTTGGAATCTGCTTTTAGAGACAGAATCAGCATTACTTACTCTTATTTTCTTCTATATTAGAGGGAGCATGATGTATCCCTTGTGTCTATTGAGACCCTGTGTCTCAATATTACAATACAAGTTAATAACCACCAGGCTCAATATGGTGGCCCATTGTAGTCTAGCAGGGAATTAAATAAGGAAGGATACTTTAGAGCAGCGGTTCTCAACCTGTGGGTTGCGACCCCATTTGGGGTCGAACGACCATTTCACGGGGGTCGCCAAGCACCGCAGTCTGCCATTTTTTTTGGTCGGCCATTTTTTTTTGGTCGGCCATTTTTTCCCCTATCGCGATGCGGGCCGTCGCGCCGCAGGCCCGCCATTTTTTTTGGGTCGGCCATTTTCCCCCTATCGTGATGTGGGCCGTCACGCCGCACATGCGCGATGCACCCTGTCGCGCCGCGCATGCATGGTGCGGGCCCACCATTTTTTTTTAGTCAGCCATTTTTTTGGGTCGGCCATTTTTTTTCCTATCGCAATGTGGGCTGTCACGCCGCGCATGCGCAATGCGCCCTGTCGCACCGCACATGTGCGATGCAGGCCGGGGTCGAGCTCCGGAAAAGGTTGAGAACCGCTGCTTTAGAGCAGGGCTTTTCAACCAGTGGTACAGGTACCACCTGTGGTACAGTGGCACCTGGCCTAGAAAAGTGGTAGTGGGGGAGGGGAATGAGCTGAACTGGTGGCAGCACCACGCAAGCCTGAGCGAGAGATGGCTGAGCTGCAGGGCTGTCAGGGCTCAGCGGAAGTGCCAGGATCAGCGCCAGGCTCCAGTTGGAAAGCAGCACTGATCCTTGTACTTCCGTTGGGCCCTGACAGCCCCAAAGAAGTGCCGATCAGCTGAAAAGCAGCACTGATCCCGGCGCATGGGCTCACACACACAAACACATGTGCAAGTCTGGGATAGGTGAGCTGAGCCAAGCCACACAGAGGCAATGACAGGGGGAGGGGAAGTCTTTGCCCACCACTGCCTGCCTGTTGCCACCTCTTCCCGAAGCCTCTGGCAGTTTAAAAAAAAGAAGGGAGGGAGGGAGGGAGGGAGGAAGGAAGGAAGGAAGGAAGGAAGGAAGGAAGGAAAGTCAGGGAAGGAGGGAGGGAACTTGGATATAAAAGGAGGGGAGAGAAATTTGTTAAATGAGCTTTGCCCCATTTTATGACTTTTCTTGCCACAGTTATTAAGTGAATCACTGCAGTTGTAAAATTAGTAACATGGTGATTAAGTGAATCTGGTTTCCCCTCTAACTTTGCTTGTCAGAAAATTGCAAAAGGCCTCTTGTTACGGCCGCCATTTTAATACTCGGGTCGGACCGCGTATTCAATCTCTTTCCTTGCGTCTGTGCGCGTGCTTTATTTTTCTTCCCCTCGGCCCATTCCCGCTATGGAGGAGAACACCGACTACGGCAGTAGCAATAACAACAACACAAGTGCAGGCGGCGATGGCGGCCAGGAAGATTTCGACGAAGGCTCTAAGATCAACGCCAGCAAGAACCAGCAGAATGACGGTAAAATGTTCATTGGTGGTCTGAGCTGGGATACAAGCAAAAAAGACTTGACAGAGTATTTGTCTCGCTTTGGTGAAGTGGTGGATTGCACAATAAAAACAGATCCTGTCACAGGGAGGTCAAGAGGGTTTGGGTTTGTGCTTTTCAAAGATGCTGCCAGTGTTGAGAAGGTCTTGGAATTGAAAGAACACAAACTGGATGGCAAGTTAATAGATCCCAAAAGGGGACTTCCGGTGGCTCCGCCGGCGTCGCTGGAGCCTCTAACGTGAGGCTCCGGTCTCTGAGTCAGTATAGCCGTCAACAACAGCGCTCAACAGCTGTTTGTTGCGGCGAAAAAACTCCTCTTCGGGCAAAGAAGGGGAGTAGAGCTTCAAGAGCCGGGTTGAGCCCTTCCAAGACCCCTGGAACAAGTTTTCAGGGGCAGAGAAGGTGTGCTCCCCAGGCACTTGAAACGCTCCTGCTCAGAGACGCTTCTGTCGGCTGACAGAATTAGACGCCGCGACCGCCTCTGCTTTAAAGAGAGAACAATAAGGATTTTTAAACAGACGGAGTGAATACAAGAGTCCTTTGAGTATTGCAAGTATTTTGTTATTTTGTTTATGCCTTTTTACTTATAACTTTCTTGAATCAACATAATTCTTTCAAAATGGCGATTGCTTTAAGCTTTCACTTATTCAGTGAAAGTGAAGAAATCGAAAGTATTGAATCTGCTGGAAAGTGAAACTGAATTTTCTCTTCTCTTTCTGAAGTGATGTTTGAGAGACTATTTAGACTTGATGTACTTACTAAATTATAACGCAAATTGGATTTTAAAAGAAATTGAGAAGGGAGGAACTGGCAATTTTAAATATCTTTTTTTTTACTTTTTCCTTTTTTTTTCTTTTTTTCTTCTTTCTACTATGACTATGAGATATAAGGCAGCTATGGCAAAGGTTTTTTTAGAATCTCAAGAGCTTTTACAGTCTCCTTCGGAAATGCTTACAATGAAAGACTTACAGAATGCTTTAACTGTTGCATTATTTCCAGTAATGGTTACACTATCTTCAATAAATGATAAGCTGGATAAAATGGAGAACAAGCTGGATAAAAAGATACCAGAACAGAAAAAAGATTCTAAAGCTATGTCAGAAGTTTGTAACTCAGAGCTGAGAGAAGATATTATTGAAGTCAATAAAGGAGTATTTTTTTTAAATGAAACTGATTTTCAATTGGCTGCTGAACATTATATAATACAATTTAATCAAGAAGTAAAACAAGAACAATCAATTAGATCCCTTTTTTCAAATGGAATTGATTTACAATTGATTGCTGAACATCTTATAATACAATCTAAATCAAAAGGAGAGCAAGAAAAAGAAGAATACAGTACTGAGTATAAAGAGAATAAAGGATGGATTTTGTTTGATAAACAGCTTATTTATGGACTGGAGGAAGAAGACTTGTTTCAAGAAAGGAAGGGTTGGTTATTCCTTTTTGATAAGCAGCAAGAAGAGGATTTATTTGACAAAAAACAGACATTGATTCAGTTCAAGATGCGAATTACTTATGGAGGTGAAGAAGTAAAGAAGAGAGATTTATTATTAATGAGGGAGGCCTCGTTACGGAGGTCTACTTGGCTGAAAAAAAACCTAGAGTTCGACTGAAATGAAATTTAAAATTGTATGCAAGGGTTTATGGGTAATTTAATACTATGGACTGAATTAAGGACTACTTTTGTTATACCTTGTATTCACTCTGGGAAGTCAGGGGGGGGGTTAGGGAGGCTTGATAATCTTATACATGATGTTTTCTCAACTGCAATTGGGGTTGGAGGAAGAATAAATAATTACTGTTACTGTTATTAAGGGGTTGCTCGGGTGTCCTCTGGGCTCCACATCTGATGGGGAAAAAGGAAGGAGGAGTGAAGGTAGGGGGAAGGATAGGGTTGGTGGGATGTGGTGGTGGGGGTGCCGAGCAGTGATGTTAATTGTTTGGGATGATTATTCTCAGTTGAGTTATTAGTATTAGATGTACTGAAATGTATTTATATTTTGTGTATGGATGATTGTTTACTTTTATATTATGATTTGATATGACTAGTTTTTTTTTCTCTGTTAAAATTATAAAAAAATCCAATAAAAAATAATTAAAAAAAAATAGATCCCAAAAGGGCAAAAGCCCTGAAAGGGAAAGAGCCACCAAAAAAGGTCTTTGTTGGTGGACTGAGTCCAGATACATCTGAAGAACAAATCAAGGAGTATTTTGGCGGTTTTGGAGAGATTGAGAATATAGAACTTCCCATGGACACAAAAACTAACGAAAGGAGAGGCTTCTGCTTCATCACATACTCGGATGAAGAACCAGTAAAGAAATTGTTGGAAAGCAGATACCATCAGATTGGTTCTGGCAAGTGTGAGATCAAAGTAGCACAACCCAAAGATGTATATAGGCAGCAGCAGCAACAACAAAAGGGAGGCAGAGGTGCATCATCTGGTGGGCGTGGGGGATCCAGAGGACGTGGCAGGGGTCAAGGCCAAAATTGGAATCAAGGGTATAACAATTACTATGATCAAGGATATGGAAGTTACAATAGTCCTTACAGTGATCAAAGCTATAGCAGCTATGGGGGATATGATTATTCTGGGTACAATTACCCAGGTTATGGCTACAGCCAGGGATATGCTGACTACAGTGGACAGCAAAGCACATATGGAAAGGCATCCCGAGGTGGCGGTAATCACCAAAACAACTACCAGCCATATTAAAAGAAATATTTGGGAAGAAACCGGTAGAGACTACAGCAAAGCCATCTTGCAGAACTTAAAGAACTGACTGGAGGGGGTAGTCTTCGTGACATGAAATTGTTTTGTAAAAGACTTTTAGTGTATGACACAGCAGTGTCTAACTGTACATAGTGACTGGCTAGTTTTGTTTATGGTTTTTACTTTTTTGTCCTTTTGTCATCTGTGTTACGATGCCAATGTGGTTCTTGTGTTTATACAATTTTATTTGTATAATTTCTCGTTGAATGACTCAAATAAAAACTTACCTTCTGTGGAAAAAAAAAAGTTGCAAAAGGTGATCACATGACCCTGGAACAATGTGACCATCATAAATATGAATCGATTGCCAAGCATCCGAATGTAAATCATATGACCCTGGGGATGCTGCAACAGTCATAAGTGTGAAAAATGGTCATAAGTCACTTTTTTCAGTGCTGTTGTAACTTTGAACAGTCGCTAAGCAAACTGTTGTAAGTCAAGGACTACCTGTACTTGATCACTTTTTTCCAGGTTTTTTGGGTCATCAAGTTTTTGACACCTTGCTAAATGACTGGTGGTACTCGGATGTTGCCATATTCTAAAAGTGGTACAATCGGTGAAAAGGTTGAAAAGTCCTGCTTTAGAGAACATATACACAGCTATTCTCCTGCCATCCTTCTCAACTCAACAGAACACAACATTGCCTTCTTTAATGCTGCTGTTAAGAGTGGAATATGAAACACACACACACACACACACACACACACACACACACAGAGAGAGAGAGAGAGAGAGAGAGAGAGAGAGAGAGAGAGAGAGAGAGAGAGAGAGAGAGAGAGAGAGAGAGAGAGAGAGAGAGAGACCATCCAGAGCAACTCCACTTATATATTTCATATTCATAGTCAATTTGGAGAAGATGAACATAGGAACACACAAGCCCTTTATTTTTCAAGGAGTCTTGAACTTCCCAAGAGGTATGGAACACAGCCTATGCATCTGTATTTACTCCATGTTAATAGCTTGTTTACTAAATGTCAGTCATCATAAAGAATAGCAAACCACCTTTCATTTTTGAATTTCGAGCATTTTAACCTTTACCCAGATTAATCCAGAAGCTGCAAACCTCTCACTTAAAGCACATTTGGCTTTCATTATTGGAATCTCCCATTCAAGATAGCTGCATTAAAATAGCAACACTTCTATTCCTCTACCATAATCCCTAAGCTTTTTATTATGGATATGCAATCAATGATGTGTTGGTCAAGGTCTATGTTTTAGAGATGCAGCTAAATTCTGTGGTGGTATTAATTCACTTTAAAATGCAGTAGTCAAAGTATTGGGGAGAATCCTTGGAAGGGAGAACCTGTGTAGGAATGTCCATTGTTAGAACAATCAATTCATTTCTCCATATAGTCAGTGATGGAGGTATTTATCTGTCTCTGAGTGTTATGACAACTACAGAAGAACTGTGCTTCTGCAGAAGCTTCCTTGGAGTAATTTAGCAAGTCATGCGGAAGTACTTTGTCCCCCAGCCTATCTCTAACTCACTGCTAGAGAAAGCAGAGACAATAGACATACTACATGATAGGCCACTTTTAGGCTCTCGTTCTTGCAGAAAGCCAGAGGCAAGCGAAGATGTAACAAGTTGTATATTTGTCTGGTATTGCAGCTTTGGGTGAAAGAGGGAAGCAGGTGTAAGACTATGACTGGGTTAGGTGATTTTATTAATAGAATAGAATACAGAATAGAAATCATGCTCTGCTTGGTTGCTTTGCTTTGACACTAATTCCATCCAACATGGTAAAACATCACAATCTTGCATGAAGAAGAGCTAAGCCAGGGGTCTTCAAACTTCAAGCCAGCATGCCTGGCTGAAGAATTCTGGGAGTTGAAGTCCACAAGTCATAAAAGGGCCAAGTTTGAAGACCCCTGAGCTAAGCGATAAAATTGTTACAAAATGGACAATGATATCCAAACAGATTCACCGGTAGCTCAGATTTCTAAAATAAGAAAGCACTGTAGCATTGAAATGTGTTCTTTTAATCATCTAATATTTTTTTATAGCTGTACAAGACTAAAGGGAAATAAAAGGGAACTGAATAAAATATCGTAATTAGGCAATCATGTCAAATGTGGAACAAGGAGGAAAAAGGGCAGGTACATATTAATAAATACATCTTATTATTAAAACTACTTCATCTTCTACTGTATGAAGTAGAGAAGAAACTTCCATCTTAAAAAACAACAACCAAATGTGTATTTAACACACAAAATTTAACCAAAATGGTAAAAGGTTAGAAAGACAAACAATCTCTACAGTCCTTCAAATTTTGAAAGAATTATTTCTGTATAATAATCAAAATGCTTTCAGTCAGGAGAAGGTTATTTTCTCTTGGAACTACATTTCTCATTTTGGAGTAACCCCCCAAATGAAGACTACGTGCCCTCTTATGCAAGATAGCTTCTCCGATCAATCTGAAAATCAAAAGCTCGAAGTAAGCTTTAGAGCAGCGGTTCTCAACCTGTGGGTCGCGACCCCATTTGGGGTCAAACAATCATTTCACGGGGGTCGCCAAACAATGCAGTCCGCCATTTCCCCCCCCTTTTCCTTAGCTGTGCTACTCCCTCTTATTCTATTGACTTTTGAAAGCCAATAGAATAGACTCTCTTGAATAGAGTCTAATTCTATTGGCTTTCAAAAGCCAATAGGAATTGTCCAGGCTGTCTCTGCTCTGCTGAGCCCGCCAAAAGTCCCAGTCTGCAAATAGTGCTGCAAGTTGTCTGCAGCGAAGGCGAGCTGTCTGGAAGTTTCAAGCCCTCCCTGCTGAGCAACTACTAAATGTAAGTAAAAGAGGGCCAGGGGTGGGAGGGCTGCCCAGGAGTGCCTGGGCCTGCCTGCCGCCGCCCTGAATGGGTGGTGGCCAAGGTAAGGCTAGCGGGGCAGTGGAGGGTGCTGGGAGGGTAGCTGGAACGCGTGGGGCCCGGCGGGTGGCTTACCTTCCTTGGGCTGGGCCAGCTGGTGGCCCAGCTGGTGGTTGGCCTGCACCATTGCTGCTGCTTGCCATGGCCACCAAAGAGCACCTGGGCCTGCCTGCCGCTGCCTCGAATGGGCGGTGGCCAAGGTAAGGCTAGCAGGGAAGCAGCAGGTGCTGGGAGGACAGCTGGTGCGCGTGGGGCCGACTCTCAGCTGGCTGTCAGGAGCCGGGCGGTGTGTAGCAGCCCCGCTGGTTCCCCAAACTCCCAGCTGACTGTCGGGTGTTGGGCTGTGCTCCTGGGGGCCATGCGAACATCAGCTAGCTGCTGGCTGCGTCCTCCCCATCTGCCAGCTCATGGCAAGCCCAGGGGCTTGAAACACGCACCTGATGCTGCCCCGGGCCAACTCAGCTGCGTGGGCGGCCAGTCCGAGCCGAGCCAGGTCTGGGCCGCTGCCTCCACACCACGCCGGAGCTTCCCCCTGCACTGCCCGGCCCACCTCCATCACCGTCGGAGGCCTTGGCCCTCTGGCGCCTGGCGCAGCCCTGGGGCTGGTGGGCAGGAGCGGCTCCTTCCTGGCTTGTCGGGCTCCGGGCCTCGGAAGTGGCCAGGTGGCGGGGAAGAGGGCAATGCCCGCATGTGCATCGGAGGCCAGCCGGATGGGCCGGGAGGGGAGAAGCAGCGCCTTCCAAGCAGAAGCTGGCGCTCCGGCCACACCCCTCTCGCGTCTGACGAATCGGGAAAGGCTTTGGCGGTGAAGGGCTGCGCAGCATAGAAAGGGGCTCCCATGATCCCGCCACTGCGATGATGCTCAGGAGGTTGGAAGGGCGGGCAGGTCCCGGTGGGGTGGCTGGGAGAGGGCAAGAGGTGCCGTGATGAGGATGGCGGGCTCCAGATTACCATCCCCAGCAGCCCTAAAAAGCACTGTGGAAGAGTGGGGAATGCTGGGAGTTGCAGTTCATCACCATTTAGGAAAACATGACTCTCCAAAAATCAATCCTCCCTTCCTTCCTTCCTTCCTTCCTTCCTTCCTTCCTTCCTTCCTTCCTTCCTTCCTTCCTTCCTTCCATCTCCAACTCTATCCCTTCACCTTCAATCTCCCTCTCCTTCCTTCCTTCCTTCTTTCCTTCCTCCTTCAATCTCCTTCCTTCTCCATCTCCTTCCTTTCCCCTTCAATCTTCCTTCCTTCCATCTCCATCCCTTCCCCTTCAATCTCTCTCTCCTTCCTTCCTTCCTTCCTTCCTTCCTTCCTTCCTTCCTTCCTTCCTTCCTTCCTTCCTTTCCCCTTCAATCTCCTTCCTTCTCCATCTCCTTCCTTTCCCCTTCAATCTTCCTTCCTTCCTTCCTTCCTTCCTTCCTTCCTTCCTTCCTTCCTTCCATCTCCATCCCTTCCACTTCAATCTCTCTCTCCTTCCTTCCTTCTCCCTTCAATCTCCTTCCTTCTCCATCTCCTTCCTTTCCCCTTCAATCTTCCTTCCTTCCCTCCCTCCCCACATTTTTGAGCAAGGACGAGTAAGCTTCTCCAGTGAGCATTGCTATATTGTTTTTGTAATTAATCACTATGCTTTAATTATGTTCAATTTGTAAGAATGAAAATACACCCTGCATATCAGATATTTACATTACGATTCAAAACAGTAGCAAAATTATGGTTATGAAGTAGCAACGAAAATAATTTTATGGTTGGGGGTCACCACAACATGAGGAACTGTATTAAGGGGTCACGGCATTAGAAAGGTTGAGAACCACTGCTTTAGAGCATCAAGAAATCATTCTCAGTTGTGGGTGGAAACAGACCAGAAACCAGTGTAGTTACTTCAGTAAAGAAGCAGGATAGTCCCAATAACCAGCTCTGGTCCACTGGAATAAGAAATCAAGATTTTTCATTGGCAGTGTGGTCTATTTCTGCTCTGTCCTGTAAAGAATTCCAAGGACATCTCTACATTAGTTTATTATGTTGGATTAGCGTCCATGTCTCCTAGAACGTACAACATCTCTTTCTTGGAAAGAGAAAAAAGGTAGTAAAACCACATTTATGTATTTGCAGCCCTTCTGCCTTCTTTCCTCCTTCAAAACAAATGCTTAATATGAGCTTAAAAAGACAGCTCCCATGTGTCCTTCAGCATCAGGGATACACTCAAAGCTTCAGAAGGTGAGACATGTTTGACAGTTCACAAGATTTCTCATTCTCGCCCCTCAGCTGCACCAAGGTGCCCCTCTACAGGAGAACTGAGTGCTAAATCAGGTCACCTTATGTTGCAGAATAACAGTTCTACCCCAAATGAGTAGAGAAGGCCAACAGGTGAAGAATAAAGCCAAACCCTAGATCTCTCTTACAGATAGCAGATAGCAGCAGGGGAATGTTTACAATGCTTATAAACATGCATAGCTCAATGTGTCCATTTCTCATTGGTTCAGTGTATACATTCGCCTTATATAGTTAAACTTCGTTTTTGGCCCATATAAAGCACTTTATTTCCTGTATGGTCCTTTAAAATGCTGACCAGTCACTCCCCCATCCTAGAATATCCTGACACGCATTCTAATTTTCTACTTCGGGTTCTTTGTTATGTGGCCTCTCTTTCTAAAGATAACAGAGAAGGGCCTTTATATGTCCCTACAATTATAAAGTGCAAAATCAAGAAGGCGTTAGTACAGGGTAAGCGTGGGGGGGAATTGAGTAGACAGCTGATTAACAGACTTGCATTTATGATAGTTTAATAATAGAGCTGTCACAATAAGAGAGATTTACTAATTGCAGAGAGCTTTCCTTTCAGGTTCCCATCACATTACCATTTAAATCCCTAGGCAACGCATTCTAAACACCTCCTTATTGTGGCAGTGAAAAGAGGGTGGGGGAAGAGAGGCACTCCTTATGGTTCTTATTCAGTCATTCAGCACCAAGTCAGAGAAATAAGACTTTATTTAAATAGGGATAAGAAAAAAAAAAACACCCTAGGACTGTTATGGAAGAGACAATTGTCAGTCAATAAAGGTATGTATTAAACCTTGCTAAAATGTGTTGCTATTAGGATCTGCATACAAAGAAGAAGCTGCTTTGTTAAACTGAGCTATTTAATTTCTGCTAGGTAGGTATATGCAGACCAGTCTAGATCAATCCATATCAATTTCATGTTCATGCAAAATTAGTTATCACAAGAAACAATATACCTCCTTAATTTAAGCATAGAACAAAGGATACACAGATCAATATTCTGGAGATGTGAGTTTTATATCACTCACATCTCCAGAAGCCTTAACTGTTGATATGTTGAATGGGTTTGCACATGCTAAACTATGGATTTCAAGTATAAGCCATAATTATCTAGATTCATGCTAACTCAAAACAGTTGACTGAGCTTGTATGTTGTATGAATGTGATTAATTTTATTGTTTTAATTTTATTGCATTGTTTGTAAGCCGCCCTGGGTCCTAGGAGAAGGGCGGCATATAAGTTTGAGTATAAAAATAAAATATTAATCCTAATATGTAGACTTCATCTTCCATGGTTCACAGCAAGCACGACTCTTGACATTATGTTAGGAAAGGCTGTCCTGGATATAATTAGAAATGTAATTACTTTTCCAAATGTATTTATGTATTAAGCGGATTTATATAGCCACCCAACTCAAACAAAATAACTCAGGGCAGCATACAACATTCAGATTGTAATATTCACATGGAATCCATTTTGGACTGCATTCTTACAATTTTACATTATCCAGCACTTGATCCAGTTGTTGATTAACCCAAATGTATGTATATGTCAAAGCAGGCATGTCAAACTCGTGATGTCACATGACGTCATGCAACATATCAGGATGGTTTCGCCATTGCCAGCAATGGGGTGGGCGCGGCTTCTGGATGTCAAAGGTTTACACACTATGGGCCTTGCCACAAGTAAACCTTACGTCTTCATCAGCTGAAGCTAGTGTGTCTGGGAGCCACAGCTCAATAAGGACATGATGAAGAAACTGACGAAGTGGGGAGTGGACTGACAATCTAATTGAGACCATATGGTAATAAAGATAATTTCAAGAAACTCTATAGTAACAGTTAAAGAGGAAAGTAAGCTCACATATATAGTTTTGAAATAGGCACCAACCATTTCCAGTTTCTGCTAAATATATGAAAAGATAAATTGGACAGCTGCATATTATCTGTTGACCAAGGACTATACCCAACAATGCCAATATGTAACTTATTGGTGCTCACATGTAAAGGAAGCCTACTTACTTTAGAAGAAAAAAATTCTTCTCACTTCCCTGGGAGAAATTACTTGTTGTCATCATACTGTACTTTAAATAAATGTTCTTTTGTGTGTGGGGGGGTTGCTGTTATTGTGATTTATAAAACTTTTATTGTTTTTATATTGACTGTTTATTTATTGACATCTGCTGCCCAGAGTCCCCCTTGGGGGAGATGGCAGCTATATAAATTTGATTAATAAATAAACAAGCCTAGTCACAAACTTTGCAATAAAAATGTGTCCAACAAAGTTAGATGATAGTAGTGGTCAGATCCTGCCTGGGGAGAATTAAATTAAGGCAAATCCTTAAACAGGGCTGGAAATAAATATAAACACTTTTACCAAGTATCAATTCTCTGCTCAAGACTCTGGCAAAGTAATGAAGCTTCAGTCATATACGCCCTCTCATGAAAGTGGATTAACAGGTCATCTTTAAACAGGTTTGATTCCCAAAATGTTATTAAACTCTGCTTTCCCTCTCCCCAGGCTCCTCCATGCTAAATAGATTAGCATCCAGCTGATCAAAAACTGAATAATTACAGCAAGGCAAGAGGGTTAGTGACAAGATAAATTTACTGGCACCTCATTAGAAGAGGAAATCAAAAATGTTCTTCTTTTCATTATGCCTGATTAGCACTGATGCACCAGAGACGGGTTTGACAGGCTGACAGCTAGATTACTTGTAGTCTAGTTAAGATGGGTATGACCTGCATTGCGCAACTACATTAAATCATGGAGAAATCACTCTTATTATAAAAAAGAGTGATTTCACCATGATGGTCAAATATATAATTCAGCTGAATTATGAAGGATAACACTTATATTAAAGAAATAGAATGCTCTGGAAGCCTTTTAATATATATAATATATATAAAAAATTGTTGACAAAGAAATAAGGGATTTCTGAGATAGCTATTTCGAGTTTCTTAACTCTCTTCAGTCAGAACTCACCCTTCCGGGATTCGAACCTGGGCAGTCTGCATGCTAAGCAGATGCTTTAGCCTATTGAGCCACAAGTTCTCTCCCGTTTTGTCAGTAGTCAGGGAGTAAGGATATGTGTCAAATGTTTATTTTTTAGATTGCACCCTGTAAACCCAAATATGGGAGGAAGGAATCATTCTTTCCTTTTGCTTGTTTCAGCTCAACCCAGAGCCATCTTGCAAGCACAAATATATATATGTTGTTTAAAATTGTTGACAAAGAAATAAGGGATTTCTGAGATAGCTATTTCGAGTTTCTTAACTCTCTTCAGTCAGAACTCACCCTTCCGGGATTCGAACCTGGGCAGTCTGCATGCTAAGCAGATGCTTTAGCCTATTGAGCCACAAGTTCTCTCCCGTTTTGTCAGTAGTCAGGGAGTAAGGATATGTGTCAAATGTTTATTTTTTAGATTGCACCCTGTAAACCCAAATATGGGAGGAAGGAATCATTCTTTCCTTTTGCTTGTTTCAGCTCAACCCAGAGCCATCTTGCAAGCACAAATATATATATGTTGTTTAAAATTGTTGACAAAGAAATAAGGGATTTCTGAGATAGCTATTTCGAGTTTCTTAACTCTCTTCAGTCAGAACTCACCCTTCCGGGATTCGAACCATATCCTTACTCCCTGACTACTGACAAAACGGGAGAGAACTTGTGGCTCAATAGGCTAAAGCATCTGCTTAGCATGCAGACTGCCCAGGTTCGAATCCCGGAAGGGTGAGTTCTGACTGAAGAGAGTTAAGAAACTCGAAATAGCTATCTCAGAAATCCCTTATTTCTTTGTCAACAATTTTAAACAACATATATATATTTGTGCTTGCAAGATGGCTCTGGGTTGAGCTGAAACAAGCAAAAGGAAAGAATGATTCCTTCCTCCCATATTTGGGTTTACAGGGTGCAATCTAAAAAATAAACATTTGACACATATCCTTACTCCCTGACTACTGACAAAACGGGAGAGAACTTGTGGCTCAATAGGCTAAAGCATCTGCTTAGCATGCAGACTGCCCAGGTTCGAATCCCGGAAGGGTGAGTTCTGACTGAAGAGAGTTAAGAAACTCGAAATAGCTATCTCAGAAATCCCTTATTTCTTTGTCAACAATTTTAAACAACATATATATATTTGTGCTTGCAAGATGGCTCTGGGTTGAGCTGAAACAAGCAAAAGGAAAGAATGATTCCTTCCTCCCATATTTGGGTTTACAGGGTGCAATCTAAAAAATAAACATTTGACACACACACACACACACACATATATATATATATATATATATATATATATATATATATATATATATATATATATATATATATATATATATATATATATATATATATATATATATATATATATATATATATATATATATATATATATATATATATATATATATATATATATATGTTTTCTGAGGTTTTCGCGGGTGTTTGTATGTAGGTCTTTGGTTCTTCGGGTTTTCTCCCGCGTAGAATTTGAAGTGTCTTGGCAACGTTTCGATGAAATCTTATTCATCATTTTCAGGCTGGTGCTTTTGGCTTCTGCTTCTAGGAGCAATGTGTGGTCTAAGCTGTTTTTTCATTTTAACTGCCAGTGGGGGTTTGAACTGATTGGCTGGGAGCTTGGCTATGTTCTGATTGGTTAGGGGCTTGGCTGTGCTCTGATTGGCTGGGGGGGTTGGCTGTGTTCTGATTGGCTGGGGGAGTGTTCTGTTTGGGTGGGGGCTTTGTTGTGCTGGAGAGGTTCAAAGTGGCCAATGTTGCAGCTCTGGTCTGGCTCCTGGTCTTGCCTCATCATTGGTGTTTGTATGTAGGTCTTTGGTTCTTCGGGTTTTCTCCCGCGTAGAATTTGAAGTGTCTTGGCAAACCCAAACCCACACCAATGATGAGGCAAGACCACAGACCAGGAGCCAGACCAGAGCTGCAACATTGGCCACTTTGAACCTCTCCAGCACAACAAAGCCCCCACCCAAACAGAACACTCCCCCAGCCAATCAGAACACAGCCAACCCCCCAGCCAATCAGAGCACAGCCAAGCCCCTAACCAATCAGAACATAGCCAAGCTCCCAGCCAATCAGTTCAAACCCCCACTGGCAGTTAAAAGGAAAAAACAGCTTAGACCACACATTGCTCCTAGAAGCAGAAGCCAAAAGCACCAGCCTGAAGATGATGAATGAGATTTCATCGAAACGTTGCCAAGACACTTCAAATTCTACGCGGGAGAAAACCCGAAGAACCAAAGACCTACATATATACATATATATATACATACATATATATTGGCCAAAGAGAAAACTGCTTCAAACTTCATTAATATGAGCCTACTTTACTGTAATTAATATGAATCATTTTAACGATGAACCAATTCGAGAAGGTAGAAAATTAGAAAGGTGCACAAGTTATACCAAATTTCTATTATGAAAGCTATGTGAGATTATGATACTTGAGGTTATTTAGTTATCTATCACGTATTCAGTGACCATATGTCTTTTTATTATAAAGGCTAGTCCTTTATTTCAAAAGTAGACCTTTAGATTAATTATTTTATTGGTTTTACTCTTAAATTTTTCTTTGTAAAGCAAGTTACATAATAAACTTTTTTTCCTTATGAACTTTTCCTACTTGCCCCCTTTTTTCATTTTTTCCCTTTATTTTCTAAGAAAATGTGATCACTACAATCATTTATAGAAAGGTAAACTGAAACAAATCAGAACATATCAATGTGACCTCATTTACTATCTATCTATTTATCTATCTATCTTTCTATCTATCTTTCTATCTATCTTTCTATCTATCTTTCTATCTATCTTTCTATCTATCTATCTATCTATCTATCTATCTATCTATCTATCTATCTATCTATCTAATCTAATCTAATCTAATCTATCATATTATTTAAGACCATGATACAAAAGGGTGTCACACTTTATCTTTTCACTGTTGCTTTTAGCTGTACCTTAAATGAGATAAGTTCATTCATGAGGTACAGAAGCCAGAAGTTTCTTGTTAACTTCATTATTATTATTATTATTATTTATTATTTTACGATTTTTATACCGCCCCCCTCCCGAAGGACTCGGGGCGGTGTACAGCCCAATTAAAAATGTCAACATACAAAAAATAAAATTATTAAAAATAAATTAAATAATTTGGCCCAATCATTTAAAAAGCAGAAAAAAATCAGTGTTATAAAGAGCTGACCAAGAAAGGAAACTCTGCTTTTTATACAAGAAGTCATTATTTCTGAGGTTTATACTTGGCTTTCCCAGGAAGACAGGGAAAGTAATTAATTTCCCTCTGCTGTAGGAAAAGGATGAACCCCCTTCTTCCACAATTTGGGTTACATGCCAATCTGTTTCAAGGCTATTTGCTGCATCCATTCTTAATCTACTATTTTGTCAGTTTTTTTCCAAATGCATGTCTCATCTTGTCCGACATTTTCTTCTGCTTTCTGAATGGGCATTTTTACATTACAAAATCTAACACCTACCTGAATTCAGAAACTTAATTTGCTTGAGTTTTTTTTTTTTTTTAAACTTCAGATCTCAGTATACCAAGTTATACTGGCTAAAGTTTTTCAATTTTTCCATTCTGATAATTTAAATGACCCTCTTTTTTTTTTTTTTTTTGCAAAATGATCTTTTATTAGTTGCGACCCACAAATGCCTTGACGTGATTGCATTGAATTCAGTGGGAGGCAAGCGCCATGAGAATCAAAACAGGCATGCGCAGATAGTAGAGGACCAAGGGGAGGAGCCTGCTGACCAAAATGGGCGGGTATAACGCACACAAATATTATCTTTTTTTTATTTTTTATTATTAGATATCCGTTTGTACATGTAAACAAAGAAAAAATTCAAGTTAAAGCCATTCAACTTAATACAATCATTTTAAATTTGTAGACCTTCTTCACTCCGTATATCCAAGTTTAACTATAAGCCAACTACATTTAAAAAATTTTAAATTTCACTTCTTTTCAGATCAATCCATTGGACATCAAACAAACAAGTCATCTTATTAAAATTAATAATTTTCATGTCGATACACCCATCCCTTCAACAAGTACATTCTTAGTCTATTTAATTTATATCTTCCATTAATCACCCTTTCATGTCTCTTGCTCTTACACTTAGTCCTTAAATCAGTCCATAATTCTTTGCCTTTAATTCCTTGCATAAAATATTAAGTTTCTCTTCTTTTCAGTCGAATTCTGGGCTTCTTCTTCTGCCAGGTGGATTTCCATAACACAGCTTCCCTTCCAAGAAATAAGTCTCTCTTTATTGCTTGCAATATCACTTGGTTCCATATAAGCCATACTCTGTGGATTCTGTCAGTTTGCCAAGAGAAATTTTTAGCCTCCTCTCCTAGATATTTTTCCAATGCTTTTGCCACAATTCTTTTCAGATCTTCTTGTTTCTCATTTGGGGATTTTTCCAGTCCCCTGACCCTAATTGCTGTCATCATCTGGCGATAGTACATCATAGTTGAGTGGTTTTGCACCTCACTTTTCATTTCAGCAAGTTGTCTCTCTTCTTGTCTCTCCACCTCTTCCATCTTTTCTTCAACCCCTTCCCAGACCCTCTTAAAATTTCTCCCAATATCTTCTCTCATTTTTCCACTGTGCGTTTGTACTGTTTCTCTGGTTTGGTCCAAGTCCTCAATAACTGCTTTGCTTTGATCTTCCCCCTTCTTCTCCACTTCTCTGCTTTGTTCCACTGCCTCCATCGTCCTCTCCCTTTCTTTCCTCCTTTTCTCATATATGTCTATTATCATGTCCAGCTTTCTCATTATTTTTTCATACGGTGTTAACATTGCATCTTTTAATTCTTTCGTAGTCATTTCTGGAGAGGCCTGAGTAGACAGGGGGGCCTGGGATTCTGTAGATATGGAGGAAGGTGGGGGGCAGGTAAGTTGTTCCCTGGTGTTTTAAGGATCTGGGCTGGGGAGGATGCTGCCACCTTTGAGGGCACCAGTTTGGACTGCATAGTGGCTATCCTAACTTCAATTCGCTGTTAGCCAAGCTTCTTTATGCAGAGGACTAGTCCTTACGCTTATATTGCCAAGATGTACTCTCTTATATTCTTCCTTAGGTTTATTTTGCAAAGTTTTAAAGTTATGCGTCTCTGCTGCCCTCTAGCGGTCTCTTTCGCATTACAGTTTCTCTTTCGCCTTTCTCTTCCGGTCGCTTTCACTTTAAAGTAAAAGTGGTCGCCATCTTGGGTGCATTTTGTTTATTGTGAACGTAATTGATCTGAGGTAAAATATAAGAAATACTTGCTTTTTAAGCTCCTGCGTTCAGTCTGTCAATCTCTGTGCCTCTTTGAAAAGTTTTCCTTGAGTGGTGGCTGGTCTCAGCGTCTTGGTCTGTCAGCTGACAGATGCTGCTCTGGGCTGGAGCTATTGTGAGCGCACGGGGAGTCCTCTTTCTTCCCCCCCGAACATTTTTTCGGGGAATTTTCAGAGGATCTCAACCCCCACTCACAGCTCTTCACCCCTTCTCCAACCGAGGAGGGGTTTTTTTCCACCGCGAAAAACAGCTGTTTTGCGCTGTTTTGGCGGCTTTACAAGTCCCGGATCGCAGAGCCTCCGAACAAGGCTATTTCGACCCCAAGGCAGCTACCGGAAGTCCCTCCTTTAAATGACCCTCTTGATTCTGAATCTTTATTTACTCTGCAGCTGAGCTCAACATCATTTTTTTTAAACCATGATAAAGGTCCTACCAAGCAGAACATTAGGTAAATATAGGAATAAATATATCTATCAGTAAGAACAGATGTGAAAGCCATACAAGTTAGAGAAACTGAAGCTCAGAAAATATCTGTTGTAAGATATTTAGGTTGTATGTACAATTCAATACAATTTGAGGGGAAATCTCAAACTATTTAAGTGTATCTATTTTTTGAGTGCAACTTGTAGAGTAGTATTTCTTCTAACAAAGAGAACATACTAGGATCTTATTTGCAGTAAAATATACGATTCAGCTACTGTTTCAACTAGCACAATTCAACTAGCACTGATGATGTTACCTAGTTTGGGTAATGAAACATCTCCAAGAAAACAAGCAAGCTCCGAGAGCACCAAGGACCCTTTAATAGCGTTTTGCTTCTCTGTTTACCTGGCATATATTCTTTTACTTGCCTAAGAATATTTCAGTTCCAGTTTTAAAATAATAATTTTAAAAGAGAAAAAGTTTGCTGCTTCTTTGGATTACCTTTCTCTGAATCTTACAACATGATCACATCCTTTCTACTCTGATAGTCCGTAAGGGCTTTGTGATCTGCTCTAGTTGGGATCACAAAACTGCAGATTTTGGCACCCATCAGCCTCCCTGCCCATTTAATGTTTATACATCAACTAAAATATTTTAATGAAAAACCAAGCTGATATGTTTCAACTCCCCGAGCATCTATATCTTCTTTCTCGGAAAATTAAAATGAGGGGCATTGCACTGGCAGCTCAATGCTTCATTTGGAGAGGTGCCCATCTGCCTGGAAAAAGACAAAGATAGTAAGCAGTGTTCTTATAGGAGGACTCGCAAGAGAAACAACCTTGTGGTAATTCAATGCTTTAGAAAGGGTAATATCCCACCCCACAGGAGCCATTCTGTGAACGGATCAGACTGCTAACAGGTGTTTTGTGAGAGCATTACAACATGTTTTCAAAATTCCAGATTTATCAGCATGACATTTGGGGTATCATTCTTCTTATTCACATTTTTTGGTTCTTCTCTTTTCTCCATGATCATTTTTTGTCAGTGTTCTCTCTCTCTCTCTCTCTCTCTCTCTCTCTCTCTCTCTCTCTCTCTCTCTCTCTCTCTCTCTCTCTCTCTCTCTCTCTCTCTCTCTCTCTCTCTCTCTCTCTCTCTCTCTCTCTGTGTGTGTGTGTGTGTGTGTCTGTGTCTGTGTCTGTGTCTGTGTCTGTGTGTGTGTGTGTGTCTGTGTCTGTGTCTATGTGTCTGTTCATTCTATTAAGATTAACTCAAACAATTACCAGGACATCTGTAAAATGAAGCCTCAGCATGCAGTTCTAATTTTTCTTCCCTGCTTCTGCCTTTGCTCACATGATCTTTGGCTGACTTTCATTATGCTCTTCAAATGAATTAGACTTTCAGGTAGACTTTTGGATTCTTTCCTTTTTCATTCTTGCATTTCTGCACTGATAATGTCTGTCATTTTCAGTTTGTCAAATTAATATTATCCCCCCCCACACACACACACTTTCTATTAATCCTGCTGGTTCTTTGATTTTTATCTTGGTTAGATTACTGCAATTCCTTGCTGGCTGCTTTGTCTTTATCTTATTTATCTTTTTTTTTTCACTGTTACAGGGAGAAGTAACTTTATTATAACTTTGCTTCTCTCTTCATAGTTTACTTTAATCCTCTTCTTGTATTCAGTTGTGCCCTTTCTATTGATACCTTCTATGTAAATGACCAAAGGGGAAATGATGCAATAAAAATATTGTGCCAATACCTGGTAGCTAACCTTGCTGGGGTTAGGAGGTAAGCAGGATTGCAGAAATTTCTGGGGAATATTAAGGCTGTAGATTAGATTGGAAGTCAGACGGCAATAATGGCAACCATTTTTATACTGCTGCTAAGAAAGCTACACAATGAACCCATAAACTCAAAATTAGCTGCGCTTGAGTTGAAGGAGACTTAGAACATAGAGTAATAGGGTTGGAAGTAACCTGAGTAACAGCTTCAGTTGTAATGTGGATGAAGAGGGAAGTCAGATCATAGGCAACCTTGGTCTCATCTGAGTCCAGTTTTAGTTTCAAAACTTTGCTGACGAAGACTTGTGAATTGTTGATATGACGGGTGATGTTGCCAACTAGAGGAGCTAATAAAGTGGTTAGATATTTTGTAAGGTTGTAGGTGACAAATTTGATGCTGCTGACAATACATCTGAGTGGAGTTCCCTCTTTGTGGATTTGGGGAGTCCATATATGCATAGAGTGGCTTCCCCAAGGTAAAGGCAGTATTATTGTGGTTTGTCGATGGCATTGTCTTTCAGTAGTTCTCAACGACTCTCTGAAAGATTGTAAATGACCAGCTGTCTGCAAGCAATATCAATCCTTCTATTCCCCACCATCCAGTCAGAGCTGAAAAAGCTTCTTAGATGAGACTTGAAACTTCTTCAAAGGAAAACAAACTCCAGTTGCCTCTTGAAAAAGCACATTTGGGACAACCATGACCTGGATGACTGAGAATATCTATAGATATTATGCAATCCAATCTTTCCCAGTCTAGACCACTGGACTCTAACTCCCAAAATTGTGCCATCTGAGCTTGATTGTTTGCAGAAATTTCATTCCCAGCTAATAATGAAATGTTTGCAAGGAAACAACCAAGTTCAGAGAGCACCAAGGATTCCACGGTTGAACCCTGGGCTACAGATATGCTCTTCTGTTAGTATTCCCAGACTGATATGGTGGTTAGGCAAAGTCATGTTGGCTAGGTACAACTGAAGTGTCATCTCCCATACAGCAGGTTGGAGAAGGCTAATATAGTCCAACATGTTCATGTGGTTTCATGCTATATTGTGGCAGAATAACATCTCACAGAAAGAACTATGTGAGTCCTTTCCAAAGAATTCAGGGAAAGAAAAAGATTCCACGTGCCACTTAAAATATTAAATTGTTTAAATCTCTACTGTGTCTAATAACATAAAACAAAAACATATGATGTCAATAGTGCTTACAAATATTTTAAACTTAAAATTGTAGAAATAAAAAATGAAATGAACTATAAAACACACATATTTTAAAATTATACTATGTTATTGTGCTTATAGCTTTCAACAATTAATTACCTGAAACTAATTTTATTTTAAATATTTATTGTTTTATATGTTTTTATTGGGTTGTAAACCGCCCCGAGTCCTACGGGAGAGGGGCGGTATAGAAATTGAATAAATAAAATAAATAAAATAATACAAAATCTATCTGGCTCTTATGAGACTATTTACTTGCTACTTGTTACAAAATACATTGTTAAAAACATATCACTGTCACTTCTTTTTAAGTCAAATGTACTTTAGGTACATTAACTTTTCATAATTTATCTTACTAATCCTTCATCTAGATATAGATATATTTAGTAACTTGCTGAGAATGAAAATATATTTACTGTAAGAAGATTATTATTATTATCCTTACCTATGTAAGTTGTACAAATAGGACTGAGATTAAATAAAAAGATCAAACTAATGACATTAGGAACCACAATCAGCCTTTATCAATGTAAAGGGATCAGCAACCAAGAAATATGCCCCAGATTAGTATTTGGCAAAGTAACCATAAAGGCCTTGGGAAAGAACTTCAGATGCCACAGAAGACTTTTGAGTATGCCATGGATAGCTAATAAAGTAAACAAATGAATCATAGAATAAATCAATCCAGAAGTTGAATCACATCATGTGAAAACACAACTCCCTTGAGAAATCTTTAATGCTGGGACAAATGGAAAGAAAGAGGACCACCAATAGTAAAATGGATGGGCTTGATTACAGTGGCAATAGGCATACTGGTTGGGTCCCTGGAAGGCCAAATGAGAACAGATAGTCTGGAAGTGGTTTATTTATGTAGTGGCAAAAAAAAAAAAAAAAAAACACCCCACCACAGACTTGATGGGAAATGATTGGGCAAGCAAGAAATATAAGCTGGTTAAATAATACATTTATTAGTGACTTCAATGTAAATTAAGATACAGAACAGCTGTTTTAATTGTAATTAATTTAATTATAATTTTAATGAAAAAGGTATCTCTAAATAATGATTGCTCCATTTTTAAAAGGGGAGAAACTTAATATATATATATAAGATAAAGCAAAAACACACCAACTGAATGCATTGAATTTTGGAGAATACATTACATACGGTAGTTATTGCCGCAAACAACTAACTAACAAAACACATCAAAGCCCTGAGGTCCATGGTCCAATTTTCAAACACAAATCCACAGACAGAATCTTCTTAGATTCCCATGTATTATTTATCCATGCTACGCAATGATCTTCTAAGAAAAATACAAAGGCAAAATAAAACAACCAGAAACAGCAGTTCAATTGGAACTTAAGAGTTTTTCAATTACTAAATGCAGTTTCTTAGATGTTACAGAACTTGGAGAAACTGTGAGCACACCGCCCTCTTGTGACTAATTTGGCTTAGAACAGATTGAAAAGTGGGGAAACCTGTAACTAAGCAAAAACATCCTAATGTAGTACTTGGGAAAAAATCACCAGAATCATCACATCTCACCTCCTGGACTAAAGATTGGAGCTGAAAGACTAACAGAGATCGTTTGCAATATATTTTCCTCAGTGCAGCTGACAGCTGTTTTAAGCAAAAACAAGCAAGCAAACACAGTCGCTTGAATGAGAGGCTGATAAATCACTCAGTGTCACTTTTATAGTGAGGATGTTCCATATCCTTGGCACTCAATGAGTTTTCAAAGATCACGCACACCAAGTATTTCTGTGTACCACATTAATCAGTTACATTCATTGGGTTTATCAGCTTTTGACTTGGTAACTGAATATAAAATTTTGGAGATGTGCGCAGTTTTCTGGATCACATCCAGCATATTAATTCAACACATATGTGTTAAATGTGATTTAACTATGTTGATCAAACAACATTTTTGTTTCCCAGCTCAAAATTCAGGATAACTAGTGAAAGGTTTTTGTTTTTGTTTTTTTTAAAAAAAGGAAGAGCTTGGTTCTAAAATAACTCAAACTTTTAGTCAGCTTCCATTTCAGTATTCATTTTACCCAGCATGATGTAGTAAAGATGTTGGATTAAGACGAGGGAAACCTAGTTTAAGTCTCTTAGCCATGGAAGATCTCACTGAGTAATTAGCCCCAGACAATTATGTATCTTAGATAAGGTCAGAGAAAAATGGAAAATGCTTCCTTGAGGTCCTAAATATGTAGTATATATAGGATAACAATAAATACTGATAAATTATAGCAACATGGACAATCCCCAGAATACTCTTATCCTGATCTGTATTTTCAGTACCCTGAGATGAACTACAGCAATCTATTCACAGGAATATTCTAGCAGAATTTAAGTTGTCAAGATTCAGACAGAATTGATGGCAACAGAAACAGATTTTGTCATTAGATTTTAAATTTCTACTAAGAGTCAGTTCCTAACTCAGTGGTTCTCAACCTTTTTCAGGTTGAGACCCCACTTGCCCCGCCCATGCACGGCGTGACCCCGACCCACATGTGCGTGCACGCGCGCGCGACGGACCGATCTGCGCATGCGCGCGTGATGGGCCGATCTGTGCATGTGCGGCGCGCGACGGGCCGATCCACGCATGTGCGTGTGACGGGCCGATGCGCACGCGACGGGCCGATCCGCGCATGCGCATGCGCATGCGACGGGCCGATCCACGCATGAGCGCACGACGGGCCAATCCACGCATGTGCGGCGCGCACGCGACAGCCCAAACCGCGCATGCGCGGTGCGACGGGCCGATCCGCGCATGTGCAGCGTGCGCGTGACTGGCAAAAAAATCAAAAAACAAAATGGTGGACCGTGGTGTCCAGTGACCCCTGCAAAACGGTCGTTCGACCCCAAATGGGGTCGCAACCCATAGGTTGAGAACCGCTGTCCTAACTGATCAGTTGCCTGTTAAACTCATCATCTTTAACTGTCAAGTGTGGGAAGTCAGCCCCCCCCCAGAGAAAGAAATATTCTTGGAAATATTTAAAAGGTAGAATATATTTCCCGGAAGGATTTTAAAGGCAGAAACCACTCCCCCCCCAAGTCTCTCTGTCCCAAACAGAAACCAAGTTTGCAGAAATGCAGATGTGATAATCTTGTCAGAAAGACTGGAGTCAGGAAACTGGGTTTAGGAAGAAAGATCCCTAGAATCAACAACCCCTCATACCAAAAATCTAAGTCATCAGCCACAGCCCCTGGGAAGCAGTATATGACCTTTGGAACATAATAAGATTAACCCACCACCATCAGAATACCAGAAAGGCACACTCAGACTCAGGTCAAAGTTCATGCCACAAGAACAACTCCAAACAAAAGGTTCCAGAGAGTATAAAAACCCACTTCCTACATATGCTTGCTTTCTTTTCTTCCAGAGCCATCTTCCTGTCTGGCTCTCCTCTTCAATAAACTACAACCTTCTTTCTAAAGCAGTCACCATGTTGTTTATTCCCGGCTTGGACTGAACCATGATGAAGACTTTTCCTTCAACACAAGCATTATGCCAACTTCAGATTTAAATTAAAAAAAATAGGCCACTTACCCTAATAAGTAGCCTAGTAAGAAGATAATAGATTGATCTAGACCAGGGCTGTACAACCTTGGCTACTTTAAGACTTGGTGGACTTAAATTCCCAAAATTTCCCAGCCAGCCTGTCTGACTGGGGGATTCTGGGAGTTGAAGTCCACAGGTCTTTTTTTTTTTTACAATTCATCTTTTATTATGTGATCTGGCTCAGCTTCATAAAATGAAAGATCTCTGGGAATTTGACCATGTTTTCCATAGCTGCCTTTGCAGCTTGTTGAAAGTTTCAAAGCAGCTAAGGAACCTGTGAAATGATATTCAAGAAACAATTGCCAGACGTAGACTTTGTAATAATGCAGAAAACATTTCAAACATTTAGAGGAGGGTTCTTTTAACCTTTTCATGAGGAAAAACAGTTGGTACAACCTGCTTTTTTTTTTCTCGTAAGTGAACGATTTATTGGAAGTCATTTTCAAAACATTTACAGAATGATTTTCCGGTGAACATAAATTCATTGTAATAAGGAAACCAAGGGGTTTCCAGTTTCCGGTTGCGCCGTAAGGAGCCTTTCCTAGAGAGCTCTGAGACGGCGATCGGTTTTTCGGCAGTTTTTCAGCCGCCTGGAGCGACGGAGGCCGGGAGAACCTCTCAGCTGACAGCGGAATCCCCGACGAGCAGAAAGAGATGAAAATCACTGCAAGAAAGCCAGAGGAGACGCAGGCAGGAGGCAGAGAGGCTGGCTGCGGCCGGCCCGAAGACACGAGGAGCCGGCACAAGCACAAACAATGGAGGCAAGGGAAGAAGAACCACAGAGACAGTAAGGAAGGAGACGGCGGGGGAGGACCCAAGACTCAGGAAAGAAGTACCCTGGACGGCTGAGGGACTCGGTGAGTGAGCTGGAGCCCCAGGGGTACAGCAGCGCCCAGAGCTTAATAGGGAGGAAGGAGGGAGAAGGAGAGAAAGGAGAGCGACGGAGGGGAGAAGGAAGACAGGAAAATGACAGGGGAAGCAGTAAGGGGAAGGCTGAAGGGATTTGGAACCAAAAGCGGCCAGAATACAGCAGAAAGTGGTCAGGAAAAGAAAATAAAGAAGGGCAAGAAGGGGCCAGCAGAGGGTGCAGGGAAGAGAAAAACTGGCAGATGATAGCTTGGAGGAAGCCAAGGCAAAGATACTGAACAGGCTCCCTGATCACAGAACTGCCTGAATATTGGCTCTTAGCCCTTAACTGCTTGAACCCTGAGCCTTCTCCCCTGAAAGAACAGAATACTGGATCATCATCAGAACACAGTCTGGTGATTAACTTGGTCTAATTGGAAAATCAAAGAAAAGCCTGGCCAACAGGAGGCTAAGCTCAAGATGGCCTCCAAGCAGACCAAACTGATGCCCACAAAGGGAGCTGCACCCTCCCCAGCTCAGCTTCCTACAATACCAGGGAACATCCTACTCACCCTCACACCCTCCCATCCAACTACAGGCCCCCAGACCCATCTGTTCCCACAGGCCAGCCCAACAGCACACATGATACAAGAATTAAAAGAGGTAATAGAAACGCTGGTAATAAGGATGGATGGAATGGATAAAAAGTTGGAGGAAATAGACACAAGGATGGAGAGGAGATGTGTAGAGGCAGAACAAAAGATGGAGGAAAGATGCAACGACATAAAACAAATGCTGATAGACCAAGGTAGAGAGCTAGAGAGAAAATGGGAAGAGCAACGCAGGGCGATGGCCGCAGACCTGGACCAAATGAAGGAGGCAATGCAAGCACACTACAAGGAAATAGGGGAGGAAATGGAGAAAAATTTCCAGGAGATCAGGGAGAATGTGGACAAGCGGATGGAAGAAGTGGAGAACCACGTAGAGGGACAGATAGCAGAGATGAAAGGGGTGGCCCAAGACCAATCCTCCATGATACAATACTGGCAAATGGCGTCCACAATCAGGTTTAGAGGTTGGAAAGAGACACCAAACGAAACCCAAGGGGGCCTGCTTGGAACCTTTATAGAGGCCCTGGCAACATTTCTGGGAAAGAAAACCCCAGAGATCGCATGGCAATTCGACAGAATCTACACAGTGGGCGCATGGACGGCAACAAACAGGCGTCAACCAAGGGACGTGGTCATCCATTTTGTGACACAGGGGTTCCGGAACCTCATCTCAGTCACATCTTACAACAAGAGATTATACATGGAGGGGCAGGAAGTGAAAGTACTGAAAGAGATCCCCCAGACGATGCTGCGAGACAGAAAGGACTACAAGTTCCTGGTCGACGAACTGAAACTACGCGCTCTGCGATACCGATGGGAAGCCCCAACGGGGATGTCACTTCTCTATAAAAATAAAAGAACTAAACTCGGTCCAGAAAGCAAGAGAATTCCTTGCAAAGGAACTGACATTGGATGGACCTCAGTACACCACGAGAGAAGACGCAGAAGGGCCACTGGAACGTGGAAGGGATCGAGAACAACGAGCAACCCACCCAGAAATACATACCGACGCAGTAGCGAGAAAGGAAAGGACCAACTCGAGACACGACGACACAGAGAACAGGAAGCAACAACAACAAGGAAACAGGACAGACTGCAGAGGGCAGGATACTAAGATCCACCACCAAACGCATGGAGCAGCAAGACACGACCCCTCTATGCAACATGAGCACCAACCTGGATACCATGGGAATGAGACCAAAGAAGAACACAGGAGATAGAACAGAAGCGGTCTTGCAAGAGTATCCTGAAACCGACGATGACAACTAAATACTTGACATGGAACGTTAACGGACTAAATTCCCCACAGAAAAGGAGAAAGATATTTCATTATCTGTATCAAGGAAGAAACGACATAATTTGCCTACAAGAAACACACATCAGAGCAGCGGACCAGAAATACTTAATCAACAACAGACTAGGTACACATTTTGTCGCAGCGGCGCCACGAAAGAAGAATGGGATTGTTATATACGTGAAGAAACATGTAATAGCTAAGCTAATAGAGTCGGACTCCCAGGGTAGATACCTAGCAATCGAAGTGACACAGGAAGACAAGAAAATTCTAGTGATGGGCATATATGCACCAAATCAACAACAAGGAAAATTCTACAAAAAGATACACAAGAAGTTAATACAACTCAACTACAGATCATGTATTATTCTGGGAGATTGGAACGGGGTCATAGAGATTGCCCTGGACAAGAAGAAAACAAAACCTAACCCACAGAAGCACTCCAAGTTGCCTAAATCTTTCTTCGACATGAAGGAGGACCTTGTACTGACAGACGTCTGGAGGGAACGGCATGGCAAAGAGCAAGAATTCACCTTTTTCTCCGACAGGCATCAATTATTTTCCAGAATTGACTTTATATTAACATCAAGCGACCTGTTAGTTTGTCTAAACGCGGTGAAAATCCTGCCCAAAGTGCTAACAGATCACAATCCGGTGAAGATGGAACTAAGACACGGCGTGAGACAGAAGAGATCCTGGAGAATTAATGAAAACCTGTTTAGACACGAGAAAGAGGTGGCTGAATGCAAAAGTGCCATGAAGGAATTCTTTAGTATAAATATGAACAATGAAACACCCATTGAAATGATTTGGGACGCTAGCAAGGCATTTATGCGTGGGATCCTCATGAACATGAACGCTAGGCACCGACGTAAACAAGAACGAAAAAGAAAGGAGCTAGAGGAGGAGATAAAGAAATAGGAACAATTATTAATAAAAAGACCGGAGGACAAAGCCACAAAAGAAGGAATTAAGATACTAAGAAAACAATTCGACCTGCTGATGGCGGATCAAGTAGCAAGGAATATACAATACGCAAAACACAAGACATTCTGTAGCGCCAACAAACCAGGTCGGTGGCTGGCTTACACCATAAGAAAGAAACAGAAAGCCCGCATAATTGAAAAGATAGAGTACAAAGGCAAGGAAGAATTCAAACAGGAAACCATTAAGAAAGCTTTCACCGAGTTCTACTCAAAGCTATACGCCGAGGAGAAGATACAAGACAAAGAGATAGAAAAGTTTCTACAAAACGAAAAATTAATGATACTCACCGATACACAACGAGAGGCCCTGAACGCCCCAATCACGAAGGAGGAAATACACTCAGTGATCAAATAACTGAAAAAAGGAAAATCGCCCGGGACGGATGGAATAACAGCGACCTACTACAAGCATCTCCAGGAGGAGATGTTAGAACCCCTCAGAAAGCTATTTATCAACATACAAGAAGGAGGCCAAGTCCCACCTTCCTGGAAAACAGCCCACATTTCTCTAATCCCCAAAGAGGGAAAAGATAATGCACAACCGGCAAACTATAGGCCCATCTCACTATTGAACACAGACTACAAAATCTTCACAAAAGTTGGGGCCAACAGATTAATGACTGTATTACAAAAAATAATTCACCCGGATCAAACGGGGTTTATACAAGGACGTCAGATGAAAACCAACGTGAGACAGCTGTTGAACATAATAGAGTACTTGGAAAGGCACAACCAGGTACCTGCTACCCTCATGTTTGTGGACGCAGAAAAAGCCTTTGACAGACTGAATTGGCCATTCCTGACGAACCTGGCCCGGGGGATGAAAATGGGAAAGCAGTTCCTCAACTCCATAATGGCAATCTACCAGAAACAAACGGGCCAGATCATTGTGACCGGCGAACTAACAGACCCATTCAACATAGAAAGAGGCACGAGACAGGGCTGTCCGCTGTCACCACTGTTATTTGTCTTAACGATGGAGATTCTGCTGAACAAGAAAAGAGCAGCAGAGGACATAAAGGGCATACAGATTGGACAACAGGACTACAGACTGTGTGCCTTCGCAGACGACCTGCTGGTGACAGTATCGCAACCAGTACAATCAGCAAGGAGTTTGATGGAGATAATGAAAGACTATGGCAAGGTATCAGGTTTTAAAGTGAATATATCAAAAACGAAGATGCTAGTTAAAAATCTAGACAACAAAGCAAAACAGGACTTGGAAAGAATAACGGGTTGTGAAATAGTTAAGAAAGTTAAATACTTGGAAGTGGAGATAGAAACAACAAATGCGAAATTATACAAAAATAACTACGAGGTGCTGTGGAACAAGATACAAGCAGATCTGGAAAGGTGGAAAACACTATGACTGTCCTTGCTGGGCAGGATAGCAGCAGTAAAGATGAACGTCTTGCCAAGATTTCTATTTCTCTTTCAAATGCTACCCATACTCAAAAAGGATGTGGACTTGAACAATTGGCAGAAGGGCATCAACAGATTTATTTGGGATGGCAAGAGACCGAGGGTGAAACTAAAAATCATCCAGGACACGAGGAAGAGAGGGGGACTAAAAATGCCTAATCTAAAGCTATACTACTATGCAGCGACGTTGGTGGCGTTGAGTGACTGGATCAATACGACGAATGATAGAATACTGAATGTTGAAGGGCATGGTCTACTATTCGGCTGGCACGCATACTTGGTATACGACAAAAAGGCAGACAGGAACTTCAAGGAGAACCCACTAAGAATCCCATTGTTGTGGGTCTGGAGGAAATATAAATACCTTCTACACGATAAGATCCCCATATGGACGATCCCCGGACACGCAATAGGGGATGTAAACATAACCCAAGAGCAGGGAGTAGTGCCCTACAGTAAACTGGTACTGGAAGAAGAAAATGGGTTCTCCTTAAAGTCACAAACAACGCTAGCAGATGAAGGAATAGGAGGTACCTGGCTATCATACCTACAACTGCAGTCAAGGTGGCATAAAGACAAGAAGGGCTTATCCCAGACTGACGAGACTTTAATTGAACAGATTAGAGAGCAGGGGATCATGCATATCAAACGAGTGTACAGTGTACTAATAGAAATTGACTCTGAAATGGTGCTAGTCAAGAACTGTATGGTAAAGTGGGAACAAGACTTTGGACATCCGATCACGATGGAAACGTGGGAGGAAATCTGGGTGAGAAATGTAGAATTCACGAAAGCGCAACAGCTAAGAGAAATCTTCTAAAAGATGTTCTACAGGTGGCATCTAGACCCGAAAAAACTATCATACATCTATCCAGACACCCAGCCCAAGTGCTGGAGGTGTGGCGATGGGGAGGCTACATACTTTCACGTATGGTGGACATGCAGAAAAATCAAAGCCTTCTGGAGGAAGATATGGTGGACACTCCAAACTATATTCAAAAAGCGTATTGACTTTCTACCTCAGGTTTTTTTGTTAGGGATCATAAAAGATTGCACTACCTCAGAGACGAGCTTATTTCTGAACTTGATCACAGCAGCCAGATTGTTGGTGGGACAATACTGGAAGAATCCAGAAATACCACCTATGGAAGAATGGATTTTGAAAGTAATAAATTTGGCGGAAATGGCGAAAATATCGGCATATTTGAAAGATCGCTCAAATGAACAATATTTGACAGACTGGAAACAGTGGATAGACTATATACAAGAGAAACACCAATCAAACAAAATGTATCTGGCATACAGTTGAAGCACGACGTGAAGAGTGAAGAATGTTCAACAAACCAGACGTTTACAAAGACTAATACCTAATGTTGTATTTTATGTTATATGATGATTGCCTCTTAATATGATCTCATGCTTAATGTTGTTTGCTTTAATATTGAAAAAGCGGATTGAATTTCTAACTCAGGTTATTGAATTTCTACCTCAGGATCTTTTGTTAGGGATTATAAAAGATTGCACTATTACTGAGACGAAGTTAATTCTGAAGCGCGAATGAACAATATGTGATAGACTAGATATAGTAGATAGACTATATACAAGAGCTGTATTTTCAGGTCTTATGAGGACAGCTTATTAATATGAGCCCAGATTTAATGTTGATTGCTTTAATATTGGAAAAGCGTACTGAATTTCTACCTCAGGATACTGAATTTCTACCTCAGGATCTTTTGTTAGGGATCATAAAAGATTGCACTACGGTACTACTGAGACGAATTTACTTCTGAAGCTCGAATGAACAATAGGTGATAGACTAGAAACAGTAGATAGACCATATATAAGAGAAACACCAATCAAATAAAATGTACCAGTCGTATAATTGAGGCTTGACGTGAGGAGTGAGGAATGTTTACTAAACCAGACGTTTACAAAGACTGATCCTTAGAGTTGTATTGCAGGATATATGATGATTGCTTTTTAATATGAACTTATGTTTAATGTTGATGGTTTTAATAAAATAATTTTTTTACAAAAAAAAAAGAAAGAAAGGGGGAGGGGGAAGGCAGGGGATAAGTTTACAACAACAAATCATGCAAAATATGCCAGATGAGGAATTAAGTTAAAAAGACACCTATGATCATGGAGGATACCTGCCCATTGTGGACAGATTTTCCATCCAAGCCAGCATTTTTCCGATGGAAGTCGAACGACTTGCGCCCCACACAACCTATCGGCAACACGGACTATTCAAAAACGAGACCCTACTTGATGTATTTTTCCATAAACTTTTTGTGAAATTCAGACCGCAGCGTGTCATTGACAAATCGTTTGTCTTTTTTTAACTCGTCTACACCCTTAGCGCAATTCTTGAAGACGACATCGTCGTCCCACCTTCGCTTGACTTTAAAATTTATCTGAGGCTGTACTGGTCCCGTAAGGTTCAACAGAGGGTTACCACTTAGGATGTTTTCCATCCGTATCCTCTCCTCTTCAGCTTTCTGTTCTTGTTCCTTTCGGGCTTGCTCTTCGGCTCGTTCCTTTTTTATCTTCTCTAGCTCAGCCAACAGAGCAGCTGTATCATCATTGCTCTCTTCGTCGTAATCTTCCTCCTCCTCTTCCTCATCTGTCAAAGGATCATCTGCATCCAGGTTAGCTGCAGGGATCTGATCGAGTCGAGGTTTCTTGGAGACCGAAGAGGAAGTGGTGTGTTCTCGGGCTGGCCTGTCTCGGTTCTTCTCTCTCACTGCAACTCTCTCCCTCTCCTCCAGGTCTCTCCTGAAGTCGCGGTTGCGCACCTCTTCGGGGGCATCCTGAGTGGTCTGCCTGTATTTGATTTTCGTATGAGAAGGAAGATCCCTGCTAGAATACTGCTTGGAGAGCTGACTTAAGTCCCCTTCTCCTTTCCCTCTTCCACCTCTGGCAGGTTCAAAAGTTGGTCGAGCAGCGGTGGTCATCTTAAAAGCATGGAATCAAACTCACACCATGGATGTAGGTTAAAACCTGCTGTAATGACTGGCTTAAATGGAGCAGCTTCCGGTTCTGAAGCACATACGAGATCCACCATGTAGCTCGACCCAAGGCTCGCAGTTACCGCCGCACGGCTAGGCCCGCCCCACCATTATTCGGTACAACCTGCTTTTAAAAGCTGTATTCACTTCCTTTAAAAAGTGCCTCATTTCAAGAAATCGTAATTTTGCTGAGTAGCATGATGGCTTTAAGACACAGAACAAGAAGTCCACAGGTCTTAAAGACACTCCTGATCTAGACTTTTTGAAGTCATTTTTTCCCAGACAGACACAATAAGACACAACAAGTATTTATTCCTCTGTTCTCATGCTCTAAAAATAGTAAAGTAATTAAAAGAAAACCTGAACTATAACCATAAGTGATTTATGATGAATGTTCCATTTCTTTCTTAAGAAGAAGAGAAATATCATTTCTTCTCCTCTTCCTAACCGCCACACCTTTGGAATGTCTTTATTCTCAAAACCCTCATATCAAGTAGTTAGATCCTTCTGAAATAGGAATAGCTTTGGGATCATTTTCTCTATCTGAAAATTGTCTTGAAAAGAGACTAGGAGGAAGGACTTCTTTTCCTTTACACCTCATTCATTTATGTCTCTCTTTAAAAGCTTTACAGCTCCAGTATGGATTATAACTAAGAACTATTTATTCTCCTCTTTTCCCCATCTTTTCTGTATCAGTGTAGTAGATACAGAAGAATACGGTATTAGTTTACAACAAAGGACTCACTGAAGTAGCTAATGCTGTTCAGTTTATTCTAGCTTTTATGCTTCCACATAAAAAAGCAATGGAATCATTTTGATAAAGAGAAGCTGAAGAAAGAGAGGGAATCAAATAGCCTATGGACACACATTAGACACAAGGTGTGAGCATAAAAGGGAGTTTGAACTGTCTCTCACCAGCTCAGATAAACCAGTTGGCCAGCCATAGGTATTCCAGTTATCATTCCCATGCAAATCTATTAGGAGAGAAATTAAAGCCAAGCATCATGACAGTTCATCAAGGAAGCTCAGTATTTAAGGACACCTCATGCTGCTTGGCAGCAGTGCAAGTGTTGGTAGAGACATACAAAGAGGGCCCCCAAAAGGGGTCAGTTTTATTATTAGCCATAATTTGCAAAATATGCACTTTAACTAGGGAGATTTTGAGGTGAGTTTTCATTTAATATCTATCAGCAGACAGTTTTTAGACTTGATGAGCTTTGAAAAAGGATGATTATAGCTATCTTGTGGAAGAGAAAATAATGATACTTAGCCATAATCATTTAAGCATCCTGCCAAGCTCACAGTGTGCTGTGGGTTGTTGTCAATAAGCTTAGCCAAGCATGATAAGACTTGTTCCATTTTCTGTTCTAAAATTTTGGTAGCTGCCTTGAATATTTGCCAGAGTGGAAAAAGTAGATTATAAACTGAGTAGAATTTCTTAAAAAGAAATAGTCACAGTACCACTAAATGAAGCAAAGATGTTAACCAGCACTGTGAAAAGTGTGATAGACTGTTAAAGGAGGAAAGAAAATTCCCATCTCAGGAATTTTTAATCATAGAGTACTTTCACTTCCAAAATGCCCCAAAAAATATTTCAAAGATCCTTTTAAATAGGACTATAGAGACTAAGAAACATACAAGACCTGTTACCAACACAAACGGGCACAAAATATATTTTTTAAGTCCAATGAAACAAGATAATATTTAAAAACAGCTCAGGCAGACACCTCCCTAATTCACTAGAGCAGCGGTTCTCAACCTGTGGGTCGCGACCCCATTTGGGGTCGAACGACCATTTCACGGGGGTTGCCAAACAACGCAGTCCGCCATTCCCCCCCCCTTTCCTTAGTTATGCTACTCCCGCTTATTCTATTGGCTTTTGAAAGCCAATAGAATAGAGTCTATTCAAGAGACTCTATTCTATTGGCGTTCAAAAGCCAATATAAACTAAGGAAGTTTCTGTTTCGGAGTACGTGGCAGAAAGTGAGACAGAGAACAAGCGGCAGAAAGAGAGAGAGAACAAGCAGCAGAAAGCAAGAGAGAACAAGCAAAACCAGTAAGTTTTGTCTCTGGCCTGCTGCTGAGCTTCCTCTGCTTGGCCACCGGACACCCCAGCAGCCCCACAACACCCTGCCCCCATTTCGTGCAATTTCGCAACCTGCCCACCGGCTACAAAACACCCCGCGGCCGCCGGCGTTCCCGTAAGGCTTCTCCCCAGCCCACTGGCTGAGCCTCCTCCAGTCCGTCCTTCCTCACCTGTCCTGCATGGTGACTCAGCTGGCAGTTTAGATGGTGTGGTCGATATCATACTTGCAAGCTTCCTCCCAGCCTTTGGACAAAGGCAGCTTCTGCCAGGGCATTTTTCCCGGCAGCAGGCGCAGCAGCGAAGAGACGGACTGAGGCCAGAGGTGAGCCAGGCTGGCTGGCTGCCTGCCGTCCGTCCTGCTCCCCTCCCCATCTGTTTGGCTGAGGATGTGGGGGGGCCGCTGGGAGCCACGGCCTCCCGTCCTGCTCGCCCTCGCCACCCGTTCTGCTGAGGACGTGGGGGGGTGGCTGGGAACTGCTGCCTGCCATCCTGCTCCCCTCCCCATTTGTTTGGCTGAGGATGTGGGGGGCGGCTGGGAACTGCTGCCTGCCATCCTGCTCCCCTCCCCATCTGTTTGGCTGAGGACGTGGGGGGGCGGCTGGGAACTGCTGCCTGCCGTCCTGCTCCCCTCCCCATCTGTTTGGCTGAGGATGTGGGGGGGTGGCTGGGAACTGCTGCCTGCCAACCTGCTCCCCTCCCCATCTGTTTGGCTGAGGACATGGGGGGCAGCTGGGAACTGCTGCCTGCCGTCCTGCTCCCCTCCCCATCTGTTTGGCTGAGGATGTGGGGGGTGGCTGGGAACTGCGGCCTGCCGTCCTGCTCCCCCTCCCTGTCCGTTTGGCACCATCTGCCTTTCGATCTCTCTCTCTCTTCACCTGGAGGGAGAGGGAGAGAGAGAGAAAGAAGAAAAAGAGCAAGAGGAAAGGAAGAGAAGAGAAAGAGGAAAGAGGAAGAGAGAGAGAGGAAAAAGAAAGTTAGAGGAAAAAGAGAAAGAGGAAAGAGAAAAAGGAAAGAGGGAGAGAGAGAAAGAGGGAGAGGAAAGAGAAAGAAAGAGAGGGGGAGAGGAAAGAGAAAAAAGATTGAGAAAAGAGGGGAAAGAAAGAGAAAGTTAGAGGAAAGAGAGAAAGAAAGAGAAATAAGAGAAAGGAAAGAGAAAGAAGGGAAAGAGGAAAGAAAGAAGAGAAAAAGAGGAAAGAGGATAAAAGAGACAGAAAGAGAAAGTTAGAGGAAAGAGGGAAAGAGGAAAGAGAAAGAGAGGAGAGAAAAAGAGAGAGAGAGAGAGAGAGAGGAAAGTGACAGAGAAAGACCTTTTTGACATCTAAAATGAAGATAACAATGCATATATCCTTTTTTACCTTTATTTTATATATACACACACAAAGACACACACACAAAGACACACACACACACACACACACACACACACACACACACACACACACACACTAAAGGTAAAAAAGGATATCTGCAGTGTTATCTTCATTTTAGATATCAAAAGGGTTTTACGGCTCCCAGTGTTTTGTTTTCAGTGGGAAACGGGTCCAAGTGGCTCTTTGAGTGTTTTGGGTTGCCTACCCCTGGGGTGGGTGGACTCCCATGTGCTATTAACTTTGTTAGCAAATGGGAGGGGGGGTTGAACAAAGTTGCTTCATTTATTCATTCATTTATTGCACAATAAAATTATTTGAAACCAACATTTTGTGCTATTCTAATGCACAACTGCACAAATATGCATGTAATCTCTGAGGAGACTATCACATCTGGGCTACAAAAATTTTGTTAAAGCATTCTTGTTTGCTGATATTTATTTCCTTTTATAAACTGCTTTGATTCTTCCATTTATTGTTTAAAGTGGTTTAATACTTCCATTTATTTCCTTTTATTCCCTTAAAACTAGTTTGAATCTTCCATTTGTTGCCATTTATTCTCTTAAAACTGATTTAATTGTTTTGTTTATTTCTGATCCACAAAACCTATAACCTCCATGCCATTTCTCACTCTTCTTATTCCTTTCTGCTTTGCTTTTTATTCCCTCTCTTTCATATACTTTCTTTTATCTTCACTGAAAGAAAATCCCTCCAGGTCCCCACTATAATTTATGGTTCAAATGAAAGCAGCCTGTTCTTATTTATTATTTACTAACTTTCTGTAAATTTTGGTCCCACATTTAAAGGCAGGGTAAACATGCATTAAAATACATGCAGCGGCGGCACAGCATTAATGGTGGCCGGGGCTGTCTTTCTTGCCACGCCCACTTGGTGGTCACGCCCACTTGGCCACACCCACTTGGTGGCCACACCCACTTGGCCACGCCCACGGCACCCAGCGATGTAGAAAGAAAAATAATTTTATGGTTGGGGGTCACCACAACATGAGGAACTGTATTATGGAGTCGCGGCATTAGAAAGGTTGAGAACCACTGCACTAGAGTATGAGAAGGTGGGGAGAAGTTTCAGCACAATCAGACTTAGAAGTTTATTATTACCGCCAATTTCAAAATTAGTTTTATCCTTCCATGGAGTTGATTTCCTGGTTGATTTCTTAAGGTAGACTCCATTGTTCCATTGTTGAGCAACACTTAGCATTAGGAATGTTTTTCTAAGGTCCAACCAAAATCTACTTCCTTGTAATTTAATCCCAGCATTTCTTGTCCTGTCTTTGAACTTTGAACAATTTTTGCCACTTCTGAAAACAGCAATCACACTTTTATGCAGACTTCTCTTTTCCAGGCTAAACATAACCAAGTCTCCAACTATTACTCATAAGTGTTTCCTTTCAGGTCCCTTATCATCTTGATTATTCTTCTCTAAATACAATCTAGTTCGTCAATGTCTTCCTTAAAACAGGGTACCCTATAACTGGTACCCTGAATTCTATGTTAGAATCTCATGGGAAATGTTGTCAAATGCTTTGCTGAAGTCAAAAATGGTATTTCCAAAATATTTTCAATGATCAACTAACAGGTTGAAAAAAGAGAGATAGAAGGAGAGATAGAGGGAGAGAGAGATTGTGCTGGATCCTACAAAACAATATATTATTTTCTAAATACAAACCAATTGTTTAATAAGTCATCCCAAATTTTACCTGATAATGATAGCAATCTGGCTTATCTACTGTTATTCAGGTTTTCTTTCTTTCCGTTTCCAATCTTTCAACACTAGCCCATTCTCTATAAGACTCAAAGATAACACATCAGAGATAACAAAAATTCCTCACAGATAACGTAAGAAAGATATCAATAAAGCGTTCTAACAAATTCCTTCAAGACTTTTAGATGTAACTGAACTGGTCCTTAAACTTGCCCAGGTAACCAGACTAGTCTAGATATTAAGCAATTAATTAAGTCAATTGTTTGCTCAAATCCATTTCAGTATAGTTCTTTGTTGTTCTCAGCTAATATGCTGGGATTTGCACCATAGTCGGGAATTTGGAAATTTGTTCTGCAGCTTGGGAACAATTGTTGCAGATCGTTTTTTAAAAAGCTTAATTTCTTGCCTTGGGAAGTATACATTTGACAGAATCACTCCGCTACTGAAAACCATGAAATATTAAAGTGACTGCATGGTGCCCAAATCCATCCATCTCTGTCTATCTCCCCCTTTCTCCTTTTTTTCATATATGAGCTTTCTCTGTACATGGCATAAGCTGAACGCACCATAATGGAAAATAATATCCAACCATTTCTTCTGTCCGTAGCCTTTTATTTCTTGACAGACTTTTGATAAATCTTGTTCATCGTGCATCACCAACTCAGCTGGAGTTTCTGAGACAAGTTTCTAGGACTTGCACAAGACATTGTGATTGGGAGAAAAAATCATATTTTTTTGAACTTCGCACATTGACAATGTTGCATTTACAGTGGTGGGGATTTTTACATGTTCAAGTCACTTGCTAGCCTGTTGTTTTGCTGGTTTTGTAAATGTGAACTGTGTGGGTTAGAAGTGAATTCTATTGTGAAATTGTCATCTTTTTTGACACCTTTACTCAGATCCCTGAGACCTAAACTTTATTCCAAGGGTTCCTCCAAGGTAAAAAGCTTGACAAAGGCTGTACCAAAAAAATCAGCTGGTAATGCAAGGATACAATTCCTTGACCACAATCTTGAGAGACAACTTCCAGTGGTTTCACCTCCAAAGTTATGAACACGTTTTCCAATGTCTTAAGTAGCAATATCCAGAGTCCGCAACAGGGGACTCAAGACTATGAAAAAGCAGGATGGTGGTGTCCTGACATAAGCCCCAGACATTTTCTAGATGTGTTGCAACATTGCTAATAAAAGTGGCTATCCAACTTGATATTCTTATTTTGTTCCTGATTTTTCTTGAGTTATAACAAAGCTCTATTTGCATTACATTGATTTATTTCTGCATAAATCTGACTAATAACTCCAGGAGTTAGTCTCTTTTCCCAGCAAATTAAATGTTCTAGGGCAGTGGTTCTCAACCTTGGGGTCGCGACACCATTTCGCAGGGGTCGCCGGGCACCGCCGGCCGCCATTTTGTTTTTTTTATTTTTATTTTTTTAAATTTTTTTTAAATTTTTTAATTTTTTTTAATTTTTTTTATTTTTTTTGGCGCGCGCGCGCTGCGCACGCTCAGATCCGCCCGTCGCGCTGGAAAAAAAAATTAAAAAAAATTAAAAAAAATTAATAAAATAAAATAAAAACAAAATGGTGGACCTCAATGGGTGGATCCGCGCATGCGCGGCGTGTGCGACAGGCCAATCTGTGCAGGCGCAGATCCGCCCGTCGCGGCCGCCATTTTGTTTTTTTTTATTTTTTTTATTTTTAAATAAAAAATAAAAAAACAAAATGGCGGCCCGCGACGGGCGGATGTGTGCATGCATGGCGCGTGCGATGGGCCAATCCGCGCATGCGCAGATCCGCCCATCATGGCCGCCATTTTGTTTTTTTTATTATTTTTTTAAAAAAAATTTAAAAAAAAATTAAAAAAAACAAAATGGCGGCCCGTGACGGGCGGATGCGCGCATGCGTGGCGTGTGCGATGGGCCGATCCACGCATGCGCAGATCTGCCCGTCGTGGCCTCCATTTTGTTTTTTTTTTAATTTTATTTTAAAAAAAAATTAAAAATTTTTTTTTTTGCGTGCGCGCGCACACACGGGTCGGGGTCGCGGCGCGCATGGGCGGGGCAAGTGGGGTCTCAACCTCAGAAAGGTTGAGAACCACTGTTCTAGGGAAAATGTTATTTAGAATTTTGAAAAATACATTGTTCAGTTCTCCCAATGCTGTAATGCATCTTCAGATCAGTATATAATGACAAAGAATAACCTAATATTAGCTATTCAGTTTGGGGGGGGGAGGGTTACATTCACAACATAAATTAATTAGATCTCTTGTTTGGTATATTTTCAAGCTATCTCAATATACATGTGCTTTGCCAAAAACCAATGAACTATCCATCCAAATGTATTTTCCCCTCCCCCTTGGCATGACAATTTAATAGATACTATTGCTCTTTGTGCTTTTGTAAACTACCCAATTGCATGTGAGTGGAGGGGGCATAGAAATCAAAATAATAAACTAGAAACTCACTAGAGCATATGATCACATCAAATGAATCAATGTTGCACACCTCCAACTATCAGCTAAACCACTCAATTTATTTCTGAAAAGACATCAGTCTTTAGTGAAATACCATACACAAATGCCAAAATAGCCATTTACAATTATGTACGAGATACTGTAATTCTTTATTCCTTGCCTCTGCACATTTTTATTATCTCAGTATATTCTGCCATTCATAAATGACCAGTTTGGGAACAAGTACATTAAATAACCTAGTATTTGGGAGGGTTCTGCCATAATAAGAGTAGATGGCCCATATATGAATATCAAAAAATGTTCTATCTGAAAATGTTGCCAATTTGTACTTCTTGGCATATTATAATTAGATTAAATCAAGTCATTTATTCATTTTGATGTAAAGTATGTTCTTGGTATTCTGCCCATCTTATCTAACCAAAGAACTATTTTCATGTATGGATTATCTTTAAGGTTACTAACTTACTTTTGTACAATTGTAAGGCTCAAACTGGAATTGGTACACTAATGTAAATCACCTCTCTCTAACTCCTACTACAGGATCCTAAACATCTCCAACTTACAAGAAGTGGTACTGTAAATATGCCAATTCCAACATAATCCACGAAGGGACATTTTCAGAATATCACTTTCTCACCAAGGATGCTGGGATCAAAATTAGCATTGTGCTTCCATATAAGAAGACATTACAAGGATTGTATATGGAAAAAACTTTATGTATTCTACCCAGAGTTACTTTTGGTGAGATGGATGACTATATAAAACAGACAAATAAAATAAAGACCTGGTTGATTACAAATGATGTATTTGGGCTATGGTCATATGAGTGACTTTCAAAGACATGTGACTCAGTCATTTGGGGAAGAGCCTTCTCTGTTACGGCCCCGGCCCTCTGGAATCAACTCCCCCCAGAGATCCGTACTGCCCCCACCCTCTCCGCCTTTTGCAAATTATTAAAGACCCATCTTTGCCGACAGGCCTGGGGCAGTTAACACCTTGCCCCAGCCAGTGTATGTATGTTTGTATGTCTGTTTTTTGGGTGATTGGTTTTTAATTAACGTTTTTTTTACAATTGTATTTTAATACTAGATTTCTCCATGTTGTATCCATGTTGTGAGCTGCCCTGAGTTCTTGGAATAGGGCGGCATAGAAATATAAATAAATAAATAATTTTGCACCCAAATTTCTCTTTTATCTATCAATAGTTCTATTCAGCATCACTTACGTACTTGGCTAAAACAAGTCTTCCTCACAAGTACATTTTTATATATGTTTGTTCATCACTTCCTTATGAGTTAATGGACAAAAGATGACTGTATGCGCCAAAATATGGCATGCGTAATGAAAATTGAATGGATCTTTCCTTTATTCCTAGCTTAGCTTGGAACTATGTTATTCATGCAATGAGGACTTCACTCCATCATCAGTAGCCCCATCCCATATGTTGGCTAGTTCTTTCTCATATTTAGGAAGAAATCAGGGTTACCAGGCAGGCATTTCTGAATGCTTGCAAATTCATTTCAGACTGTTTTGCCAAATAAGGAAAAAAATATTTTAAGTACCCCCATCTCTTTTCTAATTATCTGTCCTCAACATGCTAGAGTAAGAATAAGATACTTAGGAGCTCACCATCTATTAGCTCCAGTTTATATAATCAATGGCATTATGGCAATTGTAATCTGTAACATATGGGGAAACAGATTACTTACCTCTATATCTTGGCAATTTAGAAATGTTGAATTATTTAATAAAAAGCAGTCAGATGAGAAAATTATAAAGTATATTAACATATGCTTAGACAACTCCCTTCAGCTATGACAGACTACGTTTTTAGTCTGAGAAAATAGTTCTTCAGTTAAATATAACCATGAATAAAAAGTAAAGATATTTTATGCACTTGCTACAATCACTTCCTACTTTCTATACACCCAATCTGCAGAATGACACTGAATTCACCCCAAGATATCACTAAATTCCTTCTCATGACATTTTACATAAATTAAAGAGGATCTCTCTATGTGAGGTATGTGCCTTCTTGTGGTGCAGCTGCTAGTAAAGCTCTAGGAAACAAATAGGTAATGCAATACTGTATACTAGAGGTTTGTTGTCAGACTTCTTTATTCCACAGCAGATATATTCATAAACTGTACTAAATCATAACATGGTTTAATTTTTTAAAAAAATCTAGCATCTCCAATTTTTACAGTATTTTGCTTTAGCACAAAATACACAGCAATACTTCACCGTACTTCATAACTGGGCAGACTTTTCTTAAGCTTTATGTACATACTCAGGCAAATGCAACTAAGTAGGTTTATTATTAGACTAGATTTTCCATATGATCCAAGTGCAGTCTTATTGTATCCGAAGATAGATTCCATAATAATCCAGAATGTAAATCTCGTGATTGACAATCTCAATGATGAGATTTATTCATTTAAATTCAGTATTGAAGTGAAAGTAAAGGCAATTATTACCTCATCTCATCTATGAATGTGTCATGGTATACATATTCTGCCTCCAAATAGGAAGATTTTTATTTCACTTTTTCAGTAGAACCACTTATTACAGAGTCACTGTTTTACAACCTTCTGTGGGAATCAGTATTGCTTCTAGAGATAGATAGTACACGCTCTGAGCTAAACCGAAGAAAAGATGTATCCTCAATGTCCTTCGTGTGCCTGGCTATTTTTGAGATTAAGAATTTTCTATGGATGTCTGAAAAGTGGCCTTAAATACTTTTAGCTGGATGTGCAAAACCCTTCTCATATTTAGGAAGAAATCAGGGTTACCAGGCAGGCATTTCTGAATGCTTGCAAATTCATTTCAGACTGTTTTGCCAAATAAGGAAAAAAATATTTTAAGTACCCCCACCTCTTTTCTAATTATCTGTCCTCAACATGCTAGAGTAAGAATAAGATACTTAGGAGCTCACCATCTATTAGCTCCAGTTTATATAATCAATGGCATTATGGCAATTGTAATCTGTAACATATGGGGAAACAGATTACTTACCTCTATATCTTGGCAATTTAGAAATGTTGAATTATTTAATAAAAAGCAGTCAGATGAGAAAATTATAAAGTATATTAACATATGCTTAGGCAACTCCCTTCAGCTATGACAGACTACGTTTTTAGTCTGAGAAAATAGTTCTTCAGTTAAATATCACCATGAATAAAAAGTAAAGATATTTTATGCCCTTGCTACAATCACTTCCTACTTTCTATACACCCAATCTGCAGTCTGACACTGAATTCACCCAGAGATATCATACCCTCCAACACTAATTTCTGTGGCATGAAATGCAGCCAACCAAATCCGCTAAACAGATTTGGAAAAAAGGTTACCAATTCTTCTCCTTCTATGTGTGAAAATTGTATAGACATACTGAAGGACTGGTTTTCTTCACCATGCCTCCTGTATGCCAAAGAAAACCTCCCTTATGTTGTTCCTGTGTCAACAGAATCTCAACACACTGGAACACAACCCTTTTAATGAGGTAAAAGGGGAGACAGGAAAAGACAATCCATTTGGAAGGAGTCTGGCTACAGACACAGCTTTTCTTTAACTTTCCATTGCTCTGTTCTCCACATTCTTCCTTGATGATTAGTAGCTTCATTAGCTATGAGCCTGAAATAGCTATCAGATAACAGGGATGGGCTGCAGATCACCATGATACAGATGGGACTAAATATAGGTTGTAAAATGTTAAACCAGACTTCCCTCCCAAATTCTCTTACACCAAAATAGCCTCACCAGTTTTAAAACTATTAATTCCAAAATAAATGGTTTAAGACTGGACGTTTAAGCTTACTGCTATAGCCTGTACTGATTAGACTTTCAATAAACAGCAAGAATTCAGTTGATGAACTATTTAGAAGAAACAGAACTAGCTGTTCTTAAAACTACTTAATCTGATGATTCCGCAAGGCGCTTCAACGTTTAGATTTGAGGCACAAAAATAAAATTAATGCTGTCACTGTGCTATAAATTGATATATCAATAGGACATCTTTGAACCTGCCTGTGAATCATCCATGTCTCATTTCTCAGGTTCCATCCTCAAAAATTCAAAAACGTCTTCACCAAGCTTCTGCTTCTAAGCCCTGCAGTTTATCCTAAGGAAGTCACATCTTCCCAACCTCCATTATCTTCAGTCTAGTATGATTTCATAATACTTCTCAAAACATGACTGCACTTAAATAGCATCAGTAGCCTCCAAGCACATTACATGTAACATTCCTTTGGGAACCATAACACAACAAATATGGAATGGTCGTTGAGTTAGAAGATGATAGATGAAGGCACCAAACAAGAAAGGGTCAATCCCAAATGTGGTTACCTCTGAATGCCTTCCACCAGAGGAAGGTCTGCAGGAAGTGCATGCTCCGTTTTTTCAGCCCCACAGAACGACGCAACATGAGGCTAGTTTTGAGAGATGCTGGTCCTGCATCCCCAACTTGGTCCAGGTCCCCTAAATTGCAGTCTCCAGCTTCAGTGCTCCTGGTTAGGTCTGCTCAGTTTATCACGGATGTAAAAAGCAGAACTTCATTCCTCTTCTCCATTCCCTTAACTCCCCAAACAAGCAATTAGCATGAATAATTACAGCCCTGATTATCATCCCCAGCCAAGTTTAAAGCAAGAAGGGGGAAAGCTATAATTAACTCTTTCTTAAATATCAGTTTAAGAAGGTTGTGAAATATCACAGGTCAACATAGTGGCTGATTTGGGGGGGGGAATCTCCTTTTAAAGTCAAGCAAACAAGGGGGGGGAAATTCAAAGATAAATTGCATTTCATTTTGACTCACAAGCAGCTTTTCACATGTTAGTGATACAATCTGAATTAGGAGGATTGAAGCAAGAGAGTAACTTTAGTATCTTATGTAAAGCCATTCACTACACTGCATTCACTACAGAACATTATATAACAAGCTACCACATGGAAACCAATAAAGGCAAAAGCAAACCAATAAAGGCAAAAGCTTGAGGATACACTTGCATGGGACCTTCATGCCCAAGTA